>CM035788.1:26403867-27111367 GCA_020466265.1 Siphamia tubifer | reverse complement strand
ACTAATGGAATACATGTCAATGACAATATCCACCTCAACACAGCATGAATAGCTGCACAATCTCAGTCCTGCTTCCTTTCCTTGTGGCCTTTATTGAAATCATCATTAAATTCTGAATGCAGGTACTGATAATACTTAAATGGAATGAAACTCCCTTGTGTGACAACAGATCATACAGATTCCTGTGTGAGTTTGTGTCATAAATGGTGGGAGGACAGGGTGATGAGATGCTGTAGTGTGTAAACAGTGTTTACAGTAGGTGACAGGTCAGCTCATCATACATGTAGGACTGACAATACCACAAAGGAAACAGTGGCTGAGGATGTCTCATTACCACAGCCTCCTGTGTCTTCATGTATGAATATCAGTAATGACCTGAGCATCATCGTTAGCAAAATATATGGGGCATGACACAAAGTAAAGGTTAGGGTGAGTCATACTGTCATCTGATAATGAGACACACAAAAGTCACTTTTGCTTAAATGTCTCTACAATTTAGCCACTGAAACAATGCATTCTGAAAAATCTTTTTTTAAAGAAAATTTCCAAATCCCAACTTGTGATTTAATGTTTAACAACTGAATAATGGATAGGTTTTTATTTTATTTTATTTTATTTTACCTTCTCTCTGAGCCTTTGAATGGGCGAGGTTTCCTGTTTATGTTTTGCTCTGCTTTGGACTAGTTCATATGTCCTATACTGGTGTAGATGCTAATTTGAAAACTGAAAGAATGAATAAATAAATAAATGAATAAATAAATAAATAGAAAAGCACTCAGACAGTACAGCCTAGGTAGATAATCTTTTGTAAAGTATTATTTAACATGGGTAAAAATTAGTATAGAAACACTGTAATATATACTGTACTTAATTATAATAATATGTATATGTTCATTCATTTATTCGTTAATTTTATTTTTTATTCTTATCAAAGTTAAACCAATCAGTAGGACTAAAAGGATTTCAATTTGAGTAGTTTTCTGGACATTTTACAATGTTCATGCATTTTGCTAAAGGCAGACTTCCTTAAATCCATATTTTTCAGGAAAACGAGTCAGGCACATTTCTATTTAGCTGTGCAATAATTATTATCTGTTTATCTACCTGGTTTTACAGTAGTTTTAGGCCACTAGGTGAACTTTGTTTTATATCAGTATTTGAGTATTTAGTTAATCTGTTTTCATGTTTTTAATCAAGTTGACTGTGCATTGATATTTCACTTCTGCAGTGCATCTATGATGTTTTGTGTGAAATGACAATAAAATCATATCATATATCATATCATATCTCTAACCATAGTGACAAAGGCTGAGGCTATGGCTGAAACATGGCTTGACAGCAGATGATGGACAGGTATTTTCCATATGCACAGCATGGACTGAAACCAGCAGCTGTCATAAGCCCTTAATAATAGATTTTTATTCCCAGAAAATCCCTGAATCTCATTTCCAAGCATTCATTCCCATAGCTAGATTAGTTTGAAGGCATTAAAATTGCAAACTGGAACAGTTTTGACTTTTGTTCCATGAAGCACATTTGTTCAGTTATCCAGATAACTTTGTGAAGAATGACACCACTGACGCTGTCATCTGATGACAATGAAGTGTTCCAGATTCAAAAGAGTTACCTACTAACTCAGTAAACCAACTTCTTGAAAGGTTAGATGTTAAAGTTCTCCTGAAAATGGGACTTCAACTTCCAGGAAAAAGAAGTTCCTCTTCAGTGGTGACATTATATGATCAAATCCCAAAATGATCTTATCACATTGATTTTGGATCGTGATAATATTTTATCTATCATATGATGGTGGAAAACTTTATTTTAAACATAAGTAGGAATAGAATATAAAGGTCAATAAAAGTCAAAGTTAAATTATACATTTCAATGGAATGCTCCAGAATGTCGAAGGCAATATGTTTTGTTTTTATTTTAAGCACCAAAACTGTCACACATGCATACGACTATTTCATGACCAAAATGTAGAATAAAACTGAGCTTGTATGGCTCAACTTAAAATTAATAAGGCTTGGCTGATCAGCTAATGTATGTGGTCTGTAAAAAACAATAGTTCAGTTATATCTCACACTTATTGTAGATATTATACAGGTTATGGCAAAGCAGTAGCACTGTAAAAATCTACATTTTTCCAGGTGTATTTTTCCTCATTTCCATTCCAAATATCTCATCACACTTAAATAAGACATAATCACCTAACGAGTAACTTTTCAGTGAGATGTAAGAACTTATTTTTAGACAATAGATCTGGCCAATTCATTTCAAGAAATTTTACTTTAATAATTTTCCCTTGTTCTATTGGCTTTTTTGGGCGCTTGAATTAAGCAGAAAAATAAAAAAATAAATCAAGCAAAAAAAATAAAAAATAAAAAATAATATATATATATATATATATATATATATATATATATATATATATATATATATATATATATATATATATATATATATATATATATATATCTTGGTAAATCTTATTGAAATAATATTGTCCAAAAATAAGTTCTTATATCTCACTGAAAACTTACTCGTAAGGGATTATGTTTTATTTTAAGTGTGATCAGATACATGGATTAGAAATGAGACAAATACACTTGGCAAGTTTTAGATTTTTCCAATGAGAGGTGATGTCTGATTTTAAGAATGGTCCATTTTTGTTTCCTATTTGGTGAAATTGTAGTGGGTTAATAATTTTTTTTAACCTTTTAAAAAAACAAAACAAATAAAACAAACTAACAAACAAACTCAAAACAGAACCAGAGTCTCAAGTTTTAGGACTTTGGAGGTTGCTTTATTTTTTATTTTTTTTCAAGATGTTTTCCATATCAGCTTCATACGATGTATTTAACCTAGAAAACATTAATATTAGGGTTATCTGTGAAATTCAGTGTTAATAAATGAAACAGTGTTTGTGGTTCATATTTTATTATCTACTAACTTTCTGTACATTTTATGGATGTATTGGAGATTAAAGTTAGAATGGTAATAACTAAAATTAATGTGTAGCACAGATGTGTTGTCCTGGCTATTCTTCTTCTGTCATCTTTTTAAATAAGATCATTGACTCTTTCTTCCCCTCTTGGTGTAATTAGACTGCTTCATCTGCATGTGCAATAGTGCATTGTTTCATGGCTGAATGACAATGCTATGTTTTGTGGTAATGAGTGACCTTGAAATACACCCCACATGTTGAACTTTAAACCACTGGCCTGGTTTCATTCAGTTTCACACTTTATCTCATGTTTACATGTGTGATTTTATGTGATCATTTAACACAATATGTTTTTGTTAAAGCTCTGTATCATACCTGTGTTTCACGGTTAAAGATGACCACGCCTCTATCTGGTCTCCTCCTGGGCATGGTCTGGGTGGTGGCGTGATGATACTCTGCATTGGTTAGTCGATGTCTGTATCCACCCAGGAAGACTTTCTGCTGAGGGGGGCGCTCTATCTCCACCACCACCTCCTGGAAGTCTCCGTCACCTGGAAAGAGAGTGAGAAAGAGAGAGTGTAAAAGTTTCATGTACAGTAATTAAAACATGTTATTATAGAACATGAGTTTGTGGTCCTTGTTAGTGACAATTTTCAACCTTCTATACTGTAGGTACACAGTAAGTACAAAAATAGACATGTTCATACCTGGTTGAACTCGGACAGTGATGACATCTGGCATATTGTCCTGCTCCGGAGGTCGAACAGGACGGAGCGGGTGAGCGTTTGGATCTGTGGAGCTCATCTCTATCCGGGTGGAGCCATGAGGCTGAACACCAAGCTCCATAAGGCTCTGCTGCTCCTCCACCACCCTGCCTGAAAAAACAAATACAAACTGGTACATGGTTCTGTAAATAGTCTGACACAGCCTTTATGTTTGTAAGAGCTTATTAAAAAAAGAATGTAGATATGTTTATATATCTATAATATATAAACAGGAATTATGAGACCATTATTATAACAATTATTATAGCAGTTAAAATGTGAAAGTACAGATTTTTACATTGGCAAGAAAAATGACCTCTAAACAGATGTTAACCTGTTCATTTGACTCCTTCAACTATTTGGATGTTCCAATACTTTTATTTCTTTATTATCAAACCAGGGATGTAAGGGGTATTGTTTTTGGTTCAATTTGTTTCTTTGTTTCTCAACACTTTAGCAGGAAAACTATTGGTTAAATTCATACAAGATTTGTTTTATAGATTGCCAGTGACCCAGAATATATATGATTATAGGCAAAGTAATCTTTTCCCATTTACTTATATTGGGCTAAATTGATGACAAGACCTCACTGAGAATTTCTGTGTTCTGTCCTTGGAACTATAGCTATTGTATGTGGCTTAAGTTTGGACTGGTGAATACCTATGCTGTAACTTCTCCCAGTCTTGGTCAAAGTTCTTCATAGACCTGTACATCAGCTTTAATAACTCCTTTCTCCATTTACACTGCAAAAGTCAAAATCTTACCAAGTGTATTTTTTAATTTCTAGTCAAAATAAATCTCATAACACTTAATATGAGATATAACCACTTAAATAGAAACATTCTAGTGAGATATAAGTACACATTTTTAGAAGTTGATTGACAAATAATTTAAAAATCTTGTGAAGATTATTTTCACGTTTATATATTTTCATATAGATTTTATATAGAGATTTTTTTTAACTTAATTTGTTGTTTTTCTTATTTTTTTCTTTTTTTTTTTTACTTCATTTAAGTAAATATTCGTCCAATGGAACAACTGAAAATGATCTTGGCAAGTCTTCTTGAAATAAGATTTTCAAGATCTATCATATAAAAATAAGTTCTTGTCTCTCACTGATTATGGTGAAGGTGATTATGTCTTATTTTAAGTGTGATGAGATATTTTGACTAGAAATGAGAAAAATACAAAATCTAAATCTTACCAAGTGTTTCAAGCATATTATGTGTGTACTTGTGACTTAGATGCAGAGTAGATGACACTTTGTCAACTCATGCAAAAAACAAGAAATAAAATACTTTCTTTTTAGTGTGTGTGCACAGTAAATTTTGCAGTGTTAAATCAACACTTAGAGAGTTAATTTGGAGACAATGGGACCAAATACACTCTAGAAGGAGTTAAATAAACTCTCTAAGTGTTGATTTAACACTGCAAAATTTACTATGTGTGATGACTCCATAAGAAAATATCTTGATTCAAATCCTTCACCCTCTACCATCATCTCAGTATTTGTTGCTGGAGACATGGACTTACCATCGAGGGAGATCTGAAGCACCTCTGCAGGAACTCGGAGCTCTGAGGCCAGGTGACATTTCAGCTCTTGAATGCTGAGACCGATGGCAAAGGCTACAGTCATCACATGACCATCTGGCACCAGTACCACTTTCACTGTAACCAGACACAGACAAAAGTCAAAAGATACAAAGTCTGTCTGTCAGACACTCTATATCTGTGACTTCAGCAGTACTTCTGTTAATACTGGAGCTTACCTGTTGCTATTGAGCTCCCAACATCTGTTTCTCTGGGCTATTCTGCTTTTACAGGTTGACCTATTTATGTTGTAGCTTCAAAAGCATAACAATCAAACTTTTTTTGGTTCAATCTGACATTATACAAAAACTAATACTTCTCATGTCTTATTCAGATGGGTGAACTGGTGATCTGGTGAAAATAATGAAAGTATATAATACTTAGCTTATCATTAACTACCAAACTAAAACACAAAAGCCTTGAGATGCTCATGTTCTTTCTGTTTCTCAATGAGATGCAGCACTGCAAAAATGCACCAAAGTATCCAAATGTGTCAGGAAAAGAACTATACAGCTTAAATTATTACATCAAACGTATATCCCACCCTATATGCAAAGGATAATGAATAAGGAAAAATCAAGTTTGGACTGGTATTTTTGTGGAGCAGAAGGCACACTAATGCATATGCTGTGACGATGCTCGGCTGTGAAGTGATTGTGGAGTGTGACTGTTGAAAAATTTGCTTTTCTGTTTGATTTGCATGTCCATTGGAATACTAAGTGGAAATACTGTTCATTGCATATCACATATGTGTTTTATATTGTTTGGACTTTGTATGGCTGCTACCTTGGCCAAGTGTCCCTTTTGAAAGAAATTTCTGATCTCAATGGGACTTACCGGTTAAGTAATGGTAAAACTAAATTTAATAAAATAAGAAGCCAAACTGTAAAATCAAATATAATGGACAAAATGCTGTCAATGGAATCAGCAAAGTAAATTAAGGAATACAAATGTAACAGTTAGACAATTAATACAGGGAATTTCTGCACCTCCTTTCTATGGAACAGGCCTCACGTTCTTTGTTTGACAAACTGCATTTTAGACCAATTATTTACATGTACTGATATAATTAGTGGATCAACAGGTTTTAAACAGTTTGGATCAGTAGATTATGGATTCATTTGATGGTCCTACAGTATACTTTTTTTAATGTAACTTCTGCGAATAACCCTCCACACTCATCCCAGCCTTGTGTATGCATGTATGTGTATTATCTTGCTGTCAATCAGAAATTATTCATTAAAAAAATACTAATACTAATAATAATACTAAATAAATGTCAAATTTGTTTTTAGAATATTGAATTGTAGTGCATTAAAAAAAAAAGTAGTTAATGGTATATTATCAAAACTGGCATCCCAATGGTTAATTTTTCTTGGTTATAAATTAAATGAAAATACAAATCTTAAAGTCCAAAATACAAATGTTTAGCAATCCCATCATAAGTTGTTGTTTTTTTGCTGGGTTATAGGGATTAATTTCCAGATAGGACAAAATGGACGCTTACATGCTGTCTGTTCAGTTTTTATCTGAATCATGACCTGATAATTATGTGGAATATAATAATGTGAAATACATAGTGTAACGGAATATACATTTATGACTGGATTTGGCCATTTTCTGCCCAAAATGAAATGAAACTAATATGTAGAAACACATTTTTGTGACTTCCGTGGATCCCCCTCCTCCCTTCTACTCACCTGGCTGTACCGGACACACACCCACCTGTTGCCGGGTCCTCCTGCGGCTCCTCTCGCTGCCTCTCCAGCTCTTTGTCGTCCTCTGGCGTTTCATTTTTAGTGTCATATCCCTGTACTTGATTGTTCTGCGTATTTTTCTCTTCCTCTTTCACCCCCTGTTCTTCTGTTTGTGTTTGCTGTAACATGACAGTCGACTAAATTATTAGCTTGTTTATTTAAGGAACTTAATGTGTCAAAAGCCGTTAAAAAGCAACATTTTTAGATTTACAAACTAATAAATCCACCTGCAGTGAATACGCTTCAAGCACTGAATATTCTAGAATTAAAGGATACTAAAAGCTTGAAAATAGTTCTCTAGGCTAAGTGTTAGCCTGGTTCATTGACAACCCTAGAGTTTACTGGTTACCATAGCAACAACAACGCTCTTTTCCTTTTCCGGTTTCAAAATAAGATGTACAAAATAAAAGCTGGAAAAAATATGTGCTGAGCACTTTTACATGTATTCTTTATTGGTGGAGGTTATGTAATCATCGGTCTATCTGGCTTTTTGCAACATAACTCGAAAAGTTATGAACGAATTTGGCTTATATTTTTAGGAAAATGTTGATACTGGCACAAGGAAGAAGTGATACACACACACACGCGCGCGCGCGCGTCCGACTTTACCAAACACAGTACATTTTAAAAGTGGGTCCATTCTTTTTTTGTTTGGATCTTAGCCTTTGTTGTTAATAATCTGATATCTCACAGTTATTATTTCATGGTTATTACATTTGTGATGGTTTTATGAGGAGAATTTGTAGCAGCAATCCATAGTGCTGCCAACAATTAAAAGTTTTGATCACGTTAATCACAGGGTTGTTAATTTCCATGAATCACAATTAAATGTTCATTTGTAATCTATAATTGTGTTTAATTTTTTCCTCATATTTCCTTACAGAAGTCTTCATGGGTCGGTTCTGTTGACAACCACTATTAGATCAACTGTCCATTTACACATGAGATGCTAAATCCACTTGGACAAACTGACCCAAACTAATAAAGGAATATCTTATCTTATCTTATGTTCAGTGTCATTCTGTGCTGCAGATAGGTTAACTGCATTAAAATATTTCATCAGATGAATCATGATGATGGATTAATCTGTGTTAAATTTGTTTGGAAAGACATAGTAAATATATATATATATATATATATATATATATATATATATATATATATATATATATATATATATATATATATATATATATATATATATATATATATATATATATATATATATATATATATATATATATTCCCCCCTTCTGGGACTAATAAAGGCATGTATCATCCTATCTTACATTATCTTATTCCCATTAATAGAAATATATATAATACAATGCATAGTCTCTCCAATGCTGTGTGGCTTCACCTATTGGCCTACTTCATAAGAATGGCTGTTGGAAGATACACAGTATCCTAATGGTACTGCACCTCAGACACCGTTCCTCCACCAGGTCGTGCATATGCAACTATATAATGATGTGATAGACATCATCTAGAAGTGACATCTCACTAATTATCACCTGAATGTCACCAAAACAAAGAAATGATCTTTGACCTGTGAAAATGACCGTGTGGCTCTGGTCATTAAAACCAGATTGGTCAACAAGGTGATGACTACATAGACATGCTGAGAAAACACTGGAACACACTGGAAAACACACACTGAGGATCCATGGATTCTTATAAGTCCTTTTTAGAGGATCATTACATCATGTAATCGTTCACAGCATAGCCATCTTTTAGTTTATTTTGAGGTTTGATGTAAAGTTGAACTGCAGTTTGTCATATTTCCATGGTCATCAGAAATGTTCAAAAGTTCCATAGTAAACATGGAAACACTATCATTTTCTACAACACTGATTCACCAGTAAAAACCAATGGAGTCTGATCAGTGACAGTTGATGAAGACAATGGGTTTATATTCGATTAATGATACTTTTTCTTCATTTCTTCCATTTCTGATTAGATAACCCCCGATTTTGGTCTGAGATTTTAGGAACATGTACATAATCAGACAATTAAATACAATAAAATACCTGATTTCTACTACTTCATACTGTCAAATGCAGAGCACA
The DNA here is from genome assembly GCA_020466265.1 of Siphamia tubifer. Lineage (NCBI taxonomy): Eukaryota > Metazoa > Chordata > Actinopteri > Kurtiformes > Apogonidae > Siphamia > Siphamia tubifer. The sequence goes on along the minus strand of CM035788.1, from coordinate 27,102,240 downwards.
TTATTAAGATAAAAGGAAATAAGTCACTTAAAGAAAGGTTAAAAATACAGAAAAAGCCATTTGGGAGCTGCAACAAAATATGCTAATGGGACTTTATGGGTTAAAATGTAATAAATAAATGATTTAAAGATACTTAATTCAAATTAATGTGTGTTAATATAACTTGTGGTCTGTTTTACTAAGTGAGAAGATTATAATAAAACATTATTTCACTCTAATGTCACATTATACAGACAATCAAAGTTAAACTCCATTTAGGAATCTTAAATGAACATATGCTCATTCAAATTCTTCACAAATGTCTTAATTTTATTGTTGTATATATGAAGGATTTACTCTTCAAGCCCATGTCTATATGATGTTTATATTTATTTTCTGAAATGCAACAGCTGCAGCACAATACACAACACATGGGGACATAGGGATCAACAGGTTTATTTAAAAGGTTATTTTACTTAAGCAGTGAGTATGTAGAGCCCCAAGACACACGATTCAAAAGAGAGAGAAAGTAATGATAAAGTATACTATTATTATGTTATTAAAATGACTTAATCATTTTAATGCACTGAGGATAGACTGACTCACTGGCTGTCATACAGTATGTTAAACTCAGGTTACAGTTAGAGAAAAGCTTTAACAAATAAAAACTTGTAAAGAACATTGTGTCATTGAGGATGAAATCTTATTCTTTTTTAGTCTTTTTACTACCTCCCACTGTTTACACTGGTGAGAATATGGGAGCTTTACGTTACTGCTATTTTGGTAGGTGAAACTGAGGAGACATCATGGCCCCTGTAAAGCTCCACTAATCTGTTGTTGGACATCTGGTGGCTCCCCGCAGATCAGCCGGAGAATGGGCCCTGATGTAAACCTGTCACATAGGTATTCATACATCCAGCAGGGCTCTGTTGGTTAGTGGAAGTGTTTTTTGGATTGCCAGGATCACATTCTTCAAAGCTACAAACATTGGTACATGAATGGATGAAACATCTGGAAATAAATATCCCTTAACGTGTGAGGAGTCCTGGACTATTGGTCACAGTCTGACTTTGTACTGTACTTCAATGATGGCAATAAGATGGGAAAAGATAAGAAGTGTTGTACTATATGATACAAATTAGAGAAGTACAATATGATAGGTCACAAAACTTCATATATAGGCTATTAAAAGTCTTATATCACTTCACAGTATAATAAAATATAAATCTCATTGATATATATATATATATATATATATTTTGATTTATGAATTCTGTGTCTATTTTAAGTATTTGTGTTTATAAGGTGGAGGCTTTAAAATAAGCCTTTGTTGGCTTTTTGCCTCTCCCTGCACTTTAATTGTATTTATTGCTGTATTCTTTTTTGTCTTTGTTTTGTGTGTTCTCAATAAACAACACACAATAATTAGGATGAACTTTTCCACATATTAACAGTTATTTTCCTCTAGCATAAAACCTTTCAATTGCCAGTCACATAATTGTTGATGCTTTTAACATTATATTATGTCAATGAAAATGATTCACCCTGGTAAAGAAAAAACTGTTGTGATATGTTTTTCATACCTTTATTTTATTTTAATGTGAATATTTTGTTAGATCATTTTCATCTTCTCTGTCTTTTATGCCTTTCTGATTTTTCCACTATCCCATTATGTCATTGTACCTATTATATCACTTTTAAGACATGTCATTTCCTTTTATGTTTTTAAAATATATATTTCTGCCATCCAGGGTTTTTCTTTTATATTTTCAATTTATAAACCATTTTATATATTATTTATACTTTTATGGCACCTAAAGAGGATTACACATTCAGTTTTGTTGTACCTGTACAATGAGAATAAAGACATCCAATCTTCTATTAACTATTAGAAAAAAATAAAATAAAATAAAATAAAATTATATATATATATATATATATATATATATATATATATATATATATATATATATATATATATATATATATATATATATATATATATATATATTCCCTTCTTTTTTGAGTCAGTTTGCTCATGCAAAATGAAATGTGATTAATATAGATTAAAAAAGAATAAAATTAAGTCATGATTAATAATGAATGAATCCACAGCAACCCTGTAATTAATATATATAATATAATAATTTACTGTCTCTTCAGTGCCATATGAGGGTGGCTGTGGCAGCACCACATAGTTTTTCAGTGCAGCCTGTGGCTCAGTTGGTAGAGTAGGTCGTCCAATGACTGAAGTTTATAGTCATTGGACGATCTTAAAGAAATTACCCAAAAATATCATTAAAGTTCTGAAAGATCCCAATAGTTTGTTCTATAAACATATGGTGGCTGTGGCTCAGTTGGTAGAGTAAGTCGTCCAACGACTGAAGGGTCAGCAGTTCGTGCCCCGGCTCTGGCTGTCCACATGTCAAAGTGTCCTTGGGCAAAACACTGAACCCTGAGTTAGGCCCCCAGTAGGTCTGGCAGAACCTTAGAAACCTACTAGTGTATGAGTGTGTGTTAGAATGGGTGAATGTGAGGCTAATGTAAAGCACTTTGAGCACCATGAAAGGTGGAAAAGTGCAGTTCATTTACCGTTTAATCTGTACATGTACGTAGGGGTGTAAGTGTGTCCTCATGGCTGTAGTCAGGATGACACATCGTAGTAAAATACGAAAGTGTCTACAAGATAAACATGGATTTATTTTAAAGATAATTGACTGACTAAATACAAGCAAGTGACAAAAGAAAAAACCTCTTTCCCATGATGACAACACCCTCGTCATTAGCTACTGACGGATTACACAATGGATGATGAAAATGATGCCAAACATAAGCTTTGGCTTTCACATTAACAAGATCTTATCACAGTTGATTGATGTGTTCGACAGCACTCTACACATCCATCAGCAAAAACGTCAAAACATCCGATTCATATACTGGGGAAAAAGATAGAACATTGTTGTTCTGAGCATGAAGGCTATAGATGATAACAAAGACACAGTAAATGATAGGAAAATCCCCTGATTCTTACAGAAAGACAGTGATCTTAAATTAGTTTTTATTGAATTTGCCCACAGATGACAGCGGTGTCTTGAGCCAGTCACTAATATTAACCAATTAATCATTAACATCGACCATAGAAATAGATACACACACACACACACACACACACCCTTCCTTCCTTCCTTCTTTCAATCAATCAATCAATCAATCAATCAATCAATCAATCAATCAATCAATCAATCAATCAATCAATCAATCAATCAATCAATCAATCAATCAATCAATCTTTCCTTCCATCCATCCATCCATCCATCCATCCATCCTTCCTTCCTTCCACCACATGCCCAGATGCAGCTTCACTCAGATTCCCTGGAATCTCTGCAGCTGAACCTCCAATAGATATTTCAGTGTTTCTACAGAGTCGTCTGTTATTAACATGTGGAGAGTGGCTAATTACACACACGTTTCTGAGGCTCCGTAGTTACTGTGGAATCTTCTTCAACATTGAGTCACCAGTAAAACCTATGGAGCTGAGTAAATGACAGTGGTCTACAGTTGTGCTCATAAGTTTACATACACTAGCAGAATGTGTGATTCATTTGTGAGTAATTTTTCAGAGAATATGAATGACAATACAAAAACCTTTCTTTCACTCGTGGCTAATGATCTGGTGAAGTCATTTATTATCAAACAAATGTGTTTGCTCTTTTTAAATCATATTGACAACAGAAACAAACCAAATTACCCTTATCATACACTTACATACCTTAATTCTTCATCCTCTGTATTGGCTCCTTTAACATCAGTGACAGATAGAAGTCTTTTGTGGTAGTTGTGGATCGGACACTTGTTATTTTTTTAAATCTCAGATGATAAAGCCCTGCCTATTCTTCTTGGTGAAACACCTTCAAGTTCATTTCAGATTTTTTTTTGTCACCTCCCAAAAATTGCTCAATGATACTGAGGTCAGGACATTGAGAATGACACGCCTTCACTGTTTTTGCTATGACAATTAACAGGTTGATTTGGCCTTGTGTTTTGGATCATTGTCATGTTGGAACATTCAAGGTCATCCCATGCACATTCAATCAGGGTATGTAAAACTTATGAGTACAACTGTATGTTCAGTTAATGACATATTTACTGAAAAAGTCATTTTTTCCCTCCAGTTTTCTCTGGTCTTGATATAATAACCCTCAACTTTAATGTGAGTTTTTATGGACATCTTCATGATCAGTCAGTTAAATACCTGATTCATATAGGTAAAATACAAAATAGAGAGGATAATATTAGAAATAAACCATGATAGATGAAGAGAAAATGTACTTTGGGAACTAACATAAAAGTAGCACTGGGTCTTTATGGGCTAATGGGTCTGTCTTTACACACACGTGCACGCAGTGACTGTGAGTGTGTGTGTGTGTGTGTGTGTGTGTGTGGGGGGGGTGTTGGCATCCTTGTTTGTGTTTTATGTGCCTCTACCCTGTTTTTTTTATATGGCACCAATACCCAAGTCTGCATGTGTTCTATATAACTAAGTGCTCTTGGTCCCATGAGTAAGGATCTTCTTCTGTGTCCTCGTTTGTGGAACCAAGGGTATTTTATTGTATTCTTCTACGGGCGGATTTTTTTTTTTTCGATAACGGTGCCGCGCCATGAACGCCCACTGCCAATAGCAACGGGTTTTGTCACTTCAGATTCACGGTACCATATCACTCCGCGAGTAGTTCGGCCACGTTGAAAGTAGATATTTGCTACGTTGTAACGGCTATTTTATTCAATCTGTTAGAGTAGTAGCAGTAATACGTTGTAATAACCACAGAATAAGCAGGATAATGTATTATTTCCCGACTGGGCCGAACAGGCTCACGTTGGTCCGCCTATTGTCGTATTTGTGTCTGTATGTGAGATGGATGTTTTTTTTCCCGCCTCAACTGAAAAATGAATCTACCTGCGCGCGCGTATCAATAAAGTAACCAAAGTGTTACTGAAATACGAGTAAGACCAGGAGCAAATTAGAGCTTAAAAATACTAAAACAGACACCATTCACAATGTTATCATAAAAGAAGTCAGGATTTAAGAGATGGACGGAGCACGGCTGTCACCTCAGCTCTTTATGAAACATCATCATCTCATATTTCTGAGCAAAGCAGTGGCGGAAAAAATAGACCCTATTGATTTTACTTTCCACGAAACAACAGTTGGTGTACACATTGGCTACATGGGTCCATAAAATAAGCCCGGGAGGATTGTGGGATCTTGAATGTGGGATTTCCGCCCAACATTCCAAAGACTAGGCTTAGCTGACACAATAGCACTCGTATATATTTAAGAGCAGGTGCTGACTACACGCCCCTCACTGTGTGAAAGCAGGTCAGACCTAAATATAAAAACCCTGCACTGTTGGGAAAGGGTGAACCCTCAGCGAGCCGCTAACATACCTCACAGGTGAGACATTTCAGATTCCTCTGTAGAGACATGCAAGTATTTTAATTTATTTAAGATTATTAACAGGATGTTTGTGCTAGTTTTTTTTTGTCACTACTGTTTTCTGTGTGCATTAGTGTGGTATTATAATGGACACTAGTGGCTAGAACATCATCCTGCTGCTTGTGTGTGGTTTTTTTTTTTACACTTTACATCAGTGTCTAATATTCATCCTTTGGAGTCTTTAGTTGTGAAATGAATTATGTATACTGAATGAGAATATGTGCAAAGTAGTTTGTTGGATCAGTGTGTTGTTCTGGTCAGATTATAGTTGAATTGATATTTGATATGGATACAGATTTGAATAAGAATATTGTTATTGTGCTTGAAAGTTTATGTTTATTTTGAGATCATTGAAAGTATAGTAAAAAGGTCTGGAGGACTTTTTACTCCATAAAGTAAAAGTAATTGGATTTTTTTCTGGTGAAATGTTCTCCATATTTAACCCATAAAGACCCAGTGCTACTTTTGAGGAAATTCCCAATTGCATTTTTTCTTACAGATTTAATCTTTCTGAAGTGACTCATCAGCATTTAATATATCTTCTGTATGTTGCAGTTTGTTAGTGTAAATAGCACAGTGGTGGAAAAGGTTTTTGGACACCACATACATTTGTGATATATTACATGAAGAATCCTTCTGCAGTCATTGAACTCTACCAAGTATTGTTCCATTCCCCAAACCCACATGCTCTTTTCTCCATGTATGCTGTTGTATCAAGGTCAAAAGTGGATGTTTCAGTAATGAAACACATCCAGGATATGACATGTTCAAAGTGTCATGAATTTAGTATACTTATTACTATTATTATTATTATTATTATTATTATTATTATTATTATTATTATTATTATTATTATTATTATTATTATTATTATTGTTATTGTTATTGTTATTATTATTATTATTATTATTATTATTATGGTGACTCAATATTGAAGATTATGGTGCTTGCATGTTCACTACAGAGCTTCAGAACATCCAAATGAGTCATATATGATGAGCATGAAAAGATTAAAAATGGTGTTTTACACCAATTATTGACATGTATCGATAGGATTAGTGACTCAGAGGTTGTTAAGCAGATACTGTTAGTTTGTGTCCTTATGGGTTATATTTATTGACTTGATTTATTCTAATATTATCCAATGCATTTTTCATGCTTATAATAAAAATCAAGTATTCTCCTGTATTTAATTAATTGGCTATGTAGGGGTTTGATATACTAACCTTTAGAGTATAGAGAAAACTGAAGAAAAAGTGACAAAACCAAAGTTTAAAACCCTTCGTATCTGTCAAAATTGTACAGATTTTTACTGGTGAATCAATTTTTCCATGTTCATTACAGACCTTCTGAACATCCATACGAGTCATCTATACTACTACTGAAAAGCTGAGAAAACTGAATTATTTATATATAGATAGGAGTAGTGGATCAACAGTTAAGAATTTTAGATTAGTTTTGTTCACTGGTGCTGTTTTAGGTTTGCAAGGGTTACTGATTTCATGTATTGTTTGAAACAATTGATGATTCAGTTGGTGAAGAACAAATCAAAAGTATAAAATAAAAATCAAATTTGATCTTACATCTATGACGTTGACACAAACATAACCCAAGGAGATGTTCTGTTGCTGTGGTTCAGGTGCATTTGGAAGAAGAGTTTTCTTTTGAATCAGAAAGAAGGCAATCGTTACCTTCAGATATATACTGTACAACAGCCCAGATATCATTAAACCATAAGTGAAATGACCACTACTGCCTTTGTTGATACTGGAAATATATGATTTGTAGTATAGTCATCATAGCATCATCACATAGACATGCATGACAGCAATGAGTGTATCTTAAATCTTGTTAATGGAGAAACAGTAGATTTTAACATCACATGAGTGACAGTGAAAGATAACCTAATGCTATTAAATACTGCTGTTGACAATGTAACATAACGTAATGCTGTAATTCAGTAAAGTTTTTTTTCTTCTTTTTTTTTTACCCATTTAAAACCCAATTTGGGTATTATAATAAACTCATCATATCAGTATACAAATCTGATAAAGGAGTGTAGAGTTTAACGGATTTTAAAAGATGTCATTACAGCTTTAAAACATACATACAGTATGTCTGATCAAAATCTTAAGACCTGTTGAAAAATTGCAAGAATTTACATTTTGCACTGTTGGATCTTAAGAGGATTTGACATAGAAATTCAAAATGCAAAAAGAAGAAATGGGAAGACAAAAACAATGTATTGCTAAATAATTTAGAATCATATCAGTGAAGAATTTGGAAAAATATCAGGATATAAACTACCAAGGACATGTTGTGAGCTGTATTCAGGTCATTTAATAGGAAATGACATACCAAGTAAGGATACATATTTGATTAAAATTCTCTGTTGTGTCTAAAAAAGTCATCACATGAAAGTGGTGCGAAGAGGACACCCCCATCTTCACACCATGGAGAGACTTATAGCATAAGCCTGATGGAAAAAGTGGACAATATATAGCATGAAAACTGACTCTATATTCTAAATGGTAAAATTTCAAAAATGGAACAATAAAATATAAGTAAATACAGTAAACAGTAATTAAACTGACATTTTCTATTCATCAGCTGACCAAACGTTTAAGACCACAGCCTTCAAAAGCCAAAATCTGAAAAAAAAAAGTTAATTCAATGTCATTTTCTGTGAAGTATTCACTCTGCCATGACCTCCTGATGGCAAAGACACAAAAGCTTTCTCTCTTTGAAGGTGGTTGGATTGTTGAGCTGCTTAAGGCATCTGGCAACACGCCATCGCTGCTGAGGTTGGATGCAGTGAGACATTCAAGCACTCTCATTTGTTTTGTTTTTTTTTTTCATTTTGAAACTCTACTTACAAATTCTTCACTCTATAACACTGAACGTATCATATGTGAGTTTTGAAACCCTCTACATGATCAGTGTGATATTTTTTTCTTGGAAAACCTGATGTATTTAATTAGATACATGCATTACACAGATTAGGGGGAGAACACACTCACTAGAGGCCCAGTCCTACAGGAAGCAGAACCTTGCCAATTTTGAAGAGGGATTTTTTTCATTTAAATTTACACATTTTCTGCTTGAAAAAAATAAATAAATCTTGAATTAAGAAAAAAAATCTGCCAATGGAACAAATGAAAATGATCTTCATAAGAATTCTTGAAATAAGCTTTTCAAGATATGTCTAAGAATAACTTATTATTTGTCACTGAAAAATAACTTTTTAGGTGATTGCCTTATTTTAAGTGTGATGAGATATTTTCATTATAAATGAGAAAAAAATGCACCCAAATATTGTGCACTTTAATCCAATGCATGCGTCTACAGATAAAACACAGGAATCTGAAAAGAAACTAAACCTCTTTCCTTTGCAGTATAATTATGTATCTTCCAATGTGTGTAAAAAAGCTTTATTTCTCATAGTTTTTCAGCATATAGTAATCTTAGTGCTTTTGCAGGAAACTATTATATACCTTCTGTGGTTATGAGTAGAAAATCTGAACATTTTTCACAGAGAAGTGTATTGAAGAAACGATTCCAGACTGAAATTGCGGCCGTTTTTGTGAGCTTCATTCAGTGTGTACTACACAAAGGTAATTGGGTCTGCTGAATAAATCTGTGATGAGTAATTTACAGAAGGGTCGGTGATAATAAAAGTTAATCAAAGGTTGGGCTGTGCTAATTTGGACAAGAATGGGGTGGATATTTTAAATGATTAACAGCATGAGGACAACAATAGGAACTGTATTGTAAGGGATCATCAGAACAACGGTAGCAAGTGTACTATGAATGATTCATTTACATTTGAGGTATTGGATGACAAAATGCAATTATGAAATAATTATTATGAACAGTAACTCGTGGACAAATCCATGGTTTTTACATGAGGCATCTTGGAAAGTAACCTTTTCAGAGTGCCATAGCAGATCACCTATAGCCGTCTTCATGATTCCTTCTCAGTAAAGTGTGTCACAGAATGGCTTTTTATGTCAATTCTTATGCACCTTTGTTCATCACGAAGAACATAACATTCAATATCTGAACATTATTATAAGTAATAAATGCTTAAAACTGTGTGTTTTAGTTACATAAAAAAGACTTGGATTGCTTTTAGCAGAAATAATTATAAATTACCATAATGACACTTTTTGAGATTTAAGAAAAACTTAATTATTTTTGCTTTATTTATGCTTTGTGGTCTCAAACATTCAGTATCTATATTATGGCTTCATTATTTTTTGTTTCAGCTTGTGTTGAAATGTTTGGAACAGTTCCTTACTACTCGTCATAGGATCCTACATGACTGATGTTATATAGTTATTAGTTTTATTAAAATCCGTTTAGCACTTTTTGCATAATCCTGCTGACAGACAAAGAAACAAACCAAAAACAATACCCCTCTCTCCTTTTGGGCTGTGGGGCAAATATAATAATAAAATACCTACACAATGACTGCATTGACTGTTCCTATTGATAATAATTTTTTTGAACCCTTTAAACTGCCAAGAGTCCACATATAGGCCGGAAGTAGTTGCTCAAAAATGTTAAGCAAACCACCCAAACCTGTCCCAAATGTCACATGACCTAATGTAGTTTGACAACAGAGATTCTCACACATCAGACGATAGAAACCACTTTCAGATCAAATAACCACAGCAGGTACAATCACTCATTTGTTCAAAAATACAAATGACAAACAGCTGATCTGAACCTTTACGTCTCATAATTATCCACAGAGGAACCATATTCTAACAAACACAGTCATAGTCCAACAAAAACATCCAAAACAAACCAAAAAAATTGTCCAAATGTCATCCACTATGTCAACCAAAACATATAAACACATCAATAAATATCCAAGAACAGCATTTAATTTATGTTATTAAGAAATGTAGGTTCAATTCAATTCAATTCAATTTTATTTATAAAGCCCTAAATCACAACAAAGTCGTCTCAGAGGGCTTTACAAAAACATAATCAACTACAGAAATACATAAAAAGTCCCACGCATCCCCTGTCCTTAGACCCTCCTTCTCGGCAAGAAAAAACTTCCAAACCCAGTGGGAAAAAGAAGAAATCTCGAGGAGAACCACATTGAAGGAGAGATCCACTCCCATGGACGGACAGGCTATAGATGAAGGTCCATGTATAAATGCAGGAAGGGGGGGCTGGTCCAGACAGGCAGGGGCGGTGGTCCGGGGTCACGGGTCAGCACAGGCGAGATACTCCAGATCCTGTCGTCCATGGCTCCCGTGCAGGCACTGTCAGGAGAGCCACCACTCCCCCCAGGGGGGGAGGGGGGAAAGGGGACACCAGGTGACTAGTCATGAACAGGTGAAATTGAGTGGAAGTTTAAAGGGTTAAATCATACTTAACTGAGCTTTTACTAACAGTAGAGTCTGGTTCAGGGTGTTATAGTACTAGTGCTTCCACCAGTGGTTGTTTATTTACCAGCTGCTGTCTTCATCCTCCACAGTGATGAACACATATGATGAATATGGGGAAGAGGAGCTCAATGAGTATATCATCCAGCTAAGTATTCAGGACTCATGCCAAGATGCATTTTTGAAATCTGCAGCTAGGTATGGGACAACCGTATTTAATATTTAACATCACTGTCCTCTGCAAATGTGTCACCCTATCTGATTATCCTGTTCTTCCTCTACTCCTCGTTTTCAGTTTAGGAGCATCAACAAATGAAAACCTGAGAATCTTGGCCGCCATCGAGCAAGGTAAATGCTTTTACAGTATGAGGCTGTCTACATTTTTGGCGGCTCATATTTAACATCATGAAGCTGGCAGACTGAGAGAAGGGGAAAAGTAAACCTAGCATGGAATTCAATATGTAAGGGCAGAGACTTCTCAGTATAAAATTGAACATCCTGGTGGTAAAAGTACTGAAGTCACAAAAAAGTTCAAATGGATATGGGCTGGACTTGGTCTGTCGTATGCATGGTGTTGAAGGGAGGGTAGATTTGTTAACAAAACAACAGAGTCCATGGTCTGGGATAAGCTCCATGTTATGGCAGAAGAGAAGGGGTGATAGAAGTGAAAGATCCAGAACCAGTGACTGGGTGTAGGGCTAAAATAAAACATTAACAAGGCAGTCAGAGACAGCAGACCTCTTTATGTGTTAGGGATGATGCATTCTGAATGGATGATGTTTAAATATTCAGAAAAATTCAACCGTTTTCCTTTTAGTTTTGTGCATGGAAAAGGTGCCAAAAAGCAAGAGTTTTTTGAATTTTTATTTTATTTAAACATTTTTAAAGGCAAAATTTAAATTGCTGGGACCAAATTTCAATACTTGTTTTTTTTTGTTTTTTTTTTAGTTTAGTTTATTCACTTCAAAGCAGCAAAAATAGAGAGAACAATACAGAATTTGACTGAAAAAGGCTCAGGCAGAAGCAAAGATTATTAAATAATAAGTAATTTTCCACATTATTTGTCATTTTGTAAATATTTATTAGTTTTTGTTGCTCATTTTGTTTATTTTTCTACATTTTGGTTTTTTAAATTTAGTATTTTTCTTTGATTTTTGTCTTATTTGCTCATGTTACCAATTATTTTGTTAGTTCTCAGGAGTTAAAGGGTTAAACTGAATCACATGGAAGAGGGAAATATCTAACACATGCAGGACACTGGCCCTCAAGGACCACGACTGTCCACCCCTGGTTTATGTAGACCACATGGACATTTTTAAAATACACAATTCCATTAAAAAACACACACAAAAAATATCACTCTTTTAAAAGGAAAACAAACAAACAAGACAAACACTGATCAAATCAAACATATAACTGTCTAAGATGTTTTAATTATTTGGTTTTTTAGCCTTTATTTGTATTTCCTTTAACCCTGTCTTTTATCTGGTTGTCATGGTGACCAGGTGAGGTCTCACTTCTTAGGAGTATGCTGAGGCACACCTTTGCCTTCAGGGAATCAGACAGTCGTGGATGGCTTCCTCTCCATCGAGCTGCATCCCAGCCGGTCCTAGAGGTCCTGGAAACTGTCCTGACATGTGAGGAGATATATTAGACACAGAGATAGTTTGTATTTTTATACAGATATTGAAATGCAACTTGTTTTTTTCTACTCTGTTTTACTTCTTTTATGAATGGTATTACAAAAAATTACAATTACTGTACTTAGAAATAAATAATTTTAATTGTATGATGATGGTTATATGACTCTAAATCCTTGAACTGACTTGGGTGTTAGTAGCATGCAAATATTTTTGACTAAGCGACAGTAATACAATATGGGCAGGTGACAAAGTAAATGCAGGATGAACACCATTCTAATAGCAGATACTCATTAGGTGTTTCGTTTATAGACGTGAAGCACTCTGGCAAACACTTTGGTCCAAAGTCTCCCGTAGCTGTTGAGTTCACATGACTATGAAGGTCATAGTATGTAATTGTGTGCAATGGATTTGGGTATTATCATCCTGGACGAACACACTCCCAACAGATTTTACCTTTCATTTGCCACTCATCTGCATGTTAAGCCTTAATACACACACTTAATATCACCCCCTGCTAACAACATGACATGAATAAATACATAAAGCTTACATTAGGCTGAATTTGGAGACCATGACAAACCTGGTGACATGATCAAATTTAAAATACATGTAATGCAGAAAATGGTTCAGCGGGTAACAATGTGGTCCCACAGTAGGCAGCAGCTAAGGTCAACAATCCTTTCAGTCCAAAATAATCTGTGATGTGGCTCCACACATATGCAGACTGGAGGTCAAACTGTAATGACGTGTCTACAGTTTTACACACTCATCTGACTGGTTAACACAACTGTCAATCTGACATGCATGGACAGGTTGAGCTGTATATATAGTACATCTGTGTGTGTGTGTGTGTGTGTGCGTGGTGCTTCTGTTTCAGTGGTGGCTCAGGGACTCAGCTTGGAGGAGAAGACAGCAGTGGGAGGAGAGACAGCACTGACACTGGCAGTAAAAGCTGGGCTGGTGCAGAATGTGAGGAGTCTGCTGAAGCACGGAGCCAACCCACACAACACCAACAGCAAAAACGAGACGCCACTACTGCTGGGTAACCATGACGATCAGGAAGTTATCAGAAAATTAAGAGATACTACGTCAGACATTAAGTCAATGTGGAAGTATCTTGAAGTTGTAATACCAATGACGGGCACGAGAGGTGTTCTAAAAACCCTGTATCTTAAACAACAGGCAAGGCAAATGTATTTGTATTTGTATATCAAGGTGCTTTAAGTAAGACATATCACAAAATTAAAATGATTAAAATGCATTAAAAGACAATTAAAATAAGAGACATAAAAAAAAAAAAAATCAATAATCTTTTAATTTTTGATTAGCAATTATCTTTCCTTTTTTCAGCTTTGATACTTGCAACACATTCCAAAACTATTTTGGTCAATTCAACATGTGTCACTTTGGAATTCTGCCATTTAGTTTGTTCATGTCAGTATCTGTTGAAATGTTCCCAGAATTTATGTAAACTGAAACAAACATTTAGTGACAATGACAAATTACATGGAAAACAAATAAATATTTACTGAGAACACCATATGATGAAACGTTTCTGGTGTAATATTGTATAATATTCTGCCTGCAAATAAGTCCTCAAGAGCAAATTATATTTCAAGATACACTACACAATAAATCACACAAATCCCAATACTATTTCACTCTTCTACCTCATTACTAATCCTATCCCAACTTTTTATGGGATGTAAATGTGAATTTATATTTCTAGATTAAATGAACGTTATCAGATATAACAGGAAATAATGCAGTTCATATTGTGAATTTTAATATTTCTGTTTTCCAAACCATCAAAGCCTTTTTTCTGATTAGTGGTTGTTAATAGTGAGCTGAACTATCATCCCTTCTAGCGAGTCATGATGTTATTTTTGATCAAATATGTATATTTGATCAATACTGTAATACTGTGCAGTGGTCATAGGCTAATCTTTGCCATGTTATTTTTTTTACATCGTTGTAATGAGCATAATATCTATTTTTCAATCTCCTTATCAGAATGCAAGAAAAATAACATAAAGAATATGCAATCCAGCACTAAAAAAATATAAAATATATAAATGACAGTCTATTGGAAACAAACATTATTTAGTATGATTTCTGCTCCAATAACAAAAAGCAGCCCAATTAATAAGGAACATTAACACCTCAGAAAATATGGTCTTATGTACTGTGTATTTCTATTCATATTCTCATTTCATTCTACTTAATGAGCCTTGATGCTGCAAGATTTAAATAGTAACTAATAAGTGTGAGCTGAACGCTGTCTTCTTTTCATTAACCTTAACATTCAGTTCTTTTTTGTACGATTTCCTCATTTTTGTATTTAGAATTATGCAGCCTTCAAGCTATCTAAATAACAGTATAACCTTGTATTTTAAGGTGATTCTTGCAGATAAAAACATATGTCATGGTTAAATGAAGCAGATTTAATGTAATGTTCATTAAAGCGTACCATTCTTGGTAAATGAACCAAATATTAAAATAGAATAAAATCTGAGGGAGAGGGTCAAAAGGATTAAGTGAAACAAACAAACAAAAAACTTCTGCATTATGCATAAGGGGTGCGTTGAATTTTAAATTAGGAAAATGTATTGTTGATCCATGTACTAAGTTAGTGATAATGGTGTAAAAGCACTTGAGGGTTAAGACTAAATATGTAAATTCTTCTTCCTACTCCTTTTCCACCACGCAAAATTTAGACTTGCAAATACTTGAGGATAGACAGAATTTAAATATTATTTTGTTTTGGTCATATTTTTCTGTGGTTGATTTGATTTTGTTTCTTTGCATGTTTGGAATAAATAAATATATAAAATAAAACTGATGAAAATGACCGAATGGAAGAAGACTGATACATTTTTTGACGGGTGAGTTCATAACACATTCATAACAGCTTTTATAAACTGCACATAAAGCATTCATTACTGTTTCAGGAGACATCCAGACCAAACCTTTCATGAATATGGAAGACAGAATGATGACAAATTTTCAAAATAAAAGTCCAACAATTATAAAGCACTGTGGCATTATTTGACAGCCTGTTGCTGGGGTGGGTGGGAATAGAGAGGTGTGGTCATGCCAAATATTATTTATTTATTTTTGATCTGGGCAAGATATGTGGTATAGTTGAATGGTAGATGCTAGATTGAAACGGCCGGACACACGGGGGTGGGGGGGTGGGGGTGCGCTCTGGATGTTTGACACAATTTCAACACTGAGGTAGTTCAAAGAGGATCATAACATTGTAAGTTTTATACTTTTGAAACATCACAGCACTGTTGAAAGAAGCAGTGCTTTGCGATTGTTGGACTTTTATTTTGAAAATTTGTCATCCTGTCTTCCACATTCATGAAAGGTTTGCTATGCATGTCTCCTGAAACAGTCATGAATGCTTTATGTGCAGTTTATGAATGTGTTATGAACTCACCCGTCAAGTAAAGTGTTACCCATTGTTTTAATTGTATGTAATCATCAAACCTCTATGATTGTAATCTGAGTGTTTTCCTCAGCTGTCAGGTCCGGTTCTTATGAGCTTTCACACACACTGGTGGCTCAAGGCGCATGGGTGGAGCAGGTCTGCAGGAAGAGGTGGACAGCCATGCATGAAGCAGCCAAACAGGGCAGTGTGGACATTGTGATGATGTTGCTGAGGAACGGGGGCCGAGTGAACCACAGGGATGTGACCGGAGTGACGCCGCTGGCTGTGGCTGCAGAGTACGGACACTTCCACATCACAGAGATTCTGGTGAACTGTGGTCAGTACAAACATAGTTATTTATAACACAATGAAGTATTTTAGCCTTTTGGATTTATACCTCTGGGGAATATGTGAAAGTGTAAAAAAAAAAAATAAAAGAGAACAAGATCTGACAAGGTGGAAGTGTGTTACAGTTTAGAAGATAAGACAAGATGAGATTAAATAAGAAATGATGAGATATGTGATAAAACTATATAATAACATAAACTATACTAAGATAAGATAAGGTATAATAATAATAATAATAATAATAATAATAATAATAATAATAACAACAACAACAACAATAATAATAATAATAATAATAATATAATAATAATGATAATAATAATAATAATAACAATAATAATACATTTTATTTGTATAGTGCCTTTCATGGCACTCAAAGACGCTTTACATGAAGTAAAAATAGAACAATAAGAATCCAACTACAATAAAAAAACAATGGAAAACAGAGCAATCCCATATTAAATAACAAACAGAATTTAAATAATCAAACATTAAAAGCAGTCTTAAATAAATGACTTTTTAAAAGGGATTTAAAAGTGTTGAGGTTGGTACAGGGAGTGAGTTCCAGAGGTTTGGGGCGGCTACAGAAAGGCTCCGCCCCCCCCAGGTTCGGTGCTTGGTTTTGGGCGGTGAGGTCTGCCGCTACCTCACTGAGGTCGGGGGGCGCCTGGGGATGGAGGGCTTTTTGGATGAGGAGGATCTTAACCCCTTAACTCCTGAGACTTTAACAGTTCCAGTCAAAAATTCATAAAATAAGTAACAAAATGGACGATAACATCCAAAAATGTATAATAAACCAAGAAAATAATAAGTAACATGAACAAAATCAGACACAAATGGCACAAAACTGAAGAAAAATTATAAAATACAATGTTGAATTTAGAAATCTAAAAGAAATTAAGGAATAAAATCAACCAAAACGAATAAATATTGACAAAATAATAACTTAACTTTGTTAAAATAAACTAAAATGAAATATGTATAAATAAATAAATGGTCTATGTGAGTTCATTGGTTCATTCATTGCTGTATCCTCAAATTTAGGAAAGAAAAACAAAATCAAGTGTCTTTCTGTGGATCATTTCTAAATTGTGAGTGCTTCATCCTTGGACTGTGCCTTATCCTTTCATCAGTTTTTATAAAAACTAGTTCAGTGTTTATAAAATCCTTCTGATAGACACAACCTCACAAAACTAAAAAGAAAATTCACATCTCTTTTGCACTGTTTTATATATCCAGACTATTATAGCACTGGTCTAACACAAAGCTATAGATTTGCATTTCCCATAATACAATGCAAAATGTTTCACCAGACCTTTTCGCTGTTGCACCAACATTTCTTTAAAACTCTTCAGCTCTGGGGCCACATGAGGCTCTTCTTTCCTTCTCCACTGACTCCTTGTGCTGACATACTTTAACTCAAGTGTTTTATTTTCAATGTTTTTAATTCACTACAAAATAAAAAAGGCTCATGGAAATAATAATAACACACTTAAATGCCAAGCTTCACAAATCTGAGTGATAAACAGGTTCAATTGAAAGTTGAACATGAATAAAATCCTTTAAAGCACCACTTCAACATCAGGTTTAAATGAAAGTGTTTGCACAATAATCTGGAGACCCCCCCCCCCTTCCCAAAACACAACCATACAGGCACATTTATAATGTTCTCCCAATTATGACAACAAACATTTTGTTATCATCTGTTCCTATATGGTTCCTCGAGACTGATATGTTTTTCAATAATATTACAACATACAGCAATGTGTTTTTATATGTTCATTTACTATGGATTCTAATTTTTAACATCATACCAATGGTGAATGACAATAAACAATCTTGAATTTTGCAAATCTTATTTTTCTATTTTATTTATTCTAAATTGTTTTTGTCTTGATATGTTATCAATTATTGGCTTTTGAAAGGTCAAATGTTTTTGTGCCTGACGTGACTAATGTCTAAATGACAATGACTAAACTAAACTAAAAAAAAATGTCTCTTTAGACAATATAAGCTGTTGACCTTTGACCTTTCCTCTTCCATCTCAGGTAGTAAAGTGAATTCTCAGGCCTGTAATGGAGAAAGTGTTCTGTTGGATGCAGCCGGATCAGGAAACACTGCTTGTATTCAGCTGTTGCTTGACAACGGAGCCAATCCCAACCTACCCAGTATCACTGGACACCTGCCCATCCACAAGGCAGCATATGCTGGACACTATGAGTGAGCCCTAGCATTGTGTCATTTATCTTTTGAACTATGTATTCAAATGACAAAATATTCAAAGCAGTCATATTTAAACTGACATCATTCCCCTGTGGTCTACATAAACTGTAAATGCTATGCTCGGGTCTGAATTCTTCATTAATTGAACTTTACAGGCCCCTCTTCAAAACTATTTTTGAGTAATGGCACCACAAAGGTCACTTTGAGCACTGGGCCTTTAAATGCAAATGAGTCCCTTTATGCCCCACCCCCTCCATGTTGTTGACTGTGCTGCTCTATAAAATTGTAATAAAGTTTCCAATTTAACAAGGTAAACATATGGATAGAACTTAGCAGAATAAAAATAGAATTGGACTAATAAGTGCAATTAACAGTGTTAACAGTAGCAGTGTGTATCTACAGTATACATTTATGTAAACAGTATGAACA
Organism: Siphamia tubifer; assembly: GCA_020466265.1. Lineage (NCBI taxonomy): Eukaryota > Metazoa > Chordata > Actinopteri > Kurtiformes > Apogonidae > Siphamia > Siphamia tubifer. The sequence goes on along the minus strand of CM035788.1, from coordinate 27,083,283 downwards.
GTATTAACCCTTTGTTGGTCAGCTCAACCGTTTGGTAGAGGTACATCTGAACCCTGATATTTAATCTAAATTTAAGTCCTTTGGCACCAAACTTCTTGGGCAGTCAATTATATATTCAGCTCATGCTAGTATACCACCAAAGAAGAAGATCATAGCTGTGGCAACACCTCTGCAAAGAGGTTTTCTTTTGGACACAAAATTGCAGGCAAGTTATTTTTTTTCATGTTATTAACTATTTTACATAAATAATTCTCATCATGTTTCAGAAATACTTTGGTATTCATGTAATATTTTTTTTGAAAACATGCTGAACCAAACAGTAGAGATGAGTAAAGGGTCATGAAATGCTAATGCTAATTGCTAATGATACAAACACAAAGAGTTAATACATCTAATTTGAACCAAATTATGTTGGTAAGATTGGTGGAGGGGTAATGTTGGAGTTTTAACACTTTAGTTACATTTAAGGTTAGTAAAAAAAAAAGCTATCTATGTTTTATGTTATAATATAATATATTATAATATTATTATATATTATTATATTATAATATTATATGTTATAATATAATTTTCCACCTCAAAGGGTAAAGTGGATAAATAGTCTGGTGTTATGGCCTCAATGACCTCATTTCTAATGTAGTTGAAGTTACAAAGCCACTTCATATTCTCCATTCTCACCCCCCTGGAAACACTGTATGTTCAAAGATTTATTCTCTGATGAGGACTATGCAATATTTGAATGAAGCCAAGCAAAGACATGAACTCTGTTTGTAAAAAAGAGTAAAGCTGTTCACCTCCGTATACAGTGAAGAACCATCAAATATTTAGTATTAAAGTCAGTGTCTGTCAGAGGAAACAAAAATCCACAAATGGAAGAAACAGTCAAACACTTTCAAACAAGTATGACTATGCACTTGGATCCATAATCAAGAAATAAATGACGCTTTGAACAATATTTTTTAATAAGCTGTAATAACCATAGAATAAACGAGATAATGTATTTTCTGATAGTCACGCGTGTGCAATACATTATCCCTTGCTAAACCCACCTTTGTTCATTGTCTGTTTAGATCAGTTTGGTTCTGTTACAGTTATGGTTTAGTTGACCTCAGTTTGGAGCATCTTTGTTAACCCTTTAAACTTCCAAGGGTCCACATACTGTATATAGTAGGATGGAAGTAGTCACTCAAAAAGTATTAAGCAAACCACCCAAACCCATCTCAAATGTCACATGACTTAATGTAGTTTGACAATGGAGATTCTCACACAACAGAAGACACATTATAAGCCACTTTTAGATAAAATAACCACAACAGATATTCATTTGTTCAAAATACAAATGGCAAACTGCAGATTTGAACATTTATGTCTCATAATTATCCATAGAGGAAACATTCCAACAAATGCAGTCATACTTCAACAAAAACATCCAAAATAAAAATAAAAAAATGTCCAAATATAGTCCAAAAACACATCAAAACATCAATAAATATCCACAAATAGCTGTTGCGTCATTTAACAGAATCTGCCTCCAATATTTCATTTATAATATAAGCAAACACCAATTGCATGAAATCAAAATAGTTCAAGAACCGCATTCAATTGACTTTATTAAGAAATTTAGGCAAAATTAAGTGGAAGTTTTGAAAGGATTAATTGACATTTTTGGAGCTTTTGTTCAATATTATGTAAATCACAATTTTTCCTAATTGTACCACCTTTGTCCTGGTCCTCTACACTCATAAAGACCCATATTCTTTATTAGTTGTTATTAAGAACAAAGTGAGAATGGGACAAGTGGCAGGACCTATGTGATATCAGTGACTTTATTTTATTCCTGCTTGTTTCTTTTTCCTACAGTGCTCTGAAGATGCTGATACCTCTAACCACAAAGAAAGCCCTGAAAGAGGCAGGGATGAGCCCGGTCCACTCTGCAGCAGAAGGAGGCCACAGCCACTGTCTGAAACTCCTGCTCGCCTGTGGCTTTGATGTCAACTACCGCATGAACACCAGAAACTCTGAAAACTACCGGGACATGAGAAGGAGTGCCTTATACTTCGCTGTTTCCAACGGGGATGTGGAATGCACTAAAATCCTATTGACAGCTGGGGCCAAGACCGACTTAGACCCACTGTGCTGCCTACTAGTGGCCGTCAGGTCAGGCCGATATGAGATTGTGAAGTTGCTTCTAGCAGCCAAAGCTGATGTTAACTGTTACTTCACTGTAGTGAGTGACACCGTGTTTCCCACTGCGCTGCAGTACTGCCTGAAGGACGAGATGATGATGAGGCTACTGTTCAACAATGGATACAAAGTGGAGAGATGTTTTCAGTGTCACCATGACAAAGCTTATGATGCTACAGATGAAGGGGATGCAGGGGAAGGCAAAATCCCAGTAAGGGACGACAATATGCTACCTCTGTGGTTTTGGATAAAACACTGAGCCCCTTTACATGCACACACTATAACTGATTATTAATACTTTTTTAGAGTTATTAAATTAACCCACTGAGAGCAACTAAGTTAAGTTGTTAATGTAAATTGCCTGTAGGTGTGAATGTGAGAGTGAATATTTGCCTCTAAATGTTTATCCCTGTGATGAACTGGTGACTTGTCCAGAGTGTACCCTGCCTTCACCCATAAGTAGCTGGGATTGGCTCCATGTGACCCTGTGACCCTAGTGAGGATAAAACAGATTCAGAAAATGAATAATTTAACTCATAAAGATCCACTGATACTTTTGTGGCAGTTCCCAAATGAATGTTTCTCTCTGTTTAACCTTTCTTACATGATATATAACCATTTATTTGAATATATTCAACATAAATTCAAAGGTTATCAAACTAAAATAGAAAAAGATGAATCAGAAAACAAATATCAAAAGTGTTTGTTAGTTCATGTTTTTAATACATATATATATATATATATATATATATATATATATATATATATATATATATTGATATATATGATGGTGTGTTATTCCACATACGTATATGGTGGTTTATGTATATGTACACTGTAGATTTTGCAGTGTTAATTTGGAGACAATGGGACCAAATACACTCTAGAAGAAGTTAAATAAACTCTCTAAGTGTTGATTTAACACTGCAAAATTTACTGTGTATAAAATGGATTAGTAAATATTCCACTAGAAAGAACCTGTAAAGTGAATGGATCATAATGTACAGACAGTGTTTTGAAGTAGATCTGAGACCAATATTCTTTTGGATTAAAACCTATTCCAAGACTGATATTGGAAACTTAAACCAACCAGGATTTAAGACTTGAGTTTTCTTTATCAGTAACACACATGTGGAAACATTTCATTAGTTTTTTTTTTCTAGAAGCATTTTAGACCAGTGTAATTTATGAAGTATATTTAACAGTGTACATCTTTTTTTTTTTTTTTTTTTTTTTTGGGGGGGGGGGGCTCTATTTATAATGACAAGTATTTTACCAGTAACAGAACATAGCTACACATTTACCTAAACTCTTTTGTTCTCACCATCTTTAACCAAATCATCCAGAACTAAAACCTGTCAGACATGATCTCCCACTGGATGATCTTTAGTGTCATCTAGTGGTGTGGATTTTAACCAACCCCCTGCAGACCCAATATTTGGATTATCTGTTCTCAGTGAGTGTATCTATGTGGAAGAGGACCAGGTGCCTCTATAGATATGGAAGAATAATTCATTATGTAGAAAAAAATCATGCAGTAATGAAAAAAAAATGATGAAAGCTATAGTTCTTGCTGCTAATACTGTGCTCTAAAATATATATACTTTTCATTTAATACCCAATTTAGTACAAGTTAAGTTGTTGTTATATTTTTACCCCTTTTTCCATCATTTTAATTAAGTATTCATCTGACTGCACCCTGGAAATCTAGAAACAATTCAATATTTCATTCCAATATATTGCAATAATATATTGCTAGAATGCAATAGACGAACCCTGGACAAGACATATGTTTGAAAATATCACATTTTCTATTGAGAACGTGGGACAAAATGTTTAAACGTAGCAGAAAAAAGTCTTTATTAAGGGATCTTTATACCCAGTGCTTTTTTTTTGAGTGATTTGTCACCATGTATTATGAAATCATCCTCCGTATTTGGGATTTTTCCAATGAAAATCAGAAATTGTCCATAATAATGATATTATTATACAAAAAAGGGAGAAAACTAAAGAAAAAAGGGCCTTTTTTTTGTCAAATACATCATGAACTTAACATAAAACAAGTGTCTATGACTGCTGCTATTTATCAGACTGTATAAGTTTTACTGGTGAAAGTAGAACAGGGGTGAAAAGCCATTTTAGTTCAGGGGTCACATTCAGGCCAATATGATCTCAAAAGGGCCAGACCAGTAAAATAATAACAGTGAAAAGAGTAAAATTACATTATGATACTCTATAATCTATAATGTTTCCCTAAAAACGTGATTAACATCCACAACTTGACATGTCTTCAGAAAAACAAGTGCAATTTTAACAGTTTTCTGCCTCAGTCTATCAGTTTATCACTTGCACATGTGCAGAACAGCTGACATTTCAATTACAAATACACAACACATTTAGTAACATTGTAAAAGGATGGTTGTTAATATAATATGTTCATGTAATTAGCCTTTTTTTTTTTTTACATTAAATCTGCAGTTTTCAGAATTCAGTTATTATGATCATATTTTACTGATCTAACTCGACTGAGATCTAATTATTCTGTCTGTAGAACCTGATTTAAAATAATTTTTACACCGTTAATATCTTCATTGTTATTCATCCTACAGGCCAGATTGCACCCTTTGACGGGCTGGATTTGGCCCCCAGGCCTTATGTTTGACACCTGTGCTCTAGAAGATGTCCAAATTGATCATATCTGATAACCATTAAAAGATGCTAAAGTGTATTTTCCAGCAATTATTTACATGAATTGATAGGTTAAGTGGATCGTCAGGTATTAAACAGTTTAAATCAAATGGTTTTGGGTGCTGGTGGATGTTTGAGTCTTTGTGGGTTAAAGTATTCTTATCTATATAAATGACTCATCCTCTGTAATCATTAATCTTTATGACTGTCTTCTCTAGTTCTGTGAGTTCATGAGTCTCTGTTGCATCGTGCACCTGGCCGGCAGCGTAGTCCGGACCCTGCTGGACTACGTCAAGCATGTCCACATCTGCTCCAAACTCAGGCTGACGCTGGAAAAACAGAGAGAGTGGCCCGAGATATATGACATCCTCAGTGAGTATACTCATTAGATTATACAAAAATATATAGAATTAAAACCAGATGGCCCAGATGGACACCAGCACAATTATGAGTTGGAATAAATGTGCTCTAAAAATAATACAATGTTTACTTTATTCGCTACTTAGTCCAGAAATGTAAACCTTTAAACTGTGTTCTACTGTCATGATTATTTCATATGATCACTCACAATGGACACACATTCATGATTTGTTTCAACACTGACTCTGTAAACATCTCGACTTTTATCAGAAACATAATACTTTAAGGGAAAATACTGTTTGCAACAATGCAGTATTCAGCAACGACAAATAGGGAAAACAAAATAGAATACAACAAGACTATGCATATAGTGCAAAGAGACAGTGGAATGTGCAAGATGAGTACAAAATAAATGGGTTTGTACAGTCTGTGGGTGTGTGAGTCATTGTGGACATGAATTAAAAGACCCAGTGCTACTTTTGTGCCAGTTCCCAAATGACATTTTCTCTATATCTAACCATTCTTATGTGATTTATCACCATTTATTAAAATATTATCTTCTGTATTTTCCATTTTATCACCATATATCAAGTAATTTCCTGTATTTAATTCACTGATCGTGTAGATGTTCATAAATGCTCAGATTAAAGCCTCTATTATACAGAAAAACTGAGAATACTGAAGTAGAAAGTTACTTTTTCAGTCAAATCCATCATTAACTGAACAAAAACCAAGCATTTCCATCCATTATCACTGCTCCAACTCCATGAATTTTACTGGTGAATCAGTGTTGTAGAAGATGAGTGTTTCCATGGTAACTACAGAGCCTCTGAACATGCAGATGTGTCATATGTGATGACTATGAAAAGATGAAAAGCTGGATTTTACACCAATTATGTACATGTATTGAAAAGATTAGTGGATCCACAGGTATTAAACAGTTTAGATGAGTAGATGCTTTTGGCCAGTAGCCTTATGGACGGATGGGTCTTTAGAATAGAATAGAATAGAATAGAATAGACTTTATTGTTATTGCAAGCCAGTTATATGTTAATATAAAGTTTACATGTTTTCTCTTCACTGCTGCTGATGATTTACAGGTACAGTTGATCATTTGTGTTCAACAGCGACAGTTATGCAGCATCACAGTTGTTGTTGGACAGCCTCACAAATGTGATGAATCTACCATCTTTATTCATTTTGCTCAGTGACAGTCCTTACATTTGTCCAAATCTATAATATTTATGAATACAGACCAAGGTCATGTATCTGTATTCGACTCCCTAATGGTTGAGATTTACAAATAAACGTTCAGACATATGCTGAGGCTAAAGTTTATAAAGCAAAATCTGTCTATTTCTTCATTTTGTAAATCTTTTATTGAAAAAATAAATCATGTATTTTAATAGAATCAATTATTGGTCCTATTTGTAAGCAATACTCAATGACCCAGTGATATTTCTTATCACCAAGAAAAGAGATATTTGCTTCAAATTGCGAACCAAATAAAAAAAATACAGCAGATGTTTTGGCTTTAAAAAGCAAAAGGATCCTTTGAAAAAACTAGACACTATATAAACACCTTTACATCTGTCAGATTCTTCATTAACAGGATGATTATGAAACTGCCAGTGGGTTTGGCAGAGCTTAAATACAGTCTGATGTGGAGAAAAATTCATCTGAGGATATTAATGATATATCTCAATAAAATTCTTAGCCTCCATGCCATGCAAGAGTTCCGTTTTAGGAGGTAAAATTCTTAAGCTAATTAGCTATTTAACAAACATTGGTTTAATTTATAGCTGCTGCACAAAAAGGGTCATCCCGACTTTCTCTTGGAACAATGATAAAGACATATAAGAACACATTTACTGCCTGTCCTTCTTTATTTAGATGTAAAAGGAAACAAAATGCAGGTTTTACTGAGTGCATTATAAGTCTTGCTGTTCTGATTAAGCAGAGTTCTGTCCCATTTTATTCCAATTGTTAAAGTGATTATAATTTATTATTTATTCTAATAATAAAAGGACATTTCTCAGGCCAACATATCAGCAGAGAAATGATCTTTGAGGCTGATCTCTATCTCAGTAATGAATTCTTTGGAGATTTCATAACTTAAATCTCATCTAAAGGATGTCAAATAGTTTGGGAAAAAATTAATAAGTACTACTGAGTCTCCAATCACGCATTTATCTCATTTCAATATAACATTTACCATACCATACCATACCATACCGTACCGCACCGTACCATACCATACCATACCATACCATACCATACCGTACCGCACCGTACCATACCATACCATACCATACCATACCATACCATACCATACCATACCATACCATACCATACCATACCATACCATACCATACCATACCATACTGAATCATAAGACTAAGGGACGTAGAACAGTGATAACACATGATGCAAAGTGAGCTAAGTACAACAAAATACAATCATCATAAAATCAATGGCAAATTCAAAAGTGGTTAAAAAAATAATTTAAGAAATGTAAGAATGACAAAACAAAAACTACTTTCATCCATTCGCATGGCATCACCAAAACTGTTGACCACGCCCACTACAGTGTTTGTAAATGGAGGACCAGTTCAAGACTTCAAACCGACTCGTCTTAAAAACATAGAAGCATATTTTTTAAATTATGCTAATTACATCTGTGTTAATTGTCAAATCTATTTATTATTCAATTGCTTTCTTGCCATTACTGACTGAAAAGATTTCTCAAGAAGCACCACAGTTTAGCTTTTTCCTCAAATCTCTGTGTTTAAACTCTATGCTTCTATAAAACAGGTGGTACGGTGCAGTGGTTAGACCTCACAGCAAGAAGGTCCCTGGTTCAATTCCCACACCAGACCTTTCTGTGTGGAGTTTGCATGTTCTCCCCGTGTCTGTGGGTTTTCTCCAGGTACTCCAGTTTCTTCCCACCATCCAAAGACAGGCACTGATAGGTTCATTTAAATTTCTTATAGGTGATTGATTGTCGATATATGTTCAGCCCTGTATTGAACTGGATACTCATACAGGGTGTACCCCACCTTCACTCACTGTAGCTGGATTAGGCTCCCACAAACCCCCATGACCCTAGTGAGGATAAAGCGGGTTCAGATGACAAGACGAGGCTACTGTAAAACAACTTTGATTGTTAGAATTAGAAGCTATTTTTTTGTTCTATGGTCACAGTATTCCTAAACCTACATTATTTAAAGCACCAGAGATTCTCCGCTCTTTGATGCCTTTGATGAAAAAGGTTTTTAGTGCTGTTTCTTTTGGTTGTAATGAACTGTGTGACCTCTAGGGGACAACAGCAATAATACAGAAGTTTGCCCAAAGTTTGTACTAACTAATTCCTTTCTTCTCTCTTTCCTATGACTGATTTTTTTTTCTTTGATCTTACTGCTTTTTGTTTGACATCATGAATTATTAAAGGTAAAATGATTATTCTGAACCTTTCTCTCCAGGTAGTCCTCGCTCCCTCAGGCATCTCTGCAGACTAGAGATCAGAAAGCGTCTAACTCTGAAGAGACTAAACAACCCTGAAATTATGAACTCGCACATTTTTCCGCCCAGACTGAAGAGCCTCATTCTCTATCAAGAACTGGATCTTTACAGCCAGGACCTTGAACACATCATGTGACCAGATGTGTGTGTGTGTGTGTGTGTGTGTGTGTGTGTGTGCGTGCGTGTTTTGTCTGTAGCTGTAATGATGTAACAATTTTTAAATATTGTGTGTAAGATATTATGGAAAATAAATGGTGTGATGATGAAATGTTTTTACAGAAAATGAAAATGATTTTTTTATAATAGTTTCTGCTGATTTAACTGGAGATCATTTATAATCCTGTCACATTTTGTAGCACTTTTTGCATCATAGATATCATAAAGAGGTGATATTATGCTTAAAAAATATATATAAATATTTCCCTGTGATCTACATAAACTTTCAATGCTCTGCTTGGGTCTGAGTTCTTCGTTAATTCAAGTCCACAGTTTCATCTTTAAACCTATTTTTCGGAGTAATGACACCAAAAATGTGGTTATGTGTGCTGGCCCTTTAAATGCAAATTATGCTACAGTTTGATGCCCATGCTTTCTATCCTGTTTAGCCATGTGTGTGTGTTTATATGCATATCAGTTATGTCGTACACAAAAAAATGTTCATTGAAAGTGCAAATGTCATAACTAGGTATAGATGTAACAAATTAAGAAGGAATTAAAATAGGTTGAAGACATAGAATAGAATAGAATAGTAGATAATAGGTCAGGTAAAAATATTGTAGGTCTGTAAGTATACCCATTACGCAATAAATTATTGATGAACAATATTAAAAAGTTCACTTTATTCACTAAATTTTTGCCAAAATGAATTTAAAGATAGCTTTGTAACACTCAAAAGGTTCAAATTCAAACTTATTTTGAACAATTAACATCGCTAAATACACAATTGAATGTACTAAAGACTAATAAAAATGGGTTTAGCCAAATATGACCCCTTTAAGGTGTTGCTGGTGATCAGTTTCTTAGATTTCATTAAAGTCATTCCACCTCAATTCAACAGGTTTAGAAAAAATAAAAATCCTGCCCAACCATCTTTGATTTGCTTCAAATTCTTACTATGAAGTTCAACCATAAAAATGAACCCAGCCAAATATTCAGACCGATATTTCAAATATATTCAAAGATAAATTCTTGAAGATACCCCCTCCTTGCCGTTTTTGGTGCATTTTGCGATTATCCTAAAAAGCAACAAAGTTTAAAGTACAATAACTTATACGTTCTCTAGCTAAATGCATGACATTTTCAGTAAAGGAAGACTATCACATGTATATTCCATATGTCTATTGTCAATAATAATAATAATTCTTTATTGGAACTGTAGTATGACCTTGTGACATCTGGAAAATAAACTTGAAACTTTTATAAACCCCTATATTTATTGACCAATTAAACCAAATATGATATATTGCAAATAATTACACATCCTTTTCCATAAGTGTATAGAATAATCAGATCAGCATTCATTCCTTCATAGCTATGATCCTTTTTAGCTCATTTGGACAAAGTCGCAGTGAGCTATTATCATCGTGCTTCGTCCGTTGTTTGTCATCGTCTTCCACAATTCACTCAAATCACTTCTCCCTCAGTTCTCAACGGATTTCAATTGTGATTTTATGATCTATTGAATGACTCCCTTTTGTTGATCACAGCTGTGAGGTCTGGATGAGCACTGGGACATTGACTCTATCATTTGTTATTGTTTTTGTGAAAAATAAAATCGCAAAATAACATTGTTTTTTTTTTTTTTTTTTTAATTAATTTTCACTTCCAAATACCACAGGTATGAAGGAGTACAACAAAAAGAATTTATCTTCTGAAAGACCATATGCTTAGAACTGTTATGAAATCTTACGATTCTAACCTGAAAAAAATATTTTTGAATAACCTTTCTATATCACTCATGATTCTTAGCATTATGATCATGGAATTTCATATTTTTTTTTAACTGTAAATAGTAGCAGCAGCAGTTCCAATTCACCCATCAACATGCTGATTAACATACACGGGGTCAAAGGTCAGTGCTGTATACATCTATAACAGATGGTGAGAAAAGAAAATAACCTGTCAGTCATCTTTATTTTCATGCTTTTTCATTATTTCATCACCTTCATCAGCTGTCTAACGCTGATCTCTCCTGTAGTGGAAAAACAAAAACAAAACCCCAGCTCTATCTGAAGAATCACAATGACACAATAAATATTCATACAACAGTCCTGATCATTACTGTTAGTCATTAGCTGTGGAAAATGTGCTCAGAGGGAAGTTACACTCCATTAGGTGCAGAGAACCGGCCTGCATGTTAAATACACAGGAACAGGTGAAGCCTATAAATAGTGTAGCGCTGTGGGTTTGTGTGTATGTGAGGGTGGGAGATGAGACGGGGGTGGGGGGGAGGGTTCAGACATAACACAAACAGTTTGCTGTTGCTGCTGCTGCTGCTGCTTCGGCCTGTGACTCCAAAACTGCTGGATTCAGATGAAGGTGAGAGTTAGTGTTTCAGTGTTGTATTGTCTATTTTACCAGAGGGTATGATTCAACATGGACATTAGAAAAAGACCCTCATAAGATACTGTCACAAATGCCATAGTACATTTATGATGACCTACTAATGAAGACGTCTGCCTATGTTTTAGTGAATACAACTAACATCAATACCTACACGTGGATTAAATGCAGCTTTCCCAAAGTGTAATAGAACAGATTAATTTAGTTTAGCTAGCATTAGATTTCAAAAATAAAATGAAATCATGTTTTGAAAGTAAGTAATATAAACAGGACATTAAAATCTAGAATATTTCTGCCTGATAATGTCATTAGTTGCAGCCCTGTGTACTGTATAAACTCACATGCACTGTACCCTTGAACACTTGCACACTTAACAAAAACATATAACAATATATCATCATGCTTCAGTGTTCAGATTAAGATTTAGTCAGTGCTTTGTACCTTTTCTCCAGGGAAAACCATCTGATTACCTATAGTACATCATATATTACCAACTGAGCAGTGGTGGCCAAAATTATTACAACAAATAGTATATATAGGTTTAATCTGTTTTTTTTTTTCTTTCTCAAATTGTTCATTATATGAATGAAGTATCTACTAGTACTGTACATATAATTACTATTATGCTCTACAAACCATAGAATACAGCCAACATAAGATGATTTAGGTCATTTTCCTGGGTTTATTTTATAGTTACTGTCACACAATCTAAATTCCTTGTGTAATTATTGACAGGTTTGATTGTTGTTAAATTGATGATGATTCAAAGTTGGACATAGATGTGATTCTGTTGAATTTACAAGGTCTGCCCTGGTTATTAAACTAAATATTAAAGTGAAAATTAGGTAAAAATTGTGCTATTTGTTGTGTTCAGATTCACCATTTGTATGTTTCCTCAATATTATGAAATAAAATCAAGCAAAAGAGAAAAATTCTGACCCATGTTTACTAATTTTGGTCGTCACTGTATATTTAAAGATGAACACCTCTATCAGAATTTTAAAAATGTTCAATATATGATCAAATGTACTCATCTCGTAGTCATGTCATCATTTCATGGGAGTAATCATGATGTTGACATTGGTGGGGACATAATTTGACAACTTCCTTGCGAGAGACAGCAACAACAACAACAACTTTTTTTTTTTTTAAATAAGAGCACAGCTTAAAGAATTAAAATAACGTCTCATTTTGTTTTTGTCAACAAAAACTAAGAGACATTTTAGGAATGTTTTTTTTTTATTTTATTTCTTGAGCCACATTTTGTCTGTTTTTTATTGGTCATCTATAACTGCATTATATATTTAATTATACTTATTGTCACAAGACCCACACGTTTACGTCTAGTTTCGTCTCGTTTTTGTCAAGTGATAAAGGTTCGTTGATGACAATATTTAGTCACTATAAGGCGCACTGTCAATGAATGGTTTATTTTTTAGGTTCTTATATAAAGTGGATTAAGTGAAGTCAAAATCATTAGATAAAAAGTAAAAATGAGATTAAAAAAAAAGTCTAAATTAATAGATAAAAAGTCAAAGTTCCCAGTCACTAAGCACAATTAATCCATATATAAGGTGCACTGTATTTTTTGGAGGAAACCATAGGCTTTTAAGTGCACCTTATAGTTCAGAAATACAATACAGTAACCTTTTGTTTCCCAAATGTCATGTAATTTCCCATTCAAAAATTGGTATGGACACGTCCATAGAAACTATATGCAATTTTACACCCATGCATCATTTTATACCCATTAATTAAGTATACTGTGTTTTATTTTTACCTGTCAGTCATGGTTTACCAACTTTATCAGAGTCTCAGGAAAGAACCTCCCATTTCACCTTATGGGCAAGTAAGGGGTATCGCTTTTGATTTGTTTTTTTACTTATAAATGGGTAAAAATGTCACTTGTCTATAAATACATAAATTTTGTTTCAATTTACCTCAAACTTGGCACATGTATATATATATATATATATATATATATATATATATATATATATATATATAGGCAACATCAGCACATGCATAGACATGACATCAGCTGGATCGATACCAAAATAAGCTACAATACTGTACGTGCAAGAGGTTTGGGGTTTGTTGTGCCTGCAACCACTCTATCTGCATTCTTCTTTTACTTTATTCTCTTCTACTTTATTGAAATGTATTAATATTTATGTTTTATTGATTGTATTTTAACTGTAATTGTGTGTTTTTAACTTCTCTGTGAATTGTCCTGTGTATGACTTGTGCTATACATATAAACCTTGTTTGCTCGCACTTGTTTTTATGTATAACTGATCTTAAAACAAATAGATAATGTTGCTTTAACTCTGTGCTGGAGCCAAAATGTCTCCTTGCTGTGAAGAGTTCTTTCTATGGATGCATGATTAATTTTGTGTTTATGTTGGGAATACTCAGTGTGTTCTCCTGTGATGTTTTTTTCATCTTACCCACAGGTGTTAAATACCTTTTATGATTAAACTTACAATAAATATTCAGCGTTGTTGTAAACCCACTGCTGTATAGAATGTACACCTCTCCTTGACCTCAAACGTTCTCTTTTTTTTCCTCTGGGTGATTTTTTCATCATGACAAATGTACTTTACCATGATGACTTTCAGTGATTTTTTTATTTTTTTTTGCTCTTATCTGATTAAAGTTGATTCACAGTCTTTACTCCCATCTGATAATAACATGTGAATATTCTTTTCAATCTTTAAATGCTCTGGCTATATCACAAAATTGTCCTTCAGCCAACTCACTAATATTACATGATTTGTCTCCTGTATATAGGTGGCATTTTTATTTTTATCATAAACATAATGTTAACTTCATTTATCTGCAGTTGAACACAACATTAGTAGCAATGTAGACATATAGATGGTATTTTCATTAACCTATAAAGACTTCTGATCCACTAATGATATCAGTACATGAAAAACAATTGGTGTAAAATACCATTTAGCATCTTTTCATGGTCATCAGTTACGACCCATGTGGACATTCAGAAGCTCAGTAGTTATCACAGAAACACCATAATTTTCAACATTGATTCACCAGTAAAACCCATGGAGTTGAATCAATGACAGTGGATGGACACAGTTGATTTATGTTCGGTTAATGATATATTTTGTTGAAAAAGTCAGATTTTTTACCATTTATTTTTCTCTCTTTCTAATATTATATTTAATTTCATTATGAGCTTTTATGAACATCTACATAACCAGTAAATCAAACATGTGAAAATACCTGATTTTTATTATACAAATGCAAAATACAGAGAATTTATTATTTTATAATAAATGGTGAAATCACTTGTATTGGTAAAACAATATCCAAATACTTTATATAATTAAGTAAGCATATTTAACTCCATTATATTTAGGCCTAATAGCAGTTGGTTAAGATAAACCTCTGAGTCTTCTCATTGTCTTTACATTATTTTAATATCACAATCATAGTTTACAATCAGTTACATTATTACAAACTATTTCTTTTGAGGTTACATAGTCAGAAAAGTCGAAGTCAGTCGAAGTCAACTTTATTGTCAAATGCACCATATGCACAGTGCAACAAACGTGCAATAATTAACAAAATGACTAGGTAACAAAGTAATAATGTACAAGATATGTGACTATAAAACAAGTATAAATATAAAAGGAGAATAAAATATCAAATCTAATAGTGCGAAATAAGTCGTTAGTCGTGTGTCGTTGAGTGCAGCTGCTTTAGGAGAAGATAAAACACTGGCGTTTCCTTTGTTCCAAGAGTTTTTTGTCCCTCTGACCAGGACTTCCTAGGCTTCCAGTGGGGGTTATCGACTTCTGGAAGCTTCCATTGTTTGTTTTTATTGTAATTTACCCCAAATGCCCACTGGGCCTAGGGTCACCTCACACTGTACTGACCTGTCTTTGGAGCACAGGCTTAAACTCCAAGAATGTTACATTTATATGAAACATTACTTTAACATTTATATTTCTGGTTCCATTGTAATTTTCCCAACACAGACGTAACAAAGATTAAATAGAAAGAAAAATCCATTTTGGTTCTTGGGTCACACTGGGTCTTTATGCATTGTTAGCATGTTGTTTGAGGTAGCAGGACTACTTTGTTGAACATGAAAGACAATTATCTCTTACTAAAAAGAGAGAGCATATCACTCTAGTGTTGGTTTCCCTACACTGGCTGCCGCTGAACTATAGAACTGATTTTAAGATACTACTCCTCACTTATAAAGCTCTAAATGGAACCGAGCCGAGTTACACTGCAAAATTATTGATTAATTATATACAAACTACAACACTGAGGTCATCAAATGCAGGGTTATTAGCAAATCCCAGAAATATTACAATGAAAATGGGGGACGCAGCCTTCGCTACATATGCACCAAAGTTATGGAATACAATTCCAAAAGACATTAGAGAAGCCAGTTCACTGAATATATTTTAAACCAGATTAAAAACATTTTTATTTTCAGCAGCCTTTGAAAGGAGATAAAAGGGTCACAATTCAGAAACCAGGAATGTGCACTGTTTTTATATTGTTTATTGTATTCCATCTTATTCTATTTTACTGAAATGTTATTAATCTATGTATGATTATTTACTATTGCAGTTTTGATTCACCCCTGTCTTATGCAAACCCGTGCAAATCTCATTTTATATCTTGCACTTTTTAAATCTTAAAATGTATGTATAACTTTTTTTTTTTTTTTTTTTACTTTACTTTAATTCTTGTACATACTTTTATAATTTTGTGTGTAATCCTAATGTAAAACAGACAGACATAGTTCTGTAATATAATGTATTTTAATTGTCAAACACTGTGAAGCACTGTGGTCTACACCTACTGTATGAAAGGTGCTATAGAAATAAAGTGTATTATTATTCGTGACATTCTGCAGCTCTAACCTGCCAGGGCTTCAAACTGGCACCATTACAAAGTCGATGTCCAATTTCATATCCTCCACTTATCTGCATCTTTGTTCATTCCAGTCATGGATCCAGTTGATGACACAGATGAGGATGGACTTCTGGACTACGACGTTCAGATGATCATCCAGGAGTCATGTCAGATGAATCAGCTGACAGCACCCTGCAGGTTGAACATGAACCAACTCAACATCAGGGTTTCACATTTTGGATTTGATCTAAACTTCCCTCATTTTTCTGCACATTTAGAGATGAATATGAGAAGCTGGTGCAGGTTATTAAAGAAGGTGAGTAAAACACTCAGGAGTTGTACATGACACATATGTGAGATCAGATGTAATTAAACTGTATCTGCAGGTGATGTGTTAGCTCTGCAGAAGATCTGTGATTTCCCAGCAGCCTTTGGTCAGGTAGACGAGCGAGGCTGGTATCCTCTGCACTGGGCTGCAGTTCAACCTCTGGTCCCGGTCCTGGAGACGGTGCTGTACGGTGGGTAAGAAGTCCTGAGTTCTACATCACAGGCGATATTTCAACATGACTGGAGATATGGATGGACGGCTTTGAAAAGAAGACTGGAATATGCATTGATCTCAAGCAATGTTGACTCCCCCTCTGTGGGGTTAAAAGATAATAAATAAATAAATAAATAAATAAATAAATAAATAAATAAATAAATAAATAAATAAAATAAGCGAATGAATAGAAAAATAAAATAAAATAAATACAATTTAAAAAAAATAAGAACAAAATGCAGACAAATTAGAAAAAGGAAAAAAAAGGAAGAAAAAAGAAAGGGAAAAGAAGAAGAAGGAAGGGAAGAAAAAAGAAAACAAACAAACAAACAAAAAAAACCCTCTATTTGTTACCTACTTTCCTATCTGCTCATTTGTTTTTGGTTTTGGTTTTTTGAGTTCTGTTTTGCTTTTTGTATATATGTACATGTTTAGTACTTCAGTTATTTATTATTGGTATTGTTATTATTGTTATTGTTATTATTTTTATTATAATCATCATTTTTTGTACTATGCACTATATTGCTATAAGATGAATTCAGGTTATTGGGGAAGTGAAGAAGGGGTAGGATTAAATAAGCTTATGCTTCATCCTACTCCTTTTCGGGCATGTCATTGTGTATTATTATTATTGTTGTATTGATTATTGTTGTATTGATTATTGTTACACTTTGCAAATGTTCGAAATAAATCATTCAAATCAAAATCAAAATTAAAACAAAACACTAGAAGACACCTGCTTAATGATCAAGCTGAATTCAGGGGAGTAATGAGTGAACGTTTGTGTCATTCAGCATCTTTCAGGCTGACGCTGGAGGAGCAAACATTGGACGGGGACACCTTCTTGACGTCAGCAGTAAAAGCTGGATTGGTGGAAAATGTGAAGATGCTGCTGGAACACGGAGCCTCTCCTGCCACCACCAACGCTAAGAAAGAGTCTCCTTTGCTTTTAGGTTAAAAATGGAACAAAATCTTATATTATTGACTGAGACAATAGGTCTGATTACACCATACAACTTTTTATTAAATATTTTTTACACATAGGTTTTGGTATGGTTTTATTCAGTTGATCTGTTTAAAGATTCAACTTGTGGATATTTTTTGTAAAAATCTGTTTGGTTTTCAATTATATAAAACAATAATACAGTCTAGCACACAATAGCAAGTAATAAGCAGAAACAAACAGAATAGAATCCAATATTAGTTCAGAAATATTTCATTTTACTGGATCTTCTATGGCTGGAAGTCTGTGAATCATGCACAAAACTTCAGCAGTAGTCAGCATGTAGCACTGGTGTAGAATTTTCTTTGGTGGAATCTTTCACCATGTTCATCTGACACATAAGACATATTTTCAGGAAAAAAAAGTCTGAATGAGTCGAGTTTTAGGGACATAGTGCAGCCAAGTTTACATAAATCAACAAACTTAAATTCAAAATTTTCTCAAAATCTACCTGAATAAAGCTAAAAAAAAAAACTGTTTTTAATTGAAATCGTCATCAAATTCTGGTTCAGATACATGTCACGATATTTTTTTTTTAATTGTTGTACAGTGTAATCTGATAATATGTTATGAAAACAGTTTATGGATAATACAGGAATCTAGGAATCATCTCCAATTAGGTATAATCTCGTTTACAGGTGTTTGAGGAATTCAAAAAAGTCACATAACGTTACAAGAAATTAATTGTTTAGAAGGATTCAGCTCCACACATGATCTTTTCCAGGAGTCAGATCAGGGTGTCAGCAGATGGTCTCTGCCCTGTTAGCAAGAGGGGCTCGAGTGGGGCAGGTTTGCCTGAAGAAATGGACGGCCATGCATGAGGCCTCCAAGGCTGGCTGTGTCCACGTCATGGAACTCCTGCTGAACAGAGGAGGTCAGGTGGCAGAGACGGACCAACATGGCGTGACCCCTCTGGGCATCGCTGCAGAATACAGCCACCCTGAAGTCCTGGAGCTTCTCATCAAACACGGTGATCCAGAAAAATAAAACTACTACTATCTTACCAAGCGTATTTTTCTCATGTCTAGTCAAAATATGTCATCACATTTAAAATACAACACAATCACCTGATGATTAACTTTTCAATGACATGTAAGCACTTATTTTTAGACATTAAATCTATAAAATCATAATTTTATTTGTTCCATTGGCAGATGACTCCAGTGAATGTGGGGTGTGAATTACTTTTTTATGTTTATGGAATTATAGAAATGAATCTTATACTGATTTTTGCATTTAAAAAAAAAAAAAAGTTGTATTAATGTCCGTCTTTTAATAATCACATCAGGCTGCCCAGGGATTACAGGTGGAAACTAGCATTTATGATACAAACCCTGGTATATTATATCTTTCTGGTCTAAGATTAATCTATATTGTGCATTGCCCCTGTTTAAATAAATGAAAATTAACTGAGATATTGATTATATATATATATATATATATATATATATATATATATATATATATATATATATATATATATATATATATATATATATATATATATATATATATATATATATATATATATATATATATATATATATATATATATATATATATATATATATATATATATATATATATATATATATATATATATATATATATATATATATATATATATATATATATATATATATATATATATATATATATATATATATATATATATGTATATATATATATATGTATATATATTTGTTTATTTATTTTTTGCTTAATTTGTTCAAAAAAACAAGTGAAAACTATCTTGTAAGATTTCTTGAATTAAGATTTTCAAGATCTACTGTCTAAAAATATGTCCTTATATCTCACTGAATATTACTCTCTAGTTGATTATGTCTTATTTAAGTGTGATCAGATATTTTGACTAGAAATTAGGGAAACACACTTGGTAAGATTTACATTTTTTCCAGTGCAACGAAGCAGTTACAGCTTATTTTTCAGATGTCAGTCCAGTGTGTTTGATTTGTGGTCACTGTTGAATGTGTTTTATTCTTTTACATTAAGGTGCTGATGTGAATGCTCAGGCACCAAATGGCGACAGCGTCTTATACGATGCTGCAGGTTCTGGGAACCCAGACTGTATCAACATCTTGCTGCAGTACGGAGCAAACCCCAACATCCGCAACTTGAGCTTCCAGCTGCCCATCCATCGAGCAGCATATGAAGGACACTACCTGTAAGGCTGTCAAACAGTCTCCATAAAACCTACTGATCTCTATGGAGTATATCCTACTGAGACCAAGCAAATGAATGGTGTCCTCAATTGGGGACAAGAGTCTCAGCAAATCTACTGCAAATGACATTACATGAAAAATGTATTTGAAAAAAAAAAAACCACTATTGCATGCAACACAATTATTTAATATAACCTTCTTTCATGGGTCTCAGGAGGAAACATTTGTTCAGGCAGATACAGTATATTATCATCTGTCTACTGCATCTGTCTTATCAGATTCCTTTACTATGTGTCTAGCAGAGGTGGTCAAAGTACTCACATTCTGTGATTGAATGTAATGAACATCTGCATTTTCAGCAAATTAAATATATGAAAATACCTGATTTTCAATCAAAAAGGCAAAATACAAAGATAATATTACATTTGGGGCATTAATGCAGATTAACCCATCAATATGAAATAATCTGATTAAAAAATTTTATGCAATTAATGCATCTACAGAACAGAATGACTCTGAACGTCTCTGCCAATGCATTTCAGGCATTTTGTCCAAGTAGTTAGTGTTGTACATATGCAATTATGTAGCTGGAAAGGTGGAAGAGGCTGGACAGCATGACATTTGACCTAGATCAGGGGTATCAAACTCATTTTCTTCAGGTCCCACATTCACCCCAATTTCATCTCCAGTGGGCCACTTATTATTTGTCCATTTGTATTATGGATCAGATCTACAAAGACACTAAACACAGCAGACAATAGTTCAAATTCTACTTAATTTTCTTTGGAGATTTCAGGTAGCTCACATTTGTTAAAATTATTCCTATTTCATTGTTAAAGGATAATTTGTAAGTGTAAATATTTACACAATGTTCATTTTCTCCAATAGAGCCTTGAGGATTTTGATGCCGATCACCACTCGTCGTGCTCTGCGACTATCTGGTCAGAGTCCAGTCCATTCTGCTGCTGACGGAGGCCACACCCAGTGCCTGGAGCTTCTACTACAGGGTGGTTTTGATGCAAACGCACTGTTAGCTCCTCACATCTCTGACAACTATGGAGACATGAGGAGAAGCCCACTATACTTTGCTGTTTCCAACGGTGACACAGCCAGTACAGAAATACTCCTGAAGTCAGGAGCCAAACCTGACCTGGACCCACTGCGTTGTCTGCTGGTGGCGGTCCGGTCCGGACGCTACGAGATAGTGAAGCTTCTGCTGACAGCCAAAGCAGATGTGAACTGTTACTTTACAGCCATTAACAACACAGTGTTTCCTACAGCGCTCTCGTACAGTCTGAAGGATGAGGTGATGATGAGGATGCTACTCAACAATGGATACAGGGCAGAGAATTGTTTCTGTTGTTGCCATGGTGATGACTGGGATGACCCCAATGACTCCATTTACCCTAAAAATGAAGAGGAAAAAGCTCCTGTAAGTTCTTATATAACTGTACAAATACCACTAACACAGTAACATTAAAAAAAACAACTCATTAACTATATTAAAGGTTAAGATGAGCTTTTTAGGGCAGACTAATAGAGCATGAACCTTTCCATTCTGGAAACATCTTCTGTTATAATGACCTTTACCATTCCAATCTCAGGTTTCTTCTAATATCTGTAACACCCTCTTCTGATAAATATATCTCTCAAAGCCACCAATTAAAAAGCTACATTTTCATTAGTGGTGTCATACTTGGGTTATTCTAATAAGGTCTGTATCAGTGTAATAGTTAGTGTGGAGACCAGAGGAGAATGTCCAACATTTTATCATGATCTTCAGATAGTTTTTACTTTTACAGATGATGTAGTGGTTTAGATTAAATAATATGCACTCTACCAGAATGAATTAAATCACCCATTCACCACTGAATGTGATTTGAATAAATCTTTAAAAAAAAAGTATCGAGACATAACCAACTTCAAAAGCAGGAATCAACACATAAAAAATATTTCTACTACAAATAATTTTGGATTTGGTGCAAAAAAATAAAAAAAATAAAAAATTCCAAAGAGTACAATTAATTTATGATCTGAAATATCAGCTTGTTTGATATTTTTATGAGAAAATTTGAAAAGTTACTCCTTGTATGGAACCGTGCTTATATGAGCTGATGAATTAATGAATACTTTCTTTTCTTTTTTCTAGTTCTGTGATTTCATCAGTGTTTCGTGGCTGGCGGGCCTCGCTGGACGAGTTGTTTCGATCCTCCTTGAATATGTTGGTCAGGTTTCTGTCTGTGGTAAACTGACAAACATTTTGGAAAAACACAAGGAGTGGCCTCATATCCGCACTACCATATGTGAGTAATATTATTATTTCCAACAAATCACATTTGATTTAGCAGAAGTATTTCTGTTTATTGATCTCACAGTATTAGTTTAGTGTAGATGAATGAATGTTCAACAAGAACCAAGTCAGTTGTTTTCTGTATTAACCATGCCCATTTCAAATATCTGAGGGATCACAAGTCAACATTTGTGTAACATCACACGAGAGAAAAGTACCCCCTGATCAGTTCTAGAAATAGTACCAGATAGGCTCCAGCTAGGATGCGCAAAACTATGTTACAACTTCAATTTACACTAAACTAAACTTCAAAAAGTGTTCTGAACATAGAAATAATGTCATTTAATTAAGAAATATACAGATTATAAAAGCATTGTAGTTGTTTTACATGTCTTCATTTTAGCCAAAAACTAGTTGACACAAACTCACCATATAAAGGTACTTTCTGTTTTGACAGATTTCAAAATAAAAGCACTTCCGGAAATAACTATTTTCTCTTCAGATTATTATAATAGTATTTTACTGGTCTTGATCCACTTCACATTGAATTGGTTTGAATGTGGAACTTGAACTAAATTGTTAATATCTATTTTTGTATTTCACAATTTCATGTCAAGAACTGGACTGGATCCTTAGGATTGGGTCACATGTTTGACACTTGTGACATATGCTATCAACAGTTACACCAAAACACTGTTATAATACATAAGAATAAAGAGTTGTATCTGCTCTTACTCTTTTAGTCAGAACATGACATCTTTTCTTCTGTTTTGTGTGATCCAGTTAACCCTAGATCTCTGTCGCACCTGAGCCGAGTGGTGATCAGGAGACACCTGAGCTACAGCCGCCTGGCGTCCAGTGGACTGCCCAACAGGCTGAAAAACTACCTGCTGTTCAGAGACAAGGATCTCTACGCCAAAATTGTCTGCAAAGAGGACTGAGGGAAAGCATTTACATCTGACATACCAAGTCTTAAACATCAGTAAAGTCTTGTTTCTCTTCTATGTGACTGGTCTGTGCTGTATTTCTGAAGTTTTAATGGGCATTAATTATGTATATTATCATTACAATGTAACCTCAGTGTGTTTTCGGTGTTAAAAGTGTGGACTCAAGAGGGTGACTGAGACCACTGTTATACATTATAGTTTTTTTACACAGGAACCAGCCTTCATTAATTACAGCCACTTCTAGTCTTTTTTTTAAGTGCTATATTAGTCAGTAAAATCTGCCAATTATGTATAATGTTTGAGGAAAAGAGATTTGATTACATGTGAATATATTTATATATTTAATTAAAGTTCTGTATAATTATGATATGTCTGAGAATTGTGATTTGTTTCAGATATGCAGTAAAGTAAGTGGAGTTACTAGTTACCATGGATTCGATAAAGTCAAACATGTGCATTAACAAAAATAGAAAGACAAAAAAACCCCCACTAGAAACCAGAGGTGAAAAGTAACTAAGGAAAAGTACTTTGTTACTGCACTTAAGTAGATTTTTTGGGGTATCTGTACTTTACTTGAGTATTTCTTTTTCTGGCAACTTTTTACCTTTACTCCCTACATTTTTGTATAAATATTTGTACTTTATACTCTTTACATTCTCAGAATAGACTCGTTACTTTTTCAAACTAAACAGACGTGACAGTATGAAAAAATAAGTCATCAGAGAAAAAATCTGTGGAGGAGAGAAACTATGACTTTATATATTATAGTTAAATGACTATTATCTCACTATTTTGACTTTTTATCTGATAATTTTGATGTTTTATTTCACAATTTTAACATTTTATCTCAAATTTTGACTTTTTCTCTTAAAATTATGCATTTTTAAAATATCATTTGTCATTTTTTTTATTTTATTTTTTTTAAATCTCATGACTTTTTATCTGAATTGTGACTCCCCCCAGTGCTTTTCCTAATTTCCCTGCCCATACTCACAAAACTGAGTATAGTGACCCTATCAAACACATTATCTACACCAGCGTTTCCCAACCCTGGTCCTCGAGGCACACTATCCTGCATGTTTTAGATGTTTCTCTCTCTAACCACACCTGATTCAAATGATCAGCCTATCATCCAGCTCTGCAGAAGACTAATAATGACCGTCAGGTATGTTCAAAGAGGGAAATGTCTAAAACATGCAGGATAGTGTGCCTTGAGGACCAGGGTTGGGAAACACTGATCTACACAGTAACTCACTTTCAAATGCTTCATTTTAGATACTTTCCTGGTTAAATAAGTATTATTGCGTTCATGACAAAAAAAAATGCAGTTTTACTTTTTACTTTTGTACTTTATTACAATTGTGAAATTGTACTTTTTACTTTTACTTAAGTAAATGAGTTGAATCGGTACTTCTACTTTGTACAGAGTATTTTTTCACACCAGTAGCTGTACTTCTACTTAAGTACAGAATGTGAGTACTTTGACCATCTATGCTAGAAACACTTTTGGCATGTTATTATTGTACTTTTTAGGCATTTCGGAGTTATCTAATGATTTGATCTTGGCAGATTTTGGAGGGTTTTATTTGTGAGCAGACTCCCCATTTTCCATTTACCTCATATTTTATTGCATGTACCCTCCAGTCTTAGCATTGCAGTCTCCGACTATATTGAACTGTGTATTACCCCCCTACTTTAAAAGCCCAGACTGGACAAAACAAACACAGGATTTCATAATAACCTGTCAAATTGACATGGCATTGATCTTCAGATCATTTAATTCTGCAGCTTCACCACCAGATGTCAATAAACATCACAAACTGAACATTTAAAACAATAGTCTCAAAAGAATAGACAATAAAGACAGGATAAAAAAGGGGTCTCAAAGAGGCATCATATTCTATTAAATGACTCAGTTTTTTCTTTGCCTATAAATGACAACTTTAAATTTTGTCATTGTTTTACTGAAAAAAAAATTAATTATGAAAATATTTACATTTACAAACTATCCTGTAACAATAACATGTGCATAACATAAACAAATATGAACAACTCTAAAAAATATTACACAGAATATGAACTATTTTCAGTTTCTGTTACTAAGAGTTTAATGTCTTTGTAGAACTGATCCATAATAAAACACATGGATAAATGATAAATTAAGGAATAATATTGTTAAAAATGTCCTTATTTTCCTTATGAAATTTAACGTTTGTTGCATTTGGATAATTTATAAAACTATTTTCATAATTTAATGTTTTTTTTTTTTTGGGGGGGGGGCACTAAAACAAAGACAAAAATTTGGAGTTGTCATTATTTATAGATTCTTGTGTTTTTCATTTTACTGGTCTGGTCCATTGGAGATCAAATCAGTCTGAATGTGGCCTCTGAAGAAAATGAGTTTGAGACCCCTGGTATAAATGAAGTGCTTCTTCTTTGTGTAATAGTAATAATAATTACTGTTACCACCTTTGATAGCTTCTGTCTAGGCCCCCACCTGTGTGGCCTTTAGTCACAGTTCAGTCTAAGCTGCCCTAGGAGCTAGAATGCTGGGGGAAGGACAGGCACTGAGTTCTTTCTCTCTCCATTTCTCTCCCTCTCTCTCTTTCTCTCTCTCTTCTCTGATTAATCCTCATCATAGAAAAATTGACAATCTTGATCATCAATAACATTGTCCTCTGTCTGTGAAATCTCTTCCTCTGCATTACTTTCCCAGTTGAAACTTTGTGATAAAGCCTCTTCAAGAATTAACTTTCTGGAGCTCATTTTTGGTGTGTTTGTCAAAGAGAGGACATGAGAAAAGTGACAAGGACAAGGGAGAGAAAGTTCCCACTCTACACACACCTGGGTCTGTGGCTCTTCAAAGGAAATGAAAATACAAATAATTGGCCAAATCAAAACAAAGCACATCAAAGAGACTTGTTTATTTTAGATCTGAGCAGATATTTACCCACATTAAAGCATCCAGGTCAAAATGACCCATAACATCATCTTTGTTTACAAACACTGCACACACACTACACATCAAAGTGTCCAGATTTCACACAAGTTCATGACCTTAGATGAGGAAAACTCTCAAAATTTCATCAAGAAAAATAAAGCATCACCTGTACTTTGGTCAACCCAAAAAACTGAAATGAGTCAAATTGACCTTTAACATAATACAAGGATTAACTTCTGACATAACTATCCCCCTCTATCACACATTCTTCAGAATGGTCATCACCTGCCACTAAAGCATCAGGACTATCAGAGGCTCAGGTACCATCTCAAATCCCCTTTAGACAAACACATAACAGACAGTAACATGAAGGATGTGGCTGTGAGGCAGTGGAAGAGATGGACAGGACCAGGGGAAAACATGGTTTACATGTTTCCGTATGGAGTACACAATCCCTCCAGTCAGGAGATATCGTCAAAAACACAAGTTTCTATTTCTGGAATGCACACCCCCATTCACACACATACACCTATACTCCTAAACACACACATACACACACACACACACACACACACACACACACACACACACACACACACACACACACACACACACACACACACACACACACACACACACACACACACACACACACACACACACACAGGCCTTCTCTATGCTCATGTATGTCTCCTTCATCCTACTGTATAATTCATGCAATGCTTTTAATAAGGGATCAATAAAATAACTGTCAATCAATCAATCAATCCTCAACAGCAGCTGTTGGTATAAAATTATTTTTTACAACACTTTTACAAATGTCTGCCCTGAGGGAAGTCATTGAACTCCACTACGTTTGGAGCTGTCAGTTAAAAGTCAGCTGGTTATTCACTGTAACCGCTCAGCCTTCGACACTGGACCATTTGAGAATTACATTCAGTGAGTTTCCAATTTTTAACAATGTTCAACCCATGACACCAGAGCTGAATTTAATAAAAGGCCAAGAACATAAGGTCATCACACCTTTGGCTTCACTGAAATGACTAAAGAATGACAAAAAATAACGAGTAAAATGATAAAATATTAAAGTTCAACAACAAAAAATCAACTAGCAGTTGCAAGTAGATAATTTAATCTCCTATTATTAATATTCAGCTCATATTAAAAGTGGCTCTGGAGGCCAGTGGTCATGTTATTATTATGAGGTGGGGGCTGCACCCCTGGCTGACAGACTGTGAAAAGGAAATCAATTCTAAATTTAACCTTCTGACCTACAGAAAGAAAAAAAACACAACAGTGTGAGTCCATGTTCTGGCAGGTTCACTGGAGAACCTGATAACAGACAAAAGTCACAGGTTGAATGACCATCAAAGGTTGGACTAAAGTAACCCCTTAAAAATAAGAAAACAGTGACATAGGATGGATTATCTTTGCAGGTGGTGTTATTTCTGTGAAGTTAATTATTCATAGACAAGAACTGAAATAGCTGTCGGTGAAGACTGAGATCTCACTTGTAATTAATTCTCCAGTTTCACTCGTTCAGCATGTTTGTCTTTCCTCTCCGTCCGGACGGCTCACTTAGATGCTTATCTGTCATAATCCAGGTCAAAGGTGAAATTTACAACAGATTTAGGATGAGAATGGTGTTATGTCACACAGAGTCTTTTCCCCTTCAGGAATGTAACATGATACAGCTCCAACTATCAGCTTGTTAAACATGCTTAGTGATGGATGCAGCTGAGTTGCCATGGAGACCAAACAACAAAGCACCATCCTGCACATAGAAGCATCTAGTGAGGGTATAAGGGAATATGGGCATCAGTACAACCACCCTGCAGCATATAACACACACACACACACACACACTGCACCTGTACACATTTATTGATTGTGGCGTTGAAATTCACTCAAACCTAAGATTTAAAGAAAGTAAAATAATACTTAATTCCAGTTCCCTGAAATAAATACTGATGTTATGTTATCTTCAAAACACAATTTCATAGTTGTTAATAACCTCCAAGTCATCCTGATATCCAAGAATGCATATTTCACAGCATTTCACAGCTCAACAAGAGCCACAAAAAATCTCAGAAATATTCAGATTTCGGCTCAACTATATATATATATATATATATACAGTACAGGCCAAAAGTTTGGACACACCTGCTCTGTCATATCCAAGAAATTATAATGCATTATGTAGTGCTTTTATATTATATATTATATAGTGCTTCTATGTTTGTCTGTCACTTCCTGTTTATTTTGATAGATTTCCTTTTGCGTCCTGTCTAGTCTGACCTTTACCCTTGTTTCCCCATGTGTGTGCTGATTCTTCCTTGTTCCTTATGTGTGTCACCTGTGTCTGGTACATTAAGGTTGAAATTTTGAACATCAGAGTGTTTCTAGAGACATTTTTAACACAGAGATCCTGGAAAAAATAGGTGGGAGGTGATCCCACCCTTTTTCCACCATTGACCAATTTCTAAACCCAAGCCAAAGGATTAACAGAGGTGGGACAGGCTGGACTTTTACACAGTGTACCTGCATTCCAGAATTAAAGGAGTGGTGATGGAGTGGAGAGCATGGTGTGGTGCAAGGTTATAAACTTGTATTAACTGGAATAAATAAAAACTATAATAAAAAAAAAACATACAATAACTATCTGAAGCTATATTGTGTTCTTACAAAACTAACTAAATCATGGAAATTATTAATAATACCAACCCCTCAAGACACACAAACAAACACACACTTGTCACACACTTGTTTCCATTACTCATGAGGACCAAGTTTGTAATAATCATTTGTCGGTAAAGTGTCCATTGGCTAGTTAGCATAATCACATTCTTTAAAAAATTTAATAAATTAAAATAAATAAATACATCTTCCAGCCATGGATTTTTTTTTGTTTTGCAACTGTTTCCTTCCCTCATGCTTTATGGGGACTTCAAGAAAAAAAAACAACTTAATGTGTTTATAGGGCTACATCATTTGTATAAATTTGTGTACTTCACACAGATTTATATTTTACTAGTGGGGACCTACCTTTATATTTAACTCCTCAACACCTGAATTTAAATACAAGTAAAAAAAAAAATAAAAACAAACAAAAAGGAAATGCTAAATTAAGTGGAGGTAATTAATTTGAATATAGCACATACAATAGATACATATTTATGACAGTAGGCATTAAAGGGTTAACTATCTTGGGGACCTGAATTTTGGTCCCCATGGTGTCAGAGGTCCTCATGACGTGACTGTGTAAACATACCAATGTTCCCAGAAAGACAGAAATACACACACACACACACACACACACACACACACACACCTGCGAAAGGCTTACCCCATACTGTATGTTTGTGTTTGTGCTCAGCCAATGATCCCACCTGACCCCATTTGAATAGGATGGCGAGGAAGACAAAAGATATGAAAAAACTAAAACTAAACCAAAAGTTAGCATTCAGAAAAAAGACAACAAATAAAAACTCGCTCTACAAAATTAAAACTAACCAAATGAGAGACAAAAAAATCTAAACTAACTAAAACTAAACTACAAATGAAAAATCCAAAACTATCACAACCTTGGTGTGGTGTATAACTTTTGTGTTGGAAATACCCTGAGCATAGCGCTGTTGCTAACCTCTCCAGAGCCAGCCCATCTTTCACCATTCTACAAATGTTAGCATGGATAGAGTTCTGTGCCTGAAGTGACAACAGCAGATCCAGGCGTCTCCCCAGTCCAATATCTTTCCGGTCGTGTTGATATATTTGTTTACTGTACACAGCCCAGGCTCATGTTGTACACACAATACGTCATCATAATATCACACCTTTGTTCAAGGTTCTGTATTTTATTATGCTTTCGGTACAAGTACAAAGGAAACAAAATATTGTACCCCTAGGCTAAAAGTAGTGTGTGGTTACAACATTATAAATAAGAATCCCCTACAGTGGACTAAAATACAGGGTGTCCATATATGTATGTCCATTTCATACATATATGGTTCTAACATGTATTTCTTTATATTTCAGATAACCCAAAGAATGCATTTGAATAAAGCGCAAAAAATTTAGATATAGAGTATATTGTACACATAAATAAGAATGGTTTATGTTAAGAAACCTTTATTTGAATCTGTATGGGTTCACCGTCTTATCCCTGACAGTGTCCTATGAATCAAGTTCTGGTCAAAGTGAAAGCAGTGCCAGCAGGTTTCCTGGGGTCAACAAAGTAAAACGTGTGTCTTCTCAAAACAATATGTGTTTGAATGAGTGACCGACAACATCACCGAACAAAAACTCAAACCTCGTAATTGCTTGGAGCTACTTTCTCTCAATAGATCAATGCGTGTTGTCACTGCTAATAGCTATGCATCTGCATGTAGCAGCCACAAACACTGCCGAACAACTGATGAAAGTAGTTTGCTAAGGTGCACAGCTCTTAGCAGTGACAACACACATTGATCGCTATTAAGAGAAAGTAGCTCAAAGCAATTATGAGCTGTGAGTTTCTGTTCTGTGATGGTTTTGTTATGTAATTAAATCATTAATTCCAACACGTATTGTTTTGAGAAGACATGTTTTATTTTCGTCACCCGAGGAAACCTGCTGGGACTACTTTCGCTTGGGTCAAACCCGGACCAGAACTTGACTCACGGGACACTGTCAGGGTAAGTGACTGTGGGTGCAACAGAGTGAAGATGGTGAACCCATACAGATCAATGTGAAAAATAGTGAACTATCCCTTTAAAACAGCAACAGAGAGAGTGTGAGTGTGATAAAGTGCAACGAGCAGTCAGAGTCCATGGAGCCAGTGTGGTCTCAGTGTTCAGTGCTCTCTAAGCCTGGGGGAAGAAACTGTTTAAGTTGCAGAATATGAGGTTTTCCTTTTACATAGCATTCCGGAATCATGATTCTACGTTTATCACGGTTCTGTTACTAAAACCAGAGAGATAACAGAGCTGCGATGAAGGTGAGACAAAAGATCCCAACATTTCCTC
Source organism: Siphamia tubifer (assembly GCA_020466265.1). Classification (NCBI taxonomy): domain Eukaryota; kingdom Metazoa; phylum Chordata; class Actinopteri; order Kurtiformes; family Apogonidae; genus Siphamia; species Siphamia tubifer. The sequence goes on along the minus strand of CM035788.1, from coordinate 27,052,157 downwards.
ATTACAGGATAAGGGTGAAATATTCCCGGAACAGAAGTGCTTTGTAAAAGGTGCTTATGCGTGTCCTATAAAGGGTTACAGTAGACCACTTTGACCTGACTTGACGTTCATCACTCCCAGCCTCCTCATTGCCAACCAGAGCTGTACTGCACATAATCCCATCATCCTCTGGGAGAACAAGTGTTTCCCAAACAACAGCACAAGCATGGTGCGTCTCTGTGTCCTGACACATTACGTAACTCAGCTGAGCTTTATCTTTGATGCCTCCCCACGGCGTTTCATTCCCTTCGTTACTTTCGAGGCACGAGTCGGTGATGAGCTCTCGGCACAGGCCATTCACAGGGCTCACATTCCTGCTGTAAGCCTATCTTGTTGACCTCCTGCCCAACACCCTAAAAAAAGACACAACCATCGGTGCCTTTGGTGGCCCTCCCCTTCCTGTATGTCAGGATCCTCTGGCAGCTGGAGCCACTAGATGAAGGAGGACTCTGAGATGAGCCACAACATCCTGGACCTGAACATCTGATGAACAACAAGTGCACTCACAGAACAACTTCAAGGAGATTACACTAAATTCAGAAGGTGAAATAAGAATTGTCCTTAAACCAGCGCTGAACCATGAGTACCTTTGGGTACCAGAAGGAGCTGAAGAAATATGAAGAGGTGGATGAAGATGAGCTCCTGGCTACGCTGTCCTCTGAGGAGCTTCAGGAGCTGGAGAGGGAGCTGGCGGACCTCGACCCCGATGATAACGTCCCCATTGGCCTGAGGCAGAAAGACCAGACTGCAAAATCTCCAGTGGGGAAGTTTGACAGGGAAGCTCTGCTGAAATACTGGGAGGACGAGAACAAGAGGCTGCAGGAGGAGGAAAGAGTGGAGTCTAAAGCTGCACAGGTGAGACCAGTCTGAGGTCTTACCCTTTACCCTTTAGACCAAACAACACTTTATTTAAATGAAGAATGGCTGATGATTTCCTATGTACAGTAACTGAGCTCCGTATGCATTTAGAAACTTAAAACTCAAATGTCATCAGTTATTTTAATTTGGACACATTTCTAACAGATGTACTGCTTGGAAACCAGACTGCAAACTCTAAAGGTAGGTGTAGAGTTTAAGCATGTGGCAGTGACCAGACTTATTTTAAAGAAAACTAAAATGAACAGTTAAAAATAACAAGAACAAAAAAAAAACCCTAACCCCTAAATTTAAATAGAAATAACATGAGACACCCTGTTGTTGTATACGTTAATGCTTACTTTTATGTTTCATCAAAATACTACACATTGCTGGGAGCATTTATTAGTTGATAACAATCCGATTCAACATTTTCCCAGACAAAACCACCTTTTATGTTGCACAAAAATAAAATAAAAACTCTTTGCCCAATGTGTGAAAAATCACTTATAATTTATGTTTGATGTCGCACATTATTTGATCTTTTCTACCTTCAGTAAATCATGATCAAAATTATAAAGCTCATAATAAAAGAAAACAAAATCTAAACTAAATGATTAAATAGAAATAAAAGTAATGAAAATTGTTAAAGTAACAACTCTTTTTCTTTTCTTTTTTTTTTCTTTTTACCGCTACTGAGGCTATTATTAAAAATACCATCAGGTTACATTATAAGAGCCATTATTTTATTTTATTTTATTTCATTTTTTTTTTTTTTTTAACATTAAGTCTAACTACTTTGCTTTTGCTTCATAGATGTGGAAAATTCTAATTTAGGTTTATCACAGCTATCAGGAAGTGAATTAACAGAATCAAACAATATACAAAAACATGTCATATTTAGCCCAGAAATATAATTAAATCAAAATACTAATGATCTATGAATGTACAAGCTATTAATTCATTACCTTAATAAAGTTAATAATGAGTTCTGAGTGCTTTGTATAAATATATGTATGATGAGCCGAGCCCACTAGTAAAAAAAAAAAAAGAATAAAAAATAAAAAGCTAATTAATTGACTTACTTGGAAAACAGGCTAAAAATATAATGTCTGAGAAATGCCAGCTTTAATCACTGTCTGCCAGAGTTGAAGAGGGTTCTTAATTAAAAGTCAGAGGCTGGTGAATGTCAGGGTTCGACCTAATTTTCCATCCTGTCATTGTGTGCAGGAGGAACACCCAGATAAGAGCCGGGGGGAGTCGGTGACTGGGAACAACAGCACCAAGACTCCAGACAACGACAGAAGCACAAAAAAGGCTACACCAAAACAGAAGAAAGTGCAGAGTGGTTTGAGCAAAACTGATACAAAGAAAGAAGAAGTGGAAAGGAAACCTGAGTTGAAAAAAGAAGTTCAGATCAGAGATAAAGTGCCTCAGAAGAACATCGTGCCAAAAGGCTCACGTGGAGAGTCAAGGAAGACAGAAACTACAGACCAAAACCAAAACCTGAGCTCTGACCGGCCCAGTGGGAACCCCATTGTTATCGAGAACGCTCTGGAGCAGATCTTGCGTGACGACCCTGCCTTGAGCGACGTCAACCTTAACAATATTGAAGACATTTCCCAAGAGACCTTGCTTCGTTTCACTGAGGCCTTATGCTCTAACACTCACGTCCACCTGTTCAGTCTTGCAAACACCCACGCCGATGACCGGGTGGCCTTCGCCATCTCCAAGATGCTGCGTGAGAACTGCTCCGTCAAAAACCTGAACATTGAGTCCAACTTTGTATCGGGACAGGGCATCCTGGCCATACTGGCAGCACTGCAGAACAACAGGACACTGGTGGAGCTGCGCTTCCACAACCAGAGGCACATCTGTGGAGGTAAGGTGGAAATGGAGATGGTCCAGCTCCTGAGGGAAAACAATACTCTGCTAAAGCTTGGCTACCAGTTTGACCTACCAGGTCCACGAATCACGGCGACCAGCATCCTGACGCGTAACCAGGACCAACAACGACAAAGGAGGCTCCAGGAGAAGAAGGAACAGAGTCCTCCACAAGTGTCAGAACAAGTCACCGCAGAAAACAAGCCACCAAAGAAGCCAACACAATCCACTAAAACCTCTGAAAAGCTAAATCGAAACCCCCTTCCTCCTCTGATTCCACCCCCTTGCCCATCTCTAGACCCACCGACAAGAAAGATCGCAGAAATGGTCAAACAGCACGAAACGTCCAACAGCACCAAGGGTCAGTTAAACCAAAGAAAACCCAAGACGAAGAAGCTCAAAAATGGCGCCAATGAAAAAGAGAGCGTTGATATTCTAAAAGAACTGAGGAACACTTTAAAACCATCGGCGCAGAAGAGACGAGATGAACCGTCGTGTCCCCTACGGCCGCGGACGTCAAGCCGGGATGACCTGATGGCGGCAATTCGTGGGAGCAGCATCAGGTCTTTAAAAAGGGTAAGAAATAGTCTTTAAAGGCATTATATTTATGTGAGGTCGACGCATCAAAGACATACTTTAGCCTCTAAAAGCCATTAGACCCCTGATGTGAAGGCCTGCTGTCATTAGACGACAGCCTCTGTCATTCTACAAATTCCTCGACTCTTTGACAAGTTATAAATAGATTGACTTCTTCACTGCTGTTTGATAAGACTGATGGGATAGAACACTGCTGTGAAGACTACAGGCCAACTGGAAAACAAAGTGTCTGAGACTTTTAGAATCCAATTTTATTGATAAAAAAAAAGAGGAATCTATGTAAAATTTGAGAAAATATGAGAAATAATTGCAAATACAACTAGAACTTCACCGACAGTCAAATCTTTTTTCTTATTAATTGAAAGTACAGATTTGAACTTGCCCTTTTCATCTTTAGTGTTTTCCTTCTAATGCTTGAAAAAAATTGCGCTAAACCTAAAAACAAACCCAACATTAAATTAAAATCATATCTCTCCAGTCCACCTTAAACCTGCTGTTTGTCATTTTAGGTGGATCTGTCAGAGGGCTGAAGTCAGCTTATGCATCCCACGTCAACTCTTCCCACGTTGTATTGAAATATATCATTTGTATTTCACATTTGGAATTTTACAGAATGTCACCTTTTCATGTTTTCTTATTTAATTTATCACTCATTTGTAGCAGTGGTTTGTGTATTTTTCTCATATTTTGTTACATGTGTGTAAAATTCACTGGAAATCTGATGTGTGAAGAAATAAAACATATTTGGACTCAATGTGTATTTATGAGCTCAAACTCACAAAAAAAGATAATTACATTGAACTGTTTTAAGTATTTAACACATAAAGACCTAAATATCCACTGGCAACCAAAAGCAGCTACTGATCTTAATTGTTGAATAATTTCTGATCCTTGAATCCTATCAATCTATGAAAATAATTAGTGTAAAATACAGTTTATCATCTTTTCATGGTCATCAGATATGACACATTTGGATGTCCAGAGGCTCCGCAGTGAATGTGGAAACACCATCATCTTCTATGACATTGATTCACCTGCAAAACCCATAAGGGTTGGATCAATGACAGTGGATGGAGACACTGGGTTTATGATCAGTTAATGATAGATTTGCTTAAAAAGTCATTTTTTTCTTCAGTTTTCTCTGTTTTGAAATAAATAATAACCTTCAACTTGCTTCTATGAAGATCTACATAGATTATTCTTATTATTCTTAATTAATAATAATAATAATAATAATAATAATAATAATAATAATAATAATAATAATAATAATAATAATAATAATAATAATAATAATAATGCTTCTCATTTCTTAAGTTTGCCTGAGAGCAGAAATACAATGGAAGAAGATCATGTAGTCTGATGACTGCATGGGGGTGAGAAAAGAGGCAGATGAAGTGATTACCCATCATGCCTTGTGCCTACAGTACAAGCCTGTGGGGGCAATGTTATGACCTGAGGTTGATCCGGTTGCTCAGGTCTGGGTTTAACAACATCAAGTGTCCCAAAGATGATTATTTTATATGTAGATTATTATACAAGCAAATTGAAACAATGTCATGGCAGACGTGGGCTGTAATAAATAAAAATTTAAATGTAAAATAAAAATCAAACAGCAGATTAACATAAGTTCAGAGTGATTCAACCAAGTCAGCTCATAAACTCCTTCAGATAAATCGCAGTTGCACAGACTGTAGCAGCTGTTACTTACTGTCCTTCAACAGACACATGATTGTACTGCTTTAAGGACCACTTGCTAACATAATGCAGTCACCAACAGTGACATTTAAAACGCCACAATGTTGTAATGAGACATAAGGAAATGTCACTTGGACAGAATCCACTGAAACAGTATATATAGTCCTGTCACTATGCATCAAATGAAAGACAAGTTCATGTAATGTGCGAAACACATGGCAGCACACACAGTCATGCCTCTATTTTTGTGAGAATACTTAATGACTAAAGCCAAGTCTTAAGCCTGAAGAGACTTTTAATGTCGTGACAATCTCAAAATGGTTCAAAATTCTCATCTGGCCATCATGTTCCTGTACAAAGACATGCACACTTTGAACAAAACTAAAGACAAGACTAATAAGACAAGACTCAAGCTAATAGAAAACTAAAGTTAACTCTAAGTTTGTCCTGTGATCAAGAGAAGACATCATTTTCCACCCTTTACATCTTCATCTGCAAAGGCCAAAGCTAATGTGTTGAAACCATTTCAAACAAGTGTTCGCAGGCACAACAAACCGCACCCCTTCCACATATTGTAGTGTATTTTGGCAACTATCCAGCATTGTGTTTATGCATGCACTTGCCTAATTATATATAGATAGATTATATATATATATATATATATATATATATATATATATATATATATATATATATATATATATATATATATATATATATATATATGTGTGTATGTATGCATGTATCCCAAGTTTGATGTCAATTTAAACAAAATTTATGTTTTTGACTTTTAAATTCTGCAAAGTTTAAGTAAATGGGAGTAGGGGAAAAGACGCAAAAAATTAAGCACTGATAGGAAGCCATATGACCTTTCATTAAATTGCAGTTCTCCAGGTAAAATACAACCCACCTCTTTTGGGAGATTGATCTCACATCGCAACAGAAACTGGCAACCTTGAAAATTCAAGTCCTTTCAAACCTAAAAATCTTTTTTTCCTCCTCATTTTGACTATAAAATGTTTAGAAAATATGCTGAGTTCATTTGCTCATTTTTTTTCAGAACCCCCCCCCCCAAGATCTCCCAAAATGTAATCATTCACAGTGTACTGCATCACTGCTAAAATGGCTTCCTCTTCACCTAGTACAGGTGTGAATGAAATGACCATAATGACTAAAAACCTACACAGCTCAATGTGTTTCAGAGACCATTGGATTGTTTCCAATTACACAGACAGTTCAGAGTTACAGCCAACCAAACTAGGTGTTAAACACATACAAAATGATTCATTCAGTTACTACAGTAGTTTTCGACAATGACTTGTTACAGAACAAGACAATCCTCTTAGGACAAAAAACAACAAAAAACACAATCTCTGTAAATATTAACATTTATTTAAGTATACAATTTAGTATTCTCACTGCCCCACCCCCCACCCCTCCCAACCCTCTTCACAGGTTCAATGTCAGAATGACGGCTTGTCGATGCAGCATTAAGCCTCGCGGGAGGACGGTAAAAACTCTACGACGAACAGTTAAAACGATTCTTCACAGGCATCGCCAAAGCTGCTCGCACACATTTGGTTCATTATTATTTGCTTTTTTTTTCAGTTTTCTCCACATGGAGGCATTTACAGTCGCATTGCATAACATTACAGTTTGTTAACTGAAGGACGGGAGAAAGAGTATTAAACATTACTTTTCTATATTTTGCAATATATTATTTCATTATGTGATACTGTTTGAAATACTGACCAGAGTGCAGCAGGAACATGATTGATGCCACAACAAAAGCGACCAATCAGACAAGAACAAAACCCCTGTAGGTTCACACCTGCCGTAATGAATTCATGTTCATTCAGTCATGTTTGTTTTCAATTCTGCACAGCTTTCAGCTTTTAAGATATCTGTCTGAAACATGTTTTCACAAACACACACATCCTCCCAAAATAACAACCCCCCCACCCCACACACACACACACGCACACACACAAAACTATTGTAGAAACTGTGCAAATAAAGATACAGAAAAATAAAAGTAGTAGACGAGGCAGCTGAGCCTCTGCGTTTTGGTCAACAGAAGTCTTTATGAAATCAAAAACACGACTAGACTACGATTTTATAAGAAAATAAGAAAAAAAAAAAAGCAGGTGCAGAACATAGTGTTTCATTTAAGCTGAGGGTTCTGCCCGTTTGGTCAAATAACGCCTCCCTTTTCAATAATGAGGAATGAAAACATGAGGAAATTAACAGAAAATTATCTCCCAGGTTCCTTTTGAATATTCTCTATTATTATTATTTTTTTTTATAGGCAACGACAGGGTTAAGTGCTTTCTAATGACAGGATGTCCTGGGGGAGGATGATGATGAGGGTGTGCAACAAACAGATTTAACGGATGAGGTATTGCACAGATTAATTATAATCATCATAAAAAAACGAAAAGGCAAAAATAAATATGCACCAAGTTCATACAACATTTACATTACAATTTTAGTCAGATTCTGGAAGATTTGCACGAGATATTTTAGTGTAAGTGGTAGAGGGGAGGAGGGGTCTTCACTAGTCTTCCCATTCTTCGTTATCATCAAAGTCCTCTTCGTCATCATCATCTTCATCCTCGTCTAGGAAAATAAAACAAAGAGAGAATGACAAAGAAATATATATAAGAAAAGTGGGAAGAAGTGTACAGAGAGGCCACGGTCTACACCACAGTTATCAAAAATAAGGCCCGGGGTTCGAAAGTGGCCCGCCAAAAGGTCCAATCTGGCCCCTGGGATGAATTTGTGAAATGCAAATATTACACTGAGGACATTAACATTTTTCTCAGTACAACGCCATAGCTACTGATGTAAGAACTGAAGTGATTTTTGTTGTTATCAAGAAAACATGGAATATTGATTATAGATATCAGCTCTGAAATTAAACTGCTATGAGCTATTTTTGTTGGTATCATTATATTTGTCCAAACAAATGTACCTTTAGCTGTAGCAGGCACTAAAATGAAGAAGAAATTGAAAAAAACAAGGGTGTTTTTTTTTTTTTTTTTTTTAGACTGTATGTGTGAGAAATTTCAAAAGAGGACAGTAATTGTCAGAGAAATCAGACAAACACATTTTCTCAGTCGAAAATTAACATTTAAAATAAAATGAATCATCAACCTGGGCACTGCATATCTCCTAGTGATAAAGAACATGGGAGTGAAATTTAAAATGAAGTGGATGAAGAGTATCAGAGAAAAGGTAGAGTAAAAAGCAACAAGTTATTGTAAAAAAAAAAACAAAAAAATGAGGAGCCTGGAGCCCTGGTGCATCTTATGTGATGCATTCAACTGACCTGAGGAATGAATGGCTTTGCTCCTCTTCTGCATCACTTCCATGAGAGCGCCTACGATGCCTGCAGCTGGAGCCGGTGTTGGAGGACTGGACTCGGGATGATCGGACACCTGAAGACACAAACACATGTCCAATTTAGAAATGTTACTTTTACCATTTATAGGAGAGTTCAGCCTTTGCCCGTTTATCATCCAGTAGAACTCTGGAAATCATGTGTGTTTATATGAGTGCGAAAGCCAAAAATGAATGGAACCAATAGGCATTTCGGGGCCTGAAAATTTACCTAACAGCACATTTTAATGCTAAAGATATCAAATGCCATTTTATAAAACTAAATCGCCTGATTAATCAACACCAAAACAAATTATATTGCCTTATTTATAATCTCCAGGTCTTATTCCCAACATCTGATGCATGTTCTTCTTCGTACGCAAACATTTTGACTTCATCTAATTGCATTACATTAGTTCTCAAAGTTCTCGTCTCATCTTTACAATAACTAGGCTTACACCGCTGGAGGTCAAGATTAGGGGTATATCCCCAAACATATCAAATCTTTACTGATGTCATCTGCACTTGATTTGAAGTCAGATATGAACAAGAGTGTTTAGTCATTTTTAACTTTTGAGCGCCCCCTTGTGGCCAATCTAGAAATGGTAAAACATCCAAAACTTGAATCAGTTCTTCCTCTTCAGGATATTCAGCGAAATGAAAAACATGGAATTTCTCAACTGAATATCTTTCACCTTATTGCGTTAACATGAAGGATATCTGTATATTACATCCCCAAAACTCTGTTTCGGGCTATATGAATAATACAAATGTTTACAAATCACTGTTCTTTTAAAGCAACAGTAAGCAGAAATTCAGGAAAATCCTCCAACTCTCTCCCCACCAACTGCCTCGAGGCTTTCAACAAAAGAGGTCACATAGAAAAATTAATCAAAAAGTAATGAATTTACTTAACCTACAATAAGTGAAGTAGTGGGATATAGAAGAAGAAGAGTAATCCATCATGCCAGCAGTTTGTAGATAACTGAAAATAAGACATATATAGCTGATGTATAATACTGACTAATTTTAGATTGTAGGTTATTATCTGTCTCATTTTATCTGGTACTTGCTGCGAGTGCACTTTATAGGGATGCTGTCCTGTCCTGCTGATGCAAAATGCAAACTTCACCATTATGAGACAATCAAGACCTCATCTTATCTTGTCTTATCTTATGCACGTTGTCTGCTTTAATAGGAGTGGAAAGGACTCATCACAGTTCCAAGAATAAACTGTATGTAAACATTATGGTGACATGGTTTTTAATGCCACTATGGAAAAATGAACCCAAATTATCATGAGGAGTGATGCAGTCTTACAGCTTTCATTGCAGCTGTCAAGTGTTTTCATATCCCTACTATGAGATTAAAACCAATTGTGTCAGGGAGATTTTCTGGAGCCAAAACAGAGTGGAGATGAGGTATAGACATCACGTAAAAATAAAACTATACATACTGGAGTTTTAATATATAACCATGTTGGTCTTACTGTCTTGAGCTGGATCCCCCCTCGGATCTGGGCTAACAGGGCGTCTCGTCCCGTGCTGGAGGCTGGCGGTCGGTGGTTCTGCTCCACCTTTTTCAGTTGCGTTCCTACTCTGATCTGCTCCAGCAGCGCAGACTTCCCAACAGGACTTGGCGAATGAGGAGACTCTCCTCCTCCTCCAACACCGTCCAGCTCTGGAGGTGGAGGTCCTGGTGGGGGAGGAGGAGGTGGGGGAGGGGGAGGTGATGGGGCAGGAGCAGAGCCGGTACCGCCGCCCGGTGGAGACTGCTGGGCTACTGGAGGAGGTGGAGGGGGCGGAGCTTGAGGAGTGATGGATGCATGTGATGGAGGAGGTGGTGGGGGAGGCTGTTGATGATGGTGGTAGTGGTGGGGGTGAGGAGGGGGAGTGGGCTGGTGACCTCTGGTGGGGGGAGGCGGCGGAGGTGGAGCGCCAAGAGTTCCTGGTCTGGAGGGAGGTGGGGGAGGCGGAGCTGAAGCAGGCGCCCGAGATGGAGGAGGGGGAGGGGGAGGAGGGGCTCCTCTGCCTCCTCTTGACGGGGGAGGAGGAGGGGGTGGAGCTGAACTGTGGTGGGGTGGAGGAGGAGGAGGGCCACTGCGAGAAGGAGGTGGAGGAGGCGCTGTGGGGAGAAAAGATGGAGTATATCAGTAAAGTTATATTTATTTAACTTTTAACATCTGTAGAGTAAAACTGTGGAACAAAGTGAGTGTGGAGATAAAACGAATATATATCAAACTAAATTTAGTTTAAAAAAATAGATTCTTCCAAGGTGCAGTAATTATTAACGACAATGAGGCCTAGTTGTTCATGAACTCAAAATTATTGAATTAGTTTTGTTTATATGACTGGACTGCTTTGATCATTTAACTGAGTTACTGCATTATGCATTAGTTGTGGTTCAATGCTAAAATTTGGAAAAATTTAATATATCGTTTCATTTTTGTATTAAGGTAGTGATAAATGTGTAGGAGCACTTGAGGGGTTGGATTAAATAATAACATAATAATAAGTGTACTTCTTCCTACTCTTTTGCTTTTTTTAACCATGCACAATTTGTGTACTCTGTTCATTGAAATATTATTCATAATTATCTTACTTTGCCTTGTTGTGTTTTATCCGTTTCTTTGCATATTTTAAATAAATAAATAAAATAGTTGTAGATGTAAAATGTGAAGTAAAAGCATCAGAACTGGTGCTGCTTAGTTTGAGCTTCAGAGGTTAGAGTTGTATCTATGACAAGTTTTTGTCTCCTTCAGTTAAAACCACTTCAACAAAAATAAACTAAACAGTGAACTGGATGCTCAACAGGAAGAATCATGGTGGAGGAAGTGTATTTTAGAGTTAAAATGGTAATAGTAGTAGTCAGATGATATTTTTAAGCCTCCAAGTATAGGTGAGAATGTCCACATAAGTTTATTTATAGCTCTATGTTCATTTTACTCAGACTGAGCATTTTGACTCAACACATTTTGACAAATGTAAGTAGAGAGGATGAGTGGAAGTGACTGTTACTGGAGCTTTAGTCTTTATTTACAGATCAATTTATGTTTCAAAGAATTTAAAATATATATTCTATTCTATTCTATAACCTGAAACGTGATATACCATATTCAGACTCTTTAAATTCAAATTCAGGTCACTCCTCACACCTTCCTTCCTGCTGTCAAACCAATATGAATAAAACATGGTTGGAAACTGGTCAGAAGAACTTAAAAGTCAGTCACCAAGGATGAAAAAGTAAGAGTGAAAGCATGGTTTCATCTGCACTCACCTCGAATCTACGGTCTGATAGAAGAATAAAAAAAAAGCCAAGCAGCAAGACAAAGCATCAAGAGGAATTCTAATACATTCATGTGCACATTTGTAGTTTAACTTATAAAGAAAAAGGAAGATGATAAGAAAGAAAATAACTGACCTTTCTCATGAGCAATTATATTAAAACTCCAGGTTACTTTGAGAACTGTCCACCATTTTATAACAAAATCAAAGATCCACATAAAGTCTGTATGTGTTTTTGTATCTTTAAAGCCATAAAGATACAAACATCCATCACCGACTGAAAACATCTACTGGTTTAAACTGCTTAATACTTGTTGCTCCACTAAATCCTATAAATTGTTCTAAATAATTTGTCATCTTTTCATGGTCATCAGACATGACCCATTTGGAAGGTCAGAGGCTCTGTAGTTGCCGTGGAAACCGTCATCTTGTACAAGATTGACCTATGGACGTTGATATTGGACAGTGGATGGAAATTATGTTCAGTTAATGATATATAATCACCTTTTCTACAGTTTTCTGTTCTTGATATAATAACATTTAACTTGACTCTGAGTAAAATACATATATAGGAAAATAACTGATTTATCGTACAGGGAATAATACTATAATAAATGGTGATAAATAATTTAACAAAGGTTAGTTATAGAGAAAATTTCAGGTGGGAACTGACAAAAAAGAAGGCCTGGCCTTTATGGGTTAATAAAAGTTGCTGTTAATTTTGTTTTACATGGAGATCCTGCTGAAATTGTTGGATCTTTTGCGTGAAAATATGTGCCCTGCGTGTGTGCCCTCACCCTGCCTCCTCAGCTCATTCTTCACGGCTTCTACGCCTCCCTTCTTCTCGATGAAGTCATAGATGACCTTCGACGTCTCTCGGTCCTTCAGCTGAGCCTCGGAGATACCGCACATGTCGAACAGGTTCTTCAGCTCAGGGTCCAGGTTGTTCAGCTGCAACGGGTCCAGCGACAGAGTTGTAATCAACAGATAGGTTCAAGGTATAATGTTTGTCAAAACTAGGACTGTGTGTGACTTAAAACCACACTTTAAATATTAAATGAGCCTCTGTTAAATGTCATCTGTATCATTTTCTACTGTACAGAAGCTGCACAGTGACACCTGTTGGCAAAGAAGTAGAACTACATAGTGCCTCAAACCTGACAACAAACCAACTTTTTAGCTGCTCATCCTTTAGTTTAACCCAATTCATGCAAGGTGATGATCCCGAACTCTACCCAAAGACACAACACATTGTTTCCTCTTCTTTAGCCTATATTTTATGCATGTAACAAATACTGTACATATACTGACCACTTTACCTCATGTGCACATTTGTCATTTTTGGCATTGTACATATTCTATTTCTTATACTTCTTATATTCCTTGTTTATTAGGAAGTATTACATTTGAGTCCGTTTGTTTGTTTGTTTGTTTGTTTATTTGTCTGCCTGACAGCAGGATTACGCAAAAAGGTCTGGACCAATTTTGATTATACTTTCAGGAATGATAGATAAAGGGTCAAGGAAGAACCCATTAGATTTTAAGCAATGAAGGTCAAAGGTCAAGGTCACACTAAAGGTCAACAGCTAAAACACATCAGTGGTACTATATTAGGATTTAGACAAGATAGAATCTGGCGGGTTTTTTTTTTTTTTTGCATTCACATCATCTCACCTTCGGACATCAGATGGGTCAACACCTATGGCTCGATCACGTCATGTGTGAATGAAAAATCAAGTCTTGGCGAAGGTCTGCTGTCTCTGACTGCCTTCTATTGTAGATTGTTCTTTTACCGTCAATTAAGCTTCTCATCCTTACTGTCCACTTTGCTGCTCTAACTATCGGAATTTCCCAGTTTGGGACTAATAATAAAGGATTAGCTTATCTTAATATGCATACATAAATTTGCATTGATATCATGAAAAAAAAAACCTTGGCTATAGAACTTCCCCGAGAATGATCATACTTTACATTTCTATTCAAAATAAAGTTAGGTCAGTGATAAAATAAAATAAAAAAATTAAATAAATAAATACTGCAAAAGTTTAATATTCGTTTCTTAACTCATACATGAAAATGTGAAACATTCAATGATGTTTTACAGATTCTCCCACATAAATTATAAAAGTGAGACAAATGCGCAGCACACACACTGTAGGTGGATTAGTGAATTAAAGTGGAATAATGAGACTCATTCCTGATTGGGTGAAACCCCTGTACATGGATTAAATAAACATAAACCTTAGAAACTGTAATGTTGCTCTGTTAATTGTAAGATACATGAACCAATATATATATATATATATATATATATATATATATATATATATATATATATATATATATATATATATATATATGCGCACATACACATATACATACACCCACATACATATTTGTTCCATTTCCTGCTGTGTGTTGGCAGATACGCTATTTGCCAAGACAGAATATGCGTCATACTTTAGTCCAATTGTTGGTAATCCTCTGTTTATTGTTAACTTGCTTCTGCAGTTGTGTAACAAGGACGGCAGCTCGGTCCTCTATGGAACATTTTGTGTTCGTCTGCAGCTTCTAAGACTCACAGAGATGTTTGTGAACATGAGCAGGAAGCAACAACAGCCTATTGTTTGATTTCATCACGCAGTGCTCACACGGCTCACTATTGTATTTGTGTGTTTGAGAGTGTGTGTCTAGTTACTACTCACATCAAAACCTGTGTTGGGATCCCAGCCCACGTGGCCGATGTGCCTGAAAAAGACAGGACAGATGTGCGGTGAGGTCACACACATGTCTATAAAAACGGACAAATGCACTCTTACACCAACTGTTTAACATGTGCACACGTTCTCCCACGCGCTCATGCTAAACAGTGAGCCCACACATCTGTGCGTCGGGGACAGTGTGGTCATTGAGCACGCTCAGACCCGACATGTTTACTGCTGAAGCCGACCCCCAGCTGGATCACACCGAACAGGTCCTCCTCTGGTGTGACCTTTGACCTTATATTTCTTCTACATCATATGATTTTATGCTAACCCCATCCCTCTACTCATGGATCTAAACTGGGGAGGACCTGGTGTATAAATGTTTAATTGTTTAGTAGTCAATGGTTTCTAGTCGTCAGACATGTTAGACCGACTCACTGGAAGTCGCTGGGTGTGCCGATGTCCGCTTTAGTCAGCTTCTTCTTCTTGCCTTTGGTTTTCTTGTCCTTCCTGTTCAAGCCGCTGTGGCTCAGCATGTTGTTGAGGTGGTATGGCTGCTGGTGGCTGTGGGAGTTGTGGAAGCGGACGTTGTTGATCTCTGGATTCTTGATGTCCACTGTGGCCATGGGCAGAGCGGGACCTGCACATGTGAAGGGAGGGAGGGGTGGTCAGAGGTCAGTGTCCATCAGCAAAGGCACAGATGATTCCCATGGCATTTGTTTATTGTCATGTATGGTCCTATAGCTGGGTCTGCTCAATTACAATTGTGTCTGTTTAGGGCAAAATATTTTCTAAATTGGGATTAATACTATTTCACCAAAAGAACATCAAATATTGTGCAAAAAAAGAAAAACAAAACAAGTGGTGGCAGGTACAACAAACTCCGCCCCTTGCAAACATTTTACCTGATTTGGCTTTTCTCTTATAGTTGCAAAAAACACATTTTTGGTGACCTTGACCTTTAACCTACATTCACCAATATTTTGGTAGTTGTTGCATAAGGTTGCTGGCGAACCAACACACACACACACACACACACACACACACACACACAATATACCCTTGTCTCCCTCTCTCTCTCTTTTTTTTTTGGGGGGGGGGGGGTTACAATGTTTCTGAATAGAGGGCATCATCACTATGAGAACAGTCTGAGGTGCAACACAGGTGAGAACAATGATACCGTCACAATGGTCCTGTCATAGAACACTTGAATGATATTTAATACACCGTAAGTAAGTCACATTTATTCACTGCACTGAGGTTTCAAGTTACAGCTGAGATGCAGCAATGTACGAAAGAACTAACGGTCGTAGATTATTACAGATTAGTACCTTTTAAAAAACACACAGACTGAAACTTCCCTGTCCAAATGCCCCATGGGTTTAACAAAAAACACGTACATCCCACAAGAGGAAGCATGCATACATTATTGCCATCTGTTCCACTCTTGTGCAAACAATTCAAACAGAAATTAACATTAATTAGTACACGCCACCTGATGATCCGGGATCTATTGGATCTTTTTAATGAGCACACATTGTTTACTACTGTGAAAACGGAAGCAAGCCGAAAGATTGGGAAGTAAAAAGGATTTGGAATGATGTACAAAAGCATTTTATACAGCTGTAAAAACAAACAAACAAACAAAAAAATTCTAGGTCTCTGAGTGTGTGTGTATCTGCACAGGTCTGAGAAACTTCAATGTTTTTAATTTGCCAATTCCAAATAATACTTGAAAAAACAAAATGTGTGCTCTGAAACTACAGTCATAGAAAACAAACATATACCACCCTTTTTTTCTTCAATTTCTTGTTCATCTTAATCCCTGGTACAACTACAGGAACATTTGATTAGATCAGGCATGTCCAAACTATTCCACAAAGGGCCGGTGTGGCTGCAGGTTTTTGTTCCAACCAACCAAGAGTAAACAGTTTGACCAATCAACTCTCCGAAGACTGAGATCAGTTGATTAATTGAGTCCAGTCTGGTGTTCTGCTGCTTGGTTGGAACAAAGACCTGCAGCCACACCGGCCCTTTGGGAATGGTTTGGACATGTCTGGATTAGACAAAGATAATAACAAAAAATAGCTCATAAGAGTTTAATTTCAGAGCTGGTATGTATCCATGGTTTTCTTGATAATAACCAAAAATCACTTCATTTCTTACATGAATATCTATGTCACTATACTGACAGAAACTGTGCTTTTGTACATCCCATGTTTTCTTCTCGGTCTGTTTTAGTCACACGATATACACATGAGCTATTACTTGATTATTTAACCATTGTTTTTGATGGTCTAATATTTTTTTTGCATGACTAAATATACTGAAGTTACAGCATGAATGCGATTTTGCAGTCTTCACAACATATGAGTACCCTTAAGATAATATTTCCTTCATCAGATTTCATCACTCCTCATACCCCAGCATATATAAACCCGTCCAGTATCTGCAGAACCCAAAGGCCCGTCCCAATCTCAGCCTGTCAGTCTGCATCATCAGCTAAAACAAAGTATATGAACTTACTGCAGGCAAGAGTTAAACTACAATTTGCTCTGATCTTTACAATATGTTCTTATGATCTGCTCCTGTTAAGTCCTGTTAAGACGCTTCATTGATTTTTAAACGCCTTACTAACCTACTTGGCCGTCACCAATAGGTCTTTAACGGTGAGTGCAGGCTCTAAAGGTCAGGGGGCAACTGTGGATCCGTTTTGTGTTTGCTGTTCACTGTCAGTGAATTCATCCGCCTGCACTGAGCTGTCAATGATCCATATTTTCTAATATTAATGCCCTCTTTGTCTCCTGTTGCTCTGCTGCTCAGCCTCAAATTCTTTATAATCTTCACGAACCACAGCAGCATCTGACATAACCACTAATCCACAGATAATCCCAGTCCCAATCCCCCGGACTCCCCTTGAATGTTGGATGTCTCCGACCACACCAACAGGCTTGGCTTAAATCTGCCGTCTCCTGAGGACCATGATGGCCTGGTGGGTGTTTGTGTTTTTAAAGCGAAGAGACAGGGAACGCAGCCTGAATATTAACGATGGTACTTTTATGGTGACGACCAAACGGCAAGAGTAAGAGAGAAAAATTAAAAATGCAGAATCGCTTGCTTTGAAATGGGCCATATTTGGCTAAACTCACTTTTTTATTAGTCTTTGGTTCATTTATTTGTGTATTTGGACCTTAATAATTCATAAAGTTTGATCTTGAGCCCTCTAGGTTCTGCAAAGCAATGTTTATTTTAATTTTTGCAAACACTTAAGTGGATTTCTACAACCCATTTGAATTCCTTCTTCATTTGACACGTCTATAACCAGTTACATTAGGACATTTGCACATATAAGGTCAAGAGATCTGATGAAAATTTGTCAGAGTAAGACATAATGGTTTGTCAGCAACAGTAATTGTACTAAAAACAGCAAATATGTCCAAACTAGAATTAAATTAATGAAGAATTCAGACCCAAACATAGGATTTACAGTTTATGTAGACCACAGGGAAATGTTTTAAAATGTAGAATTCAATTTAAACAAAAGCAAAATATCGCTCCATTAAGTCTATTATGGATTGAAGGCTGACATCAGACATTTCGTTGGGTTGATTTTGAATGTCAACCTCATGTTTGCTTGAACTTACAAACACTAGAGTGAAGATGGATATACAGGCCTGTTAAATATTTGACTAGTTAGTGTATCCTGGGTCTTGGATTGGGCTGAATGAAATGTCCAAAGTCATTATGGCAGTGACTCCACTTTGAAGTAAGATTCAATTAGTTGTTGTTTTTTTCCCCTTTTCTTTTTTTTAATCTAAACATAATTTCTATTCATGTCTGCATCAACTGAGCATGATTCCATATGGCTGGAGAATACAATTTGTCAGCAAACCATCTGTGTAGCACTGTGATGATTTAGTCTTTAAATGAGGAGCTACACTGCAGGAGGTGGGCGGGACACAAGCTACCCTAATCACAAAATAGCAGCTCCGTTATGATGACAGTATTTTACTTAATTGTTCAGTTTAATGTGGGATGTCTCAAGACTTCCTTACAAAAGCCAAGAGCATTAGCCATATCAGTAATCATCTTTCAGTGGCTTAAAACTAGGCAAACCAGCTTCTGTAACATTGGCCTGTAGATGTAGAGACACCAAGAATCGACCAAGATTTTATGAGCATGCGATCATCTCATCAGATCGAAATATATGTAGCATGAATGTGAGCAATGCGATGGTTTTTATTTCTGTTGTCTGTATTTGACCTTCTCAAAATCGGAGTAATCCCTGACATAACAGCCGAGACTCAAAGTTTTTCGCTGACGGTCTAATGAGGATCGGACACAAAATGTACAAAGAAGAAAAAGGACGCCGAGGAACAACAACCCGGCATCTTCCAAAGAGAAATCCGGAGCATTCCAGCCTCCCTGCCGTCTCCTTTTCACAGCTAAAATGTCAGAATGAATCTCTGTTCACGAGAGAGAAAGTTTACTGAAAGAACAACTTCAGGCTTCTGCCCAGTGATGGTTATTACAGAATCGACTCTGATCACTTCAGATTATTAATCCTCCTCATCACAGCTGCAGTCTGGATCTAGACGGGACATGTTACTGTCATATTCCCAATGATCGATACCACTATAAATGAAGTAAACCTTTCATCCCAGTCATGTCTCAAAGGAGCTTCTACTCTATGAACTGAGTAAACCATGACACAGTCTATTCATGCACAACACAGCAGTCTAAACTATAAATTAAACGTTTCCCTGCAGATATCCACAAGAACACCCATTAATATAAATGCATTAATATAAAGAACTTGGTATTTTAACTTGGATTTTGCGTCCACGTTCTGTTATAAAGCAATGCGACAATCAATATATCTCAAGCAGCAACCGAATGGATTACAGATTAGGCCTAATGTGCATCACAACAGGGTTTAAAGGGAGCAACAACAGAGAGCATGTGGTCTACATATGGCACAGATGGACGTCCTGCTGACCAGATTAACCTGCAATGCAGTTCTGCACTGTTTGACAACAACACGCACAATGGCTATTTCTATATTAACTGAATGCCTTCACGTTTCAGTCCTGCTCACCAACAATGAAAATATGTTTAATATTTCAGAGCGAAACTAAATGTGTATTGTCAATGTGAAAAGTTTAACATACCATTTTTAGGATCACCTCTTTTCTCTGCAAAAGAAAAATGTAAATTATATTTTCAGAGCAACGAAAATGGATCAAACTTATAGCGTGTTTCCACCAAGCAGATTGGGAAGGTTTGGTACGCTTTTTTTTTTTTTTTTTTTACATTTCTACCGCAAAGGGTACCAAAATAACCGATCCAAAAAGTCCTACTTTTTATTACCCTTCCCTTGGGGTGACAATCGCTTGATAGCTATTCATGTGGGCGGAGCTAAACAGACTACAGCCCGCTGATTGGTCGACAGAATCATCATTTCTGCACGACAGAAGGACAAAAGCACAAACAACAACTTTCCAGCTAAATATCTACTTGCCAAAGAGGAAAGAAAAAAATAACAAAAAAAAAAAATTTTGTGCATCATGCAGTTGTATTTCATGGAGCAACAAGGAGGTGCAATGCTCTGCACGTCACCCTCCATTGTTTGTTGTAGGATTTTTGTCTGTTGCGCATCTGCACAATAATTAAACGCATAGGAGAGTAACAAACTTTTTCTAATTTCGATTCCTTTGTTTGTAAAGCACATGTGAAGAATTGACAACAAAACTGACTTTGACTTATTGGCGGGCTATGTAGTGTCGCACAGCCATGATATCATAAGGCTACGTAGCTGCCGCGGCCACATTTTCCCCGCCTACAACATAAGGGTGCTGTAGGCAGTGGAAGCACAAGCTCAAGTGAGACAATCTATATCGAGACGATCTGAACTGTACCAAACCGCCCCAATCTGCTCGGTGGAAATGCAGCTTTAGAAGAAATCGGAAAAAATATTGAAATGTATAAAGCCAGAAAATAAGGTGAGTCAGAAAATGGTGTGCTAAAGCAAAGTTAGTTTGATTTTGTGTCAATCAGATAAAAACCCTGATCAAAGCATCTTTGCAAGCAGAAGAGTTTTAGACAGTTAAGAAGATCATGAATGAGCAGAACAGAAAAAAGGTCTCTGCAAACAAAGCAGTCGAGAAGAAACCCTTAACATTACAGAAGGAGAAAAAAAGACATTTACTGCATTAGGACAGACTGATGATTTACTGCATGCAGCATTTTCTTGTTGTTGGACTGTTCAATCCAGTCATGATGCCTCATTAAAATTAAATGGATCAATGGTCTGCAGGTCTCACAGTTACACTGCTGTTAGTTGAGAAATGTTAATCTATCCAACTTCCAACTCTGTGACTAATTTATGTCAGGATACATTAAAGCTGTTGGTTGTATTGTGATCATTTGTGAGGGCGACATTTCCACTCTGCCATAACAGTGTATTAACCTACCCCCTCCCTTTGTTCAATAGAAAACCATGCATGCAGTAGACAGGTGAGGGTTGTTAGCAGTGAAGTAGGAGAGCTCAAGTTGAGGAGAAACTCGCCTGTTTTGCGCTGTCGTCGGTTCAGCAGGTCGTTGATTGCGGCCCTGAATCTCTTTGCTTCTTCTTCACTGGCAAAGTTCAGGCCAATCTGACTCGTCTGACGAGGCAATGATTATGGAATCTCATTACAAACAATCAGTTACACAAACTGCTGTCATAATTTTCCCCAAAGTTTTTCACTGCTGGAATAAAAACTTACATCTCCTGCAAAAGAGATGAAGTAGGATCTGCAGCTACTGATGGAAAAGTTGTGGTACAGTTCCTGTTCAAACATGGTTTTACCTTCCTGCAGAAAGAACAGAGAAGTGTCAGATTACATCCTACTCAAGGTGGAAACAACAAATATTTGACTTGAGGAATATATGCTCATTATTTTTACTTTAACTGAAATATTTTTTTAACAAAACACCTTGTTTTAACTTCCAGAGTAAAGAGATTGGAACAGTAATGGTTTAATGGAAGACTCACATGTATTAGTTTAGATCAGATAGAATGAAACATTTCTGCAATTATTTAAAGCCATGTTCCAGGTAAAAGCAAAACTAACTGGCTTCAGATTGTCAGATGTGACAATTTCTTCATTTTCTTGACAAATTTTAGGAAACTATATTCTGTGGGTTTACAAGACAAAATGAGACATGTGATGTCAAACCTCATCACATTTTTACAGGGATTACTCATGAATTACATACACAGGGCTTATTAAAATTACCATTATAAATAAGGCCAGTCTTTTCTATAAACAGGGACGGATAATGTGCTGTGTTACAGCAAGGGTTAAGATGTGACAGAATAGATTTTTAAACAGGTTTAGGGTGTAGCTTTGACACATTATCAGTAAATGACCTCGGGGAATCGGGGCGTTTCAGGTCTTTGATCTTCATGCACCCTCACCTGGGCAACCCACCTGGGGTGATCAAACACTGGCTCGTGTCTAAGCAACACACTACTCCATGTGTCTCCCCTCTTCATCCACAGCCACCTGGAGGCTTTTTCTAGAGATAACTAAAGATATTTTTGGCACCTGCCTAACAGTTCCCAACTTTCAGCTGCTAGTGATTCACTTTAATCTATTTATATTGAGATTAATTACACATTCAAAGGCCTGAACTGTAGAGTTTCCATTCGGATCACTTCCAACTGTAATATATAGACTGTTAAATGCATAACGTGTGTTAAAATTGACTCTTGTAATGTTTGTGTTTTATATATAGAATACACACACACACACACACTAATTGCACATCATCTCTAAAGCACTATATTAATTTGTTCAATGACTTCCTGCAGTTTGAGGATGCAGTCTGACCACAGACAGAATAAAGAGGAACTGAGAACAATGAACAAAACACAACAAACCTCATTTTAAAAAAAGCGGAATTGCAAATGTGTACTGAAAATTTTCAGAAGTTTGAACATTTCCCCATTTATTCAACAGTGAGACTTTTTTTTTTTTTTAAACGCACCAGGTCATTCATCTAGACTTTTATAACCATTCATAGGTAAAGGCAAAATGCCATCTGGATTGAGTTTCTACTCACTGTGGTCTCCAACTCACCTTAATATCAAACACTCTAATAAAGTAAGACCTCTGTGGGTTGTCTTTGACCAGACAGGCGACTCCACAGCATCTCTTCACCCAGCTGCAGCTCCGATCAGCTGTGTACACCTGGACCACCGCCGAGCATAGAGTCTGAACAGAGGACAGAGACAGTTACAGTCTGACACAACGTAAAGCAACTGCTCAGTCAGTGAACCAAAAAGCAATCATTCGGCATAACAGAAAATCATTTTCTTTTAAACTAAATCTAGGTCTATGGTATAAAACTTAATTCGCTATATCATTGATTAACTACATACTCTGATATGTTGTGACACATGTCAGGGCAACTAGAAAACAGCTTAATCTTAGCCAGTTATAAAAACTTTTGCTTTGCTTTATTACTGTGTTAAGAGCATGAAAATGTAACATAGATCAACAAATAACTTTATTTCTGTTTATATTTAACAATCTGTCAAGAAACGTAGCACGAGTCTACGCAAAGACAAAAGCAATGGTCGTCCTAAAACATCAAACTTTTCCTGTGACTTTCCAACTGTGACCGCTTTTCATTCGATGTTCAGATGTTTCATACACATCTTGTTACCTGTTACATAGACTTAAATCACATGTGTGAGACAAAGCAGCAACAGAGCAGCCAAAGGGAAAGAGGAAACGTACAGGATGCAAAAACTACAGTGATAACAACGACAGATAACATACCTGCTGAACCAGCTGAAACACAACAGTAGGTCATTTTCACCCACACTGTCAGCTTTTCTAATGAGAATACAGGTTTGTCCACTTGCTTCATGTAACCATATGCAAATACCTTTAAGGTCAGCTCTTTAAAGTACTATATTGTTATGAATAGTGATGTTCTGAATGAAATTAGCTGTGACCCTAGAATAGTATGTGGACTTTCTATACCATGTATACTAAACTGGATATTTGTGTTGCATTTACACTCATTTTGCATAATGGGGATAAGCATCTCCTTACAGCTGTATAAAAATAGCTGGATGAAATTAACAGATCATTTGCAAATCTTTTTGTACAATGTGAATATGGAGTTGTTGACACTGTGGGGTCAACTTTGGTCATGTGCCTGACCTGATAAGTTTGTTTGCCCGTTTTCTTTTCTGTGTGTTAGTGGTAGATGTTTTGCTGCAATGTCTTTTATATAACTGGGCTAAACTGCATAAAAAGGCTCACAAATTCAACAGTCTTATCCAAATATTAAAGTGAACACCCTAAAATTGAAGCTGACGTGCAATGCTTTACCCACTAAGTCAGTGCTTTAATTCAAATCCAGTGTAATCTGCAATGTTTTAACCTTGATTTCTGCAGGACAGGAAGTGGCTGCTGTCCTCAGCACTATCCTGTCCTCAGACTGCTCTGGTTTGTGGTTTTCAGGTTTCTGCAGAGGTCATACTGCGTTAAATCCTTCATCAGGATTCGGCTCTGCAGCAAAAATTAACTCCAGCCGTCAGGGAGGAGGAGGAAGAGGAAATGCCGCTGGGTCTGTTTCCTCTACTGTGATTCATGAGTTTAGGGCAAGAGAGCAAAAGCAACACTTTTTGGCATGAAATCTCTACTCAACATCACACAGGAAAGGTCAAAGGTTGGCGCTTAAAAGCCTCAATCCTGCTCTGTAAATTCTTACTAGGGAAAGTGTGCAGCAATAAACGCAGACGCAGTGCAGGTCTGGTTCGCTGGCACCTAAAGAGCTGACACATCACCAACATAAAGTTCAATAATGTTTACATACTATAATTTAAACATCACCTAGTCCACTACAGAATGATCATCTGTTTTTAGACTAAATTATTTCCATAACAGCTCTCATCAAGTTGTTTTGGCATTAATACAGAAAATGGTCACGTTTCTGTCAACATTAGACATGTCATCACAGCATTCTGAAATCTACTGATCTCATTTTCACACCTTCTTTCTATAAAGTACTACACATCAGTAAAGCATACAGTGGTTAAACCAAACCAGCAGCTGTGACGTTTGTTATGATGAAATGATGTATATGTTTGCATGTAAAAAAAAAATCATCCGTGTAATAATATTAAATATACATAACAATCTGACTGCCATAGGAGCACATCTGCAAAGTTAGTATAGTATTTTTGATCATTCGATAACACTTTTTGCACATTTACTGCAATATCCTACGCATTTAAGTGTTACTATATCTCTTAAACAGAGGCTGAGTACTTGAAGTGAACACATGATGATGCATTAACTGTATGTAAAGGTAATGGGTCATAGTCAAATGGATAAGACTTCCTTCTGGTATACTGCTGAATTCTTGTTAAGTTGATACATAGAGTCATTCTGGAAGGTAAACGCGATGGAGGTGATGTTTGTATATAATTCGTGACTGAACCCCCCCTGCACACACAGTTACCCTGCAGGTGGTAAACAAACTTACAGCACATTTCCTGCCCAGGTAGCCGAACAGACAGTCATTCTCCTGCGGGGTCAAGAGGATGGAGCCGACGTTCACAGCCCTGCGGGGCGGCGGGTGGCTATTCATGGCTTCCGAGTCTTCAAAATAAACCCGAAACACTGCAGTTATTCCCGGAGGGACTCAGCAAACACTACTGATTACAGAAAATCCATGCGGGCTCCGGTCGCTGTGGCCTGCAACCGGATCATCTCCGCTGAGTGAGTGCGACTCCCGGCTGGAGGGCGGACGGGGGCAGGTGTGCTACCCGGGCTTAGCCCTGCTCAAGAAAGCACCCTAAACGAATGCCTTGATTTGTAACAATAAAAAATGAAGACCCGGTTGGTCTGTGGAGAAGAATAAACGCTCAACTTTCATTAGAGAACTCCAGTAGCTGCAGCAGCGATGCGTACATCCAACATGGCAGCAAGTGGGAACGAGCCACTTTAAAGAGAAACTAGAGGGGGGGTTGGTTAGGATAAACTCTGCAAATACCATCGGAAGTATAGAAAACAGGTACAGCAGTAAATAATAGAGACACGTGCCACTGTTGGACTTCATCGCGGTTGAATTCAGTTGATAAATTGTTCATTTTGTTTATTTTTGCTTTGTTGTGAAGCTATGTTACCGTCACTAAGTGAAATGGTTTCGTCCGAATGGAATGCAGCTCTGCGGAGGGATCCAAGAGGGAGAGGGAGGGTGGAGTGGGGGGGGTTTAGCGCGTGGATCGGGGCGGAGTGTGACGTAGCACGGGGCGGAGCAACATGGCGGATGTAAAAATGTAAATAAATAAAAGGTAGATGCTCGTTTAGAACGGCTGGACAGACGGGGGCGGGACTAAGGGGCGGGACTAAGGTCTGTACATTCTGCGCAGCTGCAGATTGCGTTGCTATGGCCTGAAATATGACACTCAGATGCAGCCAAAAAGCTGAATCGGGGTACATTTCATTGGACATATTTCTTCGTGACATGCTTTTATTTTATTTTCTTTCATGTGGACTCTTTTGGGAAACCTAAGCACCATGAGGATGGAATATAGATTTTATGTATTATATTCGTCTGAAACTGATTAGAGTACTGACTCATTCAATACTGTTTTTTTACTCAATGTTTCCTGTACCACGAGGATGGAATATAGTATTTTATTTATTATATTCAGCTGAACATGATTAGAGTACTGACTCATTCAAGACGTGTTCTTTTTACTCAAAGTTTCCTGTTCACCACCGAAACTAGACAGAGACGAAGGCCATGGCGATGCAAAGTGACAATAAAATAATAACAAATGAAAATGAAATAAGGCTTGAATGACTTGCAGCAGGTTTATTTTTTAACAAGTCAGATATTTTCCACAATGTTAAGTCAGTTATATTTAAGAACCTCTGATGAATTATATTATAGTCAAAGACTAATAATATAATCAGGAAATTTAGGAAAATGGGGAAAAAAGCCACAATTGAGATAGAAAGTCAATGACATGAGATTTAAAAAAAATGCATAATTATGAGATGAAAAGTAAAAACTGTGAGATCGAAGGTCAAATTATGAGATAAGAAATACATAATTCTGAGAAAACAAGTCATAATTGTGAGATAAAGTAAAAATTCTGAGATTGAAAAAAATCTACATTTTGAGATAAAAAGTCATAATCGTGAGATAAAAGGAAGTAAATAAAATTTTATCTCAACTGATTTTTCCTCTGAAGCCACTTATTTTCATACTGTCACATCTGTTTAGATTGAAAAAGTGTATTATGAGAATGTAAGGAGTATAAAGTACAAGTAATTATGAAAAATTTATAGAGTAAAAGAAAAAAAGTTTATAGAAAAATAAATACTTGAGTAAAGTACAGATACTTAAAAAAATCTACTTAAGTGCAGTAATGAAGTAATTATACTTAGTTACTTCCCACCTCTGTGAACTGGTTAAATCAAGTATAAAACAATACAAAAACAAACTAATGAATAATATCAGATGGTTTAAGGAACAGTTTACCTCTTATTATTAACAGTGCATGTAAAAAAACCCAAAACTGTCAAAACCTAAATGACCAGATAACATTTAACTCATTGTTGACAGTGGTGGCAGATGGTTATTCTGCAGGTTCCTCTCGCTCTAATCTGTAGACCACCTGCTTCTCAACTCTGCTTTATAAATAGTACTGATCAGAGTTAAATGACCATTCAAAAGTGGTTGCATCCAAAACCTGAATGTTAACAAATGATGTTTTGTTATTATGAGGCTTGTTTAATCACAGAATTCACACAGTTATAATTACTGAACCTGGATAAGAAGCAGCAGATGTGTGTTTGTGTGATAATGCTGCATGAATATACATCTGGGCAGATAATGGTGAAAAAAATCCCTAAACTTAACTTAAAATAAACGGTCAAAATCAATATTCTTAATGGATATGTTTTCTTGACCAGCAACAATTACATCAGTGGGAGTATAAAATATTTTAGATGTGTCCAGCAGGTGGCAGCACTATTACACTACAGTACACTATTTTATGTACTGTACCAGTTTTCCTCTGGTTGCATCAAACTACATATGGCAATGTTGATTTGTTTATTTATTTATTTTTTTTAATGTTGTTTTTGTAGTAATTGTCTAACTCGCTGGGGTTTTGGTAACTCATTAATTTACCATGCGTTCTGGTTAAAATATATGTCAATATTTTTAATGTATTTTCATGATAATTTATTAAAGGTTTGTTTTAACTCAAAGGAAAAAAATCTATTTTGTATATGTATTCAATGCTAAAATTTTCAAAAATGTTCCTAGTTATTTCTATGTAACTGCTTTTATAAACAATATGCAAACTGGTCAATGTTTGGTTCTTGCGTTTGTCTTTTAAGGTTTTTCACCTAACTAATTAACTAACTAATGACTACTGCCATAAGATGTAAATACCACAAAGAGTGGAAAAAAGGGAACAACAGTCTGGTCATTGAATGGAATCCACTTCAGCTTTGGTACAACCCTTCAAGTGTGGGGAAAAGCACAATAAAAGAAGCAAATCACTTGACAAACACATCCAGTAAAATGCAGCTCCATTTTGAAACAAGTCAAAACACTGTATATGGGAGACAAAAACACCCTGATCTACCAGGATGTTCATCATTAAAGAACTTGTGTTTATAGTTAAACAGAAAGCTTAAGATAAATGTGACTGAGCATTTATGAAGATTATCTCTTTCCAGAATTCTCGTCTGTGGAAAGACATAACCTGGGACCTTCCCTCAGTTTGTCAGGATAATCTAATGAAATTTACTGCAGAATGGCATCATGTCTGTCTGTCTTTTTTATTAATTAATGCATTAGTGAATTAATTTATTTATTATATTTTCTGTCAAATGTTTTCAGTAAATAAATATGAGTGTCCAACCTGTAGGTAATCAGAAACATCCTGAAGAATATAACACAGAGCTCTCCAACAGCAAGACATTTAACTTCAAACCAACATTAACCAAGATTCACCACATTAGATTACTTTAACAATATCCAATGAAAATTCACAATTAATAGTATAGACAATATAACATTGGAGGACTCTACTACTAAAGTCACTACCACAATGACTTGGCTAATAAAGTTTTTTTTGAAAAGAATATAGGTTCCATGCATGCGTGGGTGGATGGATGGATGGACAATGATAGATTCTATTCCATACATAATATGAAAATGCTAAAGTAAAGATAAAGAAAATGGAGGATGGATGGATGGACACATATTTTGAGGATTCACTGAAACCTTGTTAGCAACTTGGTAACATAATGTAATCCAAAAACATACAAATAAGCAGAAATACTCCTGTTATTTATAGTCTGTGTGGCATCGAACTTTGACAGATATTTCTTGGGGCATAACTTAGTTACAGCTATAACCTGAGCTGATACTAAGATGTTTTAAAGTAAAGTACCACTAAAATAAAGCAGCACTGGCAGACCATTGTAAATCAATGCATGCTGAATGTTCCATTAGCTTTTTTTACTGTTGTGTGGTAATGTGCTTAAATGTGTCTGAGATCTCCCAGACACTGTTAATGTGCCGATTGATGCAGTCTGATCAACTTAGTTCATCTAAATCCAGGTGTGAGGATGTCTGAGAACTTGCATGTTCATATTTTTCTTAATCATATTTCTACGTAGACCTCCAGCTGTTCTTCCAGCTCTGAGGTCCAGGACTAACTCCCACCAGGTTTGCTCAGCATTTCTAATATTTCCACAGCTGACAAAACTAGTTCACCTTCACAACACTGCTTATGAGACTGTACTGCTGCTGCTGCTGTTTGTCTGTGTGTGGTTCAATCACCTGAATGTTAATATGGACCAAAAACAATAGTGTAAAAACACCAACAAACCAAGAAATGGTGTCTGTGGTTTAGAAAAACGGATACGGAAAGCAAAGGAATATATTTTGTTTTACCTTTCAGCAGTTTTTATGCAGCTGTTTCTCAGGAAGGTCTGCAGTTGAAGGAATGTACCCGATGTTATCTGCCATTTATGTGTGTGCTGACTGTTTGATTAAAATCAACATTTCTGTTTTTACAGAAATAAACTGATGATTCGATACATTTCTGAGGTGCTGATGCAGAGGTGAGGCTGTATGCAGAGTCAGGTTCACATCCTCCACCATATTTACTCAGCTGGATGGAAACAGACAAGTAAGAAAGGTTTGAAACACCTTTCCCATGAACTCAGAATGTAGTATGTCAGGCATATCTGTCTTCATATTTAACAGCTGGAGTCCAAATCCACTTTTGGATAAAGTTTCTTATAAGTTAAATAAAGAAGTTACCACCCAGTGTTTCACATAAAGTGTGGATCATCTGTTTCACGCAAAGCAATGACATACACTGTTTTCAGTTTTCATATTATGTCCATATCCATCCATCCATCCATCCATCCATCCATCCATCCATCCATCCATCCATCCATCCATCCATCCATCCATCCATCCATCCATCCATCCATCCATCCATCCATCCATCCTCATCCGGGGTCACAGTGTAAGCAGGGATGCCCAGACTTCCCTCCCTCCACATCCCTCCTCCAACTCCCCCAGAGGAACTCAGAGACATTCCCATCTTATTTTGGAGACTTTGGGCGAATTCCAATTCCTCCCTTAACCCTCAGTCTCAAAATGTCTCGCGAAGTGTAAGTGCTGTCCCAATTCTAAGAACGTTTAAGTTGAGGGGCAAGTTTGATGGCTGTTTAGCCTCAATGTTGAGATTCCACGAGACCACCCTTGCTCCCAAGGATTACCCAGAATGCAGTATTTTCTTTGTTAATGGATATATAAAAATTACAAAAATCATTGTATTATCTTAGTTTAGGTCCATTTTATGGATTATGTACCTCATTGTTGCATAACATGTCTTTTTTTTTTTTTTTTTTAATTTTACGATCTTTTGTCAATAGCGGCTAGTGCGGAAAAGCTAGCTATCGTGTAAGTTAGCTAACGTTACAAAAACGGTCATTTTTCGCGGTGGTAATGTAGTTGTTTTATCAAGATAACAGCCTATATAACATGCTTCTGTCGATAATGGTATAAAATGACCCGGCTAATGTCATCTCCCGTAGCTGCAGAGTTATCTAACAATAGTTATAGCTAGTGTTTACCTTTCATTGAGCCGTGGAATGAATATGGATGTGTTATTTCTATAGATTATTTGTTTGATAGCTCTAACTGAAGGAATAACTTGTAGATAGTCCACAACAATTTCAAAACCGTGGACCTGATGGATCAGTGGATGATTGCTGTGTTTGTGGGTTATGATTAAACAGGCAGGGTTAACAGTGCAAATATAAAAAAAAAAAAAAAAAAAAAAAAAAAAAAAAAGTTTCATTTCAGCGACTACAGAGACTGATTAATTTCAGGGGTGTCCCATTTCTAAGTCACAAATAGGCCTTAACACTTAGTTTTCAGGGTTAAGAGAGGAATTGGAATTGGCCCATAGTCTCCTCAGTGTCCTAGGTCTTCCCAAGGCCTCTTTCCAGTGGGACATGCCTGGAACACCTCCCCACATGGTAGAATGAAATTTAAAAATGTAATTATCCTTAATGTCCAATTTTTATTTTTTTTTTTAAAGTGGTATATAACCATAATAATATAATACAATTTTTTCAAGGTATTCAGAATGCTTTAGTCTAGAATCGTCATATCAGGGAAAGGTGATAAACTAAAGAATGAATGATATATTTCAGATTCAGTTTATTTTGGTAATTTCAGTCAATGTTCTTAAAAAACAAATAACACTAGACTAAGCTATATATACAGAACACATTCCACGACTGGAGCTGGAAGATCATATTCTCCGTAATAACGTAACATAAATATAGCTGGAAATTCATTATTTAATTTTCACAGATCCTATAAACAGCCCAGCAATAAATACAGACAGCAATCATAATAATGTATACATATAACTCAGTGACTTCATTAATATCCTGTTTTTTTTCCGTTATAAATTTTCTTAGATTAAATAATATTTGAGAAACACTTCAGCTCATGTCGTGAAATACAAATGTGCTCAAATAAAGAACATGATGGTACAGATGGTATTCATTTATTCATGAGCCACCCTCAATCATTTTAATATTTCAAAAGTTTCTGGGGGAGACAGTCTACAATTATGTTAATCTCATTTGAATATAGTTTAGTAGAATAGTATAAAACTAGAATACTACAATATTTACATACTTCATAAATGCATTTGTTCCCTGTGTATATATCAATCCATAAAGACCCAAACAGCCACTGGTGACCAAAACTAACTACTGATTTAAGGTGTTTAACCCTTTAACTCCTGACAATTAAGCAAGTCCACACTAAACAAAGTAAAATAAGATAAATTAAGCAACAAAATGAACAAAAACTGCCATAGTGATCAGTCAAATGAACAAAAATTAATAATACACTAACAAAATAATATGTAACATGAACAAAGTAAGACACTAACAGAACACAATTGAAGAAAAATAATAAAATAAGTTAAAAAAATGTAAAAAAAAAAAAAAAAAAAGCAACAACATCAACAGAAACTAATAAATATTCACAAAATAACAAATAACAAAAAAATGCAAAAAAACAAACAAACAAAAAACCCTAAAATGAAGCAAAAATAATAAATGATTAGTGTAATTTGGTTCCAGTAGTTTTAGTTTGGGCTTTTTCGACACCTGTACATCAGTTCAATGAACAAAATTCTCACTAAATTAGATATAAATGTATTTGGGAAGTGACTCAAAAGTACCACCGGGTCTTTATGGGTTAATCAGGGTGAGTTTTTTTCTTTCTTAGTTCAAACCTAACAAATATTAAGTTTAGGTTGTCCTCAAATATCTGAGGGCTCTGTCCACAGAATCAATACATTTCAATGTAATGTAATCTATGTTAATCAAAGGAAATTTCTAGATAAACTTCAGACTAATAAAATGATTAAATGTGGTCTAGTCTGTAAACTGAGTTTCATGCTGTTTGTTCCAGTTAATGAGGGTCTTGTTTGGTTTAGATGAGGAGGGGCCAAAACAACAATAGTGACACTTTGACAACAGGGAACAGAAGAGACAGACATGCATTTTATCAGTTTATCAGATGGACATTTATCTACAGCTGTGAAGTCAACCTCTGAGGACAGGACGGTACGCTACTTTTATCAGAAAAAAATGTTGTTACTGAAATGTGTTAATGTCATCAAACCCTGAAAGACAGATTTGGGTAAGATTTGTTTCATACAGTATTTGTTGCTGTTGTAAGTGTAGTAACTCTTGGAGTGATGTAGCAGATATTAAGAGAATAACAAAACAAAAATGATCTTGAAGTATCTGCTTGTTTTATTAAAGACAAGTATAATGAAGTTAGTGACAGGACCATTTAATGACAGGTTTGTGTCACAAAAATACATCTTGTCATGGATGTAATTTTAGTTCAACATTTTAAATCAGGTCACAAAACTAAAATATCCAATTTGTGTCGTCAGAGTACACGGAAATCAGTTTCTTATCTTCTATTATTCTTGCAGGTAATGCATCACTGATTTTTGCACCAAACTACTTTATAATGGATTCAAATGAGACAAACTAGAGTTCACGTTAACATTGAACATTGGAAAAGAATGTAGAGATAGAGGAGTTTAAGAGGAATGGTTCACCTCACCTTAATGTGGGCTAATATTGTTTTTAGTCTATAGGGAAAGTCAACTGTTACAATTAATTACATTGTGTGTTACAGGGATGAGAAAGTATTTACATAACTCAGCATTACTTTATATTTTCTAGCATATTAATAGTGTTTAGTGTCTTAGTATGATGTTTTCTAAACAAATGGAATTGGTCTTTTAGACTTTTTTTTTTTTTTTTATTATTTTGTTTATTCATTCAGCAATTTTCCAAACTGCTTAATCCTCAGGAAGGTTGTGGGTGCTGGGACTGATCCCAGCTCTAACAGGAAAAAGGACTAGTTCATCACATCATGTATACACACTAACAAACACTCACTCTAACGCCCACACTCACAGGGCATGTAGGTTTTGCACAAATATTAGAAGAACATCATACAAAGGTCCAACCGGCTAATAATTGCATTAGAATACCATCCATTTTCATTAACACTAATATATAGATGATGTATATAAAATTAGAAAAGTCCTCAAATGGCTTTGTTTTCTGCTGCTCTTTCACAGGGTTTATATATTTGACCTGAACCGAACATCTTTAAAATAAGACAAGTGATGGCAGGTGTAACGAAACCCACCCCTCACATACAGTATATTGTAGGTTATTTTGGCATAGATCCAGCTGGTGTCATCATATCTACAGTATGTATGTGCCGATGTCAGCGTATCAATTGCCTCTATACATGTACCGGGCAAAACTTCACATTTGTCGCAGCAAAACTTTTGGTTGGATTCATGCTAAATGTGGTTTATAGGTTAACCTGAGGCCCAGAATAGATGTGGTTACATTTTAGGAAAACTAGGTTGAAATTCCAATTTTGTATTAATTTTTAAAATCTTTTTCTTCTCCCATTTATTTGAAATGTCTATGCAAACATCAATCTTGTTTCAGTTTACTTCAAACTTGGTACCATTACATTGCTCTACAATTTTTTTTATTATAAAGTATCTGCTTCAGACATTAAATGTGCTAAAATTTACATACTATAATAAGATGAATCAGAAAACAAATGTCAAAAGTGCCGGTTAGTTCATGTTTTTAATAAATATAATGGTGTGTTATTCCACATATATGGTGGTTTATGAACATGTATACAATGGATTTGTAAATATTCCACTAGAAATAACCTGTAAAGTTAATGTATAATGTAGAGACAGTGTTTTTTGAAGTAGATCTGAGACCAATATTCCTTTGGTGTAAAACCTATTGTCTTGTTA
The DNA here is from genome assembly GCA_020466265.1 of Siphamia tubifer. NCBI lineage: Eukaryota > Metazoa > Chordata > Actinopteri > Kurtiformes > Apogonidae > Siphamia > Siphamia tubifer. Next base: position 27,017,748 of record CM035788.1, on the reverse strand, counting down.
ATTCTAAGAATTTCACATTTTGACCTCAGACTTATCTTGGAAATTTGAGCCAACCAGCATTTAAGACTTGAGTTTTCTTTATCACTAACACACATGTGGTCAAATTTCATTAGTTTTATTCCAGAAGCATTTTACTTGTAAACGGGAGGATTTCATTTAAAAAAAAAAAAAAACTAACTAAAAAACTAAAAACTTTTAAATACATTCCCAAAATGTAATAACATCTAGTTTGGTCATTGGTAATCTATAAACCAAATTTTGTTTAAATTAAAAAGAAAGAAACACAAAAAACATTACCAATTGCCTCCCTCTTTTTTGACACCGTAGCTTTAGCAACATGACAGCTTTTGAGGGTTAAAATACTATATGTACCAGCAAAAAAACAATGGATAAAAAGAAATGCATAGTGACTGAAATAAGAAAGTAAAATGTGAAAAGCAGTAGAGAAGTGTCTGAGTTTTAATAAACACAGAAAATCACATCTGGAAAGTGTTGCAAAGAAACCACAGCCTGAATAGCATGTGAGCATAATCAGGACTGTACTCAACATGAGGACTGAACTGATGCAGCTGCTCATTATATTCCTGTATGTACATGTGTGTGTGTGTGTGTGTGTGATGTGTTCATTAAGAGGGTAAACACAGCCACACTATTAATATTTTAAATCAGTTATTTGGTAAATTTGATGTTAATGTACAAACATATGTTGTGTTTTCATGGGTTTATGGAAATTACAACGCTGGTTTGTATTCTAATCCTATTTCCTGAAGACTTGCCCTAACCTAACGTTAACCTTCCAGTTTGATCATTTTCCTTATGGAGTCTTGCATTTTGTCCTAAAACACAGCCAAGAGTTCATAACTTAAAAAATACACCACCGCACAGAAACACAGATACAAACACACGTTCGGAAAAAATTGGCAGTGAAATGTGAAGTGAAGTCTGACTCAACTTTTGTGGTTTTAGCACAAACCCTCCATGATGTGTGGCGTTACTGTTAATAACAGTCACTCTGGTTGTTGCGCATTAATACTGGCTCATTAACTACTAATTCATGGCTGGTTTCATATTTTCCAGATTACACTGGATAAACTGCTCATGAATCAAATCTTGGTCTGAACTAAACATGAAAACATCCAAAGTCCAAACTAGTGTAAGACCCCTGAAGAAAAATATCACCACATTTCTACATGCCGTTACAAAAACACCACAGATAAATCCCAACATTTATATCAGCTTGATCCCAGCTTTGCAACCATAACATGTATAACGTTGAATCAGACTAAAAAAAAATGGATGTCAGAAAAAAATGACAGAACCATGACAGCTACTCCGGTATAAAAAATTTAAGTGCCAGTGTGATGATACGTTTGTGGATCATTTTAATTGTTGCTGTGGGTGTAGAGGAAAAGTTGAATCCAGAAAAGAAAAATAATTTGAAAAAAATTCCATAGCAGTCTATCAAAAAGCTTTCAAGGATGTATGAATCTGCACCAACAACCATTAATGGAAAAATATACTATATATATATATATTTATTTATTTATTTATTTATTTATTTATCAGAATACTTTATTAATTCCTGGAAAGAAATTATCAATAAAAAGAAACAACCCACCCCCACACACACTCAATTCAAACACAATCATAACAGCAATTTGTATAATATCTAAAATATGTAAATGTGAATCAGATGTACTAGGTTACTTATATTGAAGTATTTGAACTTAATTTACTTAATCTACTACATTCTTAAAGATGACATTTGACAGATGAATAATTTACATAATGGATAAAAAAAAAATATAACATTCTTCAGATTAGTTTGGATTTTAATGTCTTACAAAAAGACTCCAGCAAAAAGCCTTCCCACTGAAATGGCTGACATTAAAGAAAAACTCAATTTAATACAAATATAGATTTGTATCTCAGGCTTTGTTTTTCTCCTTATAATGTATTATCTAATGAGCCTTCAGATTTGTTTGTTTCTCTTGCAAATACAACTGGACATAAAGAAGTTTAAAAATGTTTCCACTGTAATGGCTGCTGACACTTCACTATTGTAATCTAATGAGGTCATGTGAAGGGAACCAAACCAGAACCTTTAATTTAATATTTCAACATGAATTCTACAGCTAATTGTTAGATCTTTTTTAATATATATACAGAAATAAACTGTAGACTATTGCCATCCAAAGAGCAATGCCAGTTTTTCCCTCCAGTTTCCCCTCTTGTCCTCATCTGGCTCCAGTTAGTGCAGTTCTTGTATTTTTCACCGTTTTGTTGTCTCTCCTTGAGACAAAACATTCAGCTCTGTCTCCTCTGTCAGCTTGGACTCAGACCCAGTGTTTGGGGGGTCTTTCTTGTGGTCTGGAGTGGCAGCGTTTCTAGAAGCTCTGGACCTTTCAGTGGTTTGGAGTATAGCCTGAGTGGCTTTACCACACTCTGTTTGTCTTGGATCAGCATCAGCAGAAAACCCATCCAGCTGGGAGGATTATGAAACTGACATAGTCTGAAGAAATGAAGGAACTTTATGATGAATTACAGCACTTTTTACAATGTTTTAAGGGAAACATTTTAACAAATAATCAGTGACTCTGACTTCACCTTCCAGTCTTCTCCTCCAGTTCTGCACTGATCCATATCCAAGATTACAGTGATCATAATGTTCTCGTGCCATTAAATTCATCGGAGAACATCAGCGCCTCTTCATGAATGAAAAGTTGAAATGATTGCAGCAACCTCAACCCACCATGGGTTTCCTTTTCTCCTGCTCTGGTTACAGTCCTGCACACAGAATGGTGGGAGATTTTCCATGGCGTCCTTGGAGGCAACCTCAGTGACCATGTTTCCCAAGAGCCTTGTCACAATGTCTGTACCCTGACTTTGGAAAATCTGAAATATGAATCACTTGCATATAAGGGGGCGCCAAGAACAATTACAGTGAGAATATTTGTTGGAGGGGGGAAAAGCAGAAAAAGGAGAATAGAGGGCAGAGCTACAAAGGGGCTAATTAGTTGTTTGTGTGTCTACCTTGTGTGTAATGCACAGACGCCCTGGAATTTCCCTGTTTTTTAATGATTTAAAGTAAGTGCTTCATTGTTATGTGTGTGTTGAACACCCACTTGGCTGCGTAATAAATAATGGCAGGAAAAACCTGTAGTTCCACCCTTCCACTTGTGCCCAATAGAATGTAAAAAAGAGTAGATTAAAGATAATTTTACTTGTCAAGTCAGCCGGCGTTTGCTCTAAAACTGTGAAATGTTAAATATGCAAATATAAAGACGAGACACTAAAAGTTAAAGATGTAATGTCATAACGGTCTCTCTGTGATCTATTCATAGTTACTGAAATGTCAACATGATTAGACGTGTTATTTTCATGTATTTTAAAACTTTTTCACCTCAGTCTCACAGCTGGAAGACAAATAAAACAGTGGGTGCATTAGTGTTAGTGACATGAATTATATGGACAGAATCCATTAAGTTGTTTAACACAATAGTAGATGTCTCACAAACTGAACTTTTCGTAATTGAGATTCAGACTACTTTATAAACTCCCTAAGAACAATTCAGTTCACAGTCACCCTGCCTTATTGAACATCCAAACAGTTAGGAAGAAACAAACAAATGTAAAACATCCACAACAAACAACATATGACATCCACATATACATTCACCTCTCAGTATTCATAGAACATTAACCAGGCAATAAATAAATTCAACAGTAAAGTGACTAAGATGCTAAAAAAGAATAAAAACACAAGTGTTGCCAGGCACAACAAACCCCACCCTTCACAAATGCTTTATCTATCTCTTATCACTACAAAAACTACACTTTTGGTAACCTTAACCTTGACCATTAACCTAAAATTGAATGGGATCTATTCTGGACCACCTCACACATTCCCTGAAAATTTGTTGGAAATTGGTCCAGTAGTTTTTGCGTAAACAAACAAATAATACCCTCACCTCCCCTTCAAACATCACTTGTGTAAATGATGGAACAAGCCAGAAAGGATCCAAAAAATATTTGTTTTCCATTACTGGTTCATGTTTTTCTGAAATTAGTTCCCATGTTTAACACGTGTTTAGAGAAGGCCTAATCTCACCCGTTCTTGAATTAGAGCCAATAATGCGATCTTGACCTTTTGCAATATTGATAATTTCCTTATATGTATATTTGCATTAGTGCATGTAATATTATGACAATATATCCATTATTGATTAAGTTATAGCATGATATGTCTATGCTTGACACACAGTGTTACAGAAGCTAGTTTTGCAACATCTCACCTTTGACCTCCAGAGATCTCAAAAACTATTGGTTGTAGGTGATAACACCAAATGTGAGAATTGTAGAAATGTTCATTCCACATCGTTTGTTATTAAGTTCTGTGACCCTCCATTGTTGAGTTATAACCGATAATGTAATTTTGACCTTTTAGTTAATTGTGACTTTCACCTTTCACCTTTACCCAAATGGATCATTGCATCTGATGTGCATTAGCTATATGTATATACCCATGTAATTTCATGGTAATGTCTCAAGTATTCATTGAGTTATAGCACGATATGTCTCTGTGGACACACAGAGAGACAGACAGACAGACACAGTGATTAACAATGGAAGGAGTAGACCTTTGACTTATTCTCTGCATCTTGTAGCTGATGTTTGAATACCTCATTACATTAATTAAAACCACATTAGATACAACTTAGATAATAATGCAGTACATTTTATCTTCATCACTCAGTAAAACCCTTCAATTTTTGATAATTAACCATATTAGTTGTACATTTTTGTCTTCTGTTTTTAGTTGCAAAATGTGATTTATGCTTTTAAGCATATTTTGAACAAATGTGTCTTTTTGATGAGTCATATCAATTGGAGAAGTCAGCCCTGCCATCAGACTGTACAGCACTAATCGATGGAAATAGACTGGAATTTCATTGCTTTTTGCTTGCTTCTTTTTCCCTTATTTAACTAATGAAAATTATCTGTCATCTATAGAAATTAAAACATGTAAGCTGTTATAGTCTTTAACTAAGACCCTGAATTTCACTGTTAGATGCCTATGATTAAATGCTATTTAGACTTACGTTATTCAGGTATTCTTACATGATATGTCGCAGCAGATTGTTTGCTAGTTTTGACAATAAGGAGAGAAGCTAGCTATCGTAATTGCTTTCTTTGTATTATTTCCACTGCATTGAGATATGAACCCTCATCCTTTTCATGACAGTCCTACTCAAACAAGACAGCTTTGTGTTTTGTTATGTTGTGGAATTTAGAGCATTCACTTCAGTGATCATCACTCATGTGTCCTTTCACCATTTTGTTTGATTATTTGCGCTAACTGAAGCCTGTAATGTGTTTGTTTCGTCTCTCCCTGTCTTGTGAAGGACCACTAATTGCTTCATGAGGAATGAAAGGCCATGGCGTTGAAGGGGCTCCATCTCCTGGTGTTGGCCTTGTTGACCGGTGTTGGAGTGAAGCCGGAAGTTGGGGGGGAACAGATGAAGCCGGCCCGGGCTCCCCTGATCCCTCACCGGCCTTTTGTTGTAGTTTGGAATGCTCCTACTGAGTCCTGCCGCCTCCGATTCAAGGTGGACCTGGACCTCAGTGTTTTTGACATTGTGGCGAACCTCAACGAAACCCTGAGTGGACCAAATGTCACTATTTTTTACCACAGCCACTTGGGATATTACCCGTTTTACTCAAACTCTGGGATCCCCATTAATGGTGGGCTGCCACAAAACCAGAGCATCTCCAAACATCTGAGCAAGGCACGGGTTGATATTGACAAGTTGATTCCCCACAAGGACTTTCGAGGCCTTGGCGTCATTGACTGGGAGAACTGGAGGCCTCAGTGGGTAAGAAACTGGGGAGCTAAGGACATCTACCGCAACAAGTCAAAAGAACAGATCCGGAAACTTCATCCAAATTGGCCAGATAGCAAAGTGGAAAAGGAGGCAAAGGAACGTTTTGAGAGAGCTGGACAAACTTTCATGAACCTGACGTTGGCCCTGGCTGAAGGTCGCAGGCCAGAAGGATTGTGGGGCTTTTACCTTTTCCCAGACTGCTACAACTATGGATACAAGCACCATCCACAGCGCTACACTGGTGAATGCCCCAATGTCGAGCATGTTCGCAATGATCACTTGATGTGGCTCTGGAGGGAGAGCACAGCCCTTTACCCATCGATCTATCTGGACTATGAACTCAAGTCTTCCCCAAACACTGTCAAGTTCGTCCATTATCGAGTCAAGGAAGCCATGAGGATCGCATCCATTGCCCGTATGGACTTTACATTACCTGTGTTTGTCTACTCCAGACCTTTCTACGCCTACACTTTTGTGGTTCTTTCAGAGGTACATTTGAGTTTTAAACTTGCTAAGAATTATGCCACGTAATTTAGTAAATAAAAGAACTTAACATCCACCAGGTGACCTGTGAAGAGTAGGGATAAGGGTGGGTCTAGGGTAGGCATGGGCAAACTATTCCACAAATTTTTGTTCCAACCAACCAAGAGTTCACAGTTTGACCAATCAACTCTCTGAAGACTGAGATCAGTTGATTAATTGAATCCAGTCTGGTGTGCTGCTGCTTGGTTGGAACAAAAACCTGCAGCCACACCGGGCCTTTGTGGAATGGTTTTCTCATAACTGGTCTAGGGTCTACATTTAAGACCGTGTTTTTTTTTGTTTGTTTTTTTATGATATAAGATGAGGGATCTGAAATTTCACATTAGGACGAGAGACTGATAGAAACATCTTGTGACTCCTGACCCTGACTTCTTTCATTTACCTCATGGTTGGGGTTGAAATAATGGTAAAATATGAACACATATGCACCATTGACTACCCAAATAATTAATAGAACTGCATGATATTGGAAAAAAACTGACAGTGCTATTTTTTTTAACCTTGTGATACATATTGTGAAATGACAAAATACTCAGGAGGATATAACAACCGTGTATTACCATCGTAAATGATCAAACAAATTACATTTCGTTGTGATGGCAAGTGCAGAGCAATGTCGTCACAGAACACATATTTCAATATCATACTTTTTGTAGCTGAAATAATCCCAGATAAGTGACATTGCTTTTCTATTTTGTCATTTTTATAAATTTTTTCTTATTCATTGCTCATTTTTTAATTTTGTTATCAGTCACTCACTCCATGTACAGGGGTGTAATCTGCTGTGTCAAACTTTAGAACAATTGTGATTGGTGGATCGCTGTGCACACTGTGTCAGGTACCCAGGCTGAAATTAGGTGAGAAAAGAGTTAATTTGCCTCCTATATTGCAGGACCTGCGATACGACTGTTGCTGTTTGTAATTACTAGTTATTGATACAATATAAGAATATTTTTATACATATTATATTTTTATACATAATATACCTTCTCAATATATGACTTAAAATGGTAGTAGAAACAAAGTGGTAAGTCATATTTTTACAACATCCTTACTATTGATTAGCAGTCATTGAGATTATTTTCAAAAGATCCTCTTTGCTATATGAGCACAAATAGATTAGAGCATTAATAATGAGGATTTTTGCAGAAAATCTGACCTGAAATCTCTTAAAGTTATTAACATGGATCAGTATTTGCCTCAGTAATTGTATTAGATCAAGTTAAGTGACCACAAACATGCAAATCTCAGCAGTACATTATTATTACATAGTAGTACCACATTTTCTATGACATCAGTAGTTTCAGTGAAGTCGTAAAGTGCCTGATTTTGCCTTCGCATGTCTCATAAAGTGCAGTACGCAGTCAGAAAATCGTCATCCATGTTGTCATGTTAAAAATTATCCTTTTATTTCAACTTCAGAGTGACCTGGTTCACACTATTGGGGAGAGCGCTGCTCTGGGAGCATCAGGCGTAGTCCTCTGGGGATCATCAGAGTATGCTCGATCGCAGGTAACTAATGTCCAAGATGATGAGTTACAAGTGATTAAAGTACCACAAACCATACAGAACATGTTATTACCTTGATTATAGCATACATCACAGAAAGCAAAACCACAAGATTTTATGGAACAATAAATGTTAAACACATAAAATGTATGCATGGGTAAGTTTTTCTGAATTCTGCTCCTGGAAAATATGAGAAGACATAATGTCCTTTACACCACAAGTCAATTTATATTCTTGGTAATCCTCATTATAGTCATTATAGTCATTTTTAGGGTAAATGTCATGAAGTTTTAGGTTTACTCTGTTTTCTATCACTGTAAACTGTAAATATCCTGAACATGTAGACTATAAATCAGACCCGTAAGAGACATTTAAGATGCAGATAGATGATGACATGTAGAATGTTTGCGGTATAATTTATTGTAGTGTCCTTTGTCTCCTTTAGAGGAACTGTCTGACTGTGAAGAAGTATATTGATGGTCCCCTGGGGCATTATGTGATCAATGTCACCTCTGCTGCCAAACTTTGCAGCAAAGCACTGTGCAAGAAGAATGGTAGGTGTGTCCGTAAAAGCCTGGACTCAGCAGCCTATCTGCACCTGAACCCACGCTTCTTCCACATCCACCGCAACCCCACCCCCAAGGGCCCCCGTTTCCATGTCAGCGGTCACCTCAACAACCATGACATCCTGGACATGAAGCATAAATTCACCTGCCAGTGCTACCAGGGATGGACGGGCGTATACTGTGAGATTCCACAGGCCCTGCCCCCACCCCCACCCCCACCTCCGCCACCTCCACCTCAGCCAGCCGACACTTTGCCTCACCCCAGAGAGAATAGCCTGCTGGGAGATATCCTGCTCCTACTCTCGCTGCATTTCTCCTGCCTCTGCATCATCATGTTCCTGGGACTCTGTTTGATTATCAAGTGTCTCATACTATAAAAAAAGACAGAGACACAGGACTGTAGAATAAGAAACAAATGTGCTAGTTAACATTTAAACAGCTGCAGCTCCTCTAATGACCATTTGTTACTGCAAGAAAACTAACTTAACATTGACAAAAGCCAATCATTTTCTCTACAATGTCACTTTTTTAAACTCATATAGACCCCATAGAGCACAATAATGTGATAACGGCCGATAACACAATAATTTTGCCCTTTTAAAAAAATTGAATAGTCCAATAATGTAACAAAAGTCCCAAACCGATATCGTAATAACTTCTGGTCAATAATGTAATAATTTATTACATTACTGGCCAGTTATTACATTTGCAAAGATTTATAATTTTTTTTACCAGGCTAATTACATAATGATATATTATTGGCCAAAAGTTATTATATTATCGGTTCAAGGCTTTTACTACTTCATTAGCCAGTTATTACGTTATTGGCCTATTACATTTTAAAAAGGGCAAATGTATTATGTTATTGGCTGTTAATACATAATTGGCCTCTACAGACCCAAACATCCACCTTTTTAACTGAAAACGTCACTGTTTAATACCTACTGATCCATTAATCCTATCAATAAATGCAAATAATTGGTGTAAAATACAGTTTGTCATCTTTTCATGGTCACAAGATATGACCCATTTGGATGTTTAAAAGCTCCATAGTTAACATGGAAACAGCAAAATCTTCTACAGCATTGATTCGCCAATAAAACCAATAGAGTGAGATCAATGACAGTGGGTCAACACACTACTTTTTAGATTCAGTTAGCTCAGTGTTCTTCAACTCTGGACCTTGAGCCACACTGTCCTGCATGTTTTAGATGTCACCCTGGTCCAACACACCTGATTCAAATAATCAGCTCGTTATCAAACTCTGCTGAGGCCTAATAACGACCCACTGCTGTGAAACAGGTGTGTTTGTGCAGTATGATATCTAAAACATGCAGGACAGTGTGGCTCGAGGTCCAGAGTTGAAGACCCCTGAGTTAGCCTATTGATATATTTGTATAAAACTTGCTTTTTATTCAGTTTTCTCTGTTTCTGTTATAATAACCCTAAACTTTACTCTGAGCTTTTATGAACATCTATATAATCAGATGATCATTAAAGAGAGGAAAATATCAGATTTTCACTGGAAAAAAACATAAAATACAGAGGATAATTTTATAAACCCCTCAAGAAAGGTTAAATATATAGGAAAACCTACCAGAGATGAAGGACGTACAATAATTACACAACTTAAATCAGACTTGACATTTGACTTAATATAATGACATTTTCCTTAGTTTTAGTATTACTATTCACCTGACATGCCTTGAGGCCACAGAGGCCTAACAGCCATTGGCCTCTCTCACAATGATGCCCCGCTGGCTCATGGGTCCCTCATAGTACACTATATATATAAATACATATTTATGAATATATATGTGTTTAATATATATTTCTGAATTTAAATCTTTCAAATGACTATAATGTAAAGTCTCAGTGGCATCTCATTTTCTTTTCCATAACACTGAGCATTCACCTCCTCAAATTTCAGAGGGGGTGACCAGTAGCACCTCCCACCCCTTCACAGGTAACCAATTCAGCTCCAGAACCTCGCAGGACTTGAAACCACATTCTTCTGTTTCCTACCTAGCACTTCACCAGCGTGCACCACCTAACCTGGTGACTGAACTGTTTATTTTAAACACTTTAAGTCTACTCTTTGGGTTGTGCCCTTCAAAAAACTGCAACTCACACAGGGTTTGAACCCACATTCTTCTGTTATCTATCAAGCATTCTCTGTGCCACTGAGGCTGGTGACTGAGGTACTTATTTTAAAGACTTTAAACTTACTGTTTGGGTTTTGGCCTTCAAAAAAGTGTGACACAAAGGAGACTTCAACCCACATTCTTCTGTTACCTACCGAGCCTCAAACCAACCTGTGCCACAGAGGACTTTGGGGTAAGTCTTAATTTTGAAGGTTTTAAATCTACCATTTGGGTTGTGGCCTCCAAAAGACCGTAACTCTTTGGAGACTTGAACCCACATTCTTCTGTTGTCTATTACTGAAAACCTCCTATCAGCCTGCACCACAGAGGGAGTGAAGTCTTATTGGCAGATGTCATCTTCTTATATTGGGGTCAATACGTTATAATATATTTAATACAACTTTACAAATCTTACCGCGAGACAAGGATTAGCGGGAAGCCCATTAATTTCGAATCAAGCTAGATGGAACATCGGTTAGCATCAATGCTAACTTATTTGACAAACTTAATAGACAGCAATGAAGTTATTAGACAAAAACAAATAACATCTTAACTGAAGCAGGTTAACGGTTGGAAAGATGCGATAACAGATCACAAAGTGATAACCTTGCCCACCCATGGGGAAACTCAGATGATTGACAGCTTGGGAAGATGCGCCCGTGGCTCATGGTTCCTTTTCTTTGAGGAAGCCATCGCTATGACGCTGTGGGCACATTTGACACACTTCCACTCATGTCAGTGACCCTGAGTGGCCGTGGCCCATAGACTCCCATTCAGTCTGAGCAGGAGCAAATATGTGGTGTGTGCATGTGACGTGCACATGCTCGGACACGGCTCGCTACTGTGAATGTGTGAGTGGTGCAAGTCGTCCCTGGCGACCGCGTCCCTGGCATATTTCGTCACCTGGCCATCACAGCAGACTCAATAGGCCTTGCACCGACGTTGTCCGCGGCGAAGGCCTAATAAAATATCCTGTACAACAATCAGACCAATTGTACAGACACTATAAACTGTTCATGCTTTTTAAAATGTTAAGAGAGATCTGTAAATGTCAATATTCTCAAATTAAGCCATTTTGTTTGATCTATTACACAATGAGTTGTCCCTTTACAGACTGAATACATAGTTTACTTCTGTGATGTTTTGTTTTAAGTTGCCTCATTTTCTGACAAACATTTAGACTTGAGAGCGAAACTTAAGTGGAGTCCATTGTCTCAAACAGGAGCTGAAGAATAAACACTACACTTCAATTACAACCTCAAGAGACAATTCATAACTCAACAAAATCCTGCCAACAGTTCAGTCAGATTACAGCTTCCATTTGTTTAATTCCAGACAATGACTGTGAAACTCAGCATGGCAGCCAACACCTCATCAGTCTGTTGAGTTACAGCCGTTTGTTGGTGATGATCACTTAAATGAGCGAGCTGTTAAACTGTATGAGTCACAGTCAGGCATGGTAGAAAGAGTCACATGACCAGAGCATTTAACAATAGCCCCAGTTTGTCTCCTGGGAAAGGGAGGAACAGTCAAACGTCAGACACTGTTTTTGGATTTATGAGAGAAAGGAGGAGAAGCTTCTGTTTGTGATTCACGCCTGTTAAATGAAAACTGTCAAAACAGAGTCCACCAAGGATTAAATGGTGTCACAATCAGCTGATTATAAATTAAGTCGACTTTGCAGTTTTTTTGCTAATCTTCTACAGTCGGAGGATCAGAAAACTGCATGTTTTTCATATTGTCACCTCCAGATTAACTCATGGATTTGAGGGCCACATCAAGTTTATTATTGCAGTGCATAATTTTAAAATATTCTCTGAAATGAAAGTTGAATTGTTGTGTTCGATTCCTGTGGGTAACTATATTCCATTTTAACCTATAAACATCCACCATACCAGCCCTTTTTGGATTGAGTCTACATTTATATGGAGACTATGAAAACAGAAAACGCAAAAGTGGCGTCTTGTCTTCAGTTTTTCATCCGCGTTTAGACGAGTGTATTCAGGAGGAAATCCTTGTTTACACGAAGACACTACAGTAGGCGAAATACAATTGGATATGCATGCCTGGCCGGCTATGTGGTACCGTGACAGACCACAGACATGTCCTTTTCTGTTTTCGATGCATGTAATTGTACACCCGTCTCCGTTCAGGTATGCGTGTAATTCCTATACAATAGCTGAAACGATGACTGTGCAACGATGAATGCTAATGCTAGTGCACCTGGAAGATCAGTAGGATCGAGGTCGTCCCACGTTTGTTGCTTTACCTGCTCAGCGTATGAATGTAGAGTGAAAGTGTGTGTGATGTAAAGACGCCCACAACGTTAACATGTAGGCTACGTTTCTAGCTGTTATGTGACGTAAAGACGCACGCAATGTGAACATGTGCGTTTCTTGCCATTTAGACAGAGACACAACCCAGCGCGTTTTCAATATGTCCCATCCTGGAAGGAGTCTTCAGATTTGTGCGTATTCACACCCTGACGGCATTTGCTTTGTGTAAACCAAAGGCACTTCTGACAAAATATGCCGTCGTATTTAGCCACAATCATCCTTGTGTAAATGGCCCTTGAGGTTGGGTTGACATCGCCCCCGAAGAGGAGTTAAAAGCTATTGTTATCCCCTCTTTCTGAAGGGGGTAATGTTTTTGGTTCAGTTTGTGTTTGTTAGATTGCATAACCATATTTTTCTGTTTTATGTTGATGGTCTAAACATTTTTCCCTAACTTGATTTTGGATATGAATCTGACTTTTTGGGAAACATACTAACTCTAAATATTTCCCCATGTCTTAAGAACTAAAAGTTCTTCCAGTAAAAACACAAATAAGAAACTTTCAGTGGTTCACAACTCCTCAGTGGAAGAGTGAAAGAGACAAACCACCAAACACTCCACCTAGACAGGGAACACTATGGTCCGATCAAGAACAACATTCACTCGTAACTGTTGTTTTTTTACACAGCAGTCAATCACACCCAGACTACCTTCATCCACTCCAAAATGTTTCACCATCACTCACTTTGGATTTTCCCTCTGGAAGCTCATCATTACAGCCGTGTCAAAGCATTGGATGAAATGCAGTAGAGTACACAGTAAAGCCAAATGTTCAGTATACTTAAATATATTCAGTTGTGAATACTCAAAGTTTCAGAAATAGTACTACTAACTCAAATGTATTAAGTTGCTGTAACTTGTTCTTCTTTTTAAGTACTTCCAACTAATATTTTTTTTTTTATAAAGGAGAACTATTGTGGATATAAGTGAACAAAACTTAACATATGATGTACATTAAATTAAATGTTATTAAATGCTGAGAATGATATTGTAGCTACTGTTATAATATCCCTAAATCTACACCTAATGAAATTAAACCTTAAAATAGAACCACCGATGACCTCCAGGGCTCAGTAGAATAATGATTGTTGGGTTTATGTATTTATCCATTGAAATGTGTCTGACACTCTGGAAACCTGCCTGTAAGGTTGTGGTAACGTGTATGCTCCGCGCACCGGTCTGCCAAGCTACCACTAGACTGGCTGCGCCGTGCTTACACCTGCCTTCAGCTGGCAAGCTTGGCGCACTGTCTAAAGTCAGTGAATCTGTCACTGCGCTGAGCTGAATCTGTGGTCACCTCCCATGAGTGCGCCGCCACACCCATCTTGGTGCACCGCAGTCCACCAAACTACCAAACTGCTCTACGCCGGCCGGAAACAAGTGCTGCACTGGGTCCGCCAGCTTGCGCACCCTGTGCTGGGCTGTGAAACTAGAGCCCTTAGTCTCCCAGTAGGACTGACTGAGCCTTAGAATAATATGTAATGTTTTAATTTAAGTATACTTTAATACACATCAAAATTGTAAGTTCTGGAAAATGTTATTTAAGTTCATCAACTTAAAATTAGTGAGACCTTAATTTTTTTTAGTTCTGCTAACTTATTCAGGTTTACAGTGTGTGAGAAAAAACTTAGAGGTAAAATAGCTGGTTTAGTAAAGTTTAAGTACCTTTACATGTAAGTGAGCTTTTGAAAACTTGGATGCATTAACATGCATCCCCTGAGTATCATACACCAGATTTCTCAGTTGTCATATCACCTCGTGCAAACTGTGACTCAGGCAGAGCTGAAGCTGACTCCGCTGAATGATTTTGACAGCGTCTCTGTTGTTGTTATTATCGGATTATGATGACTGACACTCAAGGAAGTAAACAGCCGGAGCTTCTAACACTGTCCCTCCTCCACTTTCATTTTCCTGTCTGGCTCTGTTTTCTTTCTCTCCATCCTCTAAATACGAACCTGAGAAGTGAGAACAGAAGGAATGATGCTGCCGATGAAACATAAATCACAAATGAGTTTGACAGTTTGCTTTACCTGAACGGTTCCAAACAACCACATTTAAATCCTTCATTTAGTAAAACACTATATCCTGTATCCACTTTATAAAATAAACTGACGAGGTTCATCATTCAATACATCTTACATATACAGAAACCAAACACCTGTAATTTCGCAAACCGCAGACTTTGTTGAGCTCCTATACTTTAACGAATAACCATAATTAGCTGTAGTTCAGTGTCAGCAGTCACTCAACTGTCTGCAGTGGAGATGAAGAGGTTCAATATAAACTTTATGCTTTCTCTCAAAAGATATTTTACATATTATCATAGACACTAGCATTACTCAGTCCTCTGCCTGAATGCCAAACCCATATATGAACCAAAACCAATATAAATTATTGAAAAAGTGTATTTATATTGCAATTAGTTTTACCTGGAGAAATAAAAACAGCTTAGACAAAGATTACAAGTTGAATAAATGATATGCTTAGCCTTTTTGGGAGATATTTCTTATATTATCAATACAGGTACTACTAGCAAAATTAGAATATCACATAAAATTAATGCAACATAAAAGGTGAAACCAATACATTTTATAGACTCATGACATGCAAACTACGTGGAATATGTCAAGCATTTCTTCATTGTAATTTTGCTGATTATGATTTACAGCTTATCAAAAACCTCAAACCCCAAAATTGGAACATTGCTTGAAAGTCAGTTTTCTGAAGCTGTAGGTAAGTCTTAATCAGCAAAAACAAAACAAAAAAGTTTGAAATATATTGATTCACATACTAATACTTCTTCTATATAATATGTACAGAATTAAAATTTTTCGAGTACAACTTGTAGTCATTAGTAAATGTATTTGACAGTATGACATGTAGTAAAAATGAAACTGAAGTGCATATCAAGGACAACTTTTACACACACATACACACATGTATGTATATATATATATATATATATATATATATATATATATATATATATATATATATATATATATATATATATATATATATATATATATATATATATATGTATATATATATGTATATGTGTGTGTGTGTGTGTAAAAACTTGTCCTTGATCTTGACCTTGTAAAACCATAACATTCTTGCCACCAATAAATTATTTCAAAACTGTTCTCCGTTCATCCTTTAAAGAATCAATATGCGGTAGTTTCGACAACACCGTTGAAATTGCAGAATCGAAGCCAAGTTCAGTGTCCTTCATGCTAACCGCCATGTTTTTCAAAGCTACTGTGTTGAGAGTCTTCCTTAAATCATAACTGTTAAAATCAGATCATGATCCTGATTGATCCTGATTAAATAAAAGACACACATGTATTAAAAAACAGTCAACAAAGCTTTATTGGGATTTCTTGATGTGGTTTTATTGGACAGCATTGGAGCTCTGTGGCAAAGAGGAGGAAGATTTCCTTGAGCCCAAACACTGCACCCCACCCCCCACCCCCATGTGTCAGGGGTTGCATTGAACATGCTGCCCATGGCAAACACAATCTCTATTCTATCATTACATTTTGAAAGTTCTCTTATTTAGCAAATTATTGCATTTTATTAATATTTCAAATAAAATATATATACGTACAAAACATTCACCACAGACACATTAGGGGTTAAAAGGTGAATGATTTGGAGACTTTTATAAACTGTCATTCACTGTCATTGTCTTTAGGAAACATGAAATGAGATACAATAGGAGCTAAGCTGCTGAATGAGTAGAGTTCAGAGTTTGACCTGTGTCCGCCTTCTGATTGGCTGTTTTCAGTTGTTTGTCACCTTTTCACTGCCTCTTCATTAGCTTCATCTACTGCTGCCGATTACAGGCTGGCAAGAGGATTAAATATTTATGACATTTATACACAAACGATTAACAATGTTTAACCACTGATGACTGATGATCCAAAGGAGCTGAATATCTCATGTCACAAACAATCTCAAGGAGAGAAAGAAAAAAAGAACATCTAAATTAGCTTCACTTCCTGTTTTCGGTGAGCAAAGACTGATGTGATGACTCAACTTCTTCAAAACACATAATTTCCCTCTGGCTTTTAAGATGAAAGAACAGAGGATAATGTAAGTATCCAGCAGCTGTTAACGGTTGGCCTCACTGTAGGTTTGACTGAACCTGGATGGAAGGACTGGAAAACATGTTATTGTTGAATGCAGAGTCTGTGACATTTCAGAAACAAGAGACACATAAGTAAAAAGTATCATCAGTATTTGTGAAGTGATACTCATGTTCTCACTTTTATCCATTTTCAGAATTTTGGTTTTAATGTAAGGGTTTTTATTTGTGACTAGCTTGTAGTGGCTGAGATATGATAAAAAAAAAAAATAGATTTGACATATACCACATAAACATTTTTGGTAACGCTTTATGATGCCTACAAACAATTCACTATGTATAAACCATTTAGTACCTATTTGTTAATTTTTGTTGATTATGTATTAACCATTTGCTACCTATTTGTTAATGGTTTGTTCATACACAATTTATCATAAGCAAAGCATTTGTTGTTATATTCTATGAACAAACCATTTATAGCCATGTGACCAAATGCTTTATGACTAAGTGTGTATAAGCAATACATTAATAAACATGCTGTAGATTTCAACTGGGTCTGTAGAATCACTAACACTTAAATAAGGTTTACAACCACATAAAAGACATCATTACAGAGAAAAACTGCACCCAGATAAAGTTCATGTAAAGTACAACCCTGACAATTCAATCTATTTTTCCATATTTCAATTAAATGAAAGGAAACCAGTCTTATAATTAGTAAAGAGCATACTTTACCTTGTTTTTAATAGTGGTTACAGTTGCTTAAATTGTAGTCAGAATGAGGACAGTGTGGTAGCACAGTGGTTAGCATGTTCACCTCAGAGCCAGAGGCTTCAGGTCTTTCTGTGTTGAATTTATTATTTCTTCTGCAGGTTTTCCTCCTTTAAAAACAGGTACATTCCACTGTTTATGTCCTCAACCACAGCTCTGATCAGGATCCATCTGGAGTTGGTCCTTTGGTGACTTCAGTAACAGTTCATTGCGCCTAGGGCGTCCGGTGGGCTAATGCTAATGCTAATGGTAAAGCTAATGCTAGGTACTGTGCATTAGTGTGGACCATGAGTTTTCAAAATATGGGATAGTGGAGCCTCCCCTAGAATCGAAAAGCAGCTGTACCTTTATCTTTATCCTTTTTTTTCCTTTTTTAATCATTTATTAAACATATATTTTTTAAATATTTTAAGCATTTTATTTTCAAATTTTCTTTTTTCATTTTAAAACACATTTTAGCATCTTTGTGTGTTTTTACCATCTTTTAAAAAATTAAATAAAATAACATCTCTGTGTTTTATAACATCTTTTTTAAGGCATCTTAACATTGTTGTGTGTTTTCAACAGTTTTTAAATATACGTATCTCCACATCTGTGTATGTTCTTAACATTTATTCCCACATATTTTAACATTTTTGTTAACCCTAAAATAAATATAAAATGTCAATTTTAGGTAACACATAAATGAATTGTTTATTAAATCACATGTTTTAAAGTTTAAAGAGTTAGCTGAATTAAAGACATTGTTGGAGGGGGGCTTTGATGGCATTGCCAACTGTATCCATCTCCACATGGTCAATAAAGTGAGTTGGCCTTAAATAACACATTTTCACTTCAAACACATCATATACCTACTGCTGCCTTGTCAAGACGTTATGTTTCAGTACACAGCATAATTAAGGGAAATAAGGGAAAGTCCAAGGAATGTCTAGACAAGGTCATGACTATACTTTAGTTACATTTCGACATAAAAAACACTTTGGTTAGGGTTAAGGGGAAAGTATCAGGGAAAGGTGTTGCTGCATCAATGCAGCATGTAATGGGAGCTGAAATTTATGAATGTCCTGAACCGCCATAAGCACTTACTACTACTATGGTTTTTGTCGATTAAGTATTTACATGGACTTCTGTCTGGTTGTGTATAGAAAATGGACATTACAGAATTCTTTACTAAATAGCAGTATATGGGTTTAATGATTGGTTTATAATAAATTTTAATGGTATCCAGGGGAAGGACTGTCAGAGAAGGAATAAGCTTATCATAGTGAGAAGAAACTGCAGCCCAAGCAGACTGTTTCTCATCCAGCCAAGCTCTCACATCCTGATCCTACATCAACACTACGACCCCGCAAAGCTCCTCAAGGGTCATAAAATGCAGAGTTAGCTACGTGGGTGAAAATGGCACAAGAAACAATAACATAACTGCTGAGGAAAACTGGCAACAGATAGTTTGAGAGAAACCACATCTGTAGGCTGGTTTTCCATAGGGTTCTGGAGGGATAGATATCATTCAAACATAAGGTAGAATAAAAGTGAAACAAATGTGTCCAGTGATGAATGAAACACCATCCTAAAGTAACCATTTTCATTTTCCGAACCTTCTGCCCTTTAACATGACATCAGTAAAACCAGCAGTTAACGTCGATTTCTCTCCTAATCATGTCTATGACAGTTTTTGAGCTCAGCATCTGTGACAGCTGTAATATTTGGCAGGTTTTCTCTCTCTCTCTCTCTCTCTCTCTCTCTCTCTCATTTCTCCAATAATTATACTCAGAGATGCTTTGAACTCTGTTTCAATCATCATGACTTTATTTCCTGTGTAACAGTAAAACATGTGAACCAACAGTGAAATTCTCAAAAGAATAAAAAAAAAAAAAGTGTTTACACGTGTGATGCTATTTCTTTTATGAAAAGATGACAAAATCTGAGGACAGCATGATGGCAACTGTTAGTGTCTGAACAGATGTTTTAATGGCTTTAGGTTTCCATCACTATGTTAGCTTTTTGGAGCTACAAGTGATCATATTTGGACAACAAGGAAGAGGGCCATCATTTGGATGAGCTAATGCTAAATTCTAGCTCAGTCATTGAGTTAAATGTAAAATTTCATCAAGTGTTAGCATAAGAAAGTCAATCTTAGTGTAAGCTCTCAACTACAGTCTTCCTGTTTGTCAGAAAAAAATGCATTAAACATAAAGTGTGAAGGTCAGGTTCAGGGTTATTTACACCTGCAGTCAGATAATGACTTCCTTTTAACATTTTCCAAAACACAATGACATGGAACATGAAACTAAGATGAGCTAACTATAGATGTGATAAAAAATGTCTCAGATTCCACCAGTTATGACATAAAGTCAGGACATAAAACAAATATAAAATGAAGAAAAAAACAAACAAAGAAAAATATGATAAAACCTCTGGATTTTATAAAATTAGAAATATGTAATTGATATATAGTACATTGCTACAGCTTGTTGTTGTTCAACTCTGTGACAGCTGCAGGAACAAACCTGTTACTTTTGGGTTATACATCGTGGGACCACAAACCTCCATCGAGAGGGAGAAGATGCTGAGAGTGACAGTGCAAATAGAGGGAGTTATCCAGCTGTGATTCACCAAGCAGATGATTAGGCATTTTTAATATCAAAGTCTAACCTTTCAATCAAACCCTGCATCAAAATCATATTAATGAAGTAACGATGAGAAAATGGACCACGAGAGCACAACTGACACGGTGTAATAATTACACTAAAATAAATGACAAAAAATATTGACTAAATCTATTCAAATGGGATCTTTTTGAAGCAACTGAAATCCTTTATTTTTGCTTGATGCATAAGACAGGAACAAGCAATGACATGTTGAAATATTTAGGTGAATAAATTAAATATAGACAACAACTGCAAAAGCAAATATATAAATAAATATCTGTTTTTGTTCAAGCTTGTAAACCCATATATATACTAGACGTGAAAAGGGATTGATAGTAAATTAAATATATTCCTCTCGACCATCCTCCTGCTGGCATCAGACATGTTTTTCCGAACGAAAATCATCTAATTTTCTCCATATCGTGCAATATGTATTGAACCAAACCTGACCCTGAACCATCACTTCCTCTATGGGCAACTCAATGCCTCATTAGAGCCCAGACCATTAAAAGGGAGGATCCGCACTGTCTGAGCTCAGACATTTTCATAACACGGTCCATATGTTGGAGAGGAGACTCAGACCACCACAGCCGCCACAGGGGAGGGGGTGTGGAGGTGAGGGAGCGGGGGACTTTCATCTACAGAGGTGGTGGAAATGAATCTGCTCTCAGGATCACATTGCCAGGCCAAGTACCCCCCCCCCCCTCAACATCACTGCCACTAACCCCCCTCCACCCACTGTGGGAATGTGGTCACACACACACACAGACTGGGGTATTATGAAATCAGTCTTCTGGATGTTGTGGAAGAAGTATTCAGATCCTTTTTTGAGGTAAGAGCACTAATACCACAGTAAAAATATTGAAAGACTTAAGGAAGAAATAAAAAATATGCCCCCCCCCCCCCCCCCCCCCCCCCCCAAATAATAATAATTTTAAAAAAAGTATTTAAGTATTTAATGGAAAAAGTACTTGACATTGACAACAAATAAACACATTTTTACAAGTGATGCTTTTTGGGGGTTGTATATAAATGAGAGGACACCTTTCTTGCAGATTTGGAAAGATATTTAATTTAATCATGAAAAATCCAGGCAGAGCGACTGAAGAAGAAAAAGGTCTCGTCCCGTCATCTGAACCCACTTTATCCTCACTAGGGCCGTGGGGGTCTGTGGGGGCCTAATCCAGCTACAATGGGTGAAGGTGGGGTACACCCTGTATGAGTCTCCAGTTCATCTCAGGGCTGAACATATATAGACAAACACTCTCACATTCACACCTATGGGCAATTTAGATTAACCAATTAACCTATCAGTGCATTTGTTTGGATGGTGGGAGGAAACTGGAGTACTTGGAGAACATGATCTCCTCATGCAGACATGAGGAGAACATGCAAACGCCACACAAAAAGGTCTGATGTAGAAGAAAAATGTGTTTCTTTAAATTAAACTGTACCTGCATTTAATGTGATATGTTATTTAAGAACCAAATTCACCAGAAAACACAGTCAAACACAACTGAGTGAGCTCACCAAACAACACTCATTATATTTCTACTTATTCTACTTTCTCATGTCCACCTACACAGAAATGCAGAGCATGTAATTACTACCCACATGTCTGTCACAGCTGAAGGAGTGATGTTTTGGCTGTTAACCGTCCCGGTCTGCAGACTCAAACTTCAGCCTGCCCTCAGGAAAACATGCCCATCTGTAGCAAAGATCATATGCGTGCTTTTGTTTTCATGAACACAAAATTGGATGGTGCTTTCAAGGTACAAATTAGAGGAAAGTGCCTCTGAAAGAAGATCTGACAGACATCAAGGACTATCCAGCAGTGATGAAGACTCATGGTAACTGATTTAAACCTTAATCAAAACATTCACTCATTCAAACACAGACAAGTGAAGATATCATTCAGATTCTTGTGTACATGCAAAACAACTGTGTACATTTAGTAAACATGGGTAATGGACATGATGAGATGGTGCACTGAAGATACACCCTGAACATATATGATATCTTACATATTTAATTTCACTTGATAACACTAGTTAAAGACCCACTTTATCTTAAAAGCAGAGTATGCAACATTTTCTTAACCCTTCCATGCATGTTATAACTTCATGTTTCATTAAGCTTATTTATAATACATACAATAATTAATCCATACGCGATGTCATAATAGTAATAAAGTAGTATACGATCTTCATTACCACATGGATTAATACTTCTGTTGGGTACTAATTTGCCAAATCTGTGTTTATGCAAAATATGATATTTGCCATTAAACTACATTCAAACCATCACTATATGCAAGTCACTCAAAATAAGAACTGAAACCTGATTGTTTATGTTTCTCAATAATCCATGCATTAAAAGGTTTATTAACACTACAAAGACACCTACAATGATGATCATCAATCATCATCTGACCCTCTGAGAGTATGCACTGGTGTATATACAGTACCTGCAGAGACCCTGCCTTCCGCCTGTATTTAATATTTTCCTCTTGTTTTACACAGTAAATTTTGCAGTGTTAAATCAACACTTAGAGAGTTTATTTAACTTCTTCTAGAGTGTATTTGGTCCCATTGTCTCCAAATTAACTCTCTAAGTGTTGATTTAACACTGCAAAATTTACTGTGTACTGTGTTCATTTCTGGGTGTCGATCTTCAGGCTGTAATGTTGGATGTCCAACCCATAACAATGTCTTTCTACCCTTTTCACATACTGTACATCTCTGTCTGATAGATACAACTGCAAATAATACAAATTCTTGGTCACAGCAGAGTTGAGGATGGGTTGTATATTCCCTATAGCAGGGGTGCCATCACAGCAGACTCAATAGGCCTTACGCTAGACATGGTCCGCGGCAAAGGTCTAAAATGTTTCAGATTTGTGACTACTCCATAAAATTAAAAGATACAAACCAACTCAAATATCAAATTCACCAGCTTCACTCAGTGTTTCGTTGGTGCTCTTTCATCATGACAGGAGGTTGGAAACTTCTGTCATGGTCTTTATTAGTCTTTCGTGACTTCTGTCGCTAAAACTGGATGATGATCCACCTGCAAAAAACATCTGTTGAAATGGGAGGACAGGACAGATGGCAGAATCCTGGGAGAATCCTTTTGAATCCTGACTGAAGTGGATTCAACACATAAGGATTTTCAAAATCTGAAGAGATTTTTGGTCTGTTACAGACCCCAAAAAACAGGTATAGAAAAGTTTAGGTCAGAATGTGTGTACTGTGCTCTGATAATTGGGATAGGACTAGCCTAGGATCTAGACTCTCCCCAGTGGCCGCAAATGGTATTTGCTACGGGGAGAGTATAGAAAGTCTAGGCGAATTTGTGGGCGGGATAACCGCTGTCTGTCAAGTTTTTTCTTTACACAACGCCACGCTATTGGATGGGTAACCAGTCAGAGCCAACCAATCAGAGCGATGAACATGGAGCAGGTCTAACCATTCCCGGTTCAGCCAGGATTCCGGACTCCCGTACACTATTTGGCACCGGCCGCTTCGGATCTCCTCCGGGTCGCCTTTGCCGAGTTGTGCTGCTCGTATTCCCAGTTTTTCGGCCTCTTGCAACTGGTCATCCATTAGGGCTAAAAGGGGTGACACAACAATCACCAGCGGGTAGTGCAGACCCATGCGTCGTCCCACTAGCGGAGCCAGCTGATATATCAAACTTTTGCCATACCCGGTGGGCAAAACTCCGACAACGTCCCTTTTTTCCAAAAACAGCTTAAGTGCCGTTTTCTGCTCCTCTCGCAGGGAAAACTGTAATTTTAAATCACCTAGCGTTGCTGCCAAAGTCAGCTCGAATGGTTGTTCCTGGTGATGAGCCATGTTGTCTAGCAACTAGCAACTGGTGTTACGGCAATGTGTGCCAGCTGCTACGTCTCTGCGACTACAACATTACGTGTCGTATTTGTGTCGTCATGAGGCAGGGCGGGCTCCAATCCCGCCCCTCGCGATTTGATTGGTCCGGTCCATTTTGGATTTTCAGATCCGAGGCTGTCTAGTCTGTCTCCCGTAGCAAATACCATTTGCGGCCACTGGGGACAGACTAGATCCTAGGCGAGGATAGGACTGGATAAGCATTGGTTCATTCTATCCCATTTTCAACAGATGTTCTTTTGTAAGTGAGTTTCTTTCTTACTAATTAGGATTATTTGTGGACAATCAAAACAGTAATATCTATACATGTTTTGTGGAAAAGTTCACTTCCAATGTCTATCATTGCATGTTTTTGACATGATTGCCAAATATTTTTCAGCTGTATTGTTTATTTTATTTTGTTTAAATGTTCGAAACAAACAAAAATAAAGAAACTCAACACAACACACACACACTGATTCAGTCCCACCACTGAACTAGAATGTAATGAACCAATTAACTAGAAATGTTATGTGTTTGAACAAAACTTAAGAACAAACAGCAACAACTGGAAAACACACAAAGACATTGAATAGACATTGTTCCTTCAGCTCCACCACCTGGTCCTGCCTTTCTGAGCTCCACTGAACTTTATGTTGTAGGTTGGCCATGAATATGAATATTCTACTTCCTTGTTCCTCAGTCATTGGCTTCCATTCCACGTCACAATTCATGAGGTCATAATTTGGGAGATTTGACTCATTTCAGAGCTGAATATGGTTACAAATTCACTCTTAATACACCTCAGACTACAGGATAATCTAATAGGATGATCTTATGAATCATAAAATAATCTAGTGTTGCTACCCTGGAGGAGGCAGTGTATAGATGTGTGGTCCACACACCCCTGGGAGAAACTGACAAGAGCACATTTCGTGCTGTTCACTCACACGGAGAACGTTTTTTGTTCTTGACAAATCGTTAAAACGATCACATTGACTAACTGTTACCATCAGTATTCATAGTTTCTTCTTCTACCGTCTACCACATAACTATCAACAAAATCCAATCATGTTCATTTATCACAATTTTCACAATAACATGAACTGTATACATTCACCCTTTTAACAAATTACATTTATTATCAAAATTAATTTACTGTTTTTAAATCTATGTTAAATGTATTAACTTGTTCAAAGGTGAAGTAGTTTGTATTAGGCCAGATCACATCCTAGGAAGGTTAGAACTATGAAAATCGGTACACGTGTTTGTTATATGATGAAGAACAAAAAACCTAATGATGGCCACGCCCATCAACCAACAAGAAGTCCGCCATCTTGGATTGAATTTTTTTAAATTTTGAGTCACCATTTTCGTTGTCGTTGGAATTTATCTATCTCCTCCTAGGCTATTGGGTCAAATGTGCTCAAAATCGGGGAACACGATGTAGACAAAGGGGACTTCAAAAGATATCCAATTTATTTGGAAAAGTTGCATCGTTTTTCTGCTACTGTATCACAAAATTTGCAAAGATTTCGGGAAAAATTGTCACCACATAAATTGCTTTAGCTCGGACATACGAACATCGATTTGGATGAAATTTGACACAGACGTCTATCTCCCAGGTCTACAGCCATTTAGCTAAAGACATTCTGATTCTGTACTATAGCGCCCCCTAGAAATGTTCTTTTATTAAAATGGCTGTAGTTCACACATACCAACACCGATTTGGCTGAAACATGACTCCGATGTCGGTCTACACCTGTTTGTCACATGAAATTGTTATTTCGCACTATAGCGCCCCCTACAGATTCGCCAAATACACTGTTAGTAAAATGGCAGTAGTTTGGACATACGAACACGGATTGGGCTGAAATTTGACTCAGATGTCTATTTCTCTGTCCTAGACCAGTTTATCTATAGAAATTGCGATTTTGTATAGCACCCCCTACGAAATCGCCTTACTAAAATGGCTGTAGATTGGACATACAAACATCGATTTGGGAGGCGGTCACGACGTACGGCAACGGCTAATCCATGAGCCAGGGGGGCATTGTCGTGAGAGAGAGGCCATCTATTGGTCGGCATAAGGAAGTGCACCCAACTCAAACAAGTTATAATGGAACCATATGTTACAGGAAAATTGCAGAAAATAAATTGAAGAATTAAATAAAAATTGTATGGGTGCCTGTTTGAACACAAATGTCTTTTTAGCACCTTTTGTGTACACATCACTGTTTCCCAGCCTCTACACTAGCATATAATGGTTAGTAAATGGGAAAACTTGACGAAAATAGCCTGATTATCTTCAGTGTATATCTTGTTTTACCTTTCAACTCATAAGTAGGTTAAGTTTGTTGAATTTCAACAATGTCATCACAATTGTTTTGTTTATTTTATTTTGTATTTCATTTATATCTTTATTTTGGCAGGAAAATCCATATTAATGAACACATTTATATATTTCATTTCAGTATAAACATGTAAGTCTGCCGGAGTTAGTGTCAGTGCTAATTTTCATCTGCAATCCCCACTTCATGAATATAAATAAGTTACAGTGGCTCATGCAGTACAAAGAAATATCGTGGAATAAGTGCAGTGCAGATCAGTGATAGTGTATTATATTACAAAGCAGTACAGGTCAATACACTAAAATGTAATACAGAACAACATTTGTGCCTACATGTCAAGGACTAAAATTAAATTAAATACACATTATTACTTAAAAGTGTAGTGAGATATTTGTTAATTTATCAGCATCACTTCTGGATATTCAAGGAAACACCCTTTATCATAAAGAAGCATGGGTCATTTCAGTGTGTCAGATGGTTGCGTCGCACTAACATCTTACAGATGGATGGAGGTGAATATGAGGCTTATTCCCATGTACACACATTTCCAAGTGGACTGGGAATTGCCTGTTTTTATTAAGTGGTTTTTAGCTTGTTTCTGCACATTTATGGCTTTTTTTTTGCTAACACACACTTGAAATAAGCCTACTCATTCTTTCAAGAATGAAACCCCAGAATTAAAACTTGTGGAGGAGGTCTGCAGTTCTACTTGCCACCCATCAGCTATTCCATTCAGTTTGTACATAGTGGAAACTGCAGCTTCAGGAGGTCAGTCTGGAGAACATGGAGTACAAATAACATTTGATCTAACAACACAAAGAAAAGAAACATGAACGGTGAAAACCATGCACTGACGCATCAATTCTTTATCCCTCAAATGCCTAGACCACCACCCATGGATAAAAATGTCAACTTTATTGTATTTAATAAGTCTTGAATCGCTGAGCTTATTGACTTGTTTTAAATGGGATTTAAAGCAGAGTTTTTCCCTTTCTTTGGTGTCATGTGTTTTTTGGACAGTTTGGAAAGTACCCTGATGTGAACATATTTACACTAAGATGTTTTCAATATTGAATATCTTGATTCTTTGAGGGGAAAAAAACCAACATTTGTTTGTTAAAATACTGCAATTTCATCAGAAAATGTTAAGGGATTAAAAAAAATATTGTGAAAAGATTCAAATACGATTTTCTAAATAATAAATCAAATTAAGATAATAGATGAAAATAAAAACAACAACATTTCTACTTCCTGTAAATTCTGGTAAATTCATTGAATGGATAAAGGAAATTTGAACTTTTACACAAGAATATAACTTCCAAAAACAAAATAAAGACAGAGTCTGGCACATTAAAAACATTTTGAAATCATTGGATGAAATCAGCTCCATATATCACTTATTTTTATGTATATTATTTCTTATTTTGATATCTACTGTTTGATTTATTTTTGCTTTTGTCAAGTAAGAAACGTTGTGAGTAGCCAAGAGCAATCCTTCATCAAAATAAATAAAACTAAAAATGTTTGTCCACTGAGGGGATAATTTAGTTTTTCCATCTGAGGATGATAAAAAAAATCCTATTGAAGTATTCTGGAACATTTTGTAATGTGACTTCTGAAACATATACTTATATTATCTTTATTATTATTATATTAGTACAGATATGGGGCAATTACTGTTTTCAAATAAATGAAACATAACAAAATTGGTCACTGAACACTGATGTACAGAGGTGGTTAAAGTACTCACATCCTGTACTTAAGCACAAGTGCACCTACATGTGTGAAAAAATACTCTGGTAAAAGTAGAAGTACTGATTCAACTCCTTTATTGAAGCAAAAGTTAAAAAGTACAACTTCTAAATTGTAATAAAGTAAAAAGTAAAACTGCATTTTTTGCCATAGATGATTTAAGCAGGAAAAATCATAAAAGTTTCAAAAGTGTTCAAAAATAAAGCATTTAAAAGTGAATTATTGTGTAGGTATGGGCAGGATATTTTGGAAAAATGGAAAATAAAGTCACAATTAAGATAAAAGTCATTATTATGACATGAAAAGTGAAATATATGAAACAAAAAATCCATAATTAGAAACTCAAAACTCAAAATTATGAGGAAAAAAGTCATAAATATGGGATAAGAAATGCACATTTATGAGAAAAGAGTCAAAATTATTAGGTAAAATGGCATAATGAGATAAAAAGTCTTATTTATGAGATAAAAAGTCAAAAATGAGAAAAGAAATGCATTATTATGACAGTCAAAATTCTATCAAAATCAAACATTTTGAAAAATCTGGAGATAAAAAGTCCCAATAATGAGATAAAACTCATAATTATGCTCTAGATGCTATAGAAAGTCACAAGTTCCCCTTGAAACCACTTTTTTTGTAATGCCACATCGGTTTAGTTTGAAAAAGTAATGAGTCTATTCTGATTATATAAGGAGTATAAAGTACAGATATTTTGGCAAAAATGTAGGGAATATGAAGTAAAAAGTCACCAGAAAAAATAATACTCAAAAAAGTATAGATACTAAAAAATCTACTTAAGTACAGTAATGAAGTACTTTTACTTATTTACTTCCCACCTCTGCTGATGTAACATATATGACATATATCTTAGTCGTTAGGATGACCTTCAGCACTGGTGCATGAAGTGTGTTGTTCAGGACTATGTTGAAACATACAACACACTGTATGTGTACAAACCTCTTCAAACATGTACGAACAGCCTCAGACTTTACTAAACAGTGACAGTAAGGATAACGCATCACTGGTCAAAATCACCTGAAATTCAATGAGCTAAAGATCTGATTGAACACTTATACATGGATTTGAAATGACAGTAGAAACATCAGGTGGTTGATCTTTTATATAATTTCCATGCATGTTCTAACACCCACTTGCCTTATAGTTCATCTTGTCTTTATGTGCATACAGGTTTGAGGGAAACCCTGTTTAAAACCTGGTTCATTGTGGAAAAAATTAATAAAAAATCAGGAATCGTCATCAAAGCTATTCACCAAGTAGGTTTCCACCCAGACTTTTTTATGTGCCATTTCAGTTTGTATGTCAAAAATGTAAGTGGAAATGAAAAAAAAAAGCATTAAAATAGCATTAAAAAAACAAGTGGAAAAGTTAAATCTATCTGAAAACAACACACAACAAAGAGAAACAAATTCAGAGAATGAATCATGACCTTCAATGAAAAGGGACTTAAACATGAACATTGCAGCATCACATTTCATATCACTTGGGGTTTGAGGTTTTATACCACAATAAAGTGCTACGTTTTAGATTTAATTTAAGTAGATTTAGTCTTCAGTATAAAAAAAAAAAAAAAACCTTTGTAAAAAATGAGTTTTAATGTCTGTTGGACTTTTAAATGGTAATCATACTGGAGCATTTTAAACACAAACTGAGCTGTATTTTTTGTCAGATTAATGCCTCTGCATGTGCTATAGGTGATGTATTTATTCAGTATGAAAATGCACCATGCATACATTTAACAGACGGATGGAGTTCTGTGTGACTTTTGTCTTTGGGTTGTAAATGTGTGGTTAACCACTGGAATCTCAGCTGAGGCTCTTTAAGTACTGAGTGCACATGTAATATCATTCAACACTGTGATTCTCTGCAGCACCGAGGAGTGAAGATACTAATTAGACCAAAAAATGAAGTCAATAAAAATGAATACATGTATGGTTTTAGACAGCAGTCCTGGTGCTGGTGACTTCTATGTGCTGTCACTTATTAAACTGGTCTGAGGGGAAGATTTAATGATTCAGAAAAAAAAAAAAACATTATTAGGAAAGTGCAGAGGGTAGAGCTAACTGTAAGAAATTTGGTATATAGCTTCAAATCAGTGTTTCCATGTTCACTATTGGAGCTTGAATGTCCAAACGGGTCAAATCTGATCACCATGAAACAATGACAAATTGCATTTTATATCAATTATTTACAGATACTGATTGGATTAGTGGGTCAACAGGTTTGTAAATAGTTTAGATCAGTAGATGGTTTTGGAGTCAGTTGCTTTTTGAGACTTTATGGGTTAATTTTTACCTGATTCCTTCATTCTTTATTTATTATAATCATCATCTATTTATCATTTAACCCAGAGTACACAGGTTTTGCAATGGGTGTATTTTTTTTTTGTAATTATAATGTAATTCTGCATTAGTGAGTTAGTAAACAGTTAGTTAAAGTAGTAAATCAATGGTTATTTCAATAATATTGCTGTGTTCTCCACTGTTATCGAATGCATTGTGTGTTTGTTCTATTTAAAAAAAAAACATTTGTTTTATTTCAAACTCTTTTTGGAGGGTAGATAAATGACTGGAGTGTGGAACAACAGTTTACCGGTACTTCCACATACATATCCGTGACTCTGTAATTGGGCGTCTCTGATTGGCTCAGGATGCGTGAAGGAACACTCCCCCCTCCCCTGTGGCTCTGTGTGTACTTATCTTCCCAGACTAGCATCCAGCGAGGTTTCGCTTCATTTGAAAACGTGCAGGTAAAAAAAACCAAGGCTTTATTTCCACAGAGAGCCCATGAACCAGTTTGCTTCGCTATTTATTTCGAGTTTGTGCAGCAGCTACTGTGGTCTACTCTTGTAGATGCTAATGCTGATGCTACTTCAGATTTGCTGCAATGGGGGACGGGCTTAACCGCACATGGGTGACGCCAATGTCCTCGTGACATGTAGTGGAGAGAGTTTTTCTGAGTGGCTCGTTTCTCTGTGTTGTTTTCTATGAATGGTAAATACAGCCAGTGGAGAGGACACACCACACAGCAAACACAGCATGTGTTGGTAACTCGGGGTGACCCATCAGATTCCAAAAGGAGTGTGGAAAAGTGGTTTTCAGCGGAATCACACCTCTAATGTTGTTGTACACTTAGTTTTCTTGAACTCATCCTCAAACATACTAAACTATAACATATATCTTTCTTTAACTCTATTTATATTTAACTCTAGTCTCTGCACTGAAACATTAAATCTCTCCATTTGTTCCCCTCAGACCAGTTTAATAAGTGAAGGCACATACGAAGTCGCCAGTTATTACCTCGGCCCTCGAAGGGGAGAGGGGCATTGTTTTTGAGACGGTTTGATTGTTTTTTGGCCTGTTTGTTTGTTTGTTTGTTTGTTTGTTTTTAAGCAGCAACAACTACTAAACCAATTTCTATGAAATTTTCAGGAAAGGTGCTAGGTCCAGAATAGATGGCATTAAACTTTGGTGAATGTAGGTCAAAGGTCACAGTCACCAAAAATGGAGTTTTACAATGATAAGAGATAGGGCAAATCAGGTCAAATGTGTGCGGGTGGGGTGGGGGGGGGCTTGCCAGTTAAACACTTGTTAAACAGTTAAGATTAGTAGATGGTTTGTATCACCAGTGTTTTTTTTTCTTTAAGGGTAAATTATGAAGTGACACTAATGTGCACATTAAACACAGGTGTCTGATCATATAAAACCATCTTTAAAGAACAGTTTGTTGATGAACAGGATGTAAAAAAAATGTTGATTCCCAAACAGACAAACACATACATGGCTCACATACGTTTGTTTATTGTCTCCTTGTCTGATTGTGACTGAAGTGGATGAGTTGGGACTTTTCTTGCAGAGAGGATCAAACCTCAGAGGAGCTCAGCAAACTCACAGGGATTTACATCCTCTCTCTCTCTCTCTCTCTCTCTCTCTGTCCCTTCACTGGGTCTCTATGTCTCTCTCCCCCTCCTCCCTCTCTCTGGCTCTGCTCTCTAATCGCAGTGTTGTGGTGGTGACGCTCTCTCCTCCCTCCTTCCCTCCCCTCTCGTCTATATAAATGTGGACGGCTGCTTGTGTTGCACACTGACAAGGGGGATGAACGCTTGCCTGTGAGACGAACGGCGCAGAGGACCGCCATGACCCCTTAGGTGACCCTGAAGAAACCCCCGCCTTCACCTGGATTGCTTGTTAATGGCATCTACAGGTGAGCTGCTAAACTCAAGCTCATGCCAACTTACTGCTGACCTTAACTTTTATCAGTCTTGAATCCAGTTTGACTTTTCAGCAGCTTTTGTTTTGCTACACAAAGTGTGTATTTTTAAACCTGGGTGCTGCAGCATGGCTTTGGCGTCTGTTTTGGGTGATGCAGGGAGGAGGGGAAGAGGAAGCTGGGGGAGCCCTGTCATTCCAGGAATGTTGGCTCACCCTTACAATACCCCACACTGAAGAAAGTTTTTTGATTTAAAGACAACAGACGTATAGCAACACACTTTAAGGTCTCCTTTTTACCCCCCAACAGGCAGTTAGTGTTTGTCTTAAAGTGACACATCAGCTGTGATGGACCCTTTAAAGTGTAGTTAAAGTCATTTGGCAGATGCTGTACCTCATTATGTCTCACAGTAAACAGCACAAAAAGACAAACAACACGGGAGGTCATACTTTGCAAGAACGTCAGTGAGATTAAAAGTTCATCACGCCCAGCTATAAAAAGTTCTTTTCTCTTTATGGGAGTGTATTTTTCTCAGTTTTCCCACTGAGATTAAACTGGGTTAAACTGTGGTTAAAGATTAAAAGACAAAGGTGGGAGTCTGGATTAACTCCCATGAGTTTAGAATTGTGTAGTAAAGCTACAGTTCTTGATCCATTTAATGTCACTGTCAGCATATTATCAATCAACTAGTGTGAGGAGACAAGACATCTGTTTATACTTCTCACCTTCACATTCAGGTTTTTGTCTAATCATTGCCTTAATGAGACAGAGAGACGAGTAAATATATGTAATTACAGATGTCAGTTGTGATTGTGTTCTGCCTCAGAGAAGTCGTTTTTCACTTTCTTCAAGTCTTTTGAATTGGATCGAAAGGAGAGAGCTGCAGAAAGACAGAATCTGGTGTTTTATCATTCTGATTCTGCAGCTTGAATATCTATAGAGGAAAAATGAGGAGTGGATCTGAAGGATGATGCCTTCACTGTCTGAGCTGTCATGCAAACTTTTTAACCCATAAAGTCCAAGTGCTTCTTTTGTGTTAGTTCCCAGTAGATTTTTTTTCTCCCCATTTAACCTTTCTTGAGTGAAATATCTCCTTTTATTAGAATATAATCCTCTTTATGTAGCCTTTTCCCCCCAGTGAAAATCATGTA
The DNA here is from genome assembly GCA_020466265.1 of Siphamia tubifer. Lineage (NCBI taxonomy): Eukaryota > Metazoa > Chordata > Actinopteri > Kurtiformes > Apogonidae > Siphamia > Siphamia tubifer. The sequence goes on along the minus strand of CM035788.1, from coordinate 26,983,890 downwards.
TCTTCCTTTATTTAGTTAAATTTGATTAGCTTTATTGTCATTTGGCATGTCACAGCAGAAAAAACTGAAAAACCAGATGGGTTGCTGCCAAATTCTTGGCGTCACTATCATCAGAGAATTCAGAGGTTACATTACATACACAGATAATGAAACACATACATAAGACATACTTAGAAGTCATACATACACAATTCCATTTACAGAAACACAGTACATTTGGTCACATGATGCGAACTTTTCCAATGAATTCGAAATCATAATGTAATCATCGTGCTGAAATTACATTTGAGGAATATTTAAAAAAAAGACAGAACTGAGACAAATGGACTTTTTCAGTCAAGTGTATCATTAACTGAACATAAATCAAGTGTAGTGATGGATCAGTGTTGAAGACGTTCACTGTAAAGCTTCTAAACATCCAAATGGCTCATATATGATGACCATAAAAAGATGACAAACTGCATTTACACCAATTATTTACATGTATTAATAGGATTCACGGATCACAAGTTATAAAATATAAATGAGTAGATAGTTTAGGTCACTGGTGAGAGAGTGTCACATGGGTCTGCATTGCTTAATATTCATCTTCATTGATTATTTTCAAAGATTAAAGGGAAAAGTTATGAAAAACATCTACAGAATTTTCATTGTTAGGCATCTTTCTCCATATTGTAACGTTGATGCCACTTTGTACAAGGATATCAGTTCCATAAAGGGACAAAATTGAAACCCAGTCAAAACAGAAAATGAAGTGAACACAGCTCAGAGGCTTCAATCAGAGCATCCTCTGTCTCATTGTTTTATTTCTGTTGGTTCCCTCAGTTTTTGTCTTCTGAGGTCCGTATGTTTTCATCATCTGTCAAATCCACTCTCCAATCCTTCTCTTCTTACCATGGTGATGGCCTGCTTGGTGATCCCAGTATCCTGTGTTTGACTTTGGCTGTGCTGCGCGGAAAGACTTTCAGTCCTGGTGGTTCCTGTTCTGCCGCTTTTGTTTTCAGGCTCTCGTGTGAGGACATGAATCACGACCACATTCACCAGGAATAATTGTTAAAAAGCGTCATCTTGCTTCGGTTAACATGGTTCAGCTGGTTTCATGAGTGATTCATGGAAAATCCTGCTGCAGAGTCATGTTACTGCGAGTTTGATGATGATGGAGAAAACAAGCAGAGAATCAAATCTGAAGGATATGTGGGGTTTGATGTTCAGTAGAAGTGTCACATGTAGCCTAGTCTTTGATAAAACAATTGGGTTTGAGTCTGGAGTGCAATTTACAGTCAAATAATGACGTTCATCTGTATGGTTACACTGTGCTTGCATGCTGTTTACACAAGATGATGATGATGTGCTGCTGATAGTAGAGAACTTTGCATCATAAAAACCTAAGTTGGTCATTGTGTTCATACTTCTTTTCTGGTATAGAGCTAGATTTAAACCACAACTCCAGGCCAGAATACAGCTGTGTGGATAATTCCTGGTGGTTTCAGTTCCTCTTTGACTTCTAGAGAATAACATGCCTGAATGTGAGTTAATATAGCATCACATTGTTTGATGCCAACACCACAAGAATGGAATGAGAGCAAGATATAATGCTGTGAAAATGTCATGTGACAACAGAAATTGACTTGAACTTACTCATTATTTTTGTTTTAAATTCAACTCTTTTCTTGGAACAAGAACAAATATTTCATGACTGGCTGAAAACACAATTTATGCAGGTTTTTGACACTGCGGTGAATGAGGCTGTCATAAGTGATCCATTCTTTTAAACTGCAGTAAAATGTGTTGGATGAAAAAATAATTTCCAATGAAAATGAAAAGGCAAATGACTTCCGGTGAGTGTTGGAACATATTTAAATGACAGATGGAGAATTTGAGGGGAATCCAGTATTTTGGCATCTGCCCTCAGGCTCCCTATGAGGATGTCGGCTCGATTCCCAAACATCAAACCTGCGACATCCGCCTCTCTTTCCTGTCACCTCAGTGTGTCCTCGTCTCTCCGTTCTTTGAGGAATGCCTTCATCAACCTGTCATTTATGCCTTATTCAAAAATACCTCCATCAGCCATGAAATTCACCCTTACTTAGATTAACTTTAGTGATCCAAAAGGGAAATTACTTGGTAACAGCTGAGTTGCATGCAAAAACATTCTTGAAAAAAAAAAAAAAAAAACACTTGCAAAAAAGTAAGTGTGAAGAGATAAAAGCAATAAGTAATATAAATAGGATAAAGCAGAAAAAAAAATTATGTTCAAGGTATAACTAGTATAAAATAAATGTCTTCATGCTGGTTGGGATTAAATGGGTCTTACAGTAAAATAACTGACTTTCCTCTCGTCCCAGATAACCAATCTTAAACTGATCTGTTATCAGTTTTCCTGTGGCATACTGTGCCAACATTCCTGCCTTCCTATTACATCTTGTATTTTCCTACTGGCTTCTGTCATGTATCCTCTACCTCATAGACGCTGCTCGGGGGCCTATGCAGGACCCATCCTCTGGAGTCTTATGGCAGCTGCGGCTTTGTCAAATTCACCCCAATTTTCCAAAGGAGAGACTGGAAATTAGACGCTCTCTCTTTCTCTTGTATTTGTTGAATGAGTGGAGCCTTTCCACAAGAACCACAGACATCAACAAACTCTTATCTTAATCGCTGCCAGACTGGCCCGCGGCTCCAAGCTCCTCTGGATAAATTATTCACTTTGACACAAAGCCAAAGTTTAAACATGAACTCAGATTTATTTCATCTCACTACATCTTTTTCAAGATAGAAATAGTTGAGTAGAGCGTATGAAGTCTAGGTCCAGCCACACAGGTTTATAGTGTATTTGATGAGTAACAGAACTCTATCAACGGATTGGGGTTTGAATCTCACCAGATCCTGATCAAAAACTTTGATCTCTATTTTTTTTTAATGCATTAGATGATCAAAAAAATCCCTCTTGTTTTTGATCAATCTTTACAGTCACTTTTATTAAAAAAAACCAAAACACTTTATTTGTGAAAATAATTACCAGAATTCTCAAAGTAAAGTGACTTTGGTACACTGCACCTTGACTATCAACATAGATACAGTCAAACACATATTTCTGCAGATCAAAAGAAAGAAACATCTAAATGGTTTGAATCCTAACAATTCATTTAATTAAATCCAAACAGACTCTTTGTCAGGCTGAAGGCTGAAGTGGTTTCATGTCAAACTGAAAGCAATTAAGCAGAAGTACATCCATACATTGAGTGTAATGTTCAGTGCACAGTTGGCTTTGAAAAATAATCTGTAGAGCTGCAGTTAAATCCTTTCCAAAGTTTCCTGGGGAAAGCTGGCAGGAACACAAAGAGAAGGAAAGAATTTCATTCCAAACCAACATATCTGAGCATAAAATGAACATGAAACTTTTTCTTTTGAATGATGCAGAATATTCATCGCTCCTCTTTGAACCCACATCATTGCTGGCTTCAGATTTGATTCTTTAGATAATAATATTTTTGGATTTAGTTCGAGTTTTGAGTTAACTAAACAACTGAAAGCAAAAAAATATTTTGCTACCTTCTTAAATGTAAAAAGAGTTGTAAGGTTGGCTCTTTTTGTTTGCTTTTTAATTGTTGCTTAGAAACTAAGACATCACTGTATCACTGGGTGAGTTGTTTTCTGCTTGTTGTTTTTAAGTTGTTTTTAACTTGTGAGTTATGAGGTTTTCATGCATCCCTTTCTTACCTTTGAATACAAGGTAAAACGTGCATGAAAGTTGTATTTTAAAGGAGTCATTCCATGGTTATTTCATTAATAATGCTGTGTTCTTCATTGTTATTGAATGCATTGTGTTGGTTTGACTTAGCCTCCCCATGCTACTTCAGATTCACTGCAATGGGGGACGGGTTTAACCCCACGTGGGTGATGCCAATGTCCTTGTGACGTGTAGTGGACAGGCTTTTCTGAGTCGCTTGTTTCTCTGTGTTGTTTTCTATCAATGGGAAATGGTGAGGCTAAGTCACACCCTTCTACTTCCGGTCTGTGGGTGCTTAGATTGCAAACATTTTGAATGGGAGTGAATGGAGCGAGTCAAGCTAAATTCTGATTCCGTTTGACAAGTGCTCTGCAATTCACATACGATAGTGGTTAATAAGAAATATTTGATCTGGCATAGACAGACCACCCATTTTTGATGGGAAGCAAACGTGACATTAGGTTTTATGTGGGCTTAGTAAGAGACTCCACTCAGCTGTTGTGTGGAGTCTGTGGAGTCACATGTACACCAGGCGTGTAGTCCGAAATTATCAATGGCTTTTACTCGCAAATTAATCAGCTGTTGGTTAACAGAAGCAGTTGAAACGGACATCAATAATTATCTTTTATTTTGAGGTACAACATATGTGTGATTCAGGGCGCATGACAAACCACATACGATTTTAGCATTTTATTTCCCATTGAATACCATTCATTAATTTTCTGATCACAGGCCACATGAGCCTCCCAGAAGGGGCGGAGACTTAAGCTGCCCATACAGCCAGTGGAGGTGACACACCATATACAGCAAATGCACCATGTGTTGGTAACTTGGGGCGACCCATGTGATTCCAAAAGGAGTGTGCAAAAATGGTTTGGAGTGGAATGACACCTTTAAAAGCTAGAGCTTAAGTTTGCCGGAATAAAAATATAAGTAACAATGGATGTATTAAAAAGCTAGCATGACATGAAAGTGTAAAATGTACTTACATTTATGAAAAAAATGCATTGTTGAATGAACTACCAGACCCTGCAGAGCAGTGATTTCTATATGGCTCAGAGCTAAATGACTTTCCCTCATTTAAAGCCAGACCACATCAGTGAGTGTCTTTGTTTTAAGGTTAGGATTAGGTTAGGATAAGGCACTTAGCGCCGATGGTTTAACTTATGGTAAGGGGCTTACACATTACAAACTAGACATCTGCAGTCTTGCTGATATGGATAGTACCTATAAACACAGTAAACACAACACTGATGGTTCATTAAATTTAACAGCCGGCAACTCCCTGCTGACACTGAGGCTGTGCCGAGTTTCAAGCTGCTCAAGTGCTGTTATAGTAATGTTAAATTACATGGATGTTTAGTTGGACTTTTTCTGCATCCCACTTATTTTCGAAAGTTTTTTTGTCTTTTTTTTTTTGAATATATTTGAAATTTAAAAAACAACAACAACATCGTTCTCATGCATAATAAACAACATATATAAAGACAAACAAGTGATTATGAACCTTCATCTGTTGATGTGCTTGTTTGAGAGTAGAAAAAAGTCTTATTTCAAACAAAAAAGTATAATTAGGTATAAAATAATACATAAAACAATAAAACAAACAAAAAAAGGATTCAGCTGAACTCTTTAGTATGTTGAGGACATGTTAAGAACAAAGCCAATTCAGATATGAGTAGATGGCTGAACTACTGTCACCAAATTAAGAGAATTAGGACACCTGATTGGTTGATCTGGATATCTGCTTCAACCAGCTGTAAAGGGGACAGGGAGAAACAGAAAACACTGAACCTTACAGAGACATATGGCAGCAGAGCCTGTCATTATACTCTGCAGACTTGGGTTCTGGTCAGAATATGACTACATGTGGACAGGAAAGTAGCAGTCTGTTCAGAGAAAAGTCCTCATTTCAGTCACTGGGTGTCAAATAACTTCCTCTGGGTGACCTCTCACCTCTTTGTTCTTCAAGTAACTACCCAAAACCCGTAGCTCACATTCAGATCTGAAAAAAAAAAAAAAAAGCTTAAAATGACTGTAGGCTTCTGCGGAGAGATAGATTTTGGATGCCTTGGACAACTATTATTGTCAAGAGTCTTCAACAAAGAAGACATGCATCTGCAGAGGATCACAACAACAGAGTTCAAGAGACTGTTTTTTTTTAAATTTACTATGGATATTGGACTCACTAGAAGATGGCCGATTCATTTTCTTGGAAACCTACTGTACTATACATACGTCTGCATAATGTCACATGACAAATAACAACCATCTGTTTGCACTCATTCAAACATGGAAAATCTATCGGCTCATAAAGTCACATGTAAAAGCAAATGGTAAGACTTTAAAGACTCACCATTGTTCTTGACCTCTCATATACAGACTTAACAGACAGACAGAGAAATAAAATAAAACCAGTCTGAAGGTCAGCTGAAGTTGAAAAGACAGAAGCCTTGACAGCGTCATTGAAGCTAAAGGTTTGAAACAGATATTTCTCTTTCTTTTTGAGGGAAAATGCTGCAAAAATGTCTGACTTCCTCTATTTTGGGCTTATGATGTTCAGAGAAATGATAGGCCTCCATTATTTCAAGCTGTTTGGAAATATTCATGAAACTGTGGTTGATGAAAAAATCTAATTTACTCTTCTTTGCTCTTAATGTGTGGGATATTTTGAATTAAAAATATAATGATCAGGTAGGAGTCGACTATGAAGGTGAATTTGTTTCTTTATTATTCATTGTTGATTATTATTGTTGATACTATTATTTATTTATTTATTTTAAGTTGCTTTAAGCAAAACTATTTTCAATAAAAATAAATTAATTTTGAATCAAAATGATTCAAATGCAATTTTTTGGGTGGGTCTCAAATTGTTTTTTTTTTTTTTTTTTTTAAAAATCACAAATATTTTATTGGTTAAAGCAACGTTTTTTTTGTATCTTCAAAGTTTTCATGTCATCATTTCAAGCCTCTTAAGATTTGATCATCTTCATTTTCACTTAGAAACAAGTCAGGCTGATCCTCATCTGTTTCTTTCAAATCTGTAAAAATCTGTATCACTATTCTACATTTTTACCTAAAATTACTCATTGAACATTTTCAAAGTGTTGTTACATGTAATGTATTTTTTCCATCTCTGTCTTTAGGATGATTGACAGCTGCTCCTCCTGATTCCCAGGATGCCTGTGGTGCCGGTGGGCGGGTCATCCTCCTCCCACATTGTACCCGTGTCCCTCACCTGCTCCTGGCTGCTCCTGCTCTTCCACGCTGCCTTTGGTCAGAAACCTGCCAAGCTTCCTCTGATTGGCCGGAAGCCCTTCATCGCTGCCTGGAATGCTCCTTTGGACATGTGCACCGTTAAATACAACATCACTGCCAACCTCGACCGCCTCTTCCACATCCACGGGAGCCCACGTGCTGTTTGGACAGGACAGAACATCACCATCTTCTACGCCAACCGTCTCGGTTACTACCCTTACTACACACCACAGGGAGCAGCTGTGCACGGTGGTGTGCCACAGAACTGCAGCCTGGAACTGCACCTGTTCAAGGCCTACCAGGACATCAACCACTTCATCCCTACGGAAGACTTTCGTGGCCTGGCTGTCATTGACTGGGAGTTCTGGCGACCTCAGTGGAGCCGCAACTGGCACAAGAAGGACATCTACAGACGAAAATCGAGGGAACTGACTAGCAAGGCGTACTTTAATGTGACTGCGGCACAGGTGGAAGAGCTGGCACGGCGGCGGTTTGAAAAGAGCGCCAAAGTGTTCATGCAGAGGACTATCCAATTGGGGACACGCCTTCGCCCCAATGGCCTCTGGGGTTTCTACCTCTACCCTGACTGTCACAACTACAACCTGCATGAGCAGAACTACACAGGCTTCTGCCCCCTGTTGGAGAGAATGAGAAACGATGAGCTGTTGTGGCTGTGGAACAGCAGCACGGCGCTTTACCCCTCAGTGGCCATCAGGAAGAGTCACACAAACAGCATCAGTAACTTGCACTTTTCCCAACACAGGATCCGGGAGTCACTACGAGTCGCATCACTAACCTCAAAAGAATATGACCTCCCCACCTACGTGTACCTACGGATGGGCTACAGAGATGAGGCCCTGGCCTTCCTCACCAATGTTAGTCACACATTTATAACCTCAGCTAAGACTCATTTATAATTAGAGTTTAATTTTTGACAAATAGACGACATGATGGTGCAGTGGAAAACACTTGTGCCTTACAGCAAGAAGGTCCTGGGTTCAATTCCAACACCAGTCAGTGGGGGTGGGACCTTTGTGTGTGCACTTTGTAACTATGTTCTCCCTGTGTCTATGTGGTGTGGGTTGTTCATTGATAGTTTAATCTACATTATCCACACGTGTGAATATAAATTTGATTGTCTATCAATATATGTCGACCCTGTGGTGAACTGGTGACATGTCCAGGTTATACCCCAGCTTCAGACATAAGTAGATGGAATAGGCTGCAGTGACTATAGTGAGGATAAAGCGGGTTAAGATCGTGAATAAATGTTGACAGTTTAATCACCTCCTTAACCTCAAAAGTCAAAATTGTGTGGAAACTACACATTGAAAATAATGACCGATGATTTCTGCAGGTCCTTGGGTGTGATGAAAATGTGTAAAACATAATATAATTTCATTATTTGATAAAACAAAAGAAGATAACACAGCTGAACAAATGTAAGGAGTATTCATCTTTAAATGAAAATGATGAATTCTATCGACCTTTGAATAAAAATAACTGCATGAGCTTATAACTGTTATATTAGTAGAATAAATCTCACATAAAAGTTAACCGTTTTGTGTGATTTGATTAATAATAACTTATTAGGCTTTTATGCAGCAATGAACAAAACATACTTTTGTATGTAATTTGTCATAATTTTACCCACTTTAAAATGAAGAATATAAGATAAAACAGGATATATTTAAAGGACAAGGGTGGGATTTGCGATGTTCTAATAAAAAGCCAAACTACTCTACGTCTAATTTCTGATGTATTTTAAGTTAATGCTTATATATACCCTTATAAAATAACTGTCCAGATTGAAAACCAGTTCTATTGTAGATGTATTCACTGCTGCCATCTAGTGATGAGCCATTCAAAATACAAACACTGCTAAATGATACCGCCCTCATGTTCATTATTTATACCTGCCTAAAGCCTTTTACTTTCAGAAATGTGATGTTCATTTATTTTATATTTATTTGAAATTATTTAATAGTATATCCTTCTGACAGTGTCATTTCTAATTTCAACACTGATGGAGCCAAGACACTGTTAAACAATTTTAAGATGTGTTCTATTAAATATGTGTTTTAGGTTATACTATTCATTTTCAAGTAACTTCTGTTTCTTTGTTAATTGATGTATGCATTAATTTCCTCTTGTGCTCTGCAGAAGGACTTGGTCCACACCATTGGGGAGAGTGCAGCTCTTGGTGCAGCAGGATTTGTTATCTGGGGTGACTTGAACCTGACCTCATCCAGGGTGGGTGTCCAACACTTATCTATTACTTATCCCCCCCACTAAAACCCCACAGCTGTGAACAGACAATAAATGCAATATATATAAAACCAGACACATCCTCCAGAGTTTTATTGGCTGTAGGAATCTGTATAATTGTGGATTCAAATCTTATTTGAAAGGGAAAAAGGTGACACTATTGTGTTTTACATTGATCCAGGAGACAATACAATTAAATCAATCACATAAGTCGAAACTCAATGACCTGACAACTGTAAAACTCTTTACTCTAAAAACTAATGATAATTTTAGATCACTTTAAATATTTTAGCGATACATCTTATAGCATCTGTGCGTAATGTAGCATATACCTTGTACTGTACATTGCTCTTATGTTCAACTGGTTCAAAAGTAGCTGGTTATTCATGCAGCTTCTAATCTTAGTGGGTCTTAGTTTCTTACCACTGAACGCAGTCAAATCTACATGATTGCCACTTTGACATAATTGCAGGATTTCCACATGTTTCAACTCTGTTTGCTTGAAGCATGCAGTTGGCTTTAATACACATTCCTAATCTTAAGGAACATTTTAAAAATGTTTCACTGTCAACCTTGGATCAGAAGCTTGTGTGATTCAACGTGTGTTCTTCCACTCAAAACAGTTTAACTATGACAGATCAGATTAATTCAACTGTTTTCTCACACTCACAATCTGGCAGTACTTGTGGGTTTGTAAGCAGGATGTTAGTCCAACTACAATAAGTATTACATTTTGTTTGAACAAGCAGCACATGAAGTACTTTATTAATACATTGTATTAGATAAAGGCACAGTTCGCTTATTACTCCTAGTCATAGTGTCAATTCACACAAATGAAAATAAACATAAGTGGTGCCGAGACACAACACACCCTATCCTGCATAAGTACTGATGTTTATTTTGATATGGATCTAGCTGATGTCATCATGTGTATGTGCAAAGTTGGACATAAATGGAAATAAAATGTATGTTTTTATAGATATGTGAGGTTTCACCCCACATAAGTAAATAAGAGACAAAAATACTTTAAAAGCATAATTTAAAAGCAATTACTTTGACCTACATTTTCCAAAATGTATCCACATCCACTCTATGCATTTGGTAAATCTATAAACCAGTTCCCTTAAACAAATAAACAAAACAAACCACAATAGGATCTATTGCCATGTACCCAAATTCCCATAAACACAATAACCTCCTGAACCCTTACACAGAACACAGTGTACAAGACCCACAATGCAATGCAGCAACATACTGTACTGTACCCACAGAGTCCATACATGGCTGCAGGGTATTACCATCTGTTCATTGCCGTCTGTTTGACCATATGTGCAGAAACGATGGTTTAGATTGAAGGCCGAGGGTTTCAGTTGTGATCACATTAGGTTCTAAACTCTCGTCCTGTTTCTACAGCACAACTGCACCAAGGTGAAGTTCTTCCTGAGTCACCGCCTCGGTCAGTATATTACTAATGTGACACGAGCTGCTGAAGTCTGCAGTGAGTACCTGTGCCAAGGCAATGGCCGCTGTGTCCGCCGGAACCCCCGTGCCCGTCATTTCCTTCACCTGAACGCCAACAGCTACCAAATCAAACCCTCTGGTGATGGCGACTTCAGCGTCAGTGGGTGGCACTCACAACATGACCTGCAACTGCTGAACGAGAGGTTTCGCTGCCACTGCTACGAAGGCCACGAAGGAGAACAGTGTGACAGCATCAACAAAGTGAAAGAGGACGACAGCCAGTGGAAGGAGGATGAGGAAGATGAGCAGGAGAGGAAGAGGACGGCATGGGAGGATGAGCAGGGTGATGGATGGGAGGCCGGGGAGCGTTCATCTGCACCGACCGGCCCTAGTCATCAGCTCATGGTGTTGGTGGTCCTCTTATATCTACTGTTAGTAAAGACAATCATATGATGCTTTCTGATTCTAGAGTGAAACTTGTCAACACAGATGATCACAGATGTTACTTTTCAGGACGAAGTTTAATGTGTTTCAGCTTTGGTGAAGCAGGTCCAAACTGAAATGATGATGGAGAAATGTTGTGGTTTGTGTGCACATATTTGTCCCTGTGTAAAAGGGGTTGGATGACTCAGAGGCTTTTTGAGTAGAAAATAATCGAGACAGATTTAATCGACTATCATATCATCGAAAGATAAATACAGCACAAAACACTGATGCTGTGCAATGTGGAAACCTCTATTGAAATACGATTAATATTCACATGACACAACATTTTTACAGTCAACACACCAGCAGTAACAGTTGTATGGATCTTTAACACATCCATCTGATGCTTGACTGATATTAACCTGTTACAAACAAGTCTGTACAAGAGGAAGCAAGAAAAGATTATGAGGAGAAGAAGAGAGAAGACAATGACAGGACTGCAGATGTGATAAGAGTCATGTTGGTGTGAACCACTCCATAATTTTGAGTCATACAATCCCTCCTGGAAAAGGATAACCCTCGCTTCAACAAAAGAAAAAAAACAAAGGAAGCCCAGATATCACATCTAAAATATTTCACTTCACAGATTACTAAATGTAGTGACTTAATTTGATTTGACATTTTGCACATACAATAATAGTGATCAAAGTCATATTAAAAGAAATCACAGTAAAGGTGTAGGGACTAGAAAAGCAGACCTCTGCCAAGGTAGACCCCCCACCACCCCCAGATCACCACCAAAATCTAAACATTTCTAGATCTCTCATTACCAAAATGTTATGAAAATACATCCATAACTTTTTGAGTTATCTTGTAGACAAACAAACAAACAGACCAACCAACGAACATTGGCTCCTTGGCAGAGGTAATAAACATTAGAAAGTTGTGAGACTTCCATGATTGATACAGATTCAAAATACAAAATACTTCTTATAGGTCACATCATAACAAGTCAGTAAATTAAGTTCCTGTGAAGTCAAATAATTACAATATACATATACATATATATATATATATATATATATATATATATATATATATATATATATATGTATGTATATATGTATGTATATAAAATGGTAGTTTTGTTTTTTGTTTTTTTTGTTGAAGCGCAAATCTGAAATGAAGTAATACTCCTCCTCTTGTTGGTAGATGTCACCCAAGAGGTGAATCACATTTGGGTCAGGATTAATTTTTTTTTTACATTTTGTTAGAGATGTGTGTTGTCCAGACAATGGTAACTTTTCTTTTTCAGGAAGTTTTTGGTGAAAGAAAAACAACAGACATAGACAATTTTATTTAAATGTTTGCTTCGTTCTATGCAAATATATTGCAGTTAGATTTTGGTTGCAAATATTTACCATCACATATACAATAACCACTAAAACACCACTAATAAAATGTTTAATGTCATGTTAGTTCTTATCAGGATCAGGAAAATTAGAAATGACAGGTTTTAACTTCAGTCAGAGCTTTTTTTTACAGTGACATCTAGTGGACATTTAAAGAACTGCAGCTGAACAAACTGAAGCTGTGGTTATACATAAAAACTGAATGATGAGGGGGGTTTTTTTTCTTATTTTTTGACAGATATTGTGTCGATTAGTAACAAACCTGTCAGATATTTGTCCTTTAAAAGATTGTGATGGCACTTTACATGACACAGTTTGACACGTTGAACATTTGGTTGCTGAAAAAAAAAAACCAGTTCAACCAATTCAACCTCTGAGACAACTGCATCAGTTCTTCCAGGAATGTTTTTCTTTTTTTTTTTTAGAAAATATACTGTAAATATGAAATATGAAACCATCAATTTAAGTTGATTTTTGAGTAGCTATGGAGAAATTATTGTGTAAATGTTCAGTTCTGTATTAAGGATCAGGTCAGGTTGGGTTACTCTGTGCACGATCATCTGTTTTGTCTGTGCTGTTCAGCTTAGTTCAGAGTGAACTGAAGCTAAAACAATATGTTCAGTAAAAACCAAAGTGTGCTACTACGACCACACAGCTATACAGAAGGTGATCATTTGGATCGGTTGTTTTGATTTGTGTTCACCTCTGATGGTTTTGAAGTGATGGATTTTCTCAACAATAAGCTGTGGTTTCACTTGACATCATAAATGAAGTTTGTATTTTCTATACTATATTTTATTTTATACAGCTAATCAGGAAACAACACATAGTATATTTGAGCCTGATGGGACTTGTTTCGTGTGTGTGTGTGTGTGTGTGTGTGTGAGAATGACCAGATCTTCAAATGTAGCCTATCTGTGTGTTTTTGTTGGGTTTACTATCATCCCATATCTTGTTTTGTAACATGACAGCTACCTTTTAACTTTTTACTGGCTAGCATAGGAGCTTTTTTAAAAATAATATTAATAATCTGATTTGAATTATAGAAATATTAATGTTACAATAACTCAGTTTACCAGAGTCAACTCTGAAAAACTGAGTTTGATTTTTAATAATGTGCTTGTTGTTGAGGACCAGAAAGTTCTATATGTCTTTCAAGCTGATGTACAGTACTGTAGGTTGGACAAAACACTGAACAGGAAGTAAAAGATGGCACATACTGAGCTCTGAAGGCGCGATATCACTCCCTGTGCAACCCCTGTTCAACTAGCGTCTGTAACCAATCAAGCTATTTTTCATTTGCAAAAAAACTTTATGCAATAATGAATCATGTTTTGAGCTTCCAGGAAACAACAGCATCCATGCAGCAGATATAGTGTACAAGAATTTTTATGTTTATTGTTTCGGGCCTCAGATAAAACTGTTAATTTTTCAATGGTATCATGTTTATGGGAAACAGCTGCAAAAATATTTGAATAATAATGAACTTATGTTTGGAAAACTATTGCTAAGGATAAGAAAAGTGTTTCATGCCACACTTTTACTCTTTTCTAAAAAAAAGAAAAGGAAAAAAAAGTGAGTTGGGTTTTATTTTCTCATCTGACTAATGTCTGGATGCTCAAACCAAGGTTTAAACATAACAAGATAAATCATGTGTTAATATTTTTGGAAAACTAATGGAAATGAACAGAAGTGGACTTGCATAAAATGCACATACAGTACAGCCGCAGAAAAAGTTATTAGACCGCTCTTGTTTTCTTCAATTTCACATTCATTTTAATGCCTAAAAGTCCATTTGTTTGGACAAATATTATAACACCTAAAACAGCTCATACTAGTTTAACTTCAGAGCTAATATCTATCCAATTTCCATGTTTTTTCTTGATAACCAAAACCACTTTAGCTCTTACATCAGGCATTGTACTGACAAAAAACATGCTTTTATTCATTCCATGTTTTCTTTTCTGCCTGTTTTAGTCACATGACACACACACTAGTTACCACTTGATTGCATAACTATTGTTTTTGATGACTTCTGATGGTCTAATATTTTTTTTTTTTCATGACTGTATACCCAAAACTTGAAAAAATACTATAGTTTAACAGGATGACAAACATTAAAATCATCATGCTTTGCTTCATTTCTTTTTTTTTTTTCACTGGTTAATCTGTGGAAGGTAAAAAATAATCCTCCTCCAAACACTATCAGGTGTCTCTGTGGCTCAGGTCAGATCAAGCCAAAGAAGCTGAGTTACTGCAGATCCTGGTTTGAACTGGATCATCTCTTATATCTGCAAACTGAATCTATTACTGGTTCTGTTTGTTTGTCTTAAACTGACTTTCAGGTGAACTTCAGGCTCTTTCATCACATCTTGCACTTACTGTGGTTTGATTACATTATTGAGATTGTAAAGCAAATATGCAACATGGACTATGCAACACATGAAAAACATTACCTGAATGTAAATGCACTGCAAATAAACACTTTTTAAAATAACAAACTGATATGTTTACTGCTTATGTCTGTGTGCATCACAATGGAACGACTGTGAAACAAATGTTTTATTTGTGCAACTATTTCAGTTTTGTAAAGTGTAAACATAAAAGCAGTAATATGACTAGACTGTTTATATCATAAAATAAATATCAGAGATGATGCATAAATTGGTAGCTAATTAACCCTTTAACCCCTGATGTGTCAGCAATGACACGTTCTGAACGGATGGTTTAGTTTCAATATTTAAAAAAAATATATACTGGTTTTTTTTACTGTGATTTTACTGAGTTTTGTTTATGGATCTGATATATGATAATAAACAGGTGTCAAAAACAACTGATTTAGAAATAGAGAAAAAAACTAAACTAATGGAACCTATTTATTTATTTATGTATCCTTCATTTTACTTTATTTTAACTAAGTTAACTTATTATTTTGTAAATATTTATTAGTTTTTGTTAATTTTGTTCCGTATTTTGTTTTATATTTCTACATTTAATATTGTGTTTTATTATTTTTCTTCACTTTTATGCCATTTGTGTCTCATTTTGTTCATGTTACTTATTATTTTATTAGTTTATTATACATTTTTGGCTGTTATTGTCCATTTTGTGGCTTATTTTATTAATTTTTAACTGGAACTGTTAAAGTCTCAGGAGTTAAAGGGTTAAACAGTAAGTCCTCTACAGATAAGCTTCTGAAAAGAAGAAGATGTGTTGAGAAAGATGATTCTAGCTTCTGCTTTATCATCAAAGATGATTCATCATCAAGTATCTGTGTGATCTGCCAGTAAATATGACCTTAACATTTTAAGTTAATATGTATTTCCTACATAATCACAATAGTTTCAGAGCATAAATCTCCAGAGCTGAAACGATAATATGTCATTTATTGGTACAATGTGTATGATAAGCATGGGAATCATAATTATTTTAATCAATACTTCATTATTTTAGCAATGGACACATGTCTCTACTCTTAGTAGTTGATGATAGTTTTCTAATTGTGCTGAATATGTAGCAGAGCCTGAATGTTAAGATCAAGTATTATATCTACACTTACATTCTCATTCTATAATATATTTCATTTCCTTCTATATTGGTTCATTCTATTTGTCAATTTTCTGACTGAACTGTGAATTATTGTTTGTCATTTCAGATAAATGGAAATAGACAATGAGACTAGTTGTCTTTTATAATGAATTACCACGTTTTATTGATATTTTATTTCTATTTTTTTCATCCTGTGCTTATTATATTTCCAACATAATCCAAGTCTGTTCATGACTAGTCACCTAGTCACCCCCCCCCCCCCCCCCCCCCTCCCCCCCCCCTCCCCCCCCTTGGGGGGAGTGGTGGTTTTCCTGACAGTATCTGCACGGGAGCCATGGACGACAGGATCTGCAGTTTCTCGCCTGTGCCGACCTGTGACCCCGGACCACTGCCCCTGCCTGTCTGGACCAGCCCCCCTTCCTGCATCTATATATGGACGTTCATCTATAGCCTGTCCGTCCATGGGAGTGGATCTCTCCTTCAATGTGGTTCTCCTCAAGATTTCTTCTTTTTCCCACTGGGTTTTGAAGTTTTTTCTTGCCGAGAAGGAGGGTCTAAGGACAGGGGATGCTTGGGACTTTTTTCATGTATCTCTGTAGTTGATTGTGTTTTTGTAAAGCGCTTTGAGATGACTTTGTTGTGATTTAGGGCTTTATAAATAAAATTTAATTGAATTGAACATAATGCTTGTTGAGTTAATACTTGGCCAAAATACTTCAGAATTACTGTATTACTGTATTGTTATGGTACTACGATAGTGACCATATATACAAAATGACTTAATGCTATGGTCACTACTAAAATACCAGTTGTTTGGTCAAAAATAAAATACTGTGAGTTACAGTCTGTGTTTTATAATAGTGGTTGTTTAGGTGTATATGTAATTTCAACTCTCAATGGTGAAATCACTATAATCAACTTGATATATTTTACAGGAAAAATAGTGTTTAATTTTGATGTATCATATAAATTCTATGACAAAATACATTCAAATATTCATTTTTGATTTATTCAACTGTAGAAAACACCTGCTATTTTTTAAAGGGTATGTACATGGAGGAACGGGGAAAAATTAATAGTTGAATCTAATTATGTTAATTATAAAAGGGAATGTGATGTTTTGATGGTGACAGATTTTTGACAGTTAAATGTATTTCAATTCTGTATGCAAATACGAAAAAAAGAAAATTGACTGAACCCTTACCAAACATGTGTTCTTTAGATGTGATGCAACATGGATGTGATCAAAGTTTTTCCAAAATACCATAAAAATGTCACACTTTTTAACCTTGAATTTGAACTAATTTAATGGAATGGCCCATTTAAAGAAAACTAGACAATAGAATTAAGTTCCATTGTGTGTTTATGCCCATATCAATAACTCAGACCTTTCTTTAGTTTTATGATAATAGTTTTTTTTTTCTTTCATCCTTGTTTTACGTTAGAATTACAATGTTATTAATGTTGAATAAAAACAAAGTTTCTGACCTCTGACCTTTTGAATCAAGTTGAATGGAGGTGACGGAAGGAGAAGTTTAGGACATTAATCAGATAATGATCAGAGTGAAGAAGCCGTTTCCTCTGAAGGATGAAGCTGCAAAAAGAAGATATGGGAAGTTTAGAAACACTGAACAGTCTTAATACATTTCACTAATGACTCAACAGCAGGTAGGAAATAAATCATCTACAGATTCATATTTTATAACATCAGAAAATTTGAAGTCAATAACTTTTCCTTGGTCTGTTTCTTCTGGAGTTTAATGTATGATTTGCAGTAAAAAAAAAAAAATCATTTAAAACTATATATTGTTTTTGTCAGATGAAAGACACATGCTATAAAACTGTTTATAAAGCTTTGTGTTTCATGGTAGAAAATCCTTTTAATTCTTGTTTGGACCCTAAAAACATCCAAAAATATTAATATATTATTAATATTTTCTCATAGTGATCACCACATTAGTCAAATCTTTAACTTGGATTGGAAACTATATCAACTAAATCTAATTATGATTAATTTTTGATCACTAGAAAACTGTGGCTTAAGAGAGGTTGACATTTCTATGAAAGGAATTTTTCTGAAATTGTTTTAAGTTCTTTATTTGAACAAATACAATTGAGACAAACTGTTTACAATAATTTAAAATGTGTACTTTTTCATAATTTAAACATTTATTTCATTTTTTTCTGTCATTAAAATGTGGATTTGAACTTTGATGTCAAGTCTTGTGAAAAAAAATTAAACTGAGCTTGTTTGTCTCCATAATTGAAGTATTTGGCACATTACATGAGTCTGATCATCTAAATATCACAAGCTGCCAAATTCTCATTAAAGCTGTGACTTCACTGTTTTAAAGGAACAAAAACTGAACTGCGTGTTTGTTTTTTTGTTTGCATGCTTTTAATGTCATTGTCAAATCCAATGTCATTGCTATGTGTGATGTTAAAACATGAGTTTATTTTGAACTAAAATAGTTCTGTGTGTGAATGAGTTCTGTTCCTTGTTTTGTTCAGAGCCGTCATCATGGGCCTTCCTCTTCTGTCCTGCCTCCTCTTCACTATCGACTCAGCTCTTGCTCTGCCGCCCTCTGAGTCGCCGCTGATCCCTGACCACCCCTTTGTGGCCATATGGAACGCCCCCACTGACCAGTGTCAACAGCTGCACATCCCACTGGACACCGGAGCCTTCCAGGCGGTGACCACGCCCAACGCTGTGCCCGGTCAGTTCCTCACAATTTTCTATGAGGACCGCCTCGGCCTCTACCCTAAAATTGACATGACCAAACACCAACGCTACAGAGGCGGCGTTCCCCAGAATGGCAACTTGACTGAGCATCTGGTCAAGGCACAGGGTCAAATTGATCATTACATCTCCCATGATTCCTCTCCTGGGCTGGCTGTGATTGACTGGGAATCCTGGCGACCCTTGTGGGACCAGAACTGGGGATCCAAGCGTATTTACCAGAAGTTGTCCATCGCCCAGGCCGTCCAGATGGCCCCATTTCTATCATCAAACCAAATTTCCAAACTAGCAAAGAGCCAATTCCAGAAAGCTGGACGTCGTTTCATGGAGAAGACCATCAGCCTTGGCATTGGTGAGCGTCCCAGCCGCCGCTGGGGCTTCTACCTGTTCCCTGACTGCTTCAATTACGGTTGGGACAAGCCCGGGTACACAGGGAAATGTTCTGCCAAGACCCAGAAGCAGAACAACCAGCTGCTGTGGCTATGGGAGCGCAGCACCGCCCTGTTCCCCTCAGTCTACCTACGCCAGACCCTGAGGAACTCCCCCCGTGCCACGCTCTATGTCCGCAACCGGGTCCGGGAGGCGCTGAGGGTGGCAGCGCTGCCCAAACGGCCGTACATGGTGCCTATCTATGTTTACTCAAGACCCCTGTACCGAGATCAGACCGAGACATTCCAGACTCGGGTAAGACATGTCCTAACACCTTAAAGACCCCATCAGTCACGGATTTATTGACGCTTGTAAATAATGTTGGGGACTTAATATTTATCAGGTGTGCAGCTCAGAACAAAGATTTACTGGATCACACAATAGGACCTGTACTGCTATGTTCTATCAAGAATCAATAAGTTGAATTTGTGAGGTTGTCAGGTTCTGCCATTATATTTGAGGTCTGTGGTCTTAATGCAAGAGATCAGTCTCCTAATAAGAGTGAGTGGTATTTTCACTGGAGGAGAACTCAACTAATTCAATTAAAGTCCTATCAGTGCTCAATAGGAAGTATATTCTATAAGCAGTTTCTAAACCATCAATATATACTAACATTATAAATAAAGGCAAATTTGTAAGATGTCAAATCTTCAAAAATCTAAATATGTCAAAACTGTGAACAAACTTTGCAGACATTGTTCAAAGGAAGATATATGTCAAATTTCAAATGTTTGAAGACATTGCTACCAAAGACAGTGACTAAGACGATGATAAAGAGGAAGATGATAACGAGGATGATGACAAAGGTGATGACGAAACTGACAATGAAGACGGCAAAGATGAATAAGATGATAATAATGATAATGACAAAGACGACAGCGTAGACGGTGACGATGAAGACAGGGACGACGGTGATAACGAAGACGACAATGAGGACGATGGCAAAGATGATGACGATGAAGACAAGCATGAGGATGATGACAGTGATGATGATTAATTTGATTTTTGATTTGATTTATTCGTAAAAAGGTAATGCAAATAAAACTTACATTAAAAATTTACAGGGTAGCACAAAAAAAGTGATAAAATACACTTGTTTCCATTGTGGCCCTAGACAATGACAGAAACAATGACAACAACAATGAAGCCAAGACTGGACACACTGTCTTCACTTTAGTCCATAATTAATTGGCTGATGCTGTGGTCATGTGAAGGGGTCCACCTCAGCTCACCTCAGGCTGACTGATAGTATCTGCATGTGTTATTCTATAGCTAAAGTGTGCATGTGAATAGAAACCCCAGTGTTAGCATCAGCTGTTCCCCTGTTGAATCTTAAATCATGTCTTCTCTCCATATCAGAGATGATACAAACTACTACATCTGCGTTTCTTCTGTAAAGACCAGGAGTGAAGCTGTCGTAGATAACTCACTATTCTGCACCTGATTTGTAATTTAACATGTAAAAAACTATATGTGACCCACCACCATGAAACCAGGCATATGTGTCTGGAAATCCAAATTGAGTTATCTGTGTAGCTTGGTAGAGTGGAAACTAAGGTTTAAGATGGTGAAAAAAATATGTTTCTATCATAAGTAGAACCAAAGTTATGGTCATTTTAATATCCACATTTGGACATATTTTGCAATTTGCATTTTTTAGAAATTGGCCGTCAAAGCTTTGGACTGTTTTAAGGTAGGAAGTCCTTAGCAACGCATAATAATTTGTATCCGATTGACACAAATTTTTCACAGATGTTAAAGGACACTCTGATGGACATGTCACAGAAGTTTTATATATTATAATAATAGGACAGAAGTGCAACGTATTACAATCATTTGGCTTACGCCATTGGACAGAGCATTCAATATAGGCTTTTACCTCGTACCGAACACTTGGGTGTTTACCCACGGAACGGAGATCGTTTTGTTCGGCGAAAAGAGGTGGAAGTCGGCTTTGTCTTTGCTCAGCATTCCCTGAACTTTTGTCGCCACTTAAATAATTGACTGCCGCTTAAATAATTGACCCTTTATTGGTTGGATTTCAATGTAATGACCACAGGAACTGAAAATAGAGGTGTTAAGGTACCATTTTTTGATAAAATGTAAACACAAATAAGAAATCGCCTTCCAGCCTAAATTTGGCTGTAGCTCCGAACGGGTCAGCGCGACTTATGCCTGATTTCGTGCTGAGCAGTTACATATTAGCTTGATGTGTGAACAAAAAGTGGTTGGTGTTAAAACAACAACCAAGTTTCCAATGACACAGAGTATTAGCAAATTACAAGCAACTTCAAGAAATGTTACAGAACTTCTTCTAGTTTGAACAGAAGTGGATACTGTTGAAAATGACAAACACCCCCATAGATGAGAAGCTGTTAATCAAGCATTTATACTATTTTACAACTTTATAACAGATGTTCAAAGGCCGGTACGGTGGTGCAGTGGTTAGCACTCATGCCTCACAGCAAGAAGGTCCCTGGTTCAATTCCCACACCAGACTTTTCTGTGTGGAGTTTGCATGTTCTCCCCGTGCCTGCGTGAGTTTTCTCCAGGTACTCCAGGTTTCCTTCCACCATCCAAACACATGCACTGATGGTTAATTTAAATTATCCATAGGTGTGAATGTGAGAGTGATTGTTTGTCTATATATGTTCAGCCCTGAGATGAACTGGAGACTCATACAGGGTGTACCCCACCTTCGCCCATTGTAGCTGGATTAGGCCCCCAGTGACCCCCGTGACCCTAGTGAGGATAAAGCGGGTTCAGATGACAAGACAAGAGATAACAGCTTTTCAAATCACAATTGATCACAATCTGTTCCAGAAAATTCATAATGCCACAAATCATTCCCTTAAATTCAGATTTGTGAAAATAAAAAAAAACATTGACATATCAAATTCTATAAATAACATAAAAAATACTTCTATTTGTTTTGTCTATGTCGGTGTTTAGCTACAAAGTCTAATTAAATTAAACTTTTTACAACCATGGTGATGACACAATGGTACATGTGTATTTCAAATGACCGTAACTCCTCACTACTTTGTAATTGTAATCCTTCAAACTGCCCCTAAAAGCTGTGAAACGGGGCTTTCTGATGCTAATACATGCTTTATGGTAATGATTGAGGATGTAAATTACTAGAAAAAAAAAGAAAATAAGAAGGAAAAAGTGCACTATGTGCCACAAAATTACACCAAGAATTTCTGAGAAAAAAGAGATGGGGGGGTCTCTTTTTTTGTCATGTGGGTGTGTGCCTTCAGGTAGACAAAAAGCCACTGTTAAAATGAAAAACACCTTACTATTCACAATTAGAACATGGAGTCAGAAAGCTCCAGAAATGTCAAACTGTCTGAATTATTGTAAAATAGTTTGAATTAGATTTGTGTGATTGTTCAATCTGCACATTGAAGAAAACTCTATTCCATTTCCTATAACATCTATTAGTATATTAGTTTTTATTATCTATTAGTACTGGTATTAAATTACATAAGAATGGCAAATGCTAACCACATTTTAAAAGATGTACTTCTGGAAAAAGGGTGTAAATTATTAACACATAAGGCAGTTTTTGACAGAATTATTGACAAAAAAAAACAAGCAAAAAAAACACCAGACAGTTCAATAAATTAAACTGTCTGGTTTGTTAAACTATTATGATAGTAAAAGGGTTAAATAAAAATCAGCACAAGGTCAAACTTTCAGTCATAACGGTTGTTTATGAGCGTCTGTAAGAAGTTTTTGAAGCCTGTTTTGAGTATCTCTAGACTCTACTTATGGAGAGCAGACAGGGAAGGGGTGGGGTTGTAACTGACACATTCTACCTGCGTTTTATCAAATATTTTAAACTCTGTTACAGTTTGCCAAACATTTCCTTCATTACCTTATCCTCTGACTATTCCAGACCTACATGTTTCTAATCCCCATTGTTTGCCATAACTTTCACTTCGTACAGTGTTATAGTTGTGGGATACTTTGTCCTTCAGATGGATCTGGTGAGCACCGTGGGGGAATCTGCCGCCCTCGGAGCCTCAGGGGTTGTGATGTGGGGAGCGACCAAAGACTACAACAACAAGGTAAGGGTGTATATTACACACCTACCATTATTTCATCATTAGAATTTTGGGTAACTTCACTAGATTCGGATCAAACGGGAAATGAGACTTTAATCAGCACATTATTTTTTACTTTATTTCCTCTTTTAGGAGGAAGTGAAATGTTTATCTGCACTGACAGATGTTTGAAAAAAAAAAAAAACAACTTAAAACCACTGGTGTTTTATGCTGTCAGTTATTTCAGTTTTCTACAGGCAAGTTGATGTACAGACAGAAATAAATAAATAAATAAAACAAACAGCAGCCAAAGTACACAGCATCATTTACTAGGCTGATATTAGTAGGACATACATAAATTATAGAGTTTGAAACACAGTTTGTTCTGTTTTGCAAAAGTACATTTTTTGATAAGAGCTTTTCTTTCAGAGTCTTGGTTTTTTTTTCTTAACCCTTTCATGCCCAGTGGTCACTATAGTGGACAGCCTGATCTGTTGTATATTCATGGGTTTGGTTGTTTTAGTTGTATTTCAACCAACACATTGAACACATATGTACCATCGTATACACTGACATTCATATGATTACTGTAACTTTGCTATTCTTGATAAACCTGATCATCATCATCATCATCATCACATGTTTATTTCAAATCTTTAAATACAATTTATACTTAAAAAATGACAACTGGACAGCCAAAAGAAAACATATAGTTTGAAAAGGAGATGGAAGAAGCATTGCTTTTCATTTCCACACCCTCACACCACACAGCCTGTCTCAAAACATCACACTATAGCATTATAGAACAATACAGAGCATTACAAAATAATATATAATATTACAAAGCAATATCCTCACATGATAGAACACAGACCAGCCTGATCACACTCTGACCCCACACCCACTTCCCTGAATTACACCCACATTATTGAGGCCATCAATGTTACTTTCTCTCTTCAAGTACTTCTCCATTATTTATTTTTTTAAACATTCTTTTAAACTACAAAATGTTTTACAATGTTTAATCCATTTGCTAAACCATTCCAAAGCACTCCTCCCTTTACTGATATGCACATTGATTTTAAAGTAGATCTCACCTTTTGTTGGTACAATTTATTAATATTTCAAAGTTTAAATTTATGTTGAGAAGCTCTGTCTTGTGCCATTTTGTATTCCACCAGATTTATTCATTTTAAATCTACTGATTGGAGAAACAGTGGGTTGGTGTGATCATAATAATGAGCTTCATGAACAGTTGTAATAGCTTTTTTAAAATAGAGTAATCAATGGCAATAAGTTTGTCCTATAACAATTCCCCCAGATTTCAATACAATAATTAATATAAGACAAAACAAATTAATAATACAATATGAGTAACTTTGATTAAGTATATAACTAGATCTTTTCATCTCACCGACACATTTGTAGCAACTTTTTTTCCTCAGAAATAACTTAAGTGAGGTTCCCAGGAAATCCTTTTAATAATTATTATTCCCAAAAATAAGGTTAGTCTTACTCTTTCAATAATTGTGTTATCTATAACTACTACTTTTCTATTTTCCAAGAAGCATGAGTTTTGTCCTTTTCAGGTTCAGTGATATTTATATTAAACCCTTTTTTTTTTTTTTTTTACTTGGTCAGTTTTTGACTTTCTTCCAAAGTTTGTGTCACCTTTTCTCCAGAAAAAAATAAAATAAAATAAAAATGTTAAAAATAAAATAATTGAGCACCATCTCTTACAGGACTCCTGTCAGTCCCTTTCTGAGTACCTGTCTTCCACCTTCAATCCATATATTGCCAACGTGACCGCGGCCGCCATGCTCTGCAGTCAGGTGCTGTGTCAGAACAATGGCCGCTGCATCAGGAAAGACTACAACTCCTCCCACTACCTGCACCTAAACTCCGCCCACTTCAATATCCTGCGGCCCAAGAGGAAGTATGTAGCTGTGGGTCTACCTACTAAAGCTGACCTGGAGGTCTGGGCAGAAAATTTCACCTGTCAATGCTACGCCAGGCTGAGCTGTTCACCTAAGCTGACATATCCAACCTCCATCAGACTCATCTGGGTTTGATCTGTTTGGTTTGTGGGAAGAAAAAAAAAAAGAAATCAGGAATACCATTAAAATTGTTCCTTGAAATTTAATAAAATCTTACTCTTACATAATGTACTTACAGTCACATTACTATAACATTTGTCTGGAAAAAAAAAAAGATTCAGCTTTTTCTTAAATCGACCATTATTTGAGGCTTAAATAAAGATTATTCTGAAAACTAATGGGCTGCATTTTATTTAATCACCCACCCCATTTTAAGTATTCTCCACTGCACAATATATCTGCAGCAACAAATACTACTACTACTAAAAATAATAATTACATCTATTATTATTATTATTATTAGAATTTTTACTGACTCTAGGAAGATTATATTTCTATTACAATTTGAGTGATACTGTAATAAATATGGGATATTATTAGCCAGTGAATGGTACAGATGGTAACCATGACAGGTATGTAGATCCAAAACATGTTTATTATTCACATTCATAAATCAAGAAGAGACCACACTTAATGACAGGAGGGAGTTCGGTCCCAGGACAGTATAGTATATGACTAGTTTCCAAAACAGATCTGACATATGACTCCAAACCATGTAAAGTAAGACTATTGTCCAAGGATAGATCATTGGTAAATACTGACAGAGTACCCCGTATAGGAGCCACTGCTTTACTACACTCACACTGGAAGCTAATGCAATAAAAAAGGAAAACTGAACAGCTGTCCTGCTTTGTATCTTCAAACCCGCGCTATTCACTAAAAGAACGCAGATCGTCAAAACATCAGAATAACCTTCATTCACCAAGTATTTGCAAAAAAAAAATGCAAAGAATTTTATTCTGTTTTTTTTTTTTTACCTGCCCTCTCTTTACAGTATAATAAACAAGTACCAAAAACACAACTAAAACACACTGTGTTAACTTGCCATTCTTGTGTTTGTTTTTCCTCTCTATTTCTATTCTGTTTATGTCTATGGATGGCTCTGCCTCAGTTGGTAGAGCGGGTCGTCCAATAACCAAAGGTTCAGTGGGTCGAATCCCGGTTCTGACATTCCATATGTTGAAGTGTCTTTGGGCAAGACACTGAACCCTGAGGTGCTCCAAGTAGAGACAAATAGGACCATGTCTAACAGTGTATGTATGTGTGAATGGGTGAATGTGAATGTGTAAAGCGCTTTAGGCACAATGGGTGCATAAAATGTACCATATAATATCAGGCCATTTCTATTTCTTTACCTGGCTATCAATACAAATAATCAATTAATCTCTTTCCTGGCAAAATAAAGGTTATAAAAAACACACATATGCAACAATAACTATGTAAGCATTTGCTGCGATGTTGAGTTTTAGGAATAGAACTGCAATAAACTCTGCAGGAGAGAAAGTAAATGTCAAAATGTTCCTGTAATAAGTTAAAATAGTTACTCACAAAAAATATGTTGTTTGCTAAATATAGCTTTAAGTCATAAAAAACCAAACAGCCACTCTCAACCACAACTGATGTAAACGTTTAATACCCGTTGATCCACTAATTCTATTAATCTATGTAAATAATTGGTGTAAAATATAATTTGCCAAACCATCCATTTGGACATTCAGAGGCTCCATAGTGAATGTGGAAATATCATCTCCTACAAGATTGATTCACCAGAAAACCCATGGAGTTGAATCAATGTGAGTGGATGGACACAGTTGTTTTGTATTCAGTTAATTATATATTTCTTGAAAATGTCACTTTTTCTTCAGCTTTCTCCATTTCTGTTTTAATAACCTATCACAGGGGATGGAATAGGATTCAGTAGCAAAAAAAAAAAAAGAAGGACGTTAACTAAATTACTTTAATACCTTTTGATACTAACCCCCCAAAACAAACCCAAACCGAACAGAAAATCACTGGACAAAAAGCCAAAAACAGATTCACTCAGAATGAACAGAAACAAAACACTAAAATCTACTCAAAGATACTTATTAGACTTTTCTTTGCCTTGCACAAACAGACAGAAGTCAGAGAATTAGTGTTGACTGCTGGACAATCTAGCAAAGACTGAGTGGGCTCCTGCAGCATATAAGTCCTTTCCCCAATTAATGGGGAATGGAGAGCAGGTGAGTAGAGCAGGAAACTAGAGCAAAGGGCAAGGCCCAAACTGGAACTGGATTCAGTAAGAGAACATAAACCAGACAAAACTGTGACATAACCTTAGGATTTAGTCTGAGCTTTAATGAACTTCAACATGGTTAGCAGATTCAATACAAGGAATGATGTCATTTAGAGTGAAAAAAAAAAACCCTTTGTTGAGCAAATTATCTGTAAACTTCCTTATTTTGTCAGATCATTGAACTACACTTAATCAATCATTTTTCATTTTTAAAAGAGGCTGAAAATAATCATAACCAGTCACACTTCTCCCTCATGTCGACACTCATTTTAATGGTAAAACAATGACAGAGCTCTGTAGTTTTCCCACAAATGCTAAAAGTTTCTCCTGAAGACAATGTAATATGGTTTCATTTATACTATTACATCTCCTCATATGAAAATTCTACCTTGTCTGATTCTTTTTCTTTCCATCTCTGTTGCCAAAACCAGAGTTACTTCATAGCATAGTTTAGTTAGTCAGTGTGGATAAATTGTACAGGAGCCAGTTGAGCTGCCTCCTCATTTTGTTACTCAATATGAACATGTACAGTAACCTTTGGATTTCCTTCAGTTCAGTACATTACTGACTGACCATGTTCAGGCTCTGTACATTCCTTGCATGTCTGGACACAAGACTTGGATATAAAGGGTGGGTCCACAGATTGTCTTGCAACTTCCTCACAATATTAATCAGTAAAAGGAGTGTAGGGTGCACCCCACGATGATAAAACACGTTAGTTATATGGTATTAATTAATGTTAACCAATGAGATGAAATATTTAATTGTGTAAGACATAGGTGTTAAGAGGGTTCATGTATTTGTTGAAAATTTATTGATTTATAAATTTGTAAAAAAAAAAAAAAAAAAAAAGTAATAATAATAATAATAATAATAATAATAATAATAATAATAATAATAATAATAATAATAATAATAATAATAATAATATATTGGCAATGCGTAACCAATACTTTTTTTTACTGTTTACATTTATGTTCACAGAATTATCTGATTTACACATTTAATTATTCACATTTGTTATAGGTGTGTAGTTTGTATTATTTGTTAAATTTGCCTTTCTGGATCACATTTGAAGAAATCCGTCTTCATCATGCAGTCTCATTTTAGAAATAGTGCACCCTAAATCATGAACGAACCCTCATGTTATAATTGATTAATCAAATTGAATTGAATAAGAAATGTATTCAATTACAATGTTTCTGAATTAAAGCATTGTTTCCTTCATTTTGCTGTCACTACACTTTAGTCTTGCATATGTTTTTCCACATGGACACTTATGTGACTCACGTGACACAAAATTCTCTGGTCGTTACGTACATATTAGCTAAAGACTGTGGTGCAAATATTGACTTATTTCTTATGCATTTCTTAGCCCCCCCCCCCCCTTTTTTTTTTTTTCTTTGTTTTTTTTGTGGAGCCCTCTGGTTTCGGCCTGAACCTGTACAGCACAAAAAGTGTGATATGTCCCGTGTTATGGTCCTTAGGTCATAAATTGTATACTTCTGTACATTTGTCCCCCAGCCTTGAGAGACGCTATGATGTTTTCTTTGTGTGTTTGTTTCAGAAAGCTGCTAATTGGTGGCCCCTGATGAGATGGCATTTATACAGCAAGACATAGTGGCATTTAGACAGCAAGCATCTCTCTCTCTCTCTCTCTCGTTCTGTTCTGCCAACTCCCAAGCTTCGTCACTGTGTTTTTTGATCACTTGATATTTGTGTGCTTTAGTAGTTGTTAGATGAGACGTAGAGACATAAAGCATTTAGACACGTTGCCAAAATGTGTTGATACTGTGTCATTGAATACTGACACCTGGTGGTCTCAGAGGTCTTCAACCTTGGTCCTCAGGGTCCACTGTCCTGCATGTTTTAGATGTCACCCTGCTCCAACACACCTGATTCACAGCAGTGGGTCGTTATCAGGCTTCAGCAGAGCTTGATAACGAGTTGATAGTTTGATTGAGCGCTGACTCTGATTGTGCTTCCGTTTTATTGATGTTGGATGTCAGTGCTGTGTTTGATACAGTTGATCATTTTGGCATCTCAGGCAAAATGCTGTCATGGTTAAATTCTTATCTGTCAGAGAGATCTCAATGTCTTGGCTGAGCCTTGCACAGTGAAGCATGGAGTACCTCAGGGTTCTGTTCTAGGCCCTCTGGTTTTCTCACTGTATCTTGTACCACTCAGTAAATTATTACATTCCTTTGAAATTGATTTTCACTGTTATGCAGATTATTTGTGATTATATATGCCTGTAACATGTGAAAATGGGTCCAACCTGTCAAAAATCGAGGGTTGTCTTTCAGCTGGCTCTCTGAAAATGTAATTTTCCTTAATTCTGCAAAGACTGAAATGATGATTATTGGACCCCAGAATTTACAAAATGTATTTATTAATGTTTCCTTGTCTCTTGATGACTGTGTTGTTCTGAGGAGAGACGAGATAAAAAACCTTTGT
Organism: Siphamia tubifer; assembly: GCA_020466265.1. Lineage (NCBI taxonomy): Eukaryota > Metazoa > Chordata > Actinopteri > Kurtiformes > Apogonidae > Siphamia > Siphamia tubifer. The sequence continues at coordinate 26,953,899 of CM035788.1, read as the reverse complement.
GTTATATTTTGACCAGACACTTTATTTTGATAAGCACATCAAGAAGGTGACTAAAACATCATTTTTTTCATCTTTGAAGGATTGTTAAGACCAGCCGAATCCTGAGTGACAGAGATGCTGAAGTCCTCATCCACGCCTTTATAACATCTCGATTGGACTATTGCAATACTCTTCTTACCTAAAAAACATTTCAGAGTCTCGCAGATCGTGCAAAATGCTGCGGCACAGGTTCTGACTGGAGCCTGGAAATATGAACATATTACACCAGTACTGGCTGCTCTTCACTGGCTTCCATGTCATGTTCGTGTTGATTTTAATTTGATTTTTTAATTTTAAATGGAGCAGCACCTTCTTATTTAAATGATCTGGTCTCATTGTATGCACCTTCTCGTGCCTCTAAAGGGTCTGGCCTAATAACTGTGACTAAAAACAGGAAAAAGACGGTTGGTGAACAAGCCAGTTTCTTTTCGTCTTCCTCTGGACAAAAGACAGGCATGATCTGTGGATGTTTTTAAAGCAAAGCTCAAGACCCACTTGTTCACTCTGTGTTATATGTCTTAATTAGTTTTACTGTGTTAATGTTTTATGTTTTATTGTTTGTGACTGATTTTAATTATTTTTTTTTTATTACCTGTACAGCACTTTGATTGAAAGCGCTTTACAAATAAAATTATTATTATTATTATTATTAGTAGTAGTAGTAGTAGTAGTAGTAAAATGAACCTACTGAATACAGTGGAAACTATTTTGGCTGTTCCATAACTCTTGATGTATATGACAATTAATTGGAAAGATCAGAGATTCTTTTGGCAGATGCATCCTGTTGACAGGATACAGTTTCACATACTGGTGTCAGTTCAAAACAGTTGCTGTATCGGTCACATGACACAGGGTTTTGCTCTATGAGCTCAGACGCATGTGTCAATGCATCGGTGTCACTGGACCAATCACTAAATAATATAGAGGGTAGTATTTTAATAGAGTTGAGTGGCTCCTTTTGTCTTATTTTATCAGTTAGTATTGTGTTTTATTTTGAACGTTACTTTAGGAGATAGTCTTTCTTTTGGAAGAAGAATTTTTGTTTGTTGTTTTGAGCCCTCCCCTATCCTCTTTGATTTGATAAAGTAATTATTTTCAACTGTGATTTTGGAATTGGAAGTTGGTAAAAATCAGACTGGGTACTTTTATATATGTCCTGGTAAACCCCAAGGCTGGGATATAACAAGTTGAATTATTTACTCACATTTGTATTTTCTTTATTTGAAGTTTTACTAAATCGCAGTGCAATATTAGGATGAAGTAAAAGTTTTTGTTTGTGGTATATTATTTACAGCAACAATTATTGATAGTCCTGGGCTTTCAGGGACATCTGTTGGACCTTACTTTGAAAACTTAACTACCACAATCATTTTTTACAATATTTATTTCAAATGTCCTGGAATTTGTGCAGAAAACAATGTTTTATGGTGTGCACAGGTGTGGTTGGGGCGCTAAGGATTTTTTGCTTGCGTGTCTCGAGCTTCACATAAAATCTGGAAGAAGCTGACAGCAGCAGTTTGTCATACTTATGGATTTTTAGTCAAGGAAGTGATTAGCAAAACCAGGAATTTGATAGGATCAATATTTGGAAGATATTTGTAGTTCTCTGTGTGCTTGCATGTAATGCAAGGCGATTAAGTAATGCAAGGCAAATGCAATTATGATTTCTTCTTCTAAGTTCTACAAAAAAACTTTGTAAAAAAAATATGACCTGCACTGCTGTAAATTGACCAAACATTTTCATGCTAAAATGTGCGACCTGGTCTTGAAAGATGTACGGTCTATCAGGATTTACATTGTGATGCATGGATTCTGTATAAAATGTGAAAAAACAGTCAAAAATGTCCAATTAATTGGATTCAGATTGGTCCAGAGATTACATGTGTGGTCTCATAATTCGTAACTCATGTCGTAGGGGTTTTGCATTAGTATGTCAAATAAAACCCCATTCCTTCTTAATGGGACCAATGAAAATATTGCCTTTTTGCCAACACTACTGATTCGCCATACTTACATGCACAGACTTCATTTAAACTTTAAGACGAAGGCATTTTTGTACTCGCTGTAGGATGTGTTTCTCATGTAGGTGTGATTTATGGTTCACAATAGAGAACTCATTTAATCCACCCTGAAAAGGCCAAAATTTTACTTTTTATCAGAGCTTTCTCTTCATAGACACACATTATAAAAAGAATTTGTCTTTTGTTGAGTAGTGTTTTCAAAACCGCTCTAACTTGCTGATTTTTTTTTTACAGTACAGACATAAAAATTACATCTACTTGTTCCTCAGACCCTCCTGCCACTCATGGTCAACTTTGTTTTTGCCAATTATTTACGGTTTTCCACAAAATCGCAGGAGTTCAGCAGTATGTTCACACCTATTTTTTACATGTAACAGAGTGTGGACCTCTCTCTCTGTGTCTACTGTTTGAAGTTCCAACCACTGCTCATCACCATGGCAACAGTGCTCCTGGCACTATGAAACACCTGCAGACAGTTAAGACTGTGGGAGGAGCTTTAACATGATTGACAAACACTGTGGGCGGGGCTTTAACATGACTGAAAGACTAAGAGATCTGCTTTCTTTTGTTGAGTTTAGTGATTTTAAAACTGCCGCAACTCAGTTATTTTTCACAGTACAGGAAAAAAAAAAAAAACTTGTTCCCCAGACCCTCCTGCCACTCATGATCAATTTTGTTTTGACTAATTATTTACAGTTTTCCTAAAAATCACAGAAGTTCAGAGGCATGATTTAACATTCAGACAGGCATTTCTCTAAGTCAGCTCTCTGTGTGCAACTGCGTGTGTAACTCCAGGCCGGTTTCCCAGGTAACGGGGAAAGTCCCTTTCTTACAGAAAATGGGAGGAGCTTTAATAGAACTGACTCAGTCCACAAACACTGACAGATTCCACATATGTAGTGAACAGCAGATATTCACATCAGCCACAACTCCACTGATCTGGCAAGAGACAAGCACACGGGTTAAATTTCCTCCAGAAAATGTATGGATATTTAGTTTTGAAATACAATAGCCTTGCCCAGAGTCATAATCCTAAAATGAAAGTGGGTAACCTAGCAACAAATAAACAATGGGGTCACATTGCCATGGTACCAGCTGAGAAGTTATTCAACTGATAATACCAGTGAACTTAACCAAGAAAGTTAAGGGTTGAACTGTATCAAAGGTAAGATTCTTATCTATCATATCCAGAACCACACACTAGTGTGTGTGTGTGTGTGTGTGTATGAGGGGTGATTGAGAAGTTCTGAGCCTGAACAAGAGAAATTAGTTTGTAACTGACAGAGCAATATATCACAAGAGTTTGAGGCTTTGCAGTGAATGACTTCCTACAGAAACAGAATCAAAGCTTCTACAAGAACTGGTATCAAGGCACTACAGAGATGCTGGATGAAATGTGTGAACTTGCAAAGAGATTATGTTGAAAAATATAGTACTGTATTGTTGAAATTTACTGCATTTTTTTCTTGTTCAGGCTGAGAACGTATCATTTTGACGAAGTTGTGTTTCATCCAAATTTGAGCATCCACTGCTCCTCTATCATTTCACTTACATATTATATTTTTGTTCTTCCATGGTAATGTTTCCCCTAGAATCAGAATCTATGATCAGATTAGCTCTATCCAGGGCCGGACTGGCACAGAATATCCCGCAGCATCCAGGCCAATTCCAGCACCACAGAGGCAGAAAAAAAATCCCCTCAAAAAAACCACACATTTGGAGGTTAGGGGGGCTTTTTAATTTTCTAAGCAATACTATTCCACTGGCTGTGACACAACACCACACTATTAAACTAATGCATGACAACAGCTCAGTACAGGTACAGTTCTCACATCCTCTCCCTGCCCTCACTATATTTACTTTTGTCTGAGGTTACTTACATGATATTTGTTATTAAGAACATGTTTGTATTATTTTGTCAGCAAACCTTTCAGATGCCATCTTAGTTTAGCTAATAAACACTAATATTCAATGTTAAAGTGAAAAGGTCAACAGACTATCCTATAACTGAAGTCTACAAATCTTTCAGGCAGCCCACCTGTGTAGTTTTACCTATATGCATTAAAATACTGTATGCATTAAAATTAACATTACATTTATTAATACGTGCTCATATATACTATTCTGTTTTTCCGTTTCCTAACATATTGGATGGAAAATTGATCAAATAAAACAGACAAGGCCAACTCACACTAACCTTCAGTGAGAAAAAGTTAAACTGTTCACATACACACACAATCATACAACTCTCTAATTTTCATGAATGCAATTATAATGCCCCACAATATGGCTCTAAAGTTGTCCAAAAAGTCAAAAAGCTCAAAGTTGGATGAAATGCAAATTTGTCAAAAATAATTTTAAAAAATACCCCACATTTTGGAAGGCCTTTACTTCAAAACTATATGGGATATCAGTTGAAAACTTGGTATTATTTCATAAGTCCACAAGAGGAACCTATGAGAATTTTTTTAATTATTTTTCTGAGATGGTTGGTGACCCTAGAATATTTGTTTCTCTGGATGCTTTGACATGGAATGACCCCTCTGGTTTTCCAAACACATATAAATTGTGAAAGTGCTTTCACCATGGCTTAAATTGTAATGGATACACAGCCGGATACACAGCCGGATACCACCTACTTTGGCACATTACTGTAAGCAAATATTTATATCTGGATTTTGAACTGGGCAATAAACCAACACACTTTATTTTTTCTGTATATTTTTTTTACATTTCAAATGTATTATTGCTTACACAGTTCTTCATCTATTCAGTGTATGATTCATATGATTGCTTCAGATTCACCATTGCCTATTTTTTATCATATGTTGATACCTATTGTGACCTGCCAGTTAAATTTCTTTTAGGGCTACTTTAACTGCATACAACATATTATAAAAGAAGAAGAAAGGGAGTCGTGCAAAAACACCTGTTTGTTCCAAAATGTCACAGCAAAAACATGTAACTATTGTTGTTATATTGTGTATGATAAGTATTGTGTTCATATGTGTTTGTAGGGACCCCCCTACGGCCACGGTATGGTTCACACACTGACAACAGGTAACAGTTATTTGTTAACTTACATTATCATCCTGACACCAGCTATGCATTTTGTCCCCAAGAGTTTCTCAGCTTTAGTTAAAAAATAAACAAACAAACAAACAAACAAACAAAACAAGCAATGCCAGCAGTGCAAACCCTGCCCACTTGCACACATTACCTGACTTGACCTATCTCTTATTATTCCGAAAACATATTTTTGGTGCCTGTGAGCTTGACCTTTGATCTAAATCCCCCCAAATGTAATGACATCTATTTTAGACCACCTTGCACCTTTCCTGAAAATTAGTGGAAATTGGTCCATTATTGTAATTATTACAATAAATTATTACAATAATTATTGTATTATTATTGTATTGAAATATTGTAGTTTTTGTGTAAATTTGCTGACAAACAGACAACCCCCCCCCCAAAAAAAATAAATAAATAAATAAATAAATAAAAGAAAAAAAAAAAAAAAAATATATATATATATATATATATATATATATATATATATATATATATATATATATATATATATATATATATATATATATATATTAAATGTTCCCCTCGCCCCACGTAGGCGGTGTCTCCTTCAGACTCGGGTCCTCTACCAGAGGCCTGGGAGCCTGAGGGTTCTGCGCAGGATCTTAGCTGTTCCTAGCAATGCGCTCTTTTGTACAGAGATCTCTGATGTTGTTCCTGGTATCTGCTGGAGCCATTCTCCCAGCTTGGGGGTCACTGGCGACTGGATAGCTTAGTGGTCTACACCACTGACTTTGGTGCGGAAGGTTGCCGGTTTGAATCCCAGGTGTGCCCTTAGGCAAGGCACTTTACGCTATACATGCCTATACCTCACAATGAGCGATACAATAAATAGAGTCATACCGGCTCGGACGGCGCCCGGGACAACAAGGTCCGTGTTAGGGGTTGAGGAACCAGGACACCCTGATGTTAAATTGGCTACTGGAACAAGACATTCATGGAGCAGGGCAGATATATATATATATATATATATATATATATATATATATATATATATATATATATATATATATATATATATATATATATATATATATATATATATATATATATATATATATATATATATATATATATATATATATATATACTGTATATATCTAATAGATAAAAGGTCTAATGCAAAGGATATGTTAAAATGTATCTGAAAAAAACATTGCACCATGCTGTTTCCATCCATCTATCTATTTTCTCAACTTCCTTTGTCCTCACTAGGGTCATGGAGCCTGTCCAAGACACTTATGGGCAAAGGCGGGGTGCACCCTGGACAAGTCACCAGTTCATCACAGGGCTGTACTTATACTCTCACATTCACACCTATGGGAAATTTCAGAGTAATCAATGAATCTATCAGTGCATGTGTTTGGAAGTATCCAAAGAGAACCTACGCAGACACGGGGAGAACATGCAGAAAGGTTACATACACTGGTGTTGGAATTGAACCCATGACCTTCTTGCTATGAGGCAGGAGTGCTAACCACTGCACCACTGTGTCACCCTATGCAGTTATTTAATGTAATGGGGAAAATCTTTACTTACTGGGTTTTAGGATGATATAATAATTACTGTACATACTAACAATGATAAGAAAAACCTACAATACCATTAATGGTTTGTCATTTCATAGTTCCCAAAATACTGTGATTAGTCAGAGAACTGGTTCTGTGGGAAAACTGCTGATGATCTGTACAGGAACCAGTTCAGTGGCTTCTTTGCCTATTACACATTCTGTAGATTTCCTTCAGCTCGCTACATTTCCAACTAACTGACCAAGTTAAAACCCACACATTCCTTTGCATGTCTGGACAGATGATGTGGATATGACAGGCACGTGAACACATTATCCTCATCCTGCAACTTCCTCAGATATTGTCCTTAAGGCGTGGAGAAGGGAGTTCTGTTCTGTTCTTGAAAAACATCAGGATGTCCAAATAAAAGCTGCATAGATGCACATCATTCATCAATCTGCTCTGACAAGTTTCCACATGTGTTCTGACTGTAATTTAAGCTCCTGCCACAGCTTATTTAAAGACGAGCTGTTTTGACTCCCAGAGGAGACGGAGGTTCATGTTTATGAGTGAACAGGTAGCAATTTGACGACTGGCTGAGGTGTCATTTGGACCAGTGGGCAGGTGGGTGTTCACACTTACAATTAACACTCTTTTCATTGCAGGTCAAAGGTTTATTGGTTTTAGTTTAAGGCTGAACCTGAACATTACTGGGCTCCATTTCCAGAGCAGTATGAACACTATTTCTATGTTATAATCTGAGAGGATTTACCTTTTTAACTATGAAATGACATAAATCATAAAACTGACAGTCTGCCTTTACACAGCCTGGAGACAGAGGTACTGGAGTTACACACGTGACCTTGTGAAGATACTCACACTGTACAGACTGTAACTATGTCTGTGCCATTAAAACTATATTTACAGTGACTGAAGTCCTGAGCTGATGTGTGGAAATTTAATAATTCTGTAAAATTCTCTGAAAAAATCAGATAAAACAATAGCAGGGATGATGAATTAAAATAGAAAATAGGTTTCTAGGTACAGTTTGGTGTTTGTGCCTTTATTAGAACATAAAATGTGTTTCTATGGAGACTCGATAAGTCAGCAAGTAATAGTATATAAAACATGCAATAATCCAGGTGATAAATAATTCTGAGCCTCTTAACATCTGACATTAAGTGATGTGACTGTGACAAGTACAACAGTGTTCTTCAGTTATTCATATTATTGATCTTACTCCATCTAATATGGTTAAATTGGTGTTTAAAGAGCAAAACAGCTCTATTAAAACTGATAAAACATTTAGAACTGATGAAACTTTTAAGAGAAAAAGAATACAAATTGTATTAGTTAATGAAGAAGAATTGCACAAGCCAGTCAAAACCTATGATATTTTTGAACAACAACAACAACTAATTAAACCATTGGTAAATTAATCTTGTCAATACTCAGCATTTGAAATAATTGGTTTAAAATACAGGTTGTCATATATTCATTGTCATTAGATATGACCCATTTGGATTTTCAGAGGCTTTGTAGTTACCATGGAAACACTGTCATCTTGTACAACGTTGATTCACCAGTAAAACCCATGGAGTAGGTTCAATGACAGTGGATAGAGACCTCTGTTTCATCTTTAGTAAACCTGAATAAGTTAGCAGAACTAAAAAAAAATGAAAGAAAATTGATTGCCTCAATTATTTTAAGTTGATAAAAACTTTTTAAAAAAACAATGTTTATGTACATTTACATGATCAGTAAATTTAATGTAGAAAAATGCTTGATTTTCACTGAAAACTGCATTAAATAAAGACAATGATATAAAAATAAATTGCGATATTTTTCACAATTTATTTTCTCACTTAGAATAGAATAAAAGTAGTTTATTGATCCCTCAATTGGGAAATTGCTTAAAGGTTAAACACAGAGGGAAATTAATTTGAGAACTGCCATAAAAGTATAGCACCCTGTGCAATATTAATACACCGGGAGAGATATGAAATTAAATGTATCCTAATTTCCTAATTTACTTTGTTGCTGATAAACCATCTAACCTAATATTTCATGCTTGAGCTTCTTATGCAACATCCAAAATATGACAGAGTCAGCCTTTTGTTTTCAGGATATTAAAAACACATAAATCTTCGGTGAATGCAAAACATATGGTGCCCAATCAGATAAAATAGCTTCATATTTTCAAGTTGGAACCTGAACTACTGCACTGTGCAAATACAATGCCAGCACAATTAAAAACTGAATTTATTTCTCATCTGGTTGTAATTTTAGTAAAGTTGTCTTTTTTTTTTTTTTAGTTTGATGAGATTGCTCTGTCTTTATAATTTGATTCAATACATTGTTAAACATTTTCCTGTTTGTGAAATTGGTAGATTTTATTGTTACTTGATTCTTAATAAATTCTTGCTTGGTTCTATTTTAGTTTCTTTAATTCATAAAGAACCAGTGCTACTGTTAGTGTTTCCTCTGAAGTGATTTATCACCATTTATTATAATATTATCCTCTGTATTTTGCATTTTTCAACATGAATCATGTATTTACTATATTTAATTTACTACAAAATACTCATAGTGAATTGAGGATTATTATATCACCACAGAGAAAATGGAAGAAATAATTACTTCTTGTCATTTTGTGTCATTAACTGAACTTAAACCATATAGACCTAGTTTTGCAGACCTGGCACACGCACAGCACACACCAGTAAACCACCCCATAGACCAGCTGCACTGTGCCAACGGGATGTGTCAAGATGACTTTTGCAAGTTTCACCCGCACCCATCTCTATTCCTTTCACTGATGTAGGTGGGGATGAGGGGGGAGAAAGGGCGCTGATTCAGATCAGATCAGACCACATTAGCGCCACATCCAGACGCACGTCACGACACCGGCTGACTGAGTCCCATTGGGTTTTGTTTTGTTTAAAGAGGGTTTTGATTTCACTTAGGAGTTATTATGGTTCTTCAGTTTTGTTGTTTTAGTTTTGGGTTTGTAGATGAACGGTGGTTCTACTTTCAGGTTTAATTTCATAAACCCAAAATAAACACACTACCACAAGTTTCTGTCCCACTCCCACTCCCACCCACACGCACAGATATAATATAATATAGAATACTTCATCCTGCTCCCCAAGGGTGGCGGTGGATGACTTGCCCACTCCACACTGTAAACCTGAACGTTCAGCATAATTAAATATATTAAGTTGTGAAGTTTCAGAATACTAGTTTCAGAAATAGTACTACTAACTGAAATGTATTCAATTGCTGTAACATGTTCTCCTTTTTAAGTATATATATATATATATATATATATATATATATATATATATATATATATATATATATATATATATATATATATATATTAAGTAGATATAAGTGAACATAACTTAACAACATATGAGGTGCAACTTAATGGTTATTGTTATTACTAGGGCATTAATGACTTCAGTTTTTTTCAAGTCGACTTATCTGTCAATAAAGTCGAGTTGCGTCGACGGGGTCATGATGATGTCATCACATTGTCAGCGGAGAAACAACACATGGCTAAAAAACCCCAACAAAACACACCGACACACGTCTGTTCAGTAATGAGCAACTTGTATTAAAGTTCACTGCAACGTAACAATGTCCACTGACACAAACAGCATTTAACTGCGACAAAACAAAGGCTAACGTTAGCAAACAGTTTTCTGTTAAATGTGAACATATTTGGCCTGGACCCACAGCTCTAAAACTGGACTGTCACACGTCCTCACTTTTTATATTATGTGTAATACGTTTAAAGCCGACAAGATGAACACAACACTGTCCATATCATGTGTTTGGAGACAAAAAGAGCACTAGCTAACTCAGGTTAGCTAGCGAATGCTGCTCGTATCATTCACATTAGCCGATACCTCTTCAGATGCCGTGCCGTTTTTTTCATCTAAAGTGAAGTATTTCCACACACGCAATGTGTGTGTGTGTGTGTGTGTGTGTGTGTGTGTGTGTGTGTGTGTCACTATTGTTTTCTTAGCTCACCACAACTGTCTTACCTGCAGGCGCCTTGTTTATGTCTGGTCTGTGCTTACGCGCGCGCAAGCGAGCGAGAGAGAGAGAGAGAGAGGGAGGGAGGGAGGCAGGGAGAGAAAGAATAACACACGACTTGTTGACTCTTTCAAATTTAAGTCGACTTGTGCTACAAAAGTCGACGTGTCGACTAGTCAACATTTTAGTTAATACCCTAGTTATTACTATTGTTTCAAATAAGGATAATTGAAAAAAATAAAGTTAACTGATGTAGTAGATGCTGAAATACAATTTCAAAGCACTCCAAATAACCATCAATATCTATCACACCAAAACAATTACAATCACAAAACACAGTAATTTTATTCAGGGGCGGCTGTGGTTCAGTTGATAGAGCGGGTCGTCCAATGACTGAAGGGTCAGCGGTTCGTGTCACAGCTCCAGCTGTCCACATGTCAAAGTGTCCTTGGCCAAAGACAGTTCCCAAGTTGGCATCTGACCCCATTTCAACATCAGAAATTTCTGGCCTTTTTTTTTTTAATAAAATGTATTTGTTTTTGTTCATGTAATTGTTTGCTATACTTTGTTAGAAATAAACAATAAATTTAGATGACAGTCTATAGTGTATATTATCATGGACAGAGGCAGAAAAGCCACATGTAGATTACTGCACAAAGGAGGAATTAAATGTTCCTTGGTCAGGATATGTGCAGTCAATTCTTCTTGTATTTACAAGTCTGGAAATTAATACTGAACAAACTGTAGTGAGACACAAATCTATAAAAGGCGTGGCTGCTCATGTGACCACATTATCTCAGGACAGGACATGGGCTGCAGAACGTTGTGTGCCCACAGCCAATAGCACGAAAATTTTGTCACCTTGACAGTAAATTCAGGGCAAACTAAACAATGTCTCATGCATACTGATGAGTTAAATGCCTATCTCATTCATTCATTCATTCATTCATTCATTCATTCCTGTTGTTTAGAGCCCACTCAGCTATTTGGAAGCTCAGTGCCTAGTAGGGCATTAACTGAAATGTTGACTAGTCGACTCCTGTAGCACAAGTCGACTTAAGTTTGGAGGAGTTGAGAAATCGCATGTTATTCTTTCTCTCCCTCTCTCTCTCTCTCTCTGTCTCTCTCTTAGTCTCTTTCTCTCAGCGCGTAAACACAGTCAGACCTAAACAAGACACTTTCTGTTGCAGGTAAGACAGTTGTGGTGGGCTAACGAAATAAAAGACAGTGACAGACACAGATCACATGTGAAAATACTTCACCTTTGATGAAGAAAAAACTGGCACGGCCATCTGAAGAGTCATCTGTTAGCTAAACTGAGTGGCATAAGCAGCAGCGCAGACAAGGTGCTCTTTTTTTCGCAAATATGATGTGGACAGTGTGGTGTGCGTTTTGGCGGCCTCTGCTTTAAACTTTTCACATTTAATATAAAAAGTGAGGACATGTGTCAGGCATCTGGATAGTCCAGTTTTAGAGCCGTGGGTCCAGACATATGTTCACCCTACTGATGTTGTGCAGTTAAATTTGTGGTTGCCTTTTTCTCCTCCCATTTACTTCGTGGGATTCCTCCTCACACCCAGACAAAAAACCTGGACTAAGTGGACTCAAAGCTCAGGTCCAGCTGGTGGGGATGTCGGGGACTATTTAAATGACAGTAGTTTGTGTGTGGTACCAGTAGGGTGCCACCATAGAATCCCTTAGACTTGCATTGTGCAACCTCCAGCACATACAGCAGTGTTAATTGTTGATATTAATTTGGGAATAGATTTAGTTTACCTCCCTGTTGGTTCCTATTTACTGCTTTGAAAATGACTGATCACAGTTTTATTGTGCGAATGAGTGGTTTGAGTCTTTGTATAGTTTATTGCAAACCAAATAAAATGTATATATGTATTTTTTATATAGGTAAAATAAATTGACCTATTTTCTGATAATATAATATCTGCTTCTGTCCGACACCAGGTGACCCCATTTGAATTCCAGGTGACCCCACAACCCCAACTCCAATGTTCAAAACATTGGGTTAGAGGATTAAACAGTTCAGACCAGATACATTTGGTTTCTGGTGGATATCTGGGTCATTATTAACATCTATAATAACTCTGCCTCTTATCTATCTTTCTAGAATCCTCTATTCATCATGAACTCATTCAGTTTGATCCATTCCACATCTGTCTTTACTGCGGTGTTGACTCTCTTCTGCTGTAGCCAGACTTTGCCCAGGACAAACGTTCCAATTCCCCCCAGTTCCCCCTTTCTATTCATGTGGAACGCCCCATCTGAGCTGTGTAAAATACGCTTTGGGATATCGCTGGACCTCTCCCACTTCCACCTTGTCAGTAGCACTCTGAAGACGGCCACAAACCAGTCCATCTCTTTATTCTACACCGACCGCTTCGGCATCTTCCCGTATGTGGATGAAGACACCGGCGAGCTGTATGACGAAGGCCTCCCTCAGCTGGTGGACCTGAAGGAGCACCACGAGCTGGCTGAGGATGATATTGAGTACTACATCCCAGTAGACCAACAGGGCCTGGCTGTGCTGGACTTTGAGGAGTGGAGGCCCCAGTGGATCAGAAACTGGGGCAGCAAGAGCATCTACAGAGAGATCTCCATCGAAAAGGTCAAGATGAAGAACCCAATGCTATCTGAAGAAGAAGCTGAGGATCGGGCCAAGGTCGTGTTTGAACGAGCAGCTAAGAAGTACTTCACCCGATCCATCAGAATTGGAAAGACCCTGAGGCCAAAAAAACTCTGGGGTTACTACTTATATCCCGACTGCTACAATTATGACTACAACCAGGATATGGAGGGCTTCACCGGAGAGTGTCCCGACATCGAGCAGGACAGGAATGATGAACTTCTCTGGTTGTGGAAGGAGATCACAGCACTATTCCCATCCATCTACCTAGAGGTGGTGCTTAAAGACTCCTATCAGGCCCGGCAGTTTGTTCGCCATCGCATCCATGAAGCAATGAGGGTGTCAATGCTCATCAACTGCTCCTACTCCATCCCCATCTACGCCTACATACGCCCAGTGTACAAGGACAGTGTTGATGACTACATGTCTGAGGTTAGACACACAGGTTTAGAAGAACTATTCCAACGAAATGAAATGAAAAATAAAAACACATATTATCATCCACATAACGTAGCAAAATATAGTGACAAGTGTTTGGATCAGGTGTGAAGATGATTCAGTTCAGTTCAGTTATTTTTATTTGAGCCGTTCATCGTAGAAATGAATAAAATACAGAACAAAAGAAACAAAAGACAATATAAGGATTTCAGATTTTACTTCACAATAATAACAATTTTATGAATTTCATTTATATCATTCATTTCAATGTCCATCTTGACCATATGTTTGCTTTAAAATGGAACCTCCTGCATTATTACAGGTGGTCTATTTTTGCAGCATTTGCATATTTTTTATTTATGGACATACACTTTATAATAAAGAAAATAAAAAAAATGAAGAGCTTCCTACCACATTCATATATATATATATATATATATATATATATATATATATATATATTTATTTTATTATTTTTTGAGAAGGAGTGGAACCATATATGGCCTTAAAGTATAAAACAGAATCACTTTCTCTTATTTTACCATTTATAAGTATGTGTTTGAGTAAAATGGAAATTTTTTGTTTTATTCTCTAAATTACCGACATTTCTCCCAAATTCCAAATAAAAATATATTTAGTTAGAACATGTATTTTCAGAACACAACACATAACACATAGGTTCAAATAACAAAAACGATGCAAAGAAAACCAGTTCATATTAATTTCTAAACAACACAATATTAATGTTATAACTTGGGAAAAGTTCAGATATCAATATTTGTTGGAATAATCCTGATTTTCAGTGACAGCATTCATATGTCTTGTTTCTTCTCCATTAATGTAGGGTGATTTTATGCAGAGAAATGCAAGACACTCAGTGATGTTCTGTGGCTTGTATCCATCCATGTTCCTCCAAATGTTTTCAAAGTGGGTTCAGGTCTGCAGATCGATCTGAACATGACAGGATCTGCATCTGGTGGACGATCATCCACATGTTTATGGACCGAGCTGTCCAAGAGCATTGTCCTGATAGAAGAACGAGTCCTCAGAGTTTGGGAACATTGTCAGAGCAGAAGTCCAGTAGTTTTCAGTATTTTTGGGGGGATTTCCAACTTTAATTTGAGATTTAATTAACATTTACACAATTAGATTAAATATGGGAAAACTCATAAGTTTCATAAGATACAGAATACAGAGTATCATATTAGAGTAAATTATAAATACATTTAAAAAAGGTAAAATAAATAAATTAATAAAATAACATTTTTAAAAAAGAGAGAGAGAATTTAATTTGTAATCTGCCAAAAATGCAGCTCTGAGTCTTTATGGGTTAAGAATAAGAATGTGTACGTATCAATTGTCTTTTCATTTCCCCCGTCTGTTCTGTTCTAGTTTGACCTGGTCAACACCATTGGGGAGGCTGCTGCTCTTGGTGCTGCAGGAGTCATTTCCTGGGGAGACATGAATATCACTGAGTCAGAGGTGAACATTCCTCAGGTTTTCTATTAATTGATTGATTGATTGATTTTAAATAGCCAATAGGTACAATTTCCATACATGTGCTCAACATGTTTTAAAGGAATGATGGAGTGGATATTTATGCCATGATGAGATCACTGTGGTTCCTCTAAAATGCAGATCACATCATTTATTATTTATTCAGTTTCATTTTTTTTATTTTTTTCTGATATATGGAAATAGTTGTCAAAACCAACTGATTTAGAAAAAAAGAAAAAGCCAAAACGAAAACTAATGTAACCAAATTACAATATAATTTTTATGTATTCTTTATTATGTATTAATAATAATAATAATAATAATAATAATAATAATAATAATAATAATAATAATAATAATAATTATTATTATTATTATTATTATTATTATTATTATTATTATTATTATTATTATTATTATTATTATTATTATTATTATTATTATTATTATTATTATTATTATTAGCATTTTTTATTTGAAAAGAAGAACATTTACAATCACTTCCCAATAGCTACTTGGCTACAAACTTGGTCCTCATGAGACATGCAAACGAGAATGTGTGTGTGTGTGTGTGTGTGTGTGTGTGTCCGAAGATTCACACGAAATCCAGAAAAAGCTGACTGCTGCATTGAGCATACTTGTATGCATTAGGTCAAGGAACAGACTAGCAAACCTCACCAATATTTTTGGGGTATATTAATAATTTTGGAATACCATAGTCTTGCAATAATGTTCCTATGGTCAGAATGTGTTGACAGCAACTGCTGGACAAATGTGATACAACATGCATGAACACACAACAGCATAAAAACTACCACATATTTCACACACATTTTCCACATGTCACCTGTGGATCCCCATGGGCCAGTGAGCTGGTTAGTATAGGTGTGTGAGTATAGGTGTGTGCAGCAGAATAAATCTTAGGGTAAAAAAAAAGGAAGTAAGTAAGAGTGGCCTGTTGAGCCGCATTTTGTAATAATGGTGCACTTTGTAATAAACATCCAAAATGTAATAACTTTTTAATTTCATTTTGTAATAAAGCTGCATTTTTTAATAAACTGCCACAATGCATTTTGTAATAAATGTTCTATTTCCAAAATATATTTCACATATTTTAATGTTTTCTTGTATATTTCAAACTGTCTATGTCTAATATGTTTAATTACCAGCCAAGCCATAAACCACTTGGAATGTTTCCCAAACAGCTCCTTGAGTTTTAATGCTACACAACCAAAGCGCCCAAACTGTTGCAAAATGTAAAAACTTATTACATAATACGGCAAAATGTATTACAAAATGAGTTGGGGCAGTTTATTACAAAATGTGGCTTTATTACAAAATTAAATGAAAAAGATTTTATATTTTACAAAATGCAGCTCAACATGCACCATTACATTATAATTTTATTGTAACTATTGTGCAATGACAATGAAGGCAATTCTAATTCTAAGTAAACACACACCCTATAAGTAAAGAGACATCCTAGAACCATAAATCATTCAGCGGTGTAATGACAGGGAATAAATGAGTTTGTGTATGTGTTCTCCTCTGAGGTCCATAGTATTGTCTCTTATTAAAGTGAATCTGTGTTTGAGGACAGGGTGTTATTGGTTTAGGATTCTTCTGACTTTATGCACCACCTGCTATTTCCATAATACATTCAGTTTTTTTTAATTTAACTTTTATCATTTTGGAGCAGACCCTAACGATGCTGATGAAGTTATATTTGTCTTTCATGTTATAAAATCAAATAAAGGAAAGTGTTTAAACAAGAAAACTGTAAAAACTACACAAAGGTTTAGAAATGTTCAAAGATAACAGGTGGATTTTCAGGTTAGAAGAGGTCAACAAAGAATGATGAACTCTGTTAATGTTACTAAACTGTCTCCAAGTGACAGGTTTGACATGATCACAACTCTCAGCTGTTGACATATCTGTTTTTCCTCAGCTGATTCTAGTTTTATGTTTCTATAGGACTCTTGTTTTGATGCCTGGCGCCACCTGCAGAACATCATGAACCCCTACATCCTCAATGTCTCCACGGCAACCCAGCTGTGCAGTGTAGCACTGTGTGAGGGTAAAGGTCGCTGTGTGAGGAAGCACTGGGATGAAGACGTCTACCTCCACCTCAACCCACTTCGATACCAGATCCAGCGGGTCCGTCGTGGTGGTCCACTGGAGGTGCGTGGTGACCTCACACTGGACGACGTCAACTGGTTTGATGACAACTTTGACTGCATGTGTTACAGTACAGAGCCCTGCAGGTCACCTCTGATATTTAACATTATTCAAGAGGCTGTCGTGACACCAAACCAGAGATCTGCAGGATGTCAAAGCGGTAGTAGGCTGCACACTTTACTGATAGTAGCAGCTCTGATGACTCTAAATTCACTCATGATGTAAATATAAATGATTAATGAAGTCAGTTTGTGTGTGTGATACTACAGATGTGTGTAACCTCACCTCAGGGTGCTGTTACTTGTCTTCAAAGGCTCTGATTATTTTTTGTTTTTATTCTACTAATATGAGGTGGTTGTGGTAGATCTTCAAAATACATGATTTTTACCCCAAACAACAGAGATTTCATTTTCAAACCTGTGGCTTAGAAAATATTGTGGGATGATTTAACGTTAACACATAAAGACCCAGTGTTAGATTTATGTCACTTACAAAATTACTTTTTCTCTATTTAATGTTTAAGAACTAAAGTAATTTTACTTATCAAGAAAAACATGGAAAATATACCAGCTCTTAAATTCAATTATTAAATTATTAAAATTAAAGTCAATAAATTAAAGATGGTTTAATATTTTATTCTGACTGGAGATGTTCATAAAAGCTCAAATTAAAGTCAAGGGTTGTTATATTAGAAACAGAGAAAACTGAACACATTGTATGTGTGTATAAATAACACCACTGTCAATTATCAAACTCCATTGTTTTTTTTTTCCTAGTAAAACAAGGTAATTTTTTTTTACAGTAACTGCCTCTGAACGTCCATATGGATCATATGTATGACCACAGAAGGATGATAAACTGTATTTTACACCAATTATTTACATGTATTGTTAGGATTAGTGGTTATTAAACATTTACAACAGTAGATGGTTTAGGTTGACAGTGGCTGTTTGGGTCTTTATGTGTTAAATATATATATATTGTGAAACATATTCTATTTAATATTGAATCAAGCCATTATATGTATTTATATAAATGCTGTATTTTAAATGTTTGCAGAATTTCTGAGACATACATTTAAAAAGCAGTAATGAAACTCACATTGTTGATATGAAATCAATTTTGTTCTAAAAGCAGACATTACATATATCCTTGAATGCAGAAATGCACAAAGGCAACATTTTAGTAATAAAGAAGGGTAACGGAAGTGAGGCGGAAATGGAGTAGGAAAGGAAAATAGTTGACTTTTACAGTTGAAGGCACTGTTATATAATCCATGTAATCATTTATCTGCACTTTATGTGAGGGTTAAGAGTTGGAAGTGTTTCTCCTAAATAATGGAATCATACGGTCATATGAAGAGTAATTACTGAATCACAGTCTCACTTCACTATGTCAGTGAGTTTGACAGTTTGATGTGATTGGGGCAACTTTGGCATCATTATTTATTATTATATATTATATTATTATTACAAAGGTGTTAATGATTAGGTGTTTTCAGATATATAGACACTAAAGGCTGGTTCTGACATGTTGACGTGGTGATGTTCAGTCTGGATTAGAAACAGTCTGAGCTGTAATGCAGGTTGTTGTCCACCAGGGGGCGGCAGAGCTGTATTCATTTATGAGGATCACTATAATGCTCATTCAGCTATAAACACTTTCCACATGAACTCTGTTAGTGTAATACTACTTTTACTTTTTCTACTTACAATCTGCACTGTTTTGTACAGTGGCTTTTAAATATATTATGGGTAAAATTACTTTCTTAGATGTGGGTTTGATTTGCAGACTGATAATCTGGTTATTAATATGAGTATTTTATTGTAATGTGTAATAAAGTACTTTTACTCAAGTAAAATATGTCATTATTTCTTTCATCAGAAGTATTTTTTCCCCAAATGTTTGCAAATCTTGAACATGTGTGCCTTCTAGAGTGATGAAATATTTAGTTGGAATGAAAACAGTCCAGTCTGTTCATGACTAAGGATTTTCCCGTGAAACTGGGAGAGAAAGCTTTTGAATGTCTTTATATTTTTCTAACTGGTAAACATTTAACCTTCTGTGACTCAGGACTCAGTTTCTTTTTTTGCATGAGAAAAAATGTCTTAAATGAAAACAACCTGATACGTTTTTTCAAAAATAGTTTTTTTTTTCAATCTCCTTTCACAGTCTATTTTTTTCTTTTTTGTATAAAGCTGTGAAACTCTTGTCCACAAACACAGACAGAACGAAGTTAATAACAAAAATATAAAAATCTGTATTGTCTTATATAGTTTTGCAAACATTTAGGAAGGAATATGTCACTTATTTCATTAATACAGTTTATTAATGTACATATTAATGTACATGAGTAGGGGTGTCAAACATGTGTCTAAATGTAGTCCACCAAAGGTTCCAATGAGGCCTGTGGGATGGATTTTACCAAAAAATGTGTAGTTCATGTCCACATACAGATCAGTTTAATCTCAAGTAAAATAATAGCATAATAACTTACAGGGAAAAAACAATGCCATATTTTCTTTTCAGTTTAATGTAAAAACAACAGCAACAAAAAATTACACTATGGCCATAAATAATGACAAATTTTTGTCTTTCTTTCGAGCAAGAAACAACATTAAATTATGACGATATTTACATTTATAAACTATCCTGCAACAATAAAATGTCAACAACCTGGAATGCCTAAAGAATGTTAAGTACAATTTGAACAATTTTCTGCCTATTACTATGCATTTAGTGTCTTTTTTAAAATATCCAATCCATAATGCACATGTAGGAATAAGATGCACATTTTCATTTTTATAAATACATTAGAGTTTTTTCAGGCTATTCACATTTTTTCTTTGTTTGGATACTTTATAAAAGTAAATATTTTCATATTTGAATGGGTTTTTGTACTAAAACAGAGACTAAAATTTAATTGTCATTATTTATAGGTTATTATGATATTATTTTAGTGGCCCAGCCCACTTAGATGTGTGGCCCCTGAAAGAAAATGAATTTGAGACCCCCGAGCCACCAGAGGGTGTAGATGTACATAAAGGTCTTTAAAACGTCCTATCTGTTTAATTTTGGAGTAAAGAGAAAAATGATGCAGAGTAAAGGACAATATATTCTGTAACAAAAGTCAAAGGTCATCTTCACTCCTCTCCTCTTTTTCATCTTTCTTCAGTTCCTCTGGGCAAGATCATTTATTTAAAAAAAAAAAAAAAAGGAAATTCAATTACTATGAAAAAGTAATACACTGCTTTAATGAATCCTTAATGAATAATGTCCCTAACAAATGAATGAATCAATCAATACACGATTCCATCAATCAATATTGTGAGGTCACAGTTGAAAGTAAATGTAAGTAGCAGGAAAGTCTTCTTTTACTCATACACATTAATAGTTAAACCTCATTGAAACAATAATAATCCCATTGATCCTACTTCATAGTTTGATAGTTGAATCTCAGACCAAGGAGCAGCAAAATAAATAAATAAATAAATAAATAAATAAATAAATAAAAGAATAACTACTGGAAATGTATGATCATCTTCTTCACTTCAGAATGTAGCATCTTCAGTCTGGACATAAACCATCTGCTGTCTGACAGAAAAACCAAAACACTTCAAGAAGCTTTTATCAAGATTCATCTGTTGGATGAGGTTGTGGAAATCCCATCATGCTGATATTGAAGAAAAACGTTCTGTCTCTTTTGATTTACAAACAAAATATGATCAACATATCACCAATAATGTGGAAAACTTCAAATGGAAAATATACTATGGTTCCCAGTTAAGGCTTAGAATTGTGATACAGTGGAAACTGCTTATAGTGGTCAGGGATATAGTAATCAACAGCCTATATAGATCAAAAGGCTTGGGACAGAATAATTTCTATACAAAAGCTGTTTAAATAATTTGTTTATAGTAATCAGGAAATCAGCTTGTAATGTTCATTAAGTTAGTTTTTCATTTATCTCAGGTATTTCTTTTTTATCTTTTTTTTAAATTATTTTTTTATTTAAATAAATTACACGTGCCTCGATGAGGTATACAGAAGAAGCATGTTGAACATAAAATATAACAATACAGGGGGGAGGAAGAATACTGTAAGGCACAATAAAATTATAGGAATTACTTACAGCAAATCAGTGATGATCAATAGTAGAGCAAAGGGGTATATTCAGTTGCCTAATATATAATTGAACATGTATGTAGGTCACAATTAAATAAAAAAGAAAATGTTTGTTTAAATATGACATATTAGAATTACATTGAAACATAAAAACTTGTTTAGATGTAAATACATTTAAAACATTAGATATTTTGCAAAAGAAGAATAAATCCTTTGAGCAGACGTTGATTTTTGAAGTTTCAGTGACAAAAAATATAATTTGAAATCATTTATGAAGTGATTAAAACAGGGTCTGGTGTCACGCCACTTACAACAATGAATATGATATTTTGCCAAAAAGATTACAATGTTGACTGTGTCAGAAACAGAGGAATCCAAGTTGTAAACAAAATACAATATGTGTTCAAGTGTGAAAGTGGGGATGTTTGTCATTTTAAGGCAGGTATTTCTCACCTAACATGTTTTGGTGTGTTACTTCCGCCTTCGTCAACGGGTGACCCTGTGACGAAAGCGGAAGTAACATGTCAGGTGGGAAATACCTATGAAAGACGAACTTAATTTAACAGTAAGACATAATACATTTCTATAGTTATATAATGTTAATTTTTGGACATTTGGGGAATGTAAACGTGCGCAAATAATTTTTTAAATTACGTGTAGCTATTTTATTTTTTTACTCCCATAATTCCTTTCTGGTCGTCTGCTTCTGCCTGGCTAGCTAGTAACGTAACGAGTTGATACCGGGCAGCAAATAAGCTCGCGAATCATGGCTGGAAAAAGGAAGTAATTTTCTTCATGCGGAGAGCCGCAACACAAAACAGGGGTAGCTTTAATGTTCTTGATGCTGCTATCTTCTATGTTGTTGTTCTATTAAACTGTTTGTTTCAATTTTTTTTTTTAAAAAATGCACTGGCGGCACAGCAGAGCCAACGCACTGCACAAAATAAGTTACCATTTGAGTTCATCATTAATCATGATTAAACTTGTGTGATACAGTACTGTACTGTAATAAAATTCTAAATAAAAAGTACTGAAGCATCCATTTAATTTCATTTTTCTCATTGGAAAACGATATAAATAGCATTTAAATTATATTCTGCATAAAAAAATAAGTGAAATACTTGTAAATTCAGTTTCAGTAATCAATTGCTTATAGTGTTCAAATTGGCTCTGGACCAACGTGATCACTATAAGCTTTTTCCACTGTACTATTCTCAGCAGTACCATTATAAAAGACATAAGGAATTAATGTTTATGAAGAAAAAGTTACACTGATTAAAATTTTCAATCAAGGGTGTCAAACGTATTTTCTTTTAGGGAACACATTCAGCCTGGTTTGATCTCCAGTTAAATTACAGCACAATAACCAATAAATAATGACAACTCCAACTTTTTGTCTTTGTTTTAGTAAAAAAAAAAAAACCCATTTAGTTATTTCAGGTTGTTCATATTTGTGCAGGCTAATTATATTTCATCGTTACAGGATAGAAAAATAACAAAATTATGAATATATTTAAAATAACAAAGACCAAAATGTTAAGTTGACCTGATTTCTCAGCATAATGTAATATTTCTTTTCACATCAAACTGAGAAGAAATCATGGAGTCATTATATTTTGCTGGTTTTTATGCTACACTTTTACATACAGATGCCTTGACTGTGGATTTTTTTTGTTGCAAACTCAGTACACTGGCTGGATCAGAACCTTTGGCAAGCCATATTTAGGTTGCATATTTGACACCCCTGGTTTAAATAGTGAAAAAACAATAGGGAAAAAAGTAGTTAATGACTCAATTTGGTAACTAAACATACGCAGTGACCCTAAGATAAATGTCAGTGTACTGTCTGGAATGTGTAGTTGTCAGTATGGAAACACAGAAAACACTCATTGTCCAGTAGTGACAATGACTGAATTCCACAGCACAGTGGGATTTTATGTCCGTACTCATGTTGGCTTCATTTCACGTCCTCTCATCCATATTCAGCACCGCTCGGCATCAGCTGGTCTGTCAGAAGAATCCTGTATTTGAGTTACAGCGCTGCCCTCATCAACAGCCGGCCTGTTGTGGGTTGGATGAATATTTCATGCCTGGGATTTCTTCCTAGTTTGACAAATTAGACAGCGGCTGAAAACATCTCCGCAAGAGTGAGGGAGGTTTGGATGAAACCTACTATGGAATCTGTTTTATTCATTTTGTTGAAAAAAATGGCAGAAGGTAACAAATTAATATCCACAACATATCATGAGTGTGCCTGTTAGGCTCCTAAAAAGGAAAGTAATGAGAATGATGAGATATTTCAACCTCAGTGGGAAGATTTAAGCCAGTGCAAAAGTAAATTACAGATAACATTCTGTTATAGAAATTGAATACACAAACTTAACTATAGTGCGTCTCTTTACCCTTATTTATAATTTTATACCATGAACATATGAGAAACTAGTGTAAACTTTGCTCAATATGTGTTATAGTGGTACAAAAAAGGTTTGTGGACACCCCATGCATTTCTCCATGCGATGCTCCCCTATCATCACACAATGCCACTTGGTCTGTGGGAAACACTGCATTATATCATTTGTTTGGAAACCAGTGGTTGTGGCTCAGTTGGTAGAGTGGGTCGTAAAAATGACTGAAGGGTTGGCGCCCTGGCTCTGGCCGTCGTCGAAGTGTCCTTGGACAAAGACACTGAACTGACTTAGGCTCCCTGTATGTGTGTGTGTGTGTGTGTGTGTTTATGTTGCCAAGATAAATCACCTTTGTTAAGATAGAAAAACTTTTGTTTTCATTGCAAATTTTGACAAACCTGCAGCATCATTATAACCCAACAGGAATGAGCGTCTCACACTGCAGAACTAATATTATAGATATTTCTGCTGAATTCACTAAATATTCTAAAAACATTGTTCAAAATCTGGATATTTACCACACTGAGACACAGGAAAGTGAACATTTTTAGTCTTTTTACATTTAAACAGTTGTCTTGATTGGAAACTGCACAATGTGACACATTTTAAAATTATTTCTATTTATTTATTTGTTTTCTAAAATCAAAATTTGTCCCCTACAGAGGACAAAAATGCATTGACACTCATTGTATTCACTGAACATTTAAACAAGGAGCTTTTCTTCCTTATAGAACAGACTGTGTAGGTTTAGGTTCAGTTAAAGTCACAGAAGGATGGAGCTGCTCCACCATCCTAAGGCATCCCAGTGTGAACAGTGTAGATGATGAAAACACCCAAACAGCTGATTGCTGGCTGAACTGCAGCCTCTTCCTGGTGGAGCCGTCGCCCTCAGTCGTCTGTTGGCCCAGCCCGGCCCAGCCTGGCCTGGCTCAGCTCAGCCTCCTGCCTTTATAATCTGCTCTGTCAGATGGAAGCAGCCATCCACAGAGAATAAGAGCCTCATTGTTCTGATTCTCCTCCTTTGTCGGGGATTGCAGCAGCATTTCTAGGTCACCGGCTGTGATTGAACACCCCACTGGCCAAACTGATGCTTCACTGAGGGGATTCTCCCCCTTTGTGTTCGTCCCCTCCCCATATTTCACTCAACACCATCAGGGGAAATGCAATTAGAAATCTGCTCCCGGCAACAACAGGCGGGCTGTGATCTGCTGAATGATTCCAGCTTCTGTTTTCTGTCACAGCACATACATTATGAATGCTGACTCAAACAGTTTGTTAAAAGGTCCTTTCATTGTGGTAATTGGGCGGACAAACCCACAGATTTTCTCCCCATTCACATTTCTACACATAATTATATTTCACTTGGCTCTCAAACTGGATACAGAAACCAAAGGTCATTGTTAACGGTCGGTACAAGATTCTTTCTCATGTTTGAAAAATGTGTCAAAAGCTCAGAATCTGTATATTTTCTCAGTGGAACATTTTTCTGTCATTGTTGCTTATTTTTTACTCCTTTTGCACATGCTTTTTTTCCCTTTTTTTTTTTTTTTACATTGTTCCACTGAGTGTATTCGTTGTGTTTTATTTGTGTGCATGAATTATTTCCACAAAGCTTAGATTTATTGTTTATTGTTTTACTTTTTTGGCCTATTTTTTCAACCCATTAACAGGTAACAGTTAATTACTAGTAACATGCAGTAACACTTACATTTACATATACATACATTTACAAAAAGTACAAATATGAGGTATTTATCGATTATACAAAGTATATAAATATGCCTCAAGTTCCACTACAATATTAAATAAATTTGGTAAAAACAGAATAATGTAATACTCTATGATAATATCACATAATTTTTGCACGAGTATTTGTTTTCACTTATGAGACATTTTGTTGATATTAGTTAATAATACTGAACTTTTACTTATGATATTAATTGTGCTTTGTGTATGATTTATAACCAAGTCAGGTGTGAAATCAGTAAAGAAAAAAAATCATCAGTACATACCATATTGGACCTTTTTATTATGTGAATTACATGCAGGGAAGTGAGGCCCCTTTGTTTATTTCGGGTCACAGAGCGTGAGTAAACAAGCAGCAGTCAGTGAGTGAGATTGAGTGGAAGTATATGTTCAAGAAACAAACTATGGCTAGCAATTTTGAAGAACGTGTTCTTTTTGATCCAATAATGTCATTTTAAACTGTTGTCTACTGCACTGGGTCAATGTCCAGTCCATCGCACCCCAGGTAATTGGACAAACTAATGGCTGTGTCCAGTGACTTAGTATTTGTGCATACTTGACAACAGGTCAAAAATTACCTGACAGAACAGTTAGTATAGTATGTGATATTCTGTCATAGCCTCACTACACATATTCTTTTAACACTTTAGTGTGGAATAGGCTTTGGTAAAATTCCAGAATTACCTTTCATTATGTACTGGGGTGAAAAGAGCTGAGGAATAGGTGCAGAAGTCTGGTGGTTTTGGGTGTTTTCAGACATTTAAGACTTAAATACATGATTACCAGCTCTAATTTTGGGTTTGATGTGACTCTACTGCTCTACTCTGTGGCTCCAAACAGACCAGAAAAGTGCATTAGATGTTTTCTGTTGACTTTGATGTGTTGTACTAGAGCTACAGAAGGAAGGTATGTGTTATCAAGTTTAAATGTTCTTACCCCTGATTTCAGTTTCTGCAGATTTAACAATAGCACCTTTGATATTCAAGATTTTTATTTTTTTATTTTTTTTTGCAATGGTTTTACTGAAATAAAGTTCCTAAGCAACATAACAAGATCAAGGTGCCTCCTCTGTTGCAACTTCAGAAACAGACTAAAGTTTGTGTCTTTTGTTTGTGGATGTGACTCATCTGCAGACTCTCTGAGGAGACACGCTCCAGGTTGTAGCAGCAGTTCAGTTTGTTACATGTTGAAAAGAATTGGATGTGAGGAGGTTGCACGAGGAGCTGCAGCAGACGTCTGCAGGGAAGTTTTAGAGTGAATCAGATCAGTGCAGCTCTCTGACAGCAGCTGCAGTCGACTTCATTAAATCCCTCCACCTCGGGGCATGAGAGGCTTGTGCAGAGTCACAACTGGTTAACAGTAGGAGCACTGAAACACTGCAGACAGAAGAAAGTAGCTCTGCACACAGAAATCTACCACTGTTGAACTGAATGTGATATTATTTCATGACAGTTTTCCTCTTGTGTAGTCTGTGAAGAACAGAGAATAAAGGTGGTAACTGTTTAAAACCAGTTGCTTATTGGTTTATCTTGTTATTTTGAGGATTACATGTCAAATAAAACATATAATACAACAATAAGAATGCATATATTTACTAAAAACAAAAAAAGTTTGTATTTTCATTTAAAAAAAAATAAAACACCTGTTGGTCATGTGGGACTGGTGTATTTTTGGGGCTAGATTTATTTTTTTGATGTTTTACAAATTTTATGTGCTTTTATGGACACATTCTTTGGACTTTAACGTTCTCCAGATTGATATGAACTAAATTTGGTCTTACTTGTATGTAATTTTATGTAATTCAGGCTTTCTGACCAATTATAGGATGTTGGAGGAAAGGAAAGGACAGGGTTCAGCCCAGTGATGAACTGGTGACTCATACAGGGGGTATACTGTATTAAGCCCCCACAGACCACCGTGACCTTATTGAGGATAAAGCGGGTTCAAATAATGAGATGAGACAAGGAAAAGAAAGGAAAGGATTTGGCAAATACTGGTTTTCTGGGGACAAACAAACAAACTTCACATTTTCCTGATTGGTAAAGAATATGAGGTTTAACAGAAACATAAATGCAACCAATGTATAATGTTTCTCAGCACCTTCAGCATATATGTGAGAAGGGAACTGTCGACCTGAGAACAAACACTGTCATCACCATCTTCTGTATCCAGACCCACAGTTTGGATTTAACCCAACATGAGATTGAGAATAAGCACAAGTATTGATCCTGTAGTTTATGAATATAATAAACATCTGATCTGACATCTGTATTCTGACCTCATGAATGAACAGTCTGAAAAATAAAGTATGTGTAGGAACCAAGTTTGTGAGTTGTCACTAACATCATCAAGACAAACTACATGAAACAAAAAAATCTTACTTTTATTTCAAAGAATAAAAATAGACTGGTGGTTAAATCAGTTCAGATAAGACTAGTTGTATGTTTCTTGTAATTAAATACAGTTTGTTTCACAGTGGTTTTAAGTTTATGCTTGTGTGTGATGTCATTGAATTTAAAATATTCCAACATAAAAATGTAAAGGTATGTGACCTGGAAGTACCAGATTGATGGGTCTGGTTACTGTGGAGGCCTGGCTGCTTTCCACCAATCAGTGGCAATGATCCCAGCTCTCCCAGGATGTCCGTCTCTTCCCAGAAAACAGTGCCGAAAGCATTTGGGAGAAGATCAGTGAGCAGCTTGTTCAGCAGCAGAGCCTCTGTGTACCCGTCGCCTCATTGTTTCTAAATGAATGGTGTTGTCTCATTACTGGAGCAGTAATGGGGGCCGCCATCCTAGTTTACAAAAGACATAGACGCAGAGGTTTGGAGCCAGAGAAAAAAATCAAAGCCAAATAGTGATTAGAGAAGAATGTAGTTTGAAGACAAAGAGTCTCCTCTGAACACAATTCGACAAAAATGTTATGTAATTATTCAGAGTGCTAGTACGACAAAAAAAAAAAAAAAATCATATTTCATTGTATTATTTTAATGTAAAACCACTGAACCCTCATGTCACATTGGGCAGCTTATCCAAGGAGACAGCATCAATAAATGTTAAGAAATACTGTCATAGGTTCCCAAAACACCTTCCAGGTTTCTGCCCAGCTCCTTTCAGACCAAAAAATGAGCTTGTAAATGCTCTGAAAACAGCAAAAGAGACTCAGTGACATTAAATTAAACCATTGTGACAGACTGTTGGTCAGGATGCTGTGATATGGTCCATTTAGAAATATTGGAACTGTGATAAAATCATGGTTTATGACTCAAAACTACAGGTGGGATGTTGTCATGAGCAGTTTTTGGCCACTAGTATCAACTTGGCTTACTTTGGTGTGTTTTCATTATGAAAAATTACCCAGTACAGTGGTACCCAGTACTAGATTTTTTGTATTGTCTCTGCCATGGTTCCAAGTGGTCCCAAATGATACTAAAACATGATGAATAACCACTGCTGTAGACAGTGATAGGTTACACACTTGTCTCTGTGGTCCAGATGTGGAAGTTGACAGTAAATGATACACTAATCCACATCATGACAGCCCAAAACTACACCATGATCACTTCAGGATAATCAGTCGTTGGTGGCTTATGTAAAAATTCTGATGAGACTACATGAAATGAGAAAGTTTATCAACAACTCCCCCATACATCACTGAGGTGTAGCACTGCCCTCCCTGGCTTATAATAAAGAGTTCTAATAAAGGATGTTTGCTCAGCTTTCAGGGAGGACCGGTGATGGTCACACACATGCACTAAATATTAAAATATTTGGCTGCAAGACTATAAAATGCATTGATCTCAAACAATGTTGACACCCTCTCTGTGGTGTTAAACAATGAGAAGAAATGCAGACAAAAAAAATTAAAAAATCAATAATTCCCTGAACACGTACATGCCACCCTGCTATGAAGTAAATTCAGGACTGTCCTGTAATGGAAATGCTATCAAGTAGAGTCAAGTTCAGTCGAGCTGAGTGGAGCCGAGCCAGTACTAGTGAAAATGCAGCATAAATGGTTAAGTGACCTTCTGGGCACGATAGTCTACGAGACACCCTGTGGAAACCCTCACAGACCTGGACTACACTGATGATATCTGCCTGCTATCCAACAACATAAGGCAGGCACAGGCTCTCCTAGCCAGAGTGGAGCTGGAGTGTGCTGAAGTTGGCCTCAGGCTAAATGCAAAGAAGACCGAGGTCATGACCTATAACATCCCCAAAGAACATCTGCCCCTAACAACAACAGAGGGTACTGCGCTAAGGGAGGTCAGCGACTTTAAATACTTGGGCGCATGGGTCGGCTCCACAGAACAGGATGTTAAAGTGAGGAAAGCACTTGCCTGGAGTGCTCTTAACGGCATGACAAGTGTATGGAAATCCAACCTCCCCCGGCACATCAAGATCAGTTTCTTCTCTGCAACCGTGGAGTCCGTTCTCCTCTATGGCTGTGAATGCTGGACACTAACACAAGCCCAACAGAAATCCCTGGATGGGTGCTACACCAGAATGTTGCGTGTGGCACTGAACATTAACCAGGGCGAGCACATCACCAACAAATGTCTGTACGAGGCATTACCAAGTGTGTCAGAGAAGGTAGCAGTAAGGAGGATGAGACTAGCTGGCCACTGCCACCGACACCAAGAACTCCCAGCCAAAAAGCTTGTACTGTGGGAACCAACACACGGGCATCGATCGAGAGGACGTCCCACACCAACCTTTGTGGACGTATTAAAGAAAGATGCTGGTGCAAAGAGCACAAATGAGCTGGCCAGATGTATGGAGAACCGAGATGACTGGAGACGCCGATGGAGGACTCGTCTGAGGACGACGTAGAGAGAGATGCACAGCCAGTAACATATAGAAAACCATGTACATTGGAGAGCTTGAGTTAACAATATAAAAATTGTGGCCTGTTAGATATAATTTTAACTTCCAATAATGTCAAAGGCCTGTTCCCAGTCAACAGTTGAGGAATGATCACATTTTTGGGATTAATTTTCCCATCTGAATAGCTCACAAATGAAAAGTACCCTTATCTCCTAAAATATTAGTCCTGTCCTGTCTGCAGCAGTCAGCTATTTACGGGTTTTTTTTGTCAATCCCAAGACACACACATACACACAAAGACAACACTTGGCTAATATAGATGTTGATAAGATAAAAGTCAACACTTTATGCTTTTAAAGATATGAATTATTCCTCTTCTTGTTGACAGTAGCACATGATGTTCTGTTGAGCCACCAGACTACACTGGTTCACACAAGAAATACTTAATGACAACTTTTCTCGGAATAAATGAGCCTTGGTGTGCTGTCAGTGGTACTGTAGCACTGTGAGAGGCAGACTCCCTTGGTCGTCATAACAACAGGAGGCGAGGACAATGGTATGCTGTGTGCTCTCGGCTGGGCGGCAGTGCTGCTGATGGTGAGAGAAAAACCAGCTGAGCTGTGTTGAACATGACACAGCAAATGGGCTGACTGTTATTTTCTTTCTTGCACTTATTTGTGCAAATAAAACTAATGAGAAAATCCTTTACTGACTGTTTTTCTGTCAGTTCGGTTGAGTGCATTGTAATTGTAACTGTATGTGTGAGAGAATGGGTCTGAAGTACAAACAATAGCAGCAGTGTCCTGTGATGGGTATTGTCTCTGCTTCTTGGCTTTTCTTCTGTTTGCTCCATGTTCTCTGGACATGTCTGTGTTGTTTTCTTCAGCAGACAAACACTGTTTCAGCTTCTCTAACACTAAGCTCTACAGTCAATTTCAGATTACAACATACATTTATAGAGTGAAAATGAAGAACAAGAAAAAATAGAGTAAAACTAACACACAGATTTACTGTATGTGTTCTTTGCCAAGTGGTAGAAATTATGAGCATTATATTCTACCCTCACAACTACAGTTTATTTATTTTATTTTATTTATTTGATAGGGACAGTGCGGATTAATGAACATAAGTATGACACAAATGTAAATATGATGGATTTTAGCTACATAGCTAATTTTCATCCGCAGTCCGTAGGCAGGCAAATACATAAAAACACAACATTACAACATAAGTTGTGCTCAGATGTTCACATACTCTAATAGAATGTGTGATTCTTTGGCCATTTTTCAGAGAATATGAAGGACAATGATGATAAATTAAAAAAAAAACTTTCACTTTTAGGTTTTTGGTCATTTATCAGGAAACAAATGTTTGCTCTTTTTAATTCATACTGACCCTGATCATAAGTTTACATACCATAGTTCTTCATCCTCTGTATTGGCTCCTTTAACCTCAGTGACAGATGTTAGTCTTTTGTGGTAGTTGTGGATGAAATACTTTATTTTCTCAGATGGTAAAGCTGCCCATTCTTCAGTTCCTTTCAGATTTTGGATTTTCTCTCATGAACTGCATGTTTAACACCTCCCCAAAGTGGATCAATGATATTGAGGTCAACAAAATTGAGATGGACACTATTTGACCTTTACTTTTTTCTCCTGTAAACAATGACAGGTGGAGTTGCCCTTATGTTTTGGGTCATTGTCATGTGGAATAATTCCAGACCATCCAATGCACATTCAGTCAGGATATATAAACAGTAGTACCTCTGACCATGTGTGCTGTACATGCTCTTCCCCATATCATCCACTTTTAAATACACACCAGGTAAATGAAGCTGTTTTAAAATATTTTTAATAAAAGTGATATTTCACTGTGTGGCTAAAAAAAATACATTATAGACTGAGAATGGTAGAGGTTTCTGCAAAAAAAAGAAAAAAAAAGTGAAGAAACATTAACTATAACAGCCATAACGGATTCACATCAACAGCAAAACACAACACAGCACCTGTATCTTCAATATATTACTATACATCCCACTGAATCACATTCACACAGAAACAAAACAACTGGAAAAAAAATTAAATAAATGAAAATAAAAATGTACAACAGAGACTGAGAGCAGCTGCATCCTTTCTGTAAATGTCAATTTATGGTAAAACCAAAAGAAATCTTTACTCTAATCACAAGTAAATAATGTGTCTTAAATGCCAAATATATTTATTTTCAATAGTATTAAATAATAGACCATTTCTAAAGGATTGGAAGGAGCACACGCAGGTCATCTGTGCAAAAAAAAGGTGGGGTTTATCTGCAGGAAATGTCGATCTCATTCTCAATATAATCTTTCAAGTGACACTAACTGAATAAACACTGGTTGTAACATGTTAAAACAGCTTTGACTCTTACCAATATTAATAAAAAATATCAAAAACTGAAAAAATATTCTTGGTCGTTGTTGAAAAGTTACAGCTCTCACCAAACATCAAGA
Source organism: Siphamia tubifer (assembly GCA_020466265.1). NCBI lineage: Eukaryota > Metazoa > Chordata > Actinopteri > Kurtiformes > Apogonidae > Siphamia > Siphamia tubifer. The sequence goes on along the minus strand of CM035788.1, from coordinate 26,920,850 downwards.
CTCATTTTAAGGATATGATTGAGATTGTGGGTCAAAAAATGAATAGCACCCATGTCTGCCCTCAGCCTCTGTAAAATGCAACAAAAATAATGAGACAGTGCACATGTCATTTGATAAAGGTGAGTTATGTACAAGACTAAATAAATGACATAAGCTAACTGTGTGTTTTCATACATAAACTCTGTAAACAGTGGCTGATAGGACAGTGACGGTGATATTTGGGTCAATTCCACTCAAGGTATAAAACTGTGGAGTTCAAAGCCCAGTTTACCGACGTATCCACTAGGCTCATCCTAACACTGATCTGTGACCTTTAACCTCAGCAGTGCGTTCCCACAACCGTGTAGGCAGCGGAGGTGGACGCCTCCATACGGATGGTGCTGAACGGTGACAGCTCCAGTTCGGTGGTGTTGCACTCATTTTCAGTGTCGCTGGCGGTGGCGGGGGAACGAGCCGGGCCACACTCGTCACAGCAGCAGCAGCAGCAGTCGAGGAAAGCTCTGGTGAACGGCTGGCACAGACAGAACAGCAGCACCGGCGTCACTGCAGACTTACAGAACAGCAGCAGCTGGCTGACCAGGTGCAGGATGTCCAGGGTTCTCTTGGGAATGCCAGCCGCCATGTAAACGCTGAGGATGTTGCAGATGTTCTCTGGTATAATGCAGAAACCATAGAGGATAGCCAAGGCCACCACAGCACAGTTCATCTGACTCTCCAGCTGGATCTGCTTCTTGCTGCCACGAACACACGCGCGCTCAGCACGGCGGATCTTACGCGCAGTGGCCAAGGAGCTGCAGATGGTGAAGAGCGTCGGCAGGCAGAAGTAGCAGCCGAAATACCACCACAGACGCGCACCATCGTAGGTGAGTCCCAGGACGTACAGTGTGTCCGGGAGCTCAGTGGAGATACGCACCACGCAGCGTTCGCAGGGCGTCACGTCAGGTGGGTCTCCGTCCTCGATTACCAACTGTCGGATCAGCAGCTCAGGCAACGCCAGCAGCAGAGCGCCGACCCAGATGACAGCGAGCTTGGCTGTGGTGGACGCCCAGTTCTCAATCATCTCATAGTACATCTGCACATTGGTGGCGGCGCGGAAACGGTCGATGCACAGAGCGCAGAGCGTGAAGGTCGTGACCCCAAGAGATGCAACCTGGCGACAGAAGATGACGGTCAATTTTATAAAGTCAACTTTTAAATAACCACAAACTGATCTGTTCTACAGTGTAGGATACAGTGGCATCTAGTGGTGAGGACGAAGAAGGCAACCAGAAATCACAATCCATTGTCCAATCTGAGAAACATAGTCTGTGGAAGATATGCATGGTTATTTATTTTCTACACCCCCCCACCCAAAAAAAAAGGGAGGCAAGGATATTGTTTTTTGTGTCTGTCTGTTCAGTTATCAGAAACTTTACGCAAACATTATTGGACCAATTTCTATTACATTTTCATGAGTGAGATGGTCCAGAATAGACCCTATTAAATTTTGGTGAATGTAGGTCAAAGGTCAAAATCACCCAAAAAATGTGTTTTTGCAATAAGAGATAGGGCAAATCCTTTAGGTCAGACATGTCCAAACTATTCCACAAAAGGGTTGGTGTGGCTGCAGGTTTTTGTTCCAACCCAGCAGCAGCATCACACCAGACTGGACTCAGTTAATCAAATGATCTCAGTCTTCAGAGAGTCGATTGATCAAATTGTGAACTCTTAGTTGGTTGGAACAAAAACCTGCAGCCACACCAGCCCTTAGTTGAATAGTTTGGACATGCCTGGGTTAGGTAAAGCTTCGGCAGGCTCAGGTCAGGAGGTTAACTCTCCTGGAAGTCAATGTAGGTTAATGTCGCCATGAAAGTGATAGAGACATAAGCTTGGGTGTGTACGTGTATGTTGGGGGTCGACCACCCCATGCCATGTAATCCTCTTATTGTTTCTGTGTGATTATTCTCCATTAAACAGTTAGAGGAGACCACAGCACTGACCTCAGACCTGCAGGACTGACTATAAATATATACGATTTAACATGATTTAATAAACAACATCTATCACAATAAATAGGAGGCCTTACCTCTGCTAAAGCTCTAAAGTCTAGTTATACAAACAAATGCCTGTTTCTGTAAAGATATTAAAAGAATAAATTACAAATGGATTACAAATGGCTCCACCTTGGCCAGTTTCCTACCCTTATGTTCCATGACAATCAGTGCAGTAGTTTTAGTATAATCCTATTGACAGATAAACAACCTCCTGAGCAAAGATTTCCACCATAACATCTGTACCTCAGAAACTATTAATCATAAGTGAAAACACATCTATCGTAGATAAATGATACATTTGACCAGTTTTATGTTCATTCTCCCACATGGAAAAACAAGGACACACGAAATCTTACCAAGTGTAATTTTCTAGTCAAAATATGACTATATATTTAAAAGAAGATATAATCACCTAAATATAAATAAAGCAGATAAAATCACCTTTACTGTATATCCCTACTTTTCAGTGGGATATAAAGAACAGATTTTTAGACAACAGATGTTGAAAATGTGATTTGAAGAAGTCTTACCGAGATGTTTTGTACTTGTTCCATTGGCAGATTTTTCTGCTTGAATTAAGAAAAAAATATGGAACTTAAATAAATAAATAAATAAATAAATAAATAAATAAATAAATAAATAAATAAATAAATAAATAAATAAATAAATAGATAAATGAATAAATAAAACCTGCCAATAGAACAAGTGAAAATGATCTTGGTAAGATTTGTTGAAATAAGATTGTTCAGATTTATTGTCTAAACGTTTTTATATCTCACTGAAAAGTTCCTATTCAGGTGATTATGTCTTATTTTAAAGAGATTATCCAGAGTAAAATTCATTTTAGCTCAATGTTTAGATGATACATATAATTGAAATTAAAAAAATCACATCACTTAGATGAGAAATTTCGATTTTGCCGTTTGGAGCCAAACTGTGTTAGCATAGAAGGGATTAGGGCATGTATATTTCGCTGACACGAAACACTATTTTTAGATCTCTACTAAAGTTCTAAACAACATCATGTTAATGTGGTAGTAAGTAGAGGGTCCCTGAAGACAAACCGAAGTGTCCTTCATGTGTGTCCAGAGTTACTTATCTTAAACCAGTACCTTTCCTAATGCAGAAGCCGTCTTTAGGAGGAAGTCCAAAATAGTCAATTGCTGAATGCAGACATAGACCCTCTGGAAATACATGATTTTGTTGAATTATTTTTTTTAAAAAACAACAGCCTGTTAGTAGGCTAAGCTTTGATGTTACATACAGCTTCATTTCAATTTCTAATGAAATACGGGACTGTGTTTATAAAAAAAAAAAAAATGCAACAAAATTGTGAATTTCCAGAGCGTGTAACTCTGCACTCGGCAACTATTACAGACTAAATACGAATCCTGCATCCAGATTTGACTCTGGATAATCCCTTTAAGTGTGATGGGATATTTGGACTAGAAAAGAGAAAAATAATAATAATGGATTAGATTTATATAGCACTTTTCAAGGCACCCAAAGCGCTTTACATTAGTGTTCCATTATTCATTCACTCTCACATGCTCCCTCTGGTGGTGGTAAACTACATATGTAGTCACAGTTGCCCTGGGGCAGACTGACAGAAGCGTGGCTGCCATTTCGCGCCTACGGCCCCTCTGACCACCACCGAACATTCATACACCAGTGTGAGTGACACTGGAGGCAAGGAGGGTAAAGTGTCTTGCCCAAGGACACAACGGACTGACTAGGACAGAGCGGGAATGGAACCTCCAACCCTTCGGTCAATGGACGACCCGCTCTCCCAACTGAGCCATGGCTGTCCCATGGTAAGATTTAGATTTTTGCAGTACACTCACAGGAGGAAAATAAAAACGTGAGATTATGAAAATAATAATGATGATAACCTAAAAACATGAAATTCAACATAAATAAACCACTTTTCAAATGATGGTGGAAATCCCACTGTTATTGTCACATTGTTTTTCTTCATGTACTGGAATTTGAGACCATTCATCAGATCCAGAGCTGATGCTGATGTACACTGTAAACCTGAACCTTCAGAATAATTACATATATTCAGTTGTGAATACTCAAAGTTTCAGAAATAGTACTACTAACTCAAATGTATTAAGTTTCTGTAACATGTTCTTCTTTTTAAGTACTTCCAACTAATTTTTTTTTATTTATTTAGGGGAACTATTGTGGATATAAGTGAATATAAAACATAGATGAGGTACAACTTAGTGGAATTAAGTCATTAAATGTTGAGAATGATATTTTACTGTTATTTCTATTGTTTCAAATAAACTTAACTGATGTAATAGATGCTGAAATACTATTTCAGAGCACTCAAAATAACCACCAATATCTATCACACACACAAAAAAATTACAATCACAATACAATCACCTATGGATGGATTTTGATAAAAATTTTCAGGGTATGTTGATAATGGGGAGATCTGGAAATGATTAGATTTTGGTGGTGATCGTACGGATGTGGGGGGTGGGGGTCTACCTTGGCGGAGGTCTGCGCTCTCAGAGTATAGAGAGCGCAGAATAAGCATCTACATTTTAAGTTCTGGAAAATTGTATTTATTACTGTAAGTTCACCTTAAAATAATTCAGGCAATCGATTGCCTTCAATTTTGCTACTTATTCAGGTTGACAGTGTGTATGACTGACTATTCAAATTCTTTCAATATATTCTAGGAAAATTATAAATTTGAGGAGCAGGCTGTCTGTCACAATGAAGTGACAAGTGGGGGAATTAGAAATAGAATTACAAATAAATGAGAGAAAACTGATGTAATCGACAGAAATATGACAAGAATATAAACCATGAACCTCAACAGTCTGCATAAATCCAGGTCTGGATTAGACCTCCTTTACCCTGTTTTCAAGAGGAGTGTCAGGTCCTTAAAGAGGGGGGTCGTTGTGTTCTAATCTCAGTCTCAGAGACTCTTCCTTAATCCTTTCCTCTATTTTGATTGGTCAGCATGAGGTCACATAAGGTCCAGCAGGTGTCATGTTGTGTTCTGCAGTCTGATGTGAAGCTCATCGCATTAACAAGCGTTTCTATTCAGTCACAATAAACCTGATTTAAAGCCACACTTCAGCTGATTCTGCAAATAAGTGCTTAGAATAAAACAGCCCTTCTTTTGATCTTTTAGTGATAATCAGCAATAGTGGAAGAAATATTCAAGCCTTATACTTAAAGTACTTAAAGCTCATTGAAAATACACTAAAACAAGCAAAATACTCAAAACATGAAACTTTAAAATGAAGTCAAATTTATTAGCTGGAAAATATACTAAACATATGAATAAAAGCAGTTATTCTGCAATAAAGTGGTTCCTGACAGTGTTTTACAGAAACACATAGATAGATAGATAGATAGATAGATAGATAGATAGATAGATAGATAGATAGATAGATAGATAGATAGATAGATAGATAGATAGATAGATAGATAGATAGATAGATAGATAGATAGATAGATAGATAGATAGATAGATAGATAGATAGATAGATAGATAGATAGATAGATAGATAATCACATGACCTTTTCCATTGGAACACAGTTCAACCTTTAGCCTATTCACTCTATCGAATTCATGGTTGTTTAATAAATGATAAACTGCATCAGTTAGAGTTAAATAATTCAAACATATTAATCTGTGCAGTAGTAATTTTTCTAAGGTACAGTTTTACCTCCAGTATTTTGGAGTTACATCCAGACAGCACATATTGTTTTTACTGTTGCATTTATGGGTAAGGTTTTCCTGCAGTCGATATTTACAGCATCACTAGCTGTACACTGTTGACAAGTTTAATAAATAACAATGCATTATATTCTAAATGTATTATCATGTGTTTATATCATCAACCTTATAGCATAATTATCTAAGTTATACTCTATGTGGACAAAAGGTGTTTTTTCTTCTAACAGGGGTCTGGATTACAAGACAATAGGAGCAAATGTCGTAATATAGTTTAATATTGGGATGAATATAATATTGATTATTAATACTGATGTTGATGTGTCAAATAATCATGAACATCTGACAGCTTTCCCAATATGTTGGTCCATATAGTTTATGAGTTCTTCTTAAGTGTGGTATTCAATTCAATTCAATTTTATTTATAAAGCCCTAAATCACAACAAAGTCGTCTCAAAGGGCTGGTATGAAGAAAGTAGATAGTTAGAGGTTTTAGAAGATTACTAATTACATTCGGAGCATGAAAAATATTTCTGAGATTTAGAGATGGAACATTTAAAAAACAGTCATGGCTCAAAAAAATAGGTGATGAGAAAAGTTAAGTAAGAACCATCTCAGTGGCATTTTTTTAAGCAAATATATAAATATAAATATAACAATTTAAACTGTTAATAGTGTTTTGTATCACAGACCCCAAACACCTGGATTCAATGTGTCACAATACTTTTGTCTATAGTGTATGACTTAAGCCAGGGGTTCTCTAACTTTTTTTTTTTTTTTTACAATGAACTACCCTCTGAAATATTTATTTTAAGTACCCCCAAAATGTTGCTTCAGTATTATTGATTAAAAATGGCTAATTTTCTTCCTGTGCTAAAAGTGTCTGTTTCCATTTTCAAAACTTTGTTAAACAAACATATTCAATTGTATTATTTAAAAATTAACACAGTTTTATATCATAATTAGAACTTTTTTATTTTTACAATCTCATAATGACTTTTCATTTGAATGGTGTCATTTTATCTCATAATTTTGACATAATTATACATTTCTTAACTCATATTTATGACTTTTTATTTCACAATTATCCTTTTTTTAAATGTCATATTCATTCCTTTTTTTTTAATCTCATAACTCTCTAGATGACTCAATTCTACCCCCCCCCCCCCACACACACACACACACATTTTTCCTATATTTTCTGCCCATACCCACGAAACCTACCTGATGGTTTTACTTTCTACTTTATTATGATTGATAAGTTGTACTTTTTTTTAAAAAACATAACTAGAGGAGGTGAATGAGTTGTTACCAGAGAACTTAGCTGTAGAACCCTCACCTCCAGGTATGGGATGATCCTGCAGGAGAACTCTCCCAACAGCCAGTCCTTGGTGAGCGCATGGAAGACCACGAGTGGCAGACAGAAGAAGATGATGACAAAATCCCAGAGTGCCAGGTTGGCCAACAGGGAGTTAGAAATACTCCTCATGTAGTAGTTATGACACACGATGCACATGACCGACACGTTCCCAATGACCCCCACACTGAAGATGAGAGCTGCGGTGATCATGACCACGTAGGCCCCGTAGGACTCTGCGGTCACCGGATAGAAAGGGTTCTTCACCTGCTTGCGTCTTATCCGTGGGTCCACTGGGGAGAACGGGGTGCTGTCTGGAAAGTCCGGCAGTATGTACTCCTCCTCATAGTCGCTGGTGTTCAGTCCAAAGGGTGCTTCCGCGTCTTGTTCCTGGGCCATGACCACATGTTGGGTTCCATCCTCACTGCGCTTTGCTCTGTGGTGTTTGGAACTGAGTGTCTGCCTCTGGATACTGGAGTTACGTCCATGTTGGGGTTCACTCTGGACCTCTGCAGGGGTGTAAGTATCCCTCTTCAACTTTTGGATATTGTTTCCACCCGTGCGTAAATCCTCCTTGTGCTGCGGTTCAGTTTGCGCATCGCTTTTACGCACGGTGTGTTGGGACATCCGTGTCCTCAGGTGCTCTGAGTGCGCGGGGTTTACAGTATCCAAACCTAAGGCCTGCGCACTGGCACCGTGCTGAACCCTATTGTCCCCACCACTGACCGTGCGCCATCTCTGGTTTTGCGCATTCCAGTCAGCGGTGGTGGACTCATAATGATGGATGAAAGTGCTCTTTGTTTTCTGCCAGTGGACTTGACTTGCCACGGCCTCACTGCACAACCACAGGCACAGGAACCTGAGGAGTGGGATCAGCATGGTGTGGGTCTATTTAACCCGTACGATAGAACCAACACAAGACATCCATCTTCTGCAAATAAGCGCAAATTTGTACTTAGAGCAGCCACAAAAACATCTACTTTCTTCACTGTGTTTGGAAAGAGTTAGAAGTCTTGTTGCGTAAAAGGAGTGGACCTCTTTGGTTCTGGTGCGTCCCAGTGCGGCTCCAGGCTGCAGGCATCCCCAGGGAAATCTGACACCGCCACGATGGACACCTCCTTAAAACTTCCAGCTCAAACCCTTCACATCTTCTACAGCAGAAGGTGATCAACTGGATCCCAGAGACAGACCAAGTAGTACCCGGGACAGGTCCACAGTACGCACAGCTGTACCGGAGGGCTCGGGTACCGGGTTAGAACAGGGTCGGAGAGGACGTCGAGGTCCGTCTGAGGGGAAAGGACCCGAGAAGAGGAGGAGGAGGAGGGGGAGGGGGAGGAGGAGGAAGGAGGAGGAAGGAGGAGGAAGGAGGAGGCGGGGACGGGGGGATCATCTGTCAAACTGAACCCAGATCAGAACGACTTTAAATATTAGAGTATGAATTATTATAAATATAATTATTTATTTAAATGACAGTCTTTACACTTTACCAAGATTAAAAAAAAAAAAAAAAATAAAAATCGGCGTCAAAACCTTCCTGTATTCTTCTTTTAACCCCAACTCAGACCTTTATTATTTTATGTCACAGTTGAACTCTTGTTACACCTTCCCTGATATTTACTGGAAAATTATAATGTCATTATTGCAGTTAAATGTCACTGCGCTTCCAAAACAGACTGAGAACATTCACAACTATATCCCCATGGACCCTGTGCGCCACCTAATGCTAAACCTAGTGCAGTACTCTTGTTCCTCAAAGTCAATATAATAACATAGACTTTATAGTCCATGGAATATATCTTGCATTCATCTTTATTAAAAGAAAAAAAAACATGATATTAAAAAAAATATTCATTATGATAATATCTTTAACAATTCAATAATCATGAAAAATGATTGATACATGCCTAGCTATCCTAAAATAAAACCTAATTAACTGTCCAAATCTAACAACAAGCACCTTCTAATTAGCTAAACAATAATAAAATGACTTCATTATAAAATATGTTCTTTTTATTAAGTTGAGATAATTATGACAGATATTTATTTTTTTGAAAAGACTCCAGGGTCTGTTCTATCTCCTCTTTCTTAGTTATTTAATATAAAGTAAAGCGTGTATTTATCACACTCATGTCAACAGTGTAACTACATTTTTAGAAATAACTTTCAGTTTCAATTTTACTCAATTGTATATATGATATTTAGAATAATCTTTCTCTGTTATATGGTGTTATGCTGTTTTAGGCCTGAAAACAGCAAAAATGTCAACTATTCTGTACCAGTTATCTATGTTATCCTCTAAAGATAATTCAAAAGTCCCTCCATTATATATTAACACAGCAGTATTGTAGTATTATAATGTAGGAGACACATAGAATCCTGTGGTATTCAGGTATTTTAAACACTCTGCATGTATAAGTACAACATTAAAAACCCTGGTTTCCAAGTAAAATGCTTCTAGAATAAAAATACTGCTACTTTACCAAGTTTGAGTCACTAAAAAAGAAAAATTAAGTCCAAATGCAGGTTCATTGTAGTTTACAAGATACAGTTTGGGTCAAAATTTGAAAATGTATAATAGAATGGGTTTCACTCCAGTCAAAATATATGTGCAGTAATTACACTTTGTCATATATGGTACATTGAGAACATCAGCAAACCAACAGTTGCCATTTGTTTTCATGTTATTAACCCATAATGAACCAAACATCCAATGGCAACCAAACTCATCCACTGATATAAAAAGTCAAATCATCGTTGATCCATTAATTCTATTCAAACCATGTCAATAATTGCTGTACAATTCGGTTTATCATCTTCTTATGTGACTAGTTTGCACAATCAGAGGGTCTGTAGTTACCATGGAAACACACTTATCTTCTACAACATTGATTCAGAGTAAACCTTATGGAGTTGGATCAAACAGTGAATGGACACGCTAGGTTTATGTTCAGTTATTGACATTTTTGCTGAAAAACTCACTTTTCCTTCAGTTTTCTCTATTTTTAATATAATAATTCACAACTTTAATCTCTGTTTTAATGAACATCTATATGGCAAGTGAATGAAATGTAGGAAAATACCTTTTTTTATTTTAAAAACTGATATTATTACCATGTTCATGTGTTCTACTATATCCAACTCTGGTAAAAAAAAAAAAGGTATTTCCACTTTAACAGCAGTAGATCTTATTATGCAGCAGGAAAATGTATCCATATCCTCATATGTTATATATATAGTACAGGGTGTCCAAACCTGATCCTCGTGGGGCAGTGTGCTGCATATTTTAGATATTTCCCTCCTCCAAAACACCTAGAGGTCTTTCTGCAGAGCTTTATAATGAGCTGATTATTAATTGAGAAGCAGGTGTACTGGGAAATATCTAAAACATGCAGGACACTGGTCCCCATGGATCAGGTTTGGACACTCTGTACTATACTGTATATAACCAAATATTTGGATTTGGATACATTTTACTACTGCATAATGAGATTTACTGCTGTTAAGGTTCAACTACTTTTACTTGTTTAATGTAATGCACAGTATTTGTGGCGGGACAGTAGTTAGCACAGCGGCGCAGTGGTTAACACTTTTGCCTCACAGTAAGAAGGACCCTGGTTCAATTCCCACACCAGACCTTTCTGTGTGGAGTTTGCATGTGCTTCCTGTGTCTGCGTGGGTTTCCTCCAGTTACTTCCCACCATCTAAAGACATGCACTGATAGGGCAGGTCTCCCTTGAAAAAGAGATCACTGATCTCAATGGGATACACCTGGGGGTAAATAAAGGTTAAATAATAAAACTCTACCACATTAACAGATGTGTTGTGTCACTGTTTTGAGGAGTTAACTTTTCACTGGCTTGAAAAAAGACCAGGTGTTTTCACCTTTGAGACAAAGATTTATTATCAAAACTAGTTTAAATTTATACGGTTTAAGAAAAAAGAAAACAAATGGTCCCAGGAACCACAAACCCCACCCCTCGCAATCATTTTAGCTCTGAATAGACATACTCCCCTCAAAATGTGAGACCATGGATTGGACCTTTCAAGGTCACTCAAGGTCAAAGGTCATAATTCTATTTTGGAGACTACATGTAGTTTCCTATCTGTCAACAATAGTAACTGTGGACGTACCACTACCATTTGGATTTCTGATGATTTAAAATCATGTGACCTTGATTTTGACCTTTCAAGGTCATTCAAAGTCAAAGGTTATGCTACTTGTAGTTTGTTCAAGGTTCATACACATTTTTCAAAGTTATCAAAGTTAAGCACTTTTAAGGGTAATCCCCCCCCAGCGCAACACCTTCGCACTTGGAGAAAATGTATATCTACAAGAATACATATACTCATCATGATTAGTATTTATGTCACTTTTTAATTACAGTGATGTATATTATACTATACTATAAATATTTAAAAGTGTGTTTTATAATGGATTAGATAATAGGTAATAGTAATTAGATATATAGATAATAGTCATAGATAATAGTAATTAGATAATAGTTTACAAATTAAAGAACACAAAATGTTGGCCAAAAAAAAGAAAGCCAAATGCTGTTCTTCAGACACACACAATACAGATACAATGATTAAGATAAAAATATACCTGGAGTCGATCTGAAAGTCCTGCACAGATACTAGACTGGGATCATCTGGAAATACATCGATTCCTGACACTGATAATGAAAGAGTTTTACTTTGCAGAAACTTTCACCATCTTTGTACTTTAAACATAAAACCCTCTAAAACAAACACTAAAACCTCCTGTAGAATATTTTATCCAGGTTTTTATTTTATTTTGACAAAGAAAAATGAGAAAACAGTAACAAAGCTATAAATGCCATAAACTGTCTAAATATTTTTTGCCCTTTATGTACATTAACTGCTTTCACACAGTCAGTAAAAATATAAATAAAAAATATTACATTAATTTACACGCAAAAAAAAAAGTCACACTTCAGGATTCTTGTGACCTTTGACCTCCTTTGAGATCATGCTGGTTCAGACGCTGCAGACTGTGCTTTGGTGACGGCGGTGTTGCATATTTGGTAGACCGTTGTATTTTTCCCTGCGTCGTCCTGGGCTTGGTACGTTGTCAGACACATGTCGAGCCACGGGCGCTCACCTGAGGAGACATCACAGCTGGTTATGAAGTGTGACGCCAATCAGAGCGACACGTTTGTGTTATTTCTCTAAAAAGCACAGCATGAACCACAGCACAACAGTGTCAGAAGGAGCCGGAATGCAAGTAAAAAGAGAAAATCTGTTGTCTTTATATGGTGTCAAGAAAAGTGGATGACATGGTTTCTAAGCTGTCATCATGTATCAATCATGAAATAAGTCTGATTTTACATAAATAAGCGAAATAAATGTACATATTTACAGATATAATAGAAACAGAAGGTAAAGTGGAGGTGCAATGACATCAATGAAGACAGAGTATTTACATGTCATTGTGGAGTTTGTTAACAATCAAAGCTTCTGAGTAAAACACAGTGAAAACCTATCAAATATAATGACTTTATTTCCTTCCACAGGAAACATTTTAGTAGAATTGTAAGAAGCGTCGAACTGTAATAATCATGGCACTGATTATAATGCACATATTTTATGTATATGTATGATTGTGCTTTTCTTTTATAAGATAAGGTGCTGCAGAGAAGGAGAATATCTTCAAAAAAAATGTAACATTAGTATTATTTTTTTACTTCAAGACAACGGAGTGAAACATACAGCAAACTGCATGGTATAAAAGGTGTCCATCCTATAAAGACAAAGACACTATAACGCCAACCCTGCTCCATTATACAAGTGAGCACAGCGGATGAAATTCAATTTCCAATTTATCCTAAATATACTTTTTCATTATAGCATGTGTACCGTAAATTCCGGACTATAAGCCGCTACTTTTTTCCCAAATTTTCAACCTTGCGGCTTTTTCAGTGATGCGGTCAATTTATGTAATTTTTCTAATGGCCGCCAGCGGCGCTCGAGTAGAAAAGGTAAGATTTAGACCGGTGGAATATATGCGTCGAGGAAGACTGAATGAAAAAGGAGGGGCGGAACAAACGCGGGGTGACGGGTTTAAGTAGGACCGGTAAAGGTGAGGGACAGACAAAAAAAGGTGAAGAGGGGGTAAAAAGTTGCTTAAAGAAAAACCTGCGGCGGTGTGTGAAAGAAGACAGAGGCTCGACCAGACCCTGTGGATTATTTTTGCACGTTGGCACGGAGGAGTTTGACTTGAACTCTCTGCGAAAGATTAAAGTTATCGCTGACTCTGCGATAGATGAGGTGAGGCGGCGACCAGCCACCTGTTTGTGGACGCGGCGGACAATAGTGGATATATATTTTTCCCTCCCTTACCTTTGGAAATATACACTTTTTTTTCCTTGGATTACTTTCAACGGGACCCGGACTCTGCAGGTCTGCATCAAACCTTAAGTATCATTTTCTGTTCATTTTCCCAGCTGTGATTTTTGGACTGTGGACTTTAATGAAGAACATTTAGTTTCATTCGCGGGACTTGAAGTCGGGTTTGGGTTAATTTTGTGTTTGTGTTACATGTTTTAATGTGGGCACATGCGGCTTATATACAGGTGCGGCTTGTGTATGTACAAAATCGGTTTTCCTCGTATAATGTGGTGGGTGCGGCTTATAATCAGGTGCACTCTGTAGTCCGGAAATTACGGTAATTTCATGATAACAGAGAAACTGACTACAGCATTCAACTGTCTGACATCAAGATGGGTTAGCCTAGAATTTTTTTTTACTTAACAGAGGAAAGAGAAATAATGATATTTGGAAGTGTCCCCATTGACTTAGGACCTCTCAAAAAATTTTGTGCATCCCAAAGTCAACAGCCTTGGCATCACCCTATACAGTAATTTTAAACTTGACAAATGAATCAATAGTGTTTTAAAATAATGTTTTTTTTTAGGGCTGCACAATATTGTCAAAATGTGTGATAGGTGTATAGCATTCCACTAACGATAATATTGGATTATTTCAATCAATTAGTTATAGCGTAAGACAAAATAAATACTTTCTCTCTGTCGTTATCTGAACCCGCTTTATCCTCACTCGGGTCATGGGGGCCTAATCCAGCTACAATAGGTGAAGGCGGGGTACACCCTGTATGAGTCTCCAGTTCATCTGAGGGCTGAAAATATATAGACAAACAATCACTCTCACATTCACACCTATGGGTGATTTAGATTAACCAATTAACCTATCAGTGAATGTGTTTGGATGGTGGGAGGAGACTGGAGTACCTGGAGAAAAGCCACAAATATGTTATAATTGTTTGTCAACAGCAGTTGTTTAAGTAAAAACAGAAAATATCTCCAAACTTTGAGCCGATTGCCAAAAATGTTCAGTTGTTGGTTTAACAGAGTGGCACAGCCAACAACATGAAGGGGGTGGGATGATTTGCATTTGAAAAGCCAGCGCTCAAAACAAGTTTTCTGGTGTCATTATTCCAAAATAGAAGGAAAGATGGACCTATAGAGTTTAATTAATGAAGAATTGAGACTCAACCATAGCCTCTACAGTTTAGACCACAGGCACATGTTTTAAAATGCATAGTTCCATTAAAAGAAGCACAATACCAGTCCTTTAAAACACTTTAAAACACACCGAACCAAGGACACAGCCCCAGACAGGAAGCTTTTCTCTGTTTGGATGATGGGCAGATTTACCTATGCTGCCCCCCAGTGGACAGAGGGAGTCCACAGTTTGACAGACAATGCTCTGAGCCTCCTGATTGATGGCTGCTTCCTCTGACAACACGTTAAAGAACAACTCCTAATGTCGAGAGAAAACAGAACAGAAGAGGCCAGAGTTTAAAATCATTATAGCAGGAAAAAACAATCTGGAACCTTCAGCTTTAATTCTGTTTCAGGTGATTCGAGGCTCCATGTCAGATAACCAGCCCTTATTTTCTATCCTATTAAGTCTATAGAGTCAGAAAGAACAGAACACCATCAGAAACAAAATACAAAGTCATAAAAACAGCCTCAGGGCTTTGTTTTTGGCTACTTTGTTGTTTTGTCGCTCATGGGGGTGGAGGTGTTAATCACTATAACTGCTGCTCTGATTATGTCAGCGTCTGAGAAATCTACCCCCTTACAGGTGAGCAAAGTAATGAGAAAAATGAAAAAAAAAAAACAAAAAAAACCAAATAAACAGTGGAGTTGAGTCAGCATGGCTCACCTTCTCTGACTATTGCACAGTAGAGAAAGCCCATTACAAACAATCATATCTGCTTGAAAGGACGCTGACAGCAACATAAGAAAAGTTCTAATGTAAATGGAGAAAAAAATGTCTTTTGTTTTCTTTAAATATACTCTCATATACTTTTGTTACATGATTAAAAAAAATGGGGGAAAAAAATGGTTTTGTGCAATTTACTGTATCAGCAGCTTCTGTGATCATCGTCCTCCTCTGCCTTTTCTCACCTCGTATATTAATGTCGTTGCATGAATCTGCTGAGTACGGTTAAATTCTGACAAAATGGTGCAGGGTCTGGCTACGCTCAGGCTTATTTACACATAAAGCTTTGAAGCTTTATATCTTCCTGACAACATTTCATCTTTAATTGTCCTCTGTTCAGCTCTATTTGTTTTTCATAACAATGCAAATCATCCATGTTTAACTCCTGGTGTGTTTTGTCAGAACAGTTTTACCTAACATCATAACAGCTGTGCTCATTTTTCCTAAAATATTACTCCATTACCAGTGACCTTAAACACAGTGTTGGTTTAATCTGACTTCTTCTAGTTAAATATGATGTGATCCATGTCTAGACTCACGGCGTCTCTCCACAGTAAGACGTCCAGTGTATCGGTGTCGTCCTGCAGTTTCAGCTTCATTAACAGGACGAACTGCATCAGCTGAACACCGAGGGCTGGAAACCAAAAACATTAACAGTCAGGATCCGAGAACAGAACTGCTGAATACCAAAAAGACAAAAGGACACAACAATAACTCAGATTGCTGTTATGTTTTGACTGGATGTGAAACCACCATGACTCTGTAGGTCTCTACAGTACATGATGCCTCACTGTTCTATAGATGTACTTGCACCTCATGACACACTGCAACCTGCTGCTTTCTACCCCTGAAAATGTCATGATTTCAGACAATGCTTTAGAATTAAATTAATCCAGTAAAGGCCTTTATTATCTATAACTGTCTGAATATGTTGTTGATTTTGTGGTTTGTAGTGACTTATAATGATAAGATTAGTAGATTTTAAGATCCATTTATCTTATTACAATCTATTTAAGTTTACAAATGTTTGCCTATTATTAAGGATTTTCATGAATGAAGGAAAAACAGTAAGAGAAATGAAAAAGTAAATATATAATGAAAAGGTCTAACCCCACTGCATTACGCCACATGTGCATACAATATTAAAAAAAGTCTAAATCTAATCTAAAAGATACATAGCAGAAAGAATCATTAAATCTTCCTTTAAATTTTGATCAAACTCATCTTATATCTACACAACCCATAATGTTAACATGATAAAAAATATTTCAACAAAGCCAAATCATCATCGATAATGTTCACATGAGGCTAAAACATGTTTTTCATTTGTGATGGTGTGTGTGACTTAAACCAGAAACTGATGTTCAAAGAAATTGTTGGTTTAATATAGTGAAGATCAAAAAGCATGAAGGCAATGGTTTGATCACTGAGGGAAACTGAAATCCAGAGGTGATAAAAGTACTCATATTCTGTAGTTAAGTAGAAGTACAGCTACTTATGTGAAAAAATACTCTGGTAAAAGTAGAAGTACTGATTTATCTTCTTTACTCAAGTAAAAGTAAAAAGTACAACTTCTCAATTGTAATAAAGTACAAAAATAAAAAGTGATCTTTTTTTTTAACCAGGAAAAATTTTAAAAGCCTGAAAAGTATTTAAAATAAATCATTTAAAAGTGAGTTAGTGTGTAGATTATGTGTTTGATCAGGTCACATTTACTCAGTTTTGTAGGACAGGAAAATGTAGGAAAAAAAGTCACAATGGAGATAAAAAAAAAGTCATCATGAGATTTAAAAAAGTTATAAATATGAGAAGAAAATGCATAATTTTGAGATAAAATGTTAAAATTGTGAAATTAAAAGTCAAAATTGTGACATAAAACTCAAAGTCATGATATAAAAAGTCAAAATGATGAAATAAAAAGTCAAAATGATGAAATAAAAAGTCAAAATGATGAAATAAAAAGTCAAAATTATGACATAATAGTCATTTAACTACAATATATAAAGTCACAGTTTCTCTCCTCCACTGATTTTCCCTTTGAAGTGACAAATTTTTATACTGTCACATCTGTTTAGTTTGAAAAAGTAACAAGTCTATTCTGAGAATGTAAGGAGTGTAAAGTACAGATATTTATACAAAAATGTAGGGAGTAAAAGTAAAACGTTGCTAGAAAAATAAATACTAAACAAACATACAGATACCTAAAAAATATATTTAAGTACCTTTACTTAGTTACCTTCCACCAGATTAAAACTAAACTGACCCTCTGCAATGATCTTCTCATTGACCTCTTCAATCCCTTCAGCACTTGGTTCCCTCATCACAGCCTCTGAGCACCGTTTACACCTACAACAAACACAAACACACAGAGGCTTGAAAACTGGACAACTACAAAAACTACAAAATATAATTCCAGTGAAAGTCCAACTTCTGGGTTTAACCAGACTGTTCCAGGGTTGAACTCTGACCCATAGTATCTCCTCCTCCCTCTGAAAAGGAATGGTGCAGACATGTCCAGCAGAGTCAAATGACCTCCTGATGACCTCACAGGAACGATGTTCGGGTAATCGGCTGATAGCAGTTGCACTTCCTCCAGAGTTGCACCTAAAAAAACACCAGACTCAGGTGGAATTAGTGCACCAATACGAAACTAAAACCATTAGCTTTTAAATGGTCAAAGGCAGAAGGATTATTATATAAGACAAGGGGTAAAAACTGAACAGAACAAAACTAATTTACCCATAAGGAAGATGAGTTGCCTGCTTTTTCCCTCAGATAGGAGCTGTGTGGACAGGTGGACAGTCACATTTCTAATGGTGGATCCTGGACCGTCTGCAGGGACGTCCACCTCTCCAGAGAGTGCCCACTGTGGAGGACTGCAGGGCCCACTGTCCACAGACGCCTCAGAGAACACACGTGCCAGCAGGTCATCATCCGGGACGTCCTGCCTGAGATCAACAAGGACCAGAGTCTTAAACCTTTCATTTTATGATCATTAACTTAAGGTGGTTGTTGCTTCAATCCGAGTGTGTTTACACAACATCTACATACATGGATGAGCATTTGTTGCAGTAAAGTTTCAGAGCCTGGTGAAGGTTTTGCGGTTTGTATGAATGCAGTTGTACTCGGACGTGGTGAACTTGACCCGGATCAGACCGCTTCACCTCAGCCAGAGTCAGAGTCTGAACATCATGACTGCACGTTCTCTCTGCTCAACCATGAAAATAGAAAATAAGACGTGAAGAAACGTGACCTGATCTGACAAAGTGTTTCACCGGAGGTCTGAGCCTTCAGTATTTCATACCTGTAGTGCCGTCAGCAACAGGGACAGAAACTTGACCTGAAACAGAACCAGTAAGAACTGAAGCCCAAATGACAAGAGCCAAATAATGACATGTCCCCAAAATACTCACAATATCAAAAAGTGGTAATAGTGTCTGATGTTACTCGTCCCATTGACAACACAGTTTGGTTTCAGGTTTGTATAAAGTATATTTAAGACATTTTTAAGATTACTAAGAACAGAATTTAATTCCCTTTTCACAACCATACTAGCAAAAATATTCATGACTCCTAAAATTGATGAGTGCTTTGATTCTCACCTCTGTCTCATTTCTCACTGAGCAAAGTTAGCGATGCATCGTTCCTAATTTCAATCTAAGCTGGTGGGTTGGAACGAGTGGAACTGAGTCGACTAACGCTGCTTTCTTTGGAGCAAGTTTATGGAAACATAACTTAAGACCTATCATGTCAAATTTAATACCATTTTACAACTTTTTAAAGTACTAAATGCAGATTCAAATATTAAGACTTTTTAAGACCCTGCAGGAACCCTATTTTTATGACTACTTTGAACTTGAATTTAATGCCCATTTCAAAGCTATAACTGGCAATTATTTGTGACCCCTAGAATTTAAGAAAATATATTTAATTACTGCAACACCTTGATTCCCATCATTCTGTGTTGAACTGATGCCTTGTACAGTACGCAGCTCACTTCAAAGACCTCTCCAGTCATGTCTACCAGGATGAGAATGATCTTTTCTCCAATCAGATATTATTATATTTCCATTTCCTCATGCTTACTTTTTGATTACAAGTCACCCCCCAAAGATCCCAGAGTCAGCTTTTCAAGAAACTACTGGCTGCACATGTGTTGGTCTGAATGTTTTGTTATTATTTTTTACTGGGGTCTGTAAAGTTATCAATAATTGGTTACTAATTTTAATATACATTGTCATGTTGGTGTGACTGGAACTGAGTCTCCTAATGTTAGTGTCTTTGCAGGCTGGACATTTAACAGTCATATTTATAGTTTATGGCAACATAATGTAAGCCCAATCATATCAAATTGAAATATTTTAAAAGCTATTTGTATATTTAAGACCCAACAGGAACCCTGCATTTAGGAAAATTATAGACTGACAAACAGAATGGCAAAAGGCACCACTTCAACAGATCACAGATTAACTGCAGTAAGATGAGTGGAAAATATTGAATGGTTTTCCAGTTATTCTCTGGAATCAAAATGATGAGGACCGTATGGATGGATGGACGGCAGACAATCTATGCCCTGTATTAAATAACAGGGGGACAAAAATAAAGGAATCAATGAGCAGAGAACTCTACAAAACACACTGGAAACTATATGTTTGTTACTGAGTGGATGTCCCTAATATTTAGTACCTGACAATTTAGAAGTGACTCTACAGGAGCATGGAACTCAATATTAATATATAATTTTGCTGGTTCTGTGTCAGCTAACTCACCTTTGAAGGTTTTTCAGCCTTGGTTGTTTAACCTTACTTGGCTTTGTAGAACTTTTCATTAGTTAAATTGTTGTTGGTCTTCATTGTGTTTTTGACATGCACAGTATATTACCAAATTTACTCACCTGCCTTGACTCAAAAATATACTTAAAGGGATAGTTCAGTTTTTTTCACATGAACCTGTATGGGTCGAGTTCTGGTCCTGGTTTTGGTCAAAGCGAAAGTAGTCTCGGCAGGTTTCCTGGGGTCAACAAAATAAAAAGTGTTTCTTCTTAAAACCATATGTTTGAATGAGTGATTTATTTGCATAACAAAACCATCACAGAACAAAAACTCACACCTTGTAATTGCTTTGACCTACTATCTCTCAATAGTGATCAATACACGTTGTCACTGCTAACAGCTGTACGCCTTAGCAAACTACTTTCATCAGTCATTCGGCAGTGTTTGCGGCTGCTATGTGCAGGGACACAGCTGTTAGCAGTGTCAACGTGTATTGATCTAGTCTAGTACTGACTGCCTCTTCCTGTTTCTGTGACAAGTCTTACTCCCTGATGAAGGCCATTTGTGCCGAAACGCGTTGGAGTTTTTTATATGTTTTTATATGATTTTATAGGTTTTGTTAACCAAGCCAGTTTAATAAAGGCTTTTTATCTTTCACTTTTAAGAGAGTGCCTTGGAATTTTTCTTTGTTTTATGCTGTTCTCTCCCATCCAATAGAGCACCTCTAATTTTTATTGCTTATTTTGAGTCCAGGTAGCGCTCCTTAAGCAAACTTTTTTTAGGTGTATTGATCACTATTGAAAGAAAGTAGCTCCAAGCAATTATGAGGTGTGAGTTTTTGTTCCATGATGTTTTTTTTATGGAAATAAATCACTCATTCGAACACATACTGCTTTGAGAAGAAACTACTTTCACTTTGACCAAAACTGGACCAGAACTCGGGACACAGGACACTGTCGGGGGTAAGTCACTGTGGGTGCACCAGAGTGAAGACGGTGAACCCATACAGATTAATATGAAAAGAACTGAACTATCCCTTTAAATGACATCCCATTCTTAATTCAGAGAGTTTAGTAATATGACATGGCAATAATCTGCAACTGTATGTGTGTGTGTGATTGTGAGGGGGGTGGGGGTGGGGGGGTCATGCGGATGAACTGGACTGACCTTTAACCCCATAGAGTAGTTAAAGGCCAGGTCCAACGTTGGTGTGATCTCACAAATGCTTCTGAGAGGAATGGTTAAAAATTCCCATAAACACATTCCGAAACCTTGTGGAAAACGTTCCCAGAAGAGTTGAAGCTGTTATAGTTGCCAAGGGTGAACTCACATCATATTAAACCCTATGGATTAAGAATGGGATGTCAAGTTCATATGCGAGTCAAGGCAGGTGAGACAATAATTTTAGCAGTATAGTATATTTTGGCCTCTTGGAATATTTGTCTTTCTGTTACACTTAACAGGAACGCAACAACAGCATGTTATTGTGGTAAGTCTGGCTTTGTGAAAACATCTCATATTCATGTTTTTGTGGCGGGGGTTGTGTTCCAGATCAGGTGTTGGGTGTCACCTGCTTCTAAATGCTACCAGCACTGGCCAACCACTCAGTTCTGTAAACTGACAATGTTCCTGATTTTCTGTTGACATTTCTATAATAGTGCAATGACTCCATCTGACAGTTTTAACCGAAGTCATATGAGAGAAGTTTGTCAAACCGTTGTGCATTTATGGAAGGAGAGAAAGTGTGTCCCAGATATTTTGTCTGGAATAAAAGTTACATAGCAGACCTAAGCCCTGCAGGTCTGAAGTGAGTTTCTTTGACGGTAAACGACTGAGTAAGTTTGCAAAATAAAACCTTCAGGTCACAGTTGAAGTTTAGACATTATTTTATCCCAGTGAAGCGTGGGCTTTTAGCTCACATAGCTAATGGAAGACGCTCCCCTTGGCTGCCACCCATCCATCATTTGTCCGTCTGTTTGTCTGAGTAGTCAGATGTTCATATTTCTGCTGCTGGCAAACACATCTCTTACTACAATCTCTCCTCTTTGTATTCTGGTCTCACATTTGGAATGTTTTATTTAACTTCCTCCTAAAAGCCACCTGTGGCCAAGAGACAAATGTAGATGACACATGTCACATTCTGCCTTTCATTAATGGAAGCTTATGTTTCTATCTTTTACATTAATTTCAGTTTTAATTTAATGTATATTTAATGATACATATCATGATACACATTCTGTTTAATATTGTAAATCTTTGTCGATAACTGGAATGGCCTGACATGATGTTTGTATAATGGAACATATACCTGGAGACTCTGGTGGAGTGCACCAAACCTCACACATCTCAGAGTCATTCAGGCTCTTCTCTTCCTTCTCCAAACCCTCAAGGACTCTGCAAATGAAAACATCAATGTGACTAAAACAATAGTGCACAGAGCCACTATGTAGCACGAAGACAGTAATAAACTACATGTACATTCACTGAACAGAGTGTTTGCTCTATATTGAAATAAAAATTAATTAACTAACTAACTTATTAACCAACCCTAACTCTACCCCCCCCCACCCCAAGTTCTGCTACATGTGTACCCATACAGAGACCTGAAACGGCATTTCCCTTAAACCCTTTTTCCAGAGAAATAAAAAAAAATATATATATATATATATATACATATTTAAATGTATAAAAATATATAAGCTAAAAACTAAAAATGATATGCAATCCAAAAAAATAAAGAAGAGAGAAGAAATCTACATAGGGCATATATGAGATATGTTATTGTATTGTATTGTACATGTGTGTCTATAGAAAAGTTGATTTTAATAAATGTATTAATGGATACACAATTTGGCGCAAATTGCATTGTACTGATGTATATATAAATTCTAATTTGGCCTTTTATCAGTGAAATTACTCATCAGTTAATAACCAACTGTCCAATCAAACTACAGGTTTGTTTTGCAGCACAGCTTGAACAAGTTTACAAATCAAATAGTTTGCATTAGTTTTCTGGCTCTGCCATACATACATGTGGAAAAACAGACCTTGAATGCATCATCGACAGAAGTTGACCAAACTACACTATGATGACATTTTCTACCCTCTGACTCTCCCGCGTGTTTTTGTTCTAATTTCCTGCAGTACCTCTTGAGCTTCTGCACATAAGGGCTGTTTACAGGAAGAGCTCTAATCCCTCTGCCATAATTCGTTCCACCATGCAGGTGAAAAACCAGTTGGTCTGCTTGGTTTGCATCATTGCTGGTAAGACCGGGAACCTTACTGGATCCTGAGCTGGCTCGCAGGTTGTAGATCCTCAGAAAGTCACCAATCTGATGAGTTGAAAAAAGGACAAGTGACACATATGTTTACTGATCATTAAACATAGTGTAACAGAGCTAGTTAAGTTGAGGAAACACATATATAAAGACTTCTTCTACACTCAAACCAAACTTCTTTTATTTAAGTAGCAGTGTTTTATGAACATAAACAGTTTATAAGCTGTTCAGTAAGTGATGTCACCATGTTAGTTCACTTGAATAAACCCACGTCAGCCTCTAGGAATCTGTATGACATGTTTGATGTTGAGTAATTAAAGTTAAATGTTAACGAGTTCAGATTACAGATGTTGGGCCGTACAGTTCATGCTGTCATGATAAATGTCATACAAATAATTGTGACTAAGCATCTGAGCCTTTTTTAAATGCATTTATTCTTTATGTAGAGCACTGCATACAATATACAGCAAGTTATTGGAGCTTGAAAACAAGAACATATACATAAAAACAGAATTGTTATTTGTCTTTTAGGCTTCGTTTAACCAAGAAAGACCCAGTTCTACGTTGGTGACAGTTCCTAAATGATTTTTTTCTCTGCATTTAACTTTTCTTCATTAATTTATCACCGTTTATTATAATGCTATCATCTTTACACTGTGTTTTTTTCCCCAATCTAAATCGAATATATAACAGAGAACACTGAAAAAAAAGTAACTTTTTCCTGCTCGGTCCTAGTCAGTCTGTTGTGTCCTTGAGCAAGACACTTCACCCTCCAGTGTCACTCACACTGGTGTATGAATGTTTAGTGGTGGTGGTACCTTAGGTGCAAAATGGTACCCACGCTTCCATCCAGGGCAACCGTGGCTACAAATGTAGTTTACCACCACTAGAGGGAGCATGTGAGAGCGAATGAATGATAGGTCACGAATGTAAAGCACTTTGAGTGGCCAAAAAAGTGCTATATAAAACCATTCCATTATTATTATTATTATTATTAATAATAATAAAGATACAAATAAAACCACTGTCATTGATCCAAATTCGTGGCTTTTACTGATGAATCAATGTTGTAGAAGATGATGGTGTTTCCATGATGACTACGGAGCCTTGGAACGCCCAAATGGGTCATATTTGATGATTGGGAAAGATGCTAAACTGTAATTTACACCAATTATTTATATGTATTGATAAGATTAGTGGATCAGCAATTATTAAACATTTTACATTAGTGGATGATTTTGGTTGCCAGTGAATGCTTGGGTCTTCATAGGTTAAAAAAAGTCATCTAATCTATTCACATAAACATACACTGTCTCAAGATGTCATACATTCAAATTTATCTGGGGCTTATTGTCTATCAGAGTGACTTTTAATATCATGAGCACATCTGAATAATCATTGTCAGTAGGTATTGGTGCATAACACTGAACAGAACAGAATGTTGTTGAGAATAATTATCACCATGAAGCCAGTGTGACTATTGAGAAAGTGTATGCTGTTGTGGGATCTTTATACATCTTGGTGGAGGTTTGTGCTCCGAGTGCTTTCTAGTGTAAAGCATGAAGTGAACCATAGAAAGAGACCTGTGATAATGACAGGTAGTATTAGAGGTGAACTGTATGGAGATGGAAGCATGCAAAAGAAAATATGATCAAAGTACTAGAGCTGTAACCCCAAACGGTAGAAGATAATGTCAAACTAAAAAGTCATTAACTAGACAAATTACCAAGTCAACAAAGAAACTAACCAACCCTGTATGAGAAGAATAATTATTTAAATGTAACTTTCTAAAGCTTACTTTCTAGGCCCCACAGACCGTAATGAATCACTTCAGTGAATCATGGTTGACATAAAAGACTGAGATGTTTATCACATTAAACAATTATCACTCTCAGTGCTCTTTTACATAATTAATTAGCAGCGGTTTCCCTGACAACAGATTGTAAGTCGAGGTAAGAAGCATCTATTTTCTGTTATTCTGCACCGATTCCATCACTGGCTCCACTGAGCAGGTGTTCCTGTTTTCAGGTCACAGTGAGTCGTCCAGCAGATGGCGCTGCTGCACTAATGGTTCAGTCGTACAGTGACGGGGATTAGCAGGCTGCTCAGAGATGGGGGGGTCACCCCCCTCCCCCCCACCCCCTGCCAACTCTCCGTCACGACGAGCCTGCAGCTGACAGAAATGGGTTCTGACTGTCATCATGAACAAACACTCACTTATCAACTGTCATGGGAATTGAGGAAACTCACTGAGCCTTGACCATATTTCTATATGATGGGCTTAGTCCATCTGAGGCCCAAATATACATTTCCATATGACCTTTAATTGCATTACAGTCGAAGAGCTGAAGAATGAGTCAGAAAGTGAATTCTGTATGAGCTTAGGCTTCCTTTAAATCCCTTTTCCGCGGATTCTGAGAGAAGTTTGAGTCAGTGTAAGGGTGGATTAACAGCTGATCTCCCGAGGCCTCCATTCTAAAGATTCCCATGAGGATGATTCTAGGATGAGAGACAAACTGGGAAGACTGGGGAGCTGCCACCTTTTCCATGAAGCAATCTCATTATCGGAAAAGATCCTTTTAACAGGATGGTATAATGGTACTCAAGACCATGAGAGGGCTGACTGTTCATGAAACATCAATTCAATAATAATAATAATAAAAAAAACAAAACAACAAGATATTTGTCATGTGTTATAACCTGGGGAGATGCAAAAATGAATAAAATCTTGCTTTTCGATGAACAGTTGAAAATGTTGATTGACAGCTACACTGAGTGACATTTTAAAATAGCTGAAAATCTATGCATATTTGACATGTTTTTATGTTCATATTTGACAAGTCTCTGGCATCTTTGGGACTCTCCCATAGACTCAGTGATTCAGAAAATGAATGAATTGGGGTTGTGGTGTTGAAAAAAGGGAAAAGTAGCGTTTCAGATTTATGTATCCTAAATCAGGAATAGTCTCTGTGATGATGTTAGACAAACCTTGCACAACCTGAAAAGATTTCTGTTCTGCATGACATAGTTTTATCTGCACTTTACTCCTTTTATTTTAACCATTCTGATATTACATTTAAAATTTTATTTTAATAATAATGGATTGAACTTACATAGGGCTTTACATTAGTGACCCATTGTTCATTCACTGACAGGTGATGGTAAACTACATTTGTAGCCACAGCTGTCCTGGGGCAGACTGACAGAAGCGTAGCCAACACCATCAAACATTCATACACCAGTGTGAGTGGCACTGGAGGCAAGGAGGGTTAAGTGTCTTACCCTTACTTATTACTTAGTACTTATTACGTTGAATTCATCACTATGATCATTACATAGTTTTATCCCAATGAATGAAACACACACACACACACATATATATATATAGGAACAGCCACATAAGTAACAATGGATCTTTATGGGTTATTTTTTCTCTTCTCTTCTGTCTTTTACTTGTAAAACATTTTGAATTACCAAAATGAACTTGCCTCACCTTAAACCCCAGGTTTTCTCATTTTATTTCAATGTGATGCTTTTCAGTGCTCTGTGAAATAACCTGCTTTTGCAATTCTATAACCGTGAAAAAGCTGTAAATGAATTGTGGATGGGAATTAATAAGGTTTTACTGTTAATGTTTAGCTTATTGGTCCAATTCTTTACAGATTCCTTCACTGACTACAGGCCAGGTGTATTCTTGCCCCAGTAAGTGAGAAGCAGTTAGATCAACAGGACTGCACCTGTAATGCAAAATAGTCCAAATGTTCGCTCCTATAAATGGACATGCTGGTTACTTGGAAGCAGTTTTACTTGTCATTGCAAGACAAATACTTAGAATTGAAGTTTCTTCCCTTCTGCTATGGGTTCTTGTTTGTTTGAATTATTGTTTGATGTCACCAACAGAAACCTTTACCACCATCAATAAAAAGCTTGGAATTATATGACATTGATGCATCGAATAATTTGGAACCTGTCTGATACTCAACTGGAAAAGGTTTGATTCACATCCCTATACTTAATTAAATAAAGATTGATGTATTCTTTGTAAGCTATGCTTATTACATATATGTGAGCAATAGCAATACCCTGGTTCTCTGCCTCAAACGGTACAAATGTGTTACATAGAGATGTGAAGTGGGAAACAACTGTGTTTAAAACAGGCTCAAGATTACAGCAACACTACACAAAATATTGGTGTCAGCAGTAATGTATGCATTTTCGAAGATAACCAAGAAATCAGATTCATAATTCCATGTGGTATCACTACCACGTGGAATAATATGACAATATGCATAATATATAAAACACAATAGTACACAGATTTTTGTGTACCAGCACTCTCTAGTCTTTACAAGAACAAACAGCACAAATGTGGTATTTAAATTAAAACCATTATTAAGACCAAAAATCCCTATGAGACTAGAAGCAAACAATGTAACCTGACAATAATTTGGTTTTCATTTTCATAGACTCTGCCCAGTTTCAAGTTCCTCTCTGGAGATGTGGTTATTTAGCAGGATGAAAAGAAAACAGTCCTAAGTACTGCAGAGTCTGGCATTGTTTTCCCATAACTACAGTAGGTTTTAACTGTTTGTGTTTAACAGGTGTAGAGAAAGCTGAGCCAGGGACTAATGAAACAGCAGAGGACAGACCGGAGGACAAATGAAGGCGTCTACTCGGATCCTGCCTGTCTGTGTTCACATACTAAATCCTCTATTAAGGACCAGAGAGGCAAGGTGTGATTAAAACAAGCAGGCATTCAGCTGAGAGAAGCTGCACTACGTTTAGATCTGAGCTACGACTCCTCTAAGAACCAAGGGCACATTCAAGTACACTACATCTGAAAGTTTTTTTTTTTGCCCTCATCAAAAGAAAAAAACCCAACTTTGAATAATTGACATTTAACTTTTCATGATTTATAAAACAGTCTTTGTGCCCTTGAGCATTGCTTTTCATGTGATGCAATATATTTGTCTTTTCCATGACTATGCATTACATTCTTACACACAAAGCAGATGCCTGCAGGAAATTGCATGAAGCTAACAGGGTTTACCTACTGTTAAAAGGTGTAGACATAGTACTTGGACATAATCTAAGCCAAATGCATGTACTGTATAAACAGCATTTCAACTGCAACTGATTTAATGAAGTTTCATTTTTAAACATAGCTTTATTTTATTTATTTTATTAAAAAAAAAAATGTTCTAGCTTTATTGTGGGGCTGATACCAGAGGTCAAGGACAGCATCTCAATGACACATGCCAGAAAAACCTGGGCCTGTAAAGCCCCCAAACAAATAATAAAAAAAAAACAAGTATGTCCTTCATTCACTTTTTAAATGTTATCAAGATTTCACAATTTGCGCCAATGAAAAAATGCACAAAGGTTCAGATAAAATTACAAAAATAAGCAGAAAAGTATATAAGCTGTTAACCTGATGTTCTGTAGTCAGGAAGATTTCAGTGCAGGTGACATCATGTCAGCTGTTCCTCTGTGTTCCGTACCGTCATATAATGGAACAAAACCATCTCCTTGACAACCAAGTAAATTTTTTCTAAAGGAATGAAGGTCACAAGATGTAGCTCTAAGTGTAGGAAGACTAATACCAGATATGACTGGGTAAGACAATTAACCAAAACAAACAAACCTGTTACTGCTTTGAAAACCTACATGTTTTTACATTTTAAAAATGTCACATATTGCAGATTTAATGGTCCACCAGTTTTTCCCTTCATGTCCAACATTTACACCTCAAATCAAAAGCAAACCTAGAACTTGATAAATGGTCTTGTGTTTTTCTGCTCTACAAAATGTTGTTCATCAAAACTTACGAAGAATCCAGGAAATAGTGAAAATGACCTCCTGATCGACATCGTGACTACAATAGTTGTCATGGTAACGAGTAAGAGTCATCGTTGTCATTAGAGTTTTGTGACCAGCTTCTTGAGCTGTTTGACCAATCGGATCATTGAGTCGAAACTACTCAGTATAATGGCCACATTATGACCATCAGCATGTCCGTACGGGGCATTCAGGGGCTGTAGGATACATCAGCTCTAAGAGCCATCAGCTTGATGAAAATGGTCCCCTGCAGCTTACCCAACAAACAAACCATTTTCTGTTAAAGAGGATGAAGAACATAGAGGAGCAGCCTGTGGCGACTTTGGTAAGTACTTGATCTGTATGAAAACTAAACACTCCACCGTCCGCCCACCGCCCGACAGCCTCAACGCCACTGCCGCTGTCTCATGGCATTAGTGCTGCTCCAATGCTCAGTGAAAAGGGATTCCTTAAAATTCTAAAGATTGCTTTGGGCTTCCTCAGCTCCTCGTTGAGCCGAGGCTCAATAAAGCAGCCAAAAAACTTGTGCCCTCGCAGAGAAGAAGAAGACTGTTCATTTCACACTGGCTTCTTTATGGAGCAGCAGGAAAGGAAATGGGCTTTAAAAGCCAGTCAGATACAGCTTCAGATGACAGTGAGGTTCTTTGTGCTGGAAAATCAACTCAATGGGGAAACAGGATGTGACAGACTGAAGTGCACCTCATTTCATTTCTCATACTTCACCTCGTCTTTGTGTCCAACATAAAATAAAGTGAAACATTAGTCTATTTTCACAATGGATTCACCTTTCCGTCCATCAAATACATTAATCCTATTGAGAAATGTTGGGAAGTCCGATTCCCTGTGGTCAAAAATTGATAACCTACTAGTTATTTTATTATTTTATTCAAAGGTCGGTGTGTTGAAAGCAGATTTATTTTGTGTCTCTCAGTTTTCTGATTCCTTATCTCCTTTCATGAATAATAGATGGAGGGTGAGGCGGTTCTTCAGGGCTGCTGTGGAGTCAGACGGCCGCAAGGGAAGTCCTGTCCCTGACCAAGAAGCAGCAACAGAATTTATTCCTCAAACAAACATGGGTCACATTACTCAACATGATGTTGAAATAGGGTTAGTGATGAAAACGTTGATGAAGAGCCAAAGCAAAACACCGTCATGTAATCAGAGTGTGACTGATAAGAGAAATGCTAGGAAAAAAAACTGTCCTTTTTTTCTTCTTATTTCTCACAATTTATCTGTTCTGCTCTTCAGATAAGATACAACACCCACACACACTCAAACAGATAAATCTGTCCAAAGATGAATTATCTAAATAAATGATCTTACACACGAGAGGAAGCTCCACACAGTTGAGTGCTGTGTAATGAATCGTCGGTGTGAACATGAATCTGTTTGTGTGATGCTCTGCTGCACTTATAGCATCAGGAGGGGCTGCTTTTTCTGTTGCAGTCGGTTGCGGTTTTAAGAGGAGATTTGAGCCTGCGGGCTGACGTGAAGGCTCATTTTCCTCAGAGCTGTGTTCACTAAACAGGAAACAGTGTGGGAGTAAAGAGTAGTGTGAGTTAGTGCTCACCCCCAAAAACATTCAGTGACATGGAAGTGTTCATCCGACTGTGAGGGCTAAACATTAGATGAGCAGAGCTGTTGGACGAGAACACACACTGAAGAGATCGCAGTGACACTGTGAACAATTAATGGCTCAAACTTCTGTGTGCCATATAAAAAATATCAAGGCTGAAGCCATGCACCTAAACCTGCCTTTGTGAAATTTGTATTTGAAGAAATACAATAGAAATGCAGCAGTTCCAGGTTCTTCTCTATAAGCAACATCAATTAAATTAAGCAACACTAATTCAAAACTGATTACTGACCATAAATACAGCAATGATAACAGATATACATTTACTGTTCATTGCCTGTTATGTGTACTCCAACTGTGATTTCCAGGAAAGCAAACTTTCAGGTCAGCGATTGGAGGATGTGTAGGTTCCTCTGTAAGCACCTGCCTCCTACATTCTGAAAGACAGTATTTTTATCTCAGCAGAAGCACAATTTCAGATCTAAACTGGAGTCACTGATGTGCAACACCATTAGGTATATTCAGACCTACCAGAATTTGTTTCCCAGAAAGTTTGGACTTCTATTTGTTGTTTTTTTTTTAGGTGTGACTACAAACATGCAAACTCTGATTCAAATCAAACAGGCAGACTCTGGGTCAGTTCTCTTCTGGTATGAATATAACTGGCTTCCAGCTGACACAAACCAAGGAGTCATATGCCTTTTTGGGCTTTGATGAGCCACTGTAGCCACCAGAAGTAGCTGAGGCACATGGTAATAGTAGCAACCATGAGCTACTGTATGGACAGACATGTAACAATGAGAAGACTGAAAGTGTCATTGACATTTGGTCAGATGTCCATATTACAAAACTGGCTCTGAATGAGCTGTTATTGTCATAAATGTGTACCTGTAAAAACAGAATCCATAATACAAAAAGAATAACTGCATATAGGACCTCAATGTTTATTTTCATCAACACTGTCCATCTCTAATAGGTAGGTTTCAGTCACGTGACGATGACGATGTCGCTACTTCAGCTGGAGGGCAGGAAGTAACCATGTAGAATGCTGCTATGGCAGAAACCATTGAAGAGAGTTCTTATTGTACGGATTTAGATCCAGTGTGGAAACAGAGATACGTCCATACAGTTAGTTAAAAATGTATTGGACGTGACCTGTATCTCATGAAAATTAATGAGTTTTCAAGAGAAACCAAATAGAGAAACCATCAATTGAGTCTGTTGATATTACTAAATACCTGGTCCTGCAGACATCTGTAGTGTGTGTGTGTGTGTGTGTATATATATATATATATATATATATATATATATATATATATATATATATATATATATACACACATTTGTAGCTGCTGTCTGATGAGAGTTGAAGCATGTGGTGTTGTAGAACTGGCATGCTTCTCTGTTCATGTGTGTTGAGCACTGACAGTTCAGATGACAGGCAGGTGCAGGTTCAGCGAAAAAAGAAAATGAGGTGAATTTGGATGTAACCAGGTAAACATCTATGCTGGAGATTCTGCTGAGGCAGAGAGGGCAGAACCGCAAGTGGGAGGAGGGGGAGATAAATGGATAAACGAAGGGTGTCAGGAGAAGTGAAAATAAGAAATAGAAAGTGACAGTATGGAGGTGGAAGATTGAGAGTATGAAACAAAAAAGAAGGAGAGAAGAAACATTAGAAAATGAACACACACATCAGGATAGAGTTTAGTTTGGACTCGGATCAGTTGTTATCTAATATTTCAGGTCTTAACATTTGAAAAACTGAAAGAAACCATGAATTATTTTGAAGGTCTGATGTTTGCAAAGCTACCTTAAAAGTATATTCCCTGCATTATTTAGAGGAAGATGTCCGTGTGAGATATGCCAGTACCTGTACCACCTGTAACAAAGACTCCACAGAGAATAGATAGAAACTCTTCAACTCTGAAATATCACTAATACAGGGTGGAGCCTGTGTAACCTGTAAGTCCAGAGATGTTATATTTATGCTATAACTTAATATGATAATAGGCACACTTTCTCCAAACAATCATAAATAAAACGCAGACAAATTAAAGTTGAAAACTAACAATTAAGTGACAAACAATACAAATATAAAGATGATCTAATATCTGACAAGATAATTAACTACTGACAACTTAACGATAATTACAACCTGTCTGTAATCTACTGACTAATAATTAATCACCATTTGGCAGTTAGCTGTGCAGTGTCTAATGATACTTACAACTATCTTTAGGTGCTGCTAAATGGGACATCCTCCTCTGTTGCTTTCGCTGGAAAATAATTAGTGACAACATTTCTGAATGGATAGAATGAAGCTGTAAAAGCAGTTTTTACTAAACATATTGCATTCTGGGTAGTCTGAATGAATGAATTAGTAAGTGTTGAAGGCAGGGCCATTAATGACAATAGTTGAAACAATTTTTAAGTAAAGCTTGAGACATTGTTAGACACCATTCATCCACATGATATGTACGGAATAATAATACAGATGTAAACCAGAGTATTTTATCACGGCTACAAATATGGTCAGAATCAAGAATTGGAGCTGCCCATTTATCCTTAAACTGGATGTGTCAAAACATAACCGGCATTTTATACATATTTGCTTAATTAAATGTCATAATGGTGGATGGAGTTACATAATGACAAATGCACAACTTCAGGCTCCACGTGAGACACACTCACAATGTTCCACACTTTAGTTCAAGGAAAAAACTCTGACTCCCAAAAAAATCCCACTTCTAATATTTCTTTGGCTTTTAAATATAGTACACACTCACAAACATTATTTAGGTACATAATAATACTACAGTAAACTGAGAACTAACTAACTGAAGTAACCCCTGCTGACCCCCTAGACTTGGACTGTAACCACTAATGATGGATAATCACTTCATTCACCTTTTCCCACCTTGATGTTCCATCAAACTGACGGCTATTTTAAGGAATGAGAAACTACTCATGGCATCAATTATGATTAAAAAAATGTTTGTTGTGAGGATGTGAACGATTTTTCAATTAAACTAAGCATTTTTTAGTTCCGGCTGTAAGTGAAATCTAATCATAACTCTTACTGTATGTCATTAACAGTTGTGTAACTGCATATACACCAAGGACAATTAAGTAAAATCAGCCAGTACATTTAGAATAGAATAGCACTTTATTGTCATTGTAAATACAATGAAATTCCATTTATCAGCATCTCATCAGCACCATATTTTCATTGTAAATATTTCACAAAACAACAGCACATTAGTATTCCCTAACACATTGAAATTATAAAAGAGCCTTTAATGGCTACAGGAAGTTTGTGTGAGCAGAATATCTTCACAGGACAAATAGTGACTCTTCAGACACATCCCTAAATCCTAACTTATGTTCACTTTACATAGGTAATGTGAACTGCCTTCCTACTTCCATGCATCCTGTATGTTGGAATGTACATTTCTCAATCAATCTACCAGAAGGTGCCACTCTTAATTACCATACTGGCCCAAAACCATGAGAAAGACTAATGATTTTTTGAGAATAAAAAGGCAATAATACCAGAGGTTGTCTTACTAATGCGGATACTAATATTAATATTCAGAAGTGTAGTTGTCATAAATACATCAGTAATTTTTCATTTACTCACACAGTCGCTCTTTGCAAACCACTATTTATGGAAATGATTCTGTTCAAATCTCAACACTCCCTCTACTCTTCCTGTTGGTACTGCTTCATTTTGCCCATTTTGGTATGCATCCACAAGCTCCCGGAAAACAGACAGAATTATCAATGTAACGTACTTAGGGGATGGACAGAATGCTCTGTCTGTATCCATCTTTAATGTAGAGTATAAATGAGCCCTTAAGGTAAATCTAAGCAAAACTACACAGTTCCAGTCCAGTCCAGTCCAGTCCACTCACTTCATACACATTTCATCTTCCATATCCATCCATTGGAGAGTTATTGTTGTGACAGGCAGAAACACAAATGGACATCAGTGAACACAAACACCATTTTGCCTTTGGCATGTACATTAATCACCTGTCAAAAAGCTGTGAATTAATGCTGTTGCAAATGAGGAGCTCTATTAAACAATGATAACTACAGGAGCAAATCATTTAGAGTGCTCTGACATTCTGACACAGGGAGGGTGTGAGGAACTGACTGACTGACAAGCAACACAAATGTGGGATTTATGTTCCGCTTTAATGGGATGATTTCATGTTTGACTTGTACCAAAGAAAAGGCTTCAGGACTGAACACTCTGCAGCTTGGATTAATATAATCTCAGAGACCTCACCAACAGGCAACAGGCCCAGTGTCAAAATGTATTGGATCTTAAACATGGTGATGGCAAGCATCCTCTTTGCAGCATAATTGTTTTTTGTTTTTTTTTTCCACTTGGATGTATTTTCCTGATCTCTTACCTGAGATTTGTTATCACATTTGCCTGACAGGAGGACCCACTCTGTCATGTCAACCAAGATCTGATCTCTAAATATTGAAGAAGAACCCATTCCAGACACTTAAGGCCGGTAAGTGAAGCACAGCGTGATGGATCGCGGATAAAATGCCCCTTTGGATAATTCTGACAGTTCTCTATTTGTGCCCATCACACACACTGAGAGCCTTTCTGCTACAGGAGTGTTTCAACAGTAATATTTCCCCCAATTATGAGGCTCCTGTGGTAAATCATCCCCGATATTGTGTGAAATTGACTGAGGCATTTCTGTGAGAAGAAGGCCATTAGAGCAGAGAAAGGAGCCCATTATGATGTAAAGGGAAGCTAAGAACAAGAGAACGAGGAGGTGGAGGAGAAGGAGACAGTATCAGCTCCTCTACTATTGATTCTCTGAGAAACAGACTGACAATAAAACATTGATATGAATAGTGTGTAAGATGAGCAGAAAGCTGCAGATTTCAAAGACAGTCAACATCACATTAGGCTGCCAGTCTTCTCTAGAGCTGCAAAAAATATTCCCATCTGTCTGTGAATAACAGGAGATGAAGAACATGCAGATGTTCATGTGGTCTTCAGTATTCTAATGTGTAGAGCTGATGTTTGAGGAGAAAAATACTTCGGATCATTTGATCATCAATTCAGTGAATGAAGCCACTTTTTTTTAATGTGCAGCAGTGTGTTTCTTTCTATAGTAAATATATTTTGTTTACTTTGAGCAGAATAATAAACAGCTTGGTTAAGATGGCTTAAGATGCCATAGTTTATTCCTTCATAAGTTCCTTAAAGAAGCTATTTTAGATCATTTCAATATTTTGTACGGTCTAAACTATTTATTGTCTCATGTCAGAATAAACGGTGATTCGGGATTTTGGAGTTTACATAAAAAAGGGTAAATTATGTAAATCACCTTTTCATTCATTCATACATGAAAAGGTGATTTGCATAATTTACAATTCACCTTTTCCTGGGGAAAATTGTAATTTTAAATACACTTTTTTTTTTTTACATGAAACTAATGATAAGGTGTCACCGTTAGAAGATTATTCAATAATGATCCTCTGTCTCCTTACTTTAAATTAACATACATAGAACAAATGTACTTTACAGATGTGTCCTGGTTTTAAAATAGCTTAAAAAGGAAAAAGAAAAATGTGGCTGCTATGTCCTTATGACATTTAAACTGAATTTCAAAATAATTTATTTTATTTAATTTATTTTTATTTATTCACTCGACTAAGAGTTGGACTGGTGGGCAAAGGCAAAGGTTGTTGTTACTCTGAAAAACACAATTTTGGTCATAAATGGTATAATTGGGAGAACAGCATGAACAGATTATGATGCAAAGCCAGTGGACCCACGTCTCTGAACTAAGGGTTCTTTGTTTTGTCATTTCATACCATCATGTATCGCATAGACTTGTATCAGTTCGTTCTACTGTTCTTCATCTATTCATTTTCAGAAATAGATAATCCTCTGGCAGTTCGAGTGGCTCAGCAGTTACAGCAGGTTGTCCAATAACCTGATGGTTGGTGGTTCCAATGCTACTCTCTCCTAAGCAGTCCATTGTGTCCTTGGGAAAGACACTTCACTCTTTTTCTCCAGTGTCACTCACACTGGTGTATGAATGTATATGGCTGTTCAGTGGTGATCAGAGGGGCCATTTGGCAGGAATGGGCAGTCATGCTTCCATCAGCCTCCCCCAGGGCAGCTGTGGCCTCATATGTAGTTCACCACCACCAGAGTGAGAATGTGAGGATGGACTAATAATAAATCAATCATGTAAAGCAATTGTGGTGCCTAGGAAAATGCTATAGAAATCTAATCAATTATTATTGCTATTATTATTTTTTCTACTATTATAATT
This sequence comes from Siphamia tubifer, assembly GCA_020466265.1. Taxonomy (NCBI): domain Eukaryota; kingdom Metazoa; phylum Chordata; class Actinopteri; order Kurtiformes; family Apogonidae; genus Siphamia; species Siphamia tubifer. The sequence goes on along the minus strand of CM035788.1, from coordinate 26,883,696 downwards.
CTAATTACACCCAAGAAAGAAAAAAAACAACATTTTAAATGCATTTGGAAAAATGTCTTTCACTCCAAATTAAGCTGAAGACAGGTGAACAGATTTCTTGGTTCCACTTGACTGATTGTGAGGACAATAAAGAATGCATTTTAGGATTGTTTCTGTACACAAACTCATGATTGAAACCTTTATAACAGGTTAACTGTGTTCAAGCCCTCTCTATAAAAGGGCACCAGAATGAAACCAAAAAGACACTTCTTCACGATGCCACAATTGTCGCAACCAGTGAGAGATCAAGCTATTTGCATGCGACAAGCTAAACTGTATTGTCTTGCCGTTGCTCTTCTGAATGACACCACGCTACTGCTTCCTCTAATGACCACCTTCGTAGTGGCCGCCCCCGTGTAACGACCACTGCCCAAGACCGCGCCAACTGGCTGGCACATCTCTGTGACAGGTTCCGGCCTGCCACCAGGTCCGCAGCTGAGTCCATTGGGACACACCACAGGCCAGTGCCCGCCAGAACCATCCACAATCACCTTCAATGCAATTCCTGTCAGTTTTGGTTTTGGGGGTGCTCTATTGTTTGGTTGTGTTATTGGACTCAGACATGTGTAAATGCCAAAAAAGTTTGTCCTGAGGGTTAGAAATGGGATGGTGGGTTCATATAAAACTGGCTGATCTCAAAAATAAAATTATTCTGTCCCCCCAAAACTCCCAAAACTGAGTGTTGTTTCTTTTTTCCTTGAGTGTATTATTACTATTCACGAGGATGCTCGAGCTGATCCCAGCTAACATCAGCTAAAGGTGGGTTTCACTCTTAATGTGTCAGCTGATCACCACTGGACTGACCTATACAGACTAACAACCACTCTCTCACATAATTCACATCTAAGAATGATTTAGATCAAGTCAGGTACTGAGGTGTAAATCTTGTATATTTGGACAATGGGGAGAGAATACAGAGAGAACCCATGCAGAAACTCCACACTGAAAGTTCCCTCCCAATCAATCTACTCTTGTTTTCTTAATATAAACAAGGCTAAGTCTTAATTACAACATGTAAGCCAGCATAGTTTAGTATTTTGTTAATAACAGCACTTAGGTTTGCCATGTTCTTGAAAGGCACAAGCACATGCTTTCCACTCAATCTTGCTCGCCGATTGCTGCTTGTTTACTCACACTCCATCACATCAAGGAAAAACTGTAAAATTACTTCTGGCCAGCAAAGGTTGCTCCCCATATTTTCTGCCATCACCCATAATTCAGGTAATAAAAAGGTTGTTGTACAGTTGTTGTATAGTGACAAATAAAGTACCTTAACTTTAAGGTCTCATGTGATGCATTTATGGTATTTTTTTTACTGAATACATGCTTCTCATGCTTATAAGTAACACACAAAACACAATTAATATCATAAGCATGACCACTATAGGTTCACTTTATGTTGATTTGAAAAACAGTAAGAAACACCCTTAAACGTTGCGGTTTAATACCAGTCTAATGAAACAAACATAATCTCTCCAGTTAATTCAAATCAGTTTAATTGATTCTTTTCTGCTATAACTTCTCTGTCCTGAGTAGCAACAGCAGAATCTAAATATAACCTGATCTTTATTTAATGCTTCCACTTCAGTACGATTTTCACACACTGACAAAAACACTGTTAAAGAAAGTCTCACATGCAGTCTTGCCATCTGTGTTCTCACAGTCACTGTCTGATGCTTCAACAGACTCATTACCGTAGCCGGTTTTATAGTTAAAGCGTTTGTTGATAAAGTCTTTATAACATTTAGATAGGGTGGAAGATACTGCACGTAATGAACCTTTAATGTCCCCATGGTAGAGCACAGATGTGAGATGAACTGAAGAGGTGATTGAACATTAAAGAAGCATTTAATTGACCAGCAGCTTAAACATGAGCACATCCTACAAAATAATTAACTACATTAATGAGGGGAAATTCAGTGAGGCAGATGATTGGGAAATGAAGCAAATATTATACTGCAACAATGATGTTATTTCTGCATTTTTTTTTTATCTCCCTATTAAGAGACAAAAGAGGTTGCAAAAGTAGAAGTGACACTAACTGTACAATAACATAGTATAGGACCTTAAAAGGGTAATCCACTTTTATTTAGTCTTCAGTTCATTTATTTGTGTGTGTGGACACTAATAGTTCAAAAAAATTTTAACTGCCCAGGTTCTGCAAAGCTATCTTTATTTTCATTCCAGCAAATATCAAGTGGTTTCCATACCTCCTTTAATTCCTTCTTAATTTGTTTCATTTTATAACTAGTTATATCACAACATTTGTACATACAAGGTAAAGACTTTCAACATTTCTCAGAGTATGACAAATGTTTCTCAGCAGCAGTGACAGTCCATACTAACTTAAAATGTTCAGGTGTTGGTTGTATTAATGAACACAAGTGGTTGAATGAGACAGAAAACAAAGTCATAGTGTGAAGTGGCTCATTTGCATTTAAAGACCCGGTGCTCAAAATTGCATTTCTGGTGTCATTACTTAGGGGCCATTTACACGAGGACGATTGAGACTAAATACAACAGCATATTTTAACAGAAGTGCCTTTTGTTTACACAAAGCTGAAGCCGTCAGGGTGGGAATATGCACAAATCTGAAGAGTCCTTCGAAAGTGGGACGTATTGAAGACACGCTGGGTCACGTCTCCATCTAAATAGCAAGAAACGCACATGTCCACGTCAAATACACTTTCTCAGTACATTCATACGCCGAGCAGGTAAAGCAACAAACGTGGGGCAAACTGGATCCCACAGATCTTCCAGCTGCACAAGCATTAGCACTAGCAGCTCGAGTAAATGTACAAGAGTCGTTTCAGCTATTGTGCAGACATACCATAGCCGAACAGAGATGGGTGGACAATTACATACGTCAAAAACAGAAAAGGACATGTTGGCGGTCTATCACAGTACCACATACAGCTGTAGCCGACCTGGCATGCATATCCAATCATATTTCACCTACTGTTTGGAAACAAGGATTTCCTCCTGAATACGCTTGTCTAAACGCGGATGAAAAACTCAAGACAAGATGCCACTTTTGCGTCTTCTGTTTCCATCGTCTCCATATGAATGTATCCTCAGAATTAGGATTGAAGAACGACCCATGGAGAATTCAGACCCAAGCAGACCATTTATAGTTTACGCAGACCACAGGGAAATGTTTTAAAATGCATAATTCCATTTAAAGAACGAAAATACCACTCCTTTAATAGAATAACTTGGCATTGTGGTTACTTTAATTTAACAGTTTCAAAGTAATTGTGATAGTTAAATGGCTTATTATGGGGAGAATCTTAGCCCTCTGCCTTCCAGGGCTGAATATGCCACTTGGAACTTCTCTACACCTTCCCTGTGGCCTAGATCTCATCCAGGTGACCTCGATTTTGTCTCTCACGATAAACGTCCCGGTTTTACGGGACTACGACGCAAACATGCTTTACCTTCCTCACCCTGAGTACACACACACACACACACACACCACCAAACGATCATAGAAAGTGAAAATAAAATGTAAAAAATAAATACATAAACATAAATTTAAAAAAATTATAACTTTAATAAATAAAAAATATACAAAGAAATACAAAGAAATAATAAAAAAAAAATAATAATTGCAGGGCCTGTGATGTGATTATTGCTCACACATACACTGTAACAGTTAATTGCCAGGTCAGCGGTTCACCACCATTATGAGTACATATGCATATTTTTTTTCCTTATATGCCTTATACATTTCTACTTATTGATGTGCCTCATGATGTGTTTTCTTTGTATTGCAAAGTATTAAAGAAAAGACAATAAAACATGTAAGAAAAAAAAGAAAGTGAAAATTAAACTAATTCACTAATACCTCTAAATCTCCTGCTGTTGTGCACCTAACTTTCATTTTCCCTTCTCTCAAACTTTCATTTGAAGGTGCAGGATCCAATTGTTTACAAGGACATGGCCCACTCTTGCCTCCGTGGGTAAGCCCCTAATCTGGGTGTTTTCAACCTGCAGGTTCAACATTTGTGGAATCATTTGACCCACCTCCAACCTGACCGATGGGCCTGTGGGTAACCTGCTAATCTGCACATGCACTACAAAGCATGCAGAAGTTGTGAATTAATAAATGGTATTCTGGTCCATTCAGTGGAGGGGTTCATCCTGTGCTCCACATATGTAGAGACACCTGTGGTTTTCCAAGGTTCTGTTAGATTATTTCAAAGTAAAACTGGGTTGCAGTGTGTAACGTGCACTCTATGATAATGTGTTACTAAAGCACATGGTCTGAGCCATGTCAGAATAAAAATTGGGTGTGTATGAACATTTTTTTTTTCAAATGTGATTATTTTCTGCTCCTGGTATGATACGGGACTCGAAGTAAACCAGGCTTTTCAATCAATGCTCCTGTTTTCATACCGAAAATCTGGCATGTGTGTGCACATTTTTCTTCTATCTCTAACCTAAATGTTCTAATAGTAAAGTTACATTGCAATGTCTTGTCTATTGTATTTAGGAAAAAGCGAGATCAGAATCAGCCAAAATTGGCATCAGCCATGTAAGCACCGTGTAAAACAGAATTGGCTCACATTTTTTAATCATTACATGACTCATTAGTAGCCACAGAATTTTTTCTGTTGAATCTAGTTTTTATGAGATGTATGTAGTTCATCATACACTGCCTGTCTAGAAAAAGTTGCACATGCAGTATCTGAGTGCACCGTCTTTGGTTTTGATTACATGAGACATTTACTTTGACTTTTTTTTGCCACATAATGCTTATGTAGTGTCACAATACGGTTTATAGTTTAGATTTTTTCCATCCATAATTGCATTAATTTTTGATTATTGATGATGATGATGATGATGATCAGACCATTGCATCAACTCTTCATCATCCCAAATTAGCATCTGGAGTTTTGATGATGTGTCATGGTCCCTCAAGTATTATCTCACAAGCCCGAAGACCCTGATCAATTGGTCTCCTGGAATCAAAACCAAAGATGATTCAGTGATTTATTGCATTTGTGACTTTATTTCTGGACAGGCAGTATATGCCTCATGTCTAATTGGTTTAGACTGACTAGCGACTGGCATCACAACTAGGGGTGTGATGTTGAATAATCTTATGTATAATAATGGTATGATGAAGGTCTGGAATCTATAGATGCTTACTGTTGTTGTAGAGGTTAGCCTTGGGATGATAGCACACTAACCAAGGTGATACTGATGCTTGTTAGCCTGTGAGCTTTTAATGTGTGTGGTGCAGTGCCAGTAGCAAATTTGAAAACATCTAAAAAACAGGACATCTGTGCCCTTATTTCAAAGAGCAACATCTGGTGAGGGTAAGATACTGTTTAATTTGTCCAACATGGACTTAGCCTAAGAAACATCTGAGACTCAAAAATAAAGTAAACCAATATCATCCTTTACTCTTTACTTTACAGCTGTGGCTTTCAAGTCACAAAGCAAAGCAACATCTGGCATCTCTGCAGTGATCTAGAGATGAGTAACAACTGAAAAACATTATCTGAGAGTTGATGTGAAGCCAAAAACACAAAACCAACCTCAAAGTAACTGTGGCCTCACCTCTTCAAATCAGCTCATCAAGGCGTTTGCTTGTGGAAGTGCTTTTACATGATTAAAACATTGAGAAGTATAAAAGTCGCGCCTTGATGGTATTAGCTGAGAACAATTTCACTCTCAAGTACTTTTTCTTTTTCCACAGCATGAAAGTACAGACTGTCAGCCACGGTTACGTACCATTCCTATTATCACCTTCACTGAGGTTCCAAACCAGCTGTGGCAAAACTAAACAGGTCTCAACTAATGCAGATCACATGCTGGATCTTACTGTCTTACGTCATCATCATTTTTAACCTGGGACACCGAGCCAAGCTAGTAGAAAACCTAGAAATTTGCGACATTTCAAGCAAAGTTAATTGTGATAAAAAGAGCACAACATTGTAATCTCATCAATTTTAGTCTAATTTGAAAATAAACTTCACAATAGCTTATACTGTATTACAGTGGAAATGCCATCTGTGAGTATCAAAGCTGAGCTAAGACTAGTCAAGTGAAAAGAATCAGGTGAATAGTGTCCAAGGTATGGATGGGATGGACAAAATCTTGGACGGATGGAATTTCTGGTATAGTATCAAAGTATGACACGGAAGCTGCTCAGGGGTCACGTCAATTCTTTCTTCAGCCATAATAGTAGAATCATATGAAATATTACTGTGAGTGAGATCAGCTCTGCATGCAGTAAAGTTAATTTTTTTTTTCAGAGCCAAGACTATTTATTAGTTGTCATAAAGGCCAATAACAGTAAACATGAAAATCTTGGTGTCAAAAATTGTAACGAGAAAAACACTCTCATTGATCTTTGAACAGTGTACACCATGTAGGCCATGTAGGCCTTAGATTCATTTAAATTATGTCTAAAGCAAGCGTTGGTAAACTGTTTCACAAAAGGCACGTGTGGCTGCAGGTTTTTGTTCCAACCAACCAAGAGTTCACAGAGTTCACTTCTCCCTGGACCAGTTGACATACACGAGCCATGGCGGCAAGTTAATTTGTTTCTCTCCATTAGTATGTAGTATTTTTTTTTCACACATAGAACCTTTTAACATTAAAATCACTTTATTCTTTGCAACCATTTCATGTAAACCAGAATATTTCCCAATGAACTAAGTCATTGGAATGAACTAATAAACATGAGTGAGCTTAGTACATTTCAAAGTAAATCACACACAACCCTTGTTGCACTACTACATGTATTGTTGTGTCAAAGTATAATGTGGGGTTGACCCCTGAAAGGACTGTGTTTATTACTCTGAAAACTTAAAATTTTTGGGAGAAAAGTTCATGTTTACTTGGGTAAGCTACATATGTGAGTAGCGCAGAGTTTAAAAGTTCATTCATTCTGTAATTGTACTGTACTCAATTTTAAGCTTTACTATTATACGACTGAGGTACAAACAGAAAACAATGGTTAGCTGTGTGAACACTGCGCCTGCCAAACTCTGCTCTCTTGGTAACACTCTGAACCAAGCTTACCCTATCAGAGCGATGGCTAGGGATATAGCCTTAATTAACGATGCCATGACATGAGGCATCCCAAGGTATGACCTTTCATTACTAGTCATATAAACACCAATTAATTATCAGGTTTTGTGCATGCTTAATCCATGTTGGAGTAACACTAGGACATGTGATGAGTTTCCAGGAGAAACTGGTCTGTGATTTAAGAAAAACTTAATGATACTTGTGTGCATTAATGGTTGAAAGGGATGTGGTAATGCCCCCCAAAAAACTAAAAAGGTCAATATTTTCCCATAGCTGTGGATCCACCTTAAGCATTTTGATAAAAGAAATATAGAAAACAACTTCTTTGTGAAAAATATTCTGTTTTAAAACCTTGAGTAAGTAAATATATATCTTACTAAATCAGAATCTATGCTAGTACATAGGTTTGTATGTCTGATCAGTATGGATTCAGAAATAATGTCTATTTGATGGCAGCCAGTGATAAACCGTAAGGAAAGAATAGATAAATAACTACGCAACGAAAAGTTAAAATACACTGAGCACCGATGACAGTGATGGATTATCTCTTTTCAGCAATATTCATGTCGCTACAAGTGGTTTTTAAATTGACAAGATAAAAACTAGCAGCAGCCTGAGAGGAAGGAAATATGTCAAATCGGCATCACTCATGGTTCACAGGACAGTGAACATAATTAACTAGAGAGAACAAGACTAAAATTCAGACTAAAATACATCGAGGGTAAAGAAAACATGGCGCAGTTTCTTTACCTAATGTTGTGGATCTTTTGCGTACACTGAATTGATGTTTACAGAAGTGCAATTTTTTTTAGATATTTTAAGAACATATTAACTTAAGTAGTGAGCAATATTTGAATCTCAAAAACACAATGCTAATTAATAATTAAATAATTCAAATACAAGTATTTGAGGCAAACTGTCTACTTTAGGTTAAACCCCTTGATCACGTAGCGAATCCTATGTCATTCTTAGTATTTTAGTACATTTTTACTCAAATTGTATCAATAGTATGTTCTACATCCTGTGTAGGTTTTGTAAAACTAGTTTTAATTCATTTGAATTAATCACCATGTTTATGCTATTACTATATATAATATTCTGACACATGTAACATGGTACATACTAAAGGTTAAAGATAACAACATAACTTTATTATACCTCATGTAGGGGTGTGCGATATGGCAAAAATATAGATAGATAGATAGATACTTTATTGATCTCCAAGGAGAAATTTACAAGTTTTACATATACACAAATTTATTCACAAATTTACATATATCACGATTTTTAAAAAATAAAATCACGATTTTGATTTTATCACGATCTTAAGTAAAAAAAAAAAAAACCAAAAAGACAAATAGACAATTTACACCAAATAACCATTCACTGAATATTTGTTTTAATCATAATTTTTTTTCTGCTTTTTCTTCTTTAACTAATGGACATTGAACTTCCATTGTGCAATTAAAAACATTAATCTCTCTTTTCTGTTGCATTATCAGGTCTGGCAAACTTTGTCTCAGCACTTCATTTTGTAAAAAAATGAAAGCAACTCCATCTCTGCCAGTGTAGAGATGAGGCGTTGAAAAAGTCGGGAGCAAGTAGACAGATTTTCACAGGGAAACCAACCAGAGTCCTCCACATAGAAATCAGTGTACGGGCTGTTAGCCACTAGGATGTACGCAACCATATTAGTAATGGTACATTTACTTTCACTCAGGCCTGACAGTGTCTGTGGTGTGTAAGGGCTGAGTGGGAAAGGAATATTTTTTATTACAAAAGAGCAATTTTGCTTTTACCCAAGGACTATTTTGCTTGGGTAACAGTACTGTTACTTGAGTAAAATACTCTTTGTATATTATTTCTCCACAAACCTTTGAAAAACACATGCAAAATTTACATGACACAGGTTTAGTCAGCTGGAAAAGGGTAGAATGCTCTCTCCAGGTTGGGGGGAAGGTCCTGCCTCAGGTGGAAGAGTTCAAGTATCTTGGGATCTTATTCATGAGTGAGAGAAGAATAGAGCGGGAGGCCGACAGGTGGATTGGGGCGGCATCCGCAGTAATGCAGGTGCTAACCCGATCCCTTGTGGTTAAGAAGGAGCTAAGCCAGAAGATAAAGCTCTTGATTTTACCGGTTGATCTATGTTCCAAACCTCACCTATGGTCATGAGCTTTGGGTAATGGACAAAAGAATGAGGTCACGGGTACAAGCGGCCGAAATGAGTTTCCTTCGCAGGATGTCCGGGCTCAGCCTTAGAGATATGGTGAGAAGCTCAGACATCTGGGAAGCAGGGTTTAAAATTAATGTCATCCCAGGGATGTCTGAAATTGCCATCGGGATGATCAATTATCTAACATGGGACAACAGAAAATGTGGACTTTTTTTCTTTTGCAAAGAAGCTTTCCATTTGCAACTCATTAAAACTCACTGTTTAGTATCTGTTGATCCACTAATCATATCAATACATGCAAATAATTGTTGTAAAATGCAGTTTGCCATCTTTTCATAATCAGATATGACCCATTCTGACATTCAGTGGCTCCATAAAGAACGTGGAAACACTGTCCTCTTCTACAATATTGATTTACTACTAAAACCATGGAGTTTCATAAATGACAGTGGATGGACACACTTGGTTCAAGAATTGATACATTTGGTGACCCCAGACATTCAAAACCAATACTTTTTCCACCAATTGTTTCCCTTTTTTTATGTAAAAGTTTGCTAAACTGTTGCAAACACTAGGGCTGCACAATATATCAAAAAATATTGTTAGTGTGATAACACAGTATGCAATATTCATAAACATGCAAAGACCTGCAATCATTTATTTTCTTTTTTTCCCCCATTAACTTTGTGTTTCACACACCATGGCATACCAGAGTGGTTTTCTCCATCACTCTTAACATCCTTTTTTTTTTTCTGGCAAAAATATTGAAGTAATATGGCTGCTGCTGCTGAATGCAAGTTTACTTATTAATATTAAAAAGATGGGAATATTTTCAGAGCACATCTTTGGGCAAGGGTTGAGCACTTATACTCAGTATTAAGTTAGTAATACTTAGTTAGTAAGTACTAAGTACTTAGTATTAGTATTTATTAAACCAGGCAAGCACTTGAATATTGTTTTATTAAAGGTCTTAGGTAAATGGTGGTACTCTCTGGCACTTTTGTTAATATGAAATACATCCATGTCATTTACAGATTGCTATATGTGAATAAAATGACAAAATATTAGACAATGTTTGTGTCTGAAGGCCTACAGTTGCAACACCACCATGTGTCATTGATTATAGTAGAACAGTATTTTGTCTTAAACTATAAATAATTGACTCGGCATCCAAACAATAGGTTCATTTTAACATTGTTGGAGAACATATTTCTTGGTAGATGAAATTGGTTTAGGTGAACAGGAAATAATGCAATATCATTATTGAAATGCTGTACACCTATATCTATAATAATAATATTGTGCAGCCCTAGCAAATACATGTTCATTTTAGGCACATTAAGTCTATATAATGTATATGTGACCCACCACCATGAAACCAGGCATAAGTGTCTGGAAATCAAAACTGAGTTATCTGTGTAGATTGGTAGAGTGGAAACTAAGGTTTAAGATGGTGAAAAAATTATGTTTCTATCATAAGTAGAACCAAAGTTATGGTCATTTTAATATCCACAGTTGGACCTATTGTGCAATTTGCATATTTTTAGATATTGTCCGTTAAAGTTTTGGACTGTTTTGGGGTAGGAAGTCTTTAGCAAAGTATAATAATTCGTATCCGATTGACAAAAAATATTCACAGATGTTAAAGGACACTCTGATGGACATGTCACAGAAGTTCTATATATTGTAATAATAGGACAGAATTGCAACGTATTATAATCATTTGGCTTACGCCATTGGACAAGAGCATTCAATATAAGCTTTTTCCTCGTACCGAACACTTGGATGTTTACGCACGGAACGGAGATCGGTTTGTTCGGCGAAAAGAGGTGGAAGTCATCTTTGTCTTTGCTCCGCAATCCTTAAACTTTTGTCACCGCTTAAATAATTGACTCAATAAACACCTTTATTGACTCGATTTCAATGTAATGACCACAGGAACTGAACATAGAGGTGTTAAGGTACCGGTTTTTGATAAGGTGTAAACACAAATAACAAATAACCTTCCAGCCTAAATTTGGCTGTAGCTCTGAACGGCTCAGCGCGACTTATGCCTGGTTTCGTGGTGGCGGGTCACATATATGTAATCTATATATGGGCAAATAAACCTTAATTTTAGATGAGAGTCTATATAATGTATATTATTATGGACAGTCAGATTATTGCAGCATGTGAGAATTTGAATTTCATTTGTCAGGAATCAGAATATGTACAGTCAGTCCAGCTTCTATTTACAAGTCTGCAAATTAATACTGAACAAACGATAACTAAAACTATGAATTAAGAAAGAGCTGCAGCATCTGGCACCTCAAAACAGCCTCATCTTTATTATCTCTTTTATGGATTGTGATTGTCTCTTGTCAACTCACTTAGTAAGTTCTTATTTTTATCAATTACTAGAACTTCCAGATGACCCCATGTGGGGTCTTGATGCCAAGGTTGAGGAACACTGCTTAAACCTATAGTGTTACGCTATTTATACATTTGTGTGATACTTTTAAAAAAATGTGTCTTTGTTGATTTGTATGAGACTTGACACTTCTTATCTGTGCATTTTGCTTGATGTAAATGATGCATGTAGTCTGTAATCTATATCATAATAAGACACACCATCATCATAAAATAACTTGCTTGCCAAAACCAGCATGAATACTGTTGTTTTGTTTGAGTTTACAACCAGTGCGATGCATGTTAAGTCTCTGAGATCTGATTAAGATGGATGTGCTTCTCCAATACAGTTTCTCTCATGCATTCACTCACTTCACAGCGGGTACAGAAATCATTGCTAAAGGCCTTAGATGGATTTGTCCAGTGTAACATCCAATCAAACTGAAGCTAAATGAATCTGAACGCAGCGATTCCATAAACACACACTTGTATTTCTATCTTTGTGAGGGCACCCATTACCTTTCTACCTCCCTACATACTATATGAATTAAAACATCAACCATCACAACTAAAACACTCAATCCTTAACCTGAACATAAACAACATGTTAACATTTACACTAAAAGCTGTCATTCAGACGGTCTGAAAATCTGAAAACAGTCCTCAGAGGAACAGAAAAACAAACCTCACAAACATCTCATCAGAATTGAGTGCAATGTTGGATGTTCAGAAAATCTGTTTATTTAACATGAAAATCTCCATAAAACTCATCCAAAGAACAGTACATTATGACAGGTATCTTGCTGTAACCAATCAGATCTGTCAGTTTTCAGAACACTAATTCTTTCTTTTGTCTCTTATCCAAGTCCAGAGTGTGGGGGCTGTTAATATTTAGTATCAGAGGAGAAATACATTTTAACATCCTACTTTTTTTAACTACTTGTATATTTTTAGAGATGCCCTTAGCTGGCATGACGGACAGGCTTCACAATATACGCAAGGATTTCTCTCAGTGGGAAGTATGACGTAAAAGATTCTTAATCTATATGGTCTCATGTCTTATGTGCTTAGAAATGGAATAAAATTGATGACAATGAAAACACGTGCAGGTTTGATATTCATGGACCTAGGTGTAACTATAAAATGAAATATTTTCTAAGAAAGATTCTGGTAATAGAGTATTTAAAGGTAAACTATGTAAAAATTCTTACTTGTGATTGTAAATATATCTGTTCCTTTTCCCACTCAATAAGGTATTTCATGGTGAAATAAAAATATCAAACAGGATACTGAATGACAGTGAAAAAAAAAACAGGAAATACAAAAAAATATAAAATTTTCATTGTTTCACAACCATGATGTTGAAAAGTAAAGCAAATATGCCTTTATCATATTTATAAGTCTTCAGAAATATTCTTGAATATCCTCATAAGCTGTTTTCTAATTGTTTTTTTTGTGTAGACTCTCAGAAGGAACTGCACAGCTGCCATCACAGTAGATCAGTAAATAAGGAGAGTAGAATGAGAAAAATAATAAGAAAATACAAACACAGGACAGGGTCCTGGTTGGTAAATGTACATCACATCTAGCCAGAGACTACATGATTTTTTTCTTTTTGAGGAAAATGTTCCGTGCTTTACGTATATCCAGCTGGCATGCACTGCCAAGTGACATTGCCTAAGAGTGTGAATTGGAGCTCAGTTCTGTCCAAAGCTTTGAAAAACAACCTATTCATTGTTAATGATTCCCCATTTACATATTAAAAGTTAAATAGCCCTCCACTCAACAAATGAGAGAGCATGGTGTTCATGCAAGCAATAAAGTGATTGGAGAAATACATTATTTCACAATAGTTATGTTCTAATTACACAGTTATTAAGGGTTGGAAGGGATAAAAGGGCTTATTATTGCAGGAAACTGCATATTGTTTTCATAAGAAAATGTACAAAGTTTACTTCATGCCAAGGTGAACTGTCATAGAAAGGTAACAGGTAAAATGAGAAGAGGAGAATAATGAAATAGGAGGAGAATAATGAAATAGTTCATCTTAATTTTCAACCAACTCTTACCTTATAAGTACAGCAGTCACTATGGTCACTGACAATTGACAATTATACCTTTCAAACCCAAAAGCAACAAAATATTTTCTATGTGAGTGCAGACTTTCAAGGACAAGAATCTTCACAGTCGCATTGTCAAAAGAAAAAGAAACTGTTTAATATGAAGTCACTACCTTTGTGCACTTTCATTTATTCATATATTCATACACTTTCTCTGATTTAAATCCCTGTGCTTCACAAACAGCCATCAAATGTGTCTTCGCACAGGGAAGCTTTCTGTTCCTACCTACTGAGTGTTTGTGTTGTGTCAGTGACCTCTGACCTTCAAATGTCTGGCGCACTCAACGTGGTTGTCGTAAACGAGGACATTAGCGATCAGGCTCTCCCTCTCCTGGGAGAAGGACGATGGTCCTTCTGTGGTGTTTGGTTCCACAATCACATTCAGCAAAGTGTGAGGACACTTGGTTCCATCCCACACCTGAAGAAACAACAGTAAAGTGACAGCCTGATTTTTCCCCTCTCAAAAATAGTAAATCTTAGGATCATGGAGTGAAAATTAACCTTTCAGCATATTTTAACTTGAGCAGTACCAGATTAGCTCTCTGTGGAAATAAAGCCTGTTTTTTTTTTCCCCTCCACGTTTTCAGAACAAACAATGAAACGAAACCTAGCTGGATATTACTCTGGTAAAGGTAAACACATACAGAGAGTGAGAGGGAAGGGGGGAGTGTTCCTTCACGCATTCTTCCTCACGCGTATGAGGAAGTATCGGTAAACTCTGTTGTTCGACCTCAAGTCATTTTTCTACCGTGCAAAAACAGCTGGAAACAAAGTAATCCGGACGTTTTTAAATAGAACCAACACACAATGTATTCAATGGCAACGGAGAACACAGTAATATTAATGAAATAACCATGGAATGACACGTTTAAAGAATATAGCCTATCTACTTTAGCCAAATACATCAAGAGAGTTGACTGACAGTGGGCAGCAATCAGATGATCAGTGAAATAACCTTGATGATCATGGAGATCTAATTATCTAATCTAATAATGTTATCTTTAAGAGGCTACCTGCTTTTTTTCCAGTCAATTAATCAGCTAACCATTGGCTCATTACAGGTTTCACCAAGAAACTGAAGATGTTTCACAAAAATCTAGAGTGTGATTAATTTGAAACAAATGGTTTTCAGTCATTTATTTGAGGTCACGTTTGTGTGTATAACTGGATTAATGATAGTCAAATACTGTATTTATCTAAATGACCTGTAATGTTTTGGACTCTGTCCTCTTGTATTTGTTTGCGTAGTTGTGTAACAGCAGGCTGCTGCTCCATGAGAGCAGACTGGCAGCAAACCAGCAGCCTCTGCCAAATCCAGCTCAAATTTATCTCCTCTATCTGCCTCACTGGCAGGAAAGCAGCCGACACTTAGAGGCTCATTTCTGCTCAGATAAAATACATGAGATCTGCTCCCTCAGCGCCCACCACACTGCAGAAGATTTACTACAAGACTGAAGGCAAACAGCACAATTATTCCACAGGGAAACAAGTCAATATGAAGGCCATCAGTTCCAAAATCAAAGCACGCTGAAGGTTGTTTTAAAGGAAGCTGGAGACAGAACAGCTTTTTTTCCGAACAGGAAAACAAACCACATCACCATCAACAGTGACGAAAACCAACGGGAAGGGAAAAAAAGATGAGAACTGACAGTAAACAACCTCCTGGGATGTTTCCTACTGACTCTAGACACAGGAGTTAACCAGCAGGAAACATCCCACACTGAAAGTAACCTCAGAACTACCGCTGCTTATCATCAGTGTGAAGTCTAATCCATTCACAATACTCCTGCAAACTCCAGGACATTAATGAAACAACATGCTTGGTGCGACTGACTCCTGTGTCACTGGTACCGACTAAAATCAAAGGGAGTAAGCTGAGGCTGTTGATAACCAACTCCTGGGGCTGCGTTCACAAACATCCACGGAACACAATGAGAGGTCCCCTCCCTGACCTGAAAAGATTGTAGTGAGAAGTCCTTTTTTTTAGAAAAAGAAAAAGAAGAACCCTGAGCAAGCACAGATGTGATTGGTTAAAACAGAAATAGAAAATTACAGTTGATCCTTAGTAGTAGTTTCCATCAGGACATGGTATAAATTTGTGACTACTATTTTATATATGCTGTAATTAAAACGTGTATTTTATTTATACTTTTCTCCACTGCTGATGGTCTGGAAAAGTCACAATTCTGAGAAAAGTCTGTGTCACAAGCAACTTTTTGGAAACTTTACAAAAACCTTGATGAACTTTTAATATTGAGCTATTTTGATTCCCATCATATGTATGTATATAATGAAAGGAAGGTGGGTGAGTTTGGTGAAATGTCTGTCATTTGGTGAAGTTACAAGTGTTGTGATTCTGTTCTGTCATTATATTTTGGGATAGCAGTGATCCTATTCTATTCTTAAAACTATTATAAAAAAAAAATATATCATAAAATAAGCCAACTTTGTGGAAAAACTCTCCAGACATAGCTTTGGGGATTTGTTCTAAATGAATCTGTAGTTCAATGAGCGTCTAAATCACAGTCTTCTGAAGCATGTGTGACTGACATTTTTAAGCTCTAAGTAGCTTAAAAGGTTGTTTCCTGTCATGTTCTGTTAGTTCTTGGTCAAAGTGGCCTCACTTTAGTGTCACAGAGCAAAACAAATCTTGAAAATTAAATTGAGTGACATTTCATTTTCACATATTCATCCCTTAGTTTTAGTACAGTTGTGTGTCATGTGTCTTACCCTCAGGAGGGTACAACTGGAGCTGATGGGGGCTTTGGCCAGCAGCTGGCAGGTCAGGTCAAAGTAAGCTTTGGGCTGAACAGCAGACAGAGGCATCATAGGAGTTGTGGGGAGAAGTGCCTGGGTGGTAGCCCATGATCGCAGCTCCTCCACCATTCGATGGTCGTCCTGGTTAAAGTGGAATGAGCGGCTAGAAGTCCGTGGTTCCACAGGTTCGCCCTCTGTCCCGTCAAACGTCAACACAGAAAACCCAAAGGTGTTGACCAGAGTGATAGACCCTTCATGCATCTTCACCTGCAGATAGACAGGCCCCATACCAATGACCGCTCTTTAACATAATGACCAGAATCATCAATGACCTTTTTATACCTTGACTCGGTGCATGCGGACGATGTCTCCAATGTGGAAAATTTTAGGGTGATCATCCAATTTTTCAAGGAAAATGTTACAGACGATCTTCTGGTTGGACTGATCAGTGATCTTCATGTTAAAGCAGAAATCTATGGACAGAAAAGTTCTACAGTTGATTTGAAAAGAAATTAAAGAACGGGTCCGTAACATTCCTAAAAAAAAAATATCGGAAATTCAATTCAATCTTTTGAAAAAGTGACAATTTTTAAGAATACTTTTTTATGTAAATAAATGAATAAATGTGTAACTGAAACTGAGGGTGCATTGGTGTGTTTTCCAGTAGCTTTGTTTTTGACTGAAACCAACATTGTGTAAATAAGATGGCATTCAGAGATGGCAGCATTTATAGGTTATTGTGTGAAAGTGGCCTTGTCTAATGACATGCAACTCAGCCAAAGCATTTGAGAACAGCTGCATGACATTCAGTTTATTTCAATAATACTTGAGTTCCAAATGCAACCAAGTGTTTGTTAAAGAGTGTTGCTTTAATTACCAGTGGCCAGTGTTGTGTGTTTGAACTGAGTGTGTATCTGCTGCTAAGCGTGGCCACTAAACAAGAGCAATTTTAAAACAGGCTGATGAATAGTAGTGCTGAAAGTTAACCAAAGTAACATGAAGATCAAGTAAATTACCAATTAAAAACACGGGTATCAGCATAATGACCCAAGTACTTATTTTAATGACTGGTGTTTGTATCAGTAATTGCATCTCTAGCAAAAGCTTATTTTTACAAACATGTTTTTGTTCGTGTCGTAGAGAATTTGATGCGGTGTGTGTATGCATCTATGTCTTATATGTTATATCACATCGATTTCTTTATTTATTACAAAAAATACCAGAAATACTTCCATATGCTGTGGCAATGCTCAGCTGAGGAGTTGTTTTGCTATTGTAGAAAAATTATCTTCTCTGTTTGAATTGCAGATGTCAGCATGACCAATGGGACCAATGGGACCAATGGGACCAATGGGACCAATGGGACCAATGGGACCAATGGGACCAATGGGACCAATGGGACCAATGGGACCAATATCAAGTGGAAATAAGGAGCCAAAATGTTAAATCAAATCTAATGGACAAAATACAGTCCTTAAGATTCCTATCAGCAAAGCATATTATAGTATTAAACAGGAAGGAGCGCCAACACAACAGTTTTAGGGTAGAATCAACAACCGGGACAAGGATTTTCTAGCCCTATGGAACAGGCCTCACTTTCTTGGGACTCTCTCGATGAATTTAAAATACTAGAGACATGGGCCAATGTCAAACCTTGGTTGATTTAAAGATATGAATTTGATGGTCTAACACTGCACTTTTTATGTAACAAATTATAGAAATCTAGGCTCTGTACCCACCATCCTCTTCCCAGCCTTCTCTCTTTTTGTGTGCGTGCATTATTTTTATGTGTCAGAAATTATTACCTAAAAAGGGTACCTGAAGTACAACAAAGTGAGAACTGGACACACTGCTTTACTCCTCATCCACATGCTCTGTTTGGCTACAGGTTGACTCAAGAGTTAACCATCTGTTGTTTATTGTTTTATTATCTCTCCTATTATTGTTCCAGTTACATTTTTACTAGATGCTTACCATTGTGTTCATTTAACTTCTCCTTTCTGCTCACTCTTCCTGCAGAGACAGTAGTCTCTTCCCCATCACTTATGACATTCCAATCCCTTAAATGCATTTCAATGCAGAGATGAGGCTCAGGGAGGAGCTTTTAGTGCAGAGCCAAAGGTGTTTATTACACTAAAGTTCTTTTTACCAGGCATTGACACAGCTTGGATCACGATGCATTTACCGATTAGTCACAGAATCTGACCAGACTGCTTCAGGGTTTTTATTTTTTTACCAGTGATGCTATTTTTCTACCGTATTCAAATGTATACAGAGATTCATATTGTCTTCAAGAAACATTAAAGGACAGCTATTTAGGTTTTTGTATTATAACAAAAAAAAAAAAAAAGCATTTTCAAACATTTCCCTGTGTTCTACATAAACTGTAAATGCTCTGTTTGGGGCTGAATTCTTCATTAATTCAACTCCTCCCGTCAATCTAATGACATCAGAAAGGTTGTTTTGAGCGCTCATCCCTTTCATACCCCACCCCCTCCAGGTTGTTAACCATGCTTTCTGTCCCGTTCCACCAGTTGTGTTTGTTAATACAAGCAACAACTGAACATTTGAAGTAATCAGCTTGAAGTTTGGACATATTTTCAGTTTAGACTACAACCACTGCTGCTGACAAACAATTATGTCATCCTCAAAAGAAATGTTCATCAGAAGTCTTGTCCTTTTATGTACAAATGTTGTGATGTGAGTGGTTATAGACACCAAAAATTAAGAAGTAATTGTAAAAATCTACTGGATTTTTGCCAAAATTACTATAAAGATAGCTTTGCAGCGGGATTCACATTCAAACTGGATGAGGAAGTGGGTTTAGCAATATGTGACTCCTTTAAGTCCTCTCAGTTGTTATTATTATTATTAATTATTATTATTATTATGTCTTAAATGTGCAACTGACCTGTTCCACGACTCTTATATGGTTGTTTGAAGAAAACCACAACTCCATAAACATTAACTGAAGCATCAACTTTCAGGTCGTCCAGTCGAACGTATGTATATTTCACAGCTTTATTTCTCCTGGAAACCTGACGACAAAAAGAACAAAACTCAATTAATACACGGTAAATCCACAGGAAGAGGAACTTGACTGAAAATGTGATGAGTCAAGATGAAGACAAAACTGATCCGTTCCTTCAGCTGTGGTTGAAGTTTGTTCAGTCAAATACATTTTTCCAGGACGATACAAATTATTTGAACAAACATTATTATAATTAGAAACACAAAAGCTGTCAAAAGCAGGCTGTCATCTGCAATTTTAGACGGAATGATATCAAACAGCATATGTCAGCTTTTATTACATTTATTCATCTGCTGCAGGTCCTTTTTTGTTCTCCCATTTTCTCTCTTTGATCCTCTGTATTAAAAAAAAAAACTTAATAGATCAATAATAATAATATAACAAGTAGTTAATGAAGACTGTTGGAGATTTACAGACACCCCCCCCCCTTCTCCTTCACCGCTGAGGTCTAGCTGAGGGGAGTTTACGATAGCGTTGCTCTGACATGAGATGTCCTTGCAGAGACTACACTCCTCAGCTAATGAGGCTACACACTCTGACCTCGGCAGACTGTGCAGAGGTCCTCTTGACGGCCGGCGGCGATCTGACGTCAGCAGGCGGCAGATGAGACACCTAAAGGACAGAGACACAAAAGAAAAACATTGAAGTGACGTGTTTAATGTTTTTCAGCCGCAGATGTTAGAGCTGCTGGAGGGAAACTGGGAAACTA
Organism: Siphamia tubifer; assembly: GCA_020466265.1. Taxonomy (NCBI): domain Eukaryota; kingdom Metazoa; phylum Chordata; class Actinopteri; order Kurtiformes; family Apogonidae; genus Siphamia; species Siphamia tubifer. The sequence goes on along the minus strand of CM035788.1, from coordinate 26,863,432 downwards.
AAACCACAGCATGAGCTCGGAGGATCAAGGAGAGGGGTCCAGACATGAGGAGCTTTACAATATTTTCGGCTGCAAATCCACATGTGAACACGGAGAGGGATTCTTGAATCCAAACACTGTGCACATCAGCAAATTAAACAGTCATCCAAAAACCAGCGCAGCTCCACAGGTGTCACCATCATTAGAGAATTCAGAAGTTACAGTATGTATATATATATATATATATATATATATATATATATATATATATATATATATATATATATATATACACACATACATACACAGAGGTGATACAAACACATACACATATGTAGATATCGTACATTATACATATTATCCACAGATGAACTGATTAATAATTTAAATTATTGTTTTTTTTTTTTTCATTTATAAAATGGCCAAAAAATTACTGAAAAGACAAAGGTGTTGTTACCATAGAACAAGGGTCTGCACTGTGTGGCTCCCAAACCAAAAGTGTTCTTTTAGTGTTGCTCTATGGCTCCCTGGGGCTTTGTCAAGGAACGGTTTGAAATTAACACAATTAATTACTATTTTTTGTTGTAGGCCTAAATACTCTTTAAATCATTTTTGTCATATTAACCAAAGTCAATTTCATTTTTGGCAAACAGATTTTTCATGTGTTAGTACTTTGTCTATTTCCAAATAATAATAATAATAATAATAATAATAATAATAATAATAATAATAATAATAATAATAATAATAATAATAATAATAATAAAGTAGGGTTTTTTTCAATGATTTTTGTTTTGGAAATACTGCACCTCAGTAAAATATGAAGCTTCTTCATGGTTTTCTTCTCTTTCTATTAGAAATTAATACACCAAACATTGCATTTGTCCATTTCCAATCTTTGTATTCTGCAAATACAATGATTGAACTTCATTTGATTTTAACTGTGGACTCAAAATTCCAAACTTGTCTACTCTGAAATACCCAGAAAATTTACAGGAAGTTTTTTTGTTGTTGCTGTTGTTTTTCTTTAGGTCATATTCAATGTCTGAATCTAAAAAAAAGCAGATGTTAATTATGTAAATGGCTGGTTTTAGAATTCATCTGTTACATTGTGACCACTCAGTGTCATTAACGCTGGGTTGAGCCAGAACATTGTGATTCTGGGAGATGATTTTGCACAAATCCAGTGGTTTTTTTTCTTCCTTATTTGGTATTCTAAGCCTGGCTTTATATCTAACATTCTCAAGGTGGCTTTGGCAAAAGCTTGTATTCGCTGATTGTGGCCGTTAAGCCCAAACTCCTACGCAGAAAGTGTGATGACGTTTCAAGTGTAAAGGATATTGTGTAGGTGTGTGCGTTCATTCCCACGGCAGCCTTTCCATAACAAAAGACACTGCAGTTCACTTCCTCTCGCACAGAGGTTCACATTTTGTTTCCGCTGCCTTTAGCAAAAGCTACAAAAAATAATCTGTTACCATCAGTTTATTTATGAAAAACCTGCAATAGTATAACAAAATAATATTTTCCTAATCTATTTTTATCCCATACTTTTGCAATGTTAAAATTACTGATCGTGAGCGAAATCTCAATATCAATATAGTTCACAGCCAATTCTGAATAACTTTTTTTTAGATGAATAAATGCAAAATAAGTTTTAAAACACATGCACATTAATTTCTTAAACCAAACTAGTACCAACCCAGACAAATTAGAAATTTTGTTGTTGTTTTTTGTTCGCCTGAGTGTCAAATTTTCAGCAGCAATCATGAGCGGTTTTAATTATTTATGTATTTATTTATTTTTACCATAATGGCTTCGATACAGTTTTCTGAGACACTTCTGGAAATCCTTCCCTGCTCTGGGTCTTATCTTCATGCCCAGATATTCCCTCTACCTTTATTTCTAGGGGTATTGCTTAAAAATATCACGTTGATGAAAGTCTGGTCCTCATATTAAAAAAAAAAAAACACAAAAAAAACAACAGCAAATCTGCATGTTTTTAGTTCACAAAGTTTTACTGTTGGTGTGCCAGAAGAAACTTTACTTTTATGCAAATCAACAACACCAATGAAAAAACATGCAGTAAACAACAACCTGTTCATACATACTTCGATTGCATAACGACTTAAGTGATGTTTAAAAGCACTCACATAAATGCAGGCGTCATCTCCTGACAGCAGCAGGATACATGGATGCAACTCGTCTTTATTAACTGTGGGTGATTTGCTCACAGCAAAGCCAGAGGCCAGGACCACATCCTGCATGAAAACACAAGATAAACAAAACGAAGACGAAGAATCAGGGATTAAACTGAGAGCATGAAGCGACAAATATGGGCCCTTCATCCCAGAGGGAGGACAGATCGACGGAGCAGATGTTGCATCCTGGGAGACGTTAAGTAAGATGTGACAACAGACTGATGATAAGCAGGTGTGAAAAGTGGAGACTGCCTTTTTGTGTGGACTGTCGGCTTTAAAGTCTGCGCTCAGGGCTGACAAAGGGACAGCTGATAGTCTGAATAATCATGTTACACAGACGCACAGCTGACAGACCTCTGATCTGCAGCCGACTTCCTGCCTTCACCGCGCCTTAAGACCAAAAACACAGTGAGATGCCGGTGACAGCCGGATTATCCCTGGTGTGTTCACTGTTCCTGTGCAGGTCTCAGACACATCCAACGCTCTGTAAACATCACAACAGCTGCTGTGTACAGATGTGTCAGAGAAGACTAGAATGAACTGATGCGCACACACCAATCGGACTCACTTTGTACATCGGAGCTCCAGGGAACCAGTTGAGCTCAAATTTGTTGAACTCATTTACCACAGTGACCTGTGTTCTGACCCTTTTGCCACAGGTGTCAAACATATGGCCCATGGACCAAAACCAGCCCACCAAAGGGTCCAATCTGACCCCTGGGATCAAAATTACAGTCAAGAACTTTTAGTTCAGGGGTCCCATTCAGTTCAAATCGATCTCAAGTGAATCAGACCAGTAAAATACTAGAATAATAATAACCTATAAATACTGGCTACTCCAAAATCTTCTCTTTGTTCAAGTGTAAAATAACATCACATAAAAATGTTGACATTTACAGAGTATGCTTTCACAAAAATATTAATCAGAACAAATATAATTAAGCTGAAATGTATTTTAAGAAATTGCGCAATTTCAACAATATTCAATATTTGTAGATCCACTGGGATCTGTATGTTGTAATGCACATGTGGAAATGATAAGCAGATGCACACAGTACAATTGTTAAAATTGCTCTTTCATTTCAATTTGTTGACAATTCATAACATCCATCCATCTATCTATGTCATTTTTAAAGGTTAAATTATAAATATAAACATTTCCAGCATGCAATTCTAGTTTTTCTACTTTTTCTTTACTTTCTCTAAGATATAGAGAACAGTTTGAAGTTGACATTATTTCTATCATTATTTTTTCACTGCTCCAAATCACAGATCATACCAGGCTGTATGTGACCTCTAAAATAAAATGAGATCGACATGTCTAACCCTTTGCTGTATTCTATCTCTGTCCGCTATGAAAGAGAGATGACAAAAAAGTTTAAATTGGCAAGAACTTTGTGGCTGTTCTACCAAATAAGACACTGAGGTCTGATGGAGTCCATTAGAGGTTCTAAACTCTAAATAGATCTTTATTTTTTCCTGCCTTTACCTCGTTCTTAGTTTCTATGGAATGAAGGAATACTAATGGAACTTGATAATGGCTCTTACATACGTCACAGAGGCGTCTCAGCTCTAAACCACACCTGTATATTTTTTTCAATTGGATATTTTCCATTATTTCTGAATTAAGAAACATAATTGCACTTCATATTGTGATGACTATAAATAAACTAAGACTTTATTTTTTAAAACTTGGAAGGAAACAATCACCGTCAACCTTAAACACCTGAATATCTGAAGGGATTTTCACTTCCAGGGAATTGCTTCCACTCAAGTGAAAATATGTGAAAACCTGCAGCAATTTATAGAACAACCGTCTGTCTGCATTACAACCGTGAAATGTTCAGCATCAAATTGGAGGGATTTTTTTCCCCCCTAAAGGGCTAAAAATAAAAGTGTTCTCTGAGGTTAAGAAAAGCCACTATTTGAGCATTTGGCCAAATTTATAAAGACTAATAATTCTGACTGTCTGTGCAGAGGATTAAGGGGAACACAAATAAACTTGTGAGTTATGAAGGTGTTTTTGAGGGGTGTGAACTCCTGGTCTGGGTAACAGATATCTCAGTAAAGGGTGTTATCACTCAGATGTCACCAGGGAGAAAAAGGAAAATAAATATCACTGAAACCGAGAGCAGATTTCATCACACTCATCATCTTCATCCCCATCCACACTTCATCCTCTAAATATAGTTTCACAAGGTTTATATAAAGTGTTGAACTGAAATGGTTATCACTGTGGCTTCTGATAAGACACATTTCTATTAAATTCTATTTATATTGTCTCATCTTTTGGCTATGAATGATACCGACGCTAGCATCAGCGAAATTCCATAATGAGATGTAACATCAAAAGACTGACTATAAACTCTGATGGGTCTGCAATTTAACATAAAATCTAAGAAATTATTCAACGTACCCCCTGTTTGACTGCTTTAGAGAAGTCCTTGGCAAGAGCTCCAAACAGTATGATGCTGATAGACAGATTCTGAGATGAAGCATTCGGTGATGTAGCTTCTTCTGAGAAAAAAAAAATAAAATAAAAAAAAATGAGAGACACAGATCAAGTTTCTACACAAGCGAGACAATATTAGGATTCAGACGATGAGATTGTCAGGGCAAGTTTATTCCCAAAGCTTTGATTCATTTTGATTTCGTCTCGAAAAAATTGTTAAACCCATAACAATGCTTATAATATCTGAATAGTGAAGTTCATTGAGACAGCAAATAATCAGTTTGTCAAGAGATAACTTAAGATTCATTAAATTCATGTGTGTGTGATCTCTGCATGAAAAAAAAGAAAGACAGCCAAGTGATTTCATTTTCCAGAAAAGCTGCAGGGAATCAGAACACATAAATACACGGTATCCCTAAGAACAGGGGTCACATTAGCAGGAAATATTCTGTCATTGACAGATTTTTTTATTTAATTTGAAAACATTTTCTCAGAACACAGAAAATTCTGAAGGCCATCCTTCATTTTGACAGATTAAAATACTAAGGATAAGTTTCATATAGAACCTACTACTGTTGTCATAATACCGATATTTTGGTACCGGTAGTGGTACCAACATGTATTTCGATATTTTGATACTTTGATACTTTTTCAAATAAAAAGAGAAAGCAGAAAATGGCAGTACAGACTTTATTTATCGAAAATCTTATCAACATAAACAGTAATTGTAACAACAGTTAAATAAAAGCAATTAAACCAGAGCAGTGAGAGCATGGAAACTTTAGTTAAAGATCAAATGAGAATCTGTATATGCTTAAATATTAAAGACATCATGCTTTATGTTGAAAAAGAATTGGAAAGTCATTATTTTTTTGTGTTGAATCTGTTAGTATTATTTGGAAAATATCATATAGGCTACATAAAACAAAATAGAGTGGAAGAGCAACAGTAATTCAACAATTTAAAATGGAAATGGGACATTATTTTGATCCATTAAAGGGACTTAAAAACAAAAAGGCAATCAAAAACGTTCGGTTTTTGAATAATATTCAAATAGTTTCCAGCGAATTTCAAATAGTGTTTTGGACCAAAAATCAAATCCCTAGTTAAAAGTGAGTTCATAAGTAGATACTGCCTTTAATGACGGATCTGGTTGTGAGTATAATGCACGTGGGCACAAGTGGGTTTGTTAAGTGGACCCATGCAGGACTCTGTAAGACTGGTACATGTGTTACATGACCACCTGTTGATGGTGAGTCTGAATATTAATCAATCATTGTCAACTCTTGTTGTCATCGTCATTATCAACTCATCTAAAAAGATGTTTCATTATATAAGTTTTATCCAAAGCAAGGGAAGACACTTGGCGTTCTTCAGATACACTTGCTCAGAATCAAAGATTAAGATAAAAATGGTTCTGGATACAACCTAAGAGCATCCTCAACTTTTATTTTTTAATATTAAGATAGATTTTTTTCAAAATGTTTCACCTCTCTGTAAGTAGATTTACCTTGGCATTTAACCTGGCAAACTTAAACTGAAACAAAGAAATAAAAAAAAAATAAAGACATAAAGTACTTTCAATGACTTAAACTAAAATGTAAGTGCTTTTCAAACCTTGACAAAAAAAAAACATTGAAATCCAAGCATTTTCAAAGACTTCCAGCACAAGTACAAACTTTGTAAAAGGGTTCAAGTAAATTCAGTTCCACTTGCTCCTGTAATTTTGTTTCTTAGCCCTAAAGTAAATTATTTTATTTATTAGCAGTTACTGAATAATAGAAGTACTTTTAATGTTTAGTAGTGCTCCTTCATTAGCAGCTCTTGTAGGTGCCAGTGAATTAGCATCAGCTCTTATTACAGCGTCCCTGCAGTGTCTGCCAGTATTTTAACCATACCTTTGGGAATCCATTTTATCCACCTTGAACACTTGAAGCAAAACTGCATAATACGTAGATGGAATTTGTCCATATCTTCTAACACCACCCAAGTAAACCCCTTTCTCTAGGATAATTGAAATGTTCACTTGGATTTAAGAGCATAAGCATCTTTACCCTCCGCTAAGAGTTACACATGTGTAACTGTCAGAGATAAGAAAGAAACAAGATAGCTAAGTCCTTAACTACTTTCATCAGCATCTCTGAAACAAACATGTTTAACTGTTTATAACCGTCCCAGTGAGTCTAGCTTCATTAGCCTAACGAAGCATTTTATTGTTCAGCCCTGCGTGCAAATGTTATCAAGTTTGAATTTGCAGTTTGACAAGAAGGTGTCTGGAGTGATTCCACACACTTGATCGAAACTACAATACCAGTTGAAAAATAGCATGAATTTACATTTTGCACTTTACACGGATCTTGTTCTATGTAGAGCTTTTTTTTTTTTTTTCATTTAGTGATTTTATTTTGAATATGTCAAGCACAAAAACATTTGATCTGTCAAAAAGCCAATAATTGATAAAATAACAAGACAAAGAAAATACAGAATAAATAAAAAAAAATAAGAAGGCAAATAACATATTTGAAAGGGAGTGGGAAAAAGTAAAAAAAAAAAAAAAAAAAAAAGTATTATCTCCCATCCTTATTGTACCAAACAATTATACAAATGCCAAAAAATATATATAAATCTATTCCGGTTAGTTTATCAAAATGACACGAAAATATCTCATCCATAAAATATCCTATAATATATATTACTATGTCTTTACACCTATACACTCATATACACCTGTACACATATCGTATGTACACACATATATTATCATTTTATAAATTATACGCTCTATATCTTTACATCCACCCATATTATATATACATATGTACACACATATCCACATAAATACACAACAAAAATAAATACATACCCATGTCAACATATATCTACACATATCCATGTCACACAGTTTCAAAATGCAAAAAGAAGAAATGAGGGTGAGGAATTTTTTTTTCCGGAAGTTTACTAAAAAACAACAATTTAACTAAAATAAACTGTTCATCGGCTGATCAAAACTTTAAGACCGCAGCTTTTAAAAACCAAAATCTGTGCAAACATGCAGATTCAACGTGACTTTCTGTCAGGTATTCACACTGTTATGACCTCCTGATGGTAGAGGCATGAAAGCTTCCTCTCTTTGAAGGCATTTGGATTATTGAGCTGCTTAAGAAAGGCCTCTAGCAATGTACCATCACTGCTGAGGTTGGACGCAGCAAGACATTCATGTTGAAATTCTTAAAAAATCCTGAGGGTTATGCATCAAAAAATTCTAGTAGTAGACGCAAAAAAAATGTCACTGGTGCTGAGCCGGAGGATATGATTGGCTGTGCATCAAGACATGGGACTATCCTGGTTCCAAATGAAGGTGCTTACTGGTGCCGACTGCAGCCCAATAACCATCAGACAACATCTGCCAGGGAAGGAGTTCTAGAACAAAACACACCATCCAAGGCCTAAACTCTTTCAACAGCACAAAATTGCCCATTTGGACTTCAAGAGAGATGTTGCGGTGCCAGAGGCCTTGGTTGTACAACTCAAAAAACCAACCACATTCAAAGAGCGAAAGCTTTTTTTGCATTAGGGAGTCATGACAGTGTGGATAAACGACAGAAAATGACATAGAATTGAAATTTATGAACAGGTTTTGACTTTTAAAAACTGGTCTTAAACGTTTGATCAGCTCATGAGCAGCCTATTGGAGTTTGTTGTTTTCATTAAACTGCTTCCTCTTTTTTTTTTTTTTTTTTTCTCTCACTCCATTTGATCTTTTTGCATTTTCAAACTCAACTTTAGATCCAACAGTGCAAAATGTAAATTCATACCATTTTTCAACTGGGTTTTAAAATCTACTACAGGCGCCTAAAGCTAACCAAACATATTCACCAACAGACAGATTGCTGAAACACATAAACACATTTACCTTGAATTATAGTCTTCAGTTTGAAGTCATCAGCTGGTAACGACACCAGCGGGCCTTTATGAACCACTTTCCCCTGAAAACAGAACACAAACACAGAACTTGAGATTAATTGAATGCTGCACGTCAACCGATCAAAGCTTTGTAAGGAGACTGAGCAGTGCTGATGAGTGCCTTAGGGAAATGAGCTGAGAAACAGGAGGTGGATTAGTCTGCCGCTTTGGCGTTCAGAAATAAATTCTTGCGACTTTCTAATCTAAAGAGTGAGAAAACATCAGGAGGGAAAAGCAAAAGCAAGTAATGTGTATCTAGACGTATATCGAAACAATTATCAGTAAGTATCAGGTATCAATGAAAGACTTGGCAGATTATCTGATATTAAATGTAGTTTAAACTCTTAAATGCATTTCATGTAGTGTTGTGCTACAGATTTTCTTGTTGAATTGAGTGTTTTGTGTTGTCTGTAAACATTATTTCAAAGACCTCATTTAGGATATACAAAAATATGTTCCTGTGGCAAAGCTGTCTGTTTATATTTTCAAAACTTTGTAAACCAACAAATTTAACTGTAATATAAAAAAAAACATGTTTTTTTTAAAGTACATTTTCAGTGCAAAATATAAACTGAAAACTGCTCTATTTCACTGATAACAAAAATAAAATGGTCATTAATGAATAGATTAACCTTTCAACAAATATTATTACTTAGCTACTCAAACATATTAAACTTACTATAAAATATTGACAAGATGATTGACAATAAATCTACTCCATGAATGTATTTATTGTGTTCTCTTTATTTTAAATTGGGTATATGGTGGCTTATGTACATGCAGTTATGTACAAACTAGAACACTAAGGTCATCCAATGCAGGCTTACTAGTGACTCCTAGATATATTACAAAGAAAATTGTGGACAAATTCAACTAAGTATTATTTTACTTTTTTATTTTTTTTTTAATTTAGCAGAACTTCTGCAGGTCTTAATGAAGTTACTAGATATTTTTTTTATTTGTGTTTATTTGCACCTGGATGGACAGGCTCCTCTTTTTACATCCCAGTTCACGCACAAAATACTGTTTAATGTGACATTATTATGTTTAATATAAATCTGTACTGACTCTGTGGTGTTTGGGGTGAATTAATCTGTTACTTGACTTGGACACTTCCTGTTTGTTAACTATGCACCAAAGTTATGGAATACAATTCCAAAACACATCAGGGAAGCCAGTTCACTGAGTATATTTAAAACAATATTAAAAACATTTTTATTTTCATCAGCCTTTGAAGGGAGATAATGAAAGATGTCACAATTCTGTGACCCCATTCTTTACATTCTTTATATTCTAGTTTGTGCGGAATCGACTGTTAATGTAATTCTGATTTATTTTATTGAAATTGTATAATGTATGTATAATCAGTTTATCTGTACTCTTGTAATTTTATTTCTTATTTATTGAAATTTTTATAATGCATGTATACATTTTATAATGCATTATCTTGTACTTTTTTAATTTTATAATTTTGTGCAATCAAATTTTAATGTATGTTTTTTATTTCACCCTGTCTTAAAATTTTATTTAAATTTTTAATCAATGTGAAGCACTTTGGGCTACAGTGTTTGTATAAAAGGTGCTATACAAATAAACCTTATTATTATTATTATTATTTAATGTATTTTTCCCAAAAGATTCCAAGTACTCAATGGGCTTCTTTCAAGTACCAAGCACCACTATGTGTGTGTGTGTGTGTGTGTGTGTATATATATATATATATATATATATATATATATATATATATATATATATATATATATATATATATATATATATATATATATATATATATATATATATATATATATATATACACTGTAAATAACAAATGAATCATTCAGCAGAATTTTAATAAACAAATTGTTGGATTGAGAAAATACAAAGTTTGAAATATATAAAGAATGACCTTCACTGACCACATCAGTTCCTATGTCTGTGTTCTCCCTCAAGGAGGTTATGTTTTCATTCCTGTGGGTTTTGTGTAAGGGTTGGGCATGGGCATCTATCGTCGCAAGATACAATGTTCATTCGAACTGTGGGAATTATTAAATATCATTATTAAACTAAAAGGTAAAAATAAAATTGAAGGAACATTAACAAAACATATAGTTTCTATTCAGCGTATTGCTACATAAATAATATCAATACATATCAGATAAACATCCGGTGCATTAAAAGGTTATTTTACATGAGCTACAGCCTAAAAATATCACAACTTACCTGTTTGCATTTCAACTTTTTGCATTATAGTTAGTCAGGGTTTCTACAGCTCAGGGCAAGTTAAATTCAAGACTTTTTTTTTAATGCCGTTTGAAATTAAATTTAAGACTAAGCCAACAATGAAACAAAATTGAAAAGGAAAAAAGAAACAGCACATGAATTACCTGGGGGCAGTTTTACTCAACTGTTTATTTTAAATATAATTTTACTTTCTGGTCCTGTTGCTGCTGCATTCATGAACCATTTGTATCAAGAACCATAACTTTGAAATTTTGAATATATAACACACACACACACATCATATAAACACACACTTGCAAAAAACTAATTATAGTTACAGGAATACTACACTCACAGAATGATGTGCCCTCATTTTCTACTCACCCTAAATACTTTTTGTAATATAGACAGCCTAAATGTTACCAAATACTTTTTATTTCAAACATATATAAATCTTACTTATGTGTCCAAATTTTTAAGACTTTTGAAAATTCAATTTAAGACGTTTTAATGCCAATTAAGGCCTTAGTTTTAGAACAATCCAAGACCCTGTTAGTACATAATGAACATATTAAGACATAAAACAATCCCAGAAAGACACAACACCTCTTTACTGTATGTAATAATACAGTATCTGATGAGGTGAACACCAGACAGGGACACATAGCAGTACTTTTATTCCTAAAATAATGTGCAAGCTGTAAAAATCTACTTTTAAAAGTCAACTCTGTGACTGTTTTATGTTAATGTCAAGGGTCTCTCCGAAAAAACAGTACTTACCACCATAACCCAGACCTCACACTGGTTTTTTAAGTCTCCTTTCTTTTGTTAATCAAGCATGTCCAGTAAAAATCACATCCTTTCATGACAAAGAAAATGTGTTTTTATGTAATTATGTCAAAGCCACGGGGCAGCACACATTAACACACAACAAAGGAAATGTGAACACGCGCACGTCCATGAACACACCTTAACTATTTTGTTGGAACAATCTATAGTGGTGCTGATGAGTGGGATCTGAATCCTGGTCAGGGAGGCTGGAATCTGGGTTTGTGATCCCGCCCCCTCCGACAGCACATGGACAGGCATAGTGTGAAGGTCACCTAGAGACAGGGATTAAAAACGTTAAGAAACACACAACATTAGCAACTATTAAGAATACTTTTGCATAGATCTAGAGACACTTTATGTATCTTTTTCATGTCTTGATGTAAAAAATGTTTTATGGCTACAGAAACTACTATCAAGCATCCAATCATCCCATTTGAAGTAATGAACGTGCAAAATATTTGACCATTTCTTTGCTTCAAATGTGAGCTCACTGTCAAAATAGTTATGTAATTTTTTATTTTTTTGTATTTCCCATATTTTCTGGACTATAAGCCGCACCTGTATATAAGCCGCATCTGCTGTATTTTTAAAAATGTAATGAAAAAAAAATAAATATACAAGCCGCACCAGGTTCTACGTCGCAGATATTTATGTTGAAAAATTTGATATTTACTGTATGTATAGAAGGATTTTGAACTGTAAATGTACTGTAGTTACATGTTTGTACCTGAACAGATTTTTTCCTAACAGTGACTTTTAACACAGAAGCAACCAGTATTTACCTATTTATATTTATTTCTCCCATGTTTTAAATCACAAAACGTTTTAATTATCTTGGCTGAAACCCTTGAAGTCATCTTCTTCTGTGTCAGAGTTGAACAACCTCAGAAGCGCTTCGTCACATCTGTCTCCATGATGAAGAGGTGAGGATTTGAAAAATAATTAACAGTTGCTAATTTGTCGTCCGTGTTCTATCTGCTGAAGAAAAAATAGCGTATTCTTCTTTGCATTGATTGTTCTTAAGAAGTTTTGATTCTAACTTTAGTTAGAGCGCCCCTAGTGGTGGAAGAAAAACCCACAGAATAGCCTCATGGTTCAAAACATATGAAAAAAGTAGAGGCTTATAGTCCAGAAAATACGGTAAGCAGTTGATCAATGCAGCTTGGTTTTAGGACAGAGCTCCTGGTCTGATCTTAGACCTTTAGTTTGAAGGTATGTGGTTCAAAGTCATGTCATCCACCACAGACTCATGAAGGAAATAAAATGTCTGCAAGAATCACCTAGGTCCAGAGAAGGGCCAGCCATGTTCCCAGCAGGTAGCATGTTGCTTCCTGTCAGAACTCATTAGTTTGATTTCAGGCAGACTTGACTGGTGAATCCCATGGCACTACCTCGTGGAATAGGGACCATGGTGTGGGAACAGCCTGCGAGGCAGACGAGCTGTTCACTCAACCATACAGTCAGCCACTCAGTCAGGCAGAAAACCTGACCAGGAAAAACCTAAAATCAAATAAACCTCTGATTTGACCCAGAGGGGAGGAGTTGGAGGCAGGACTGAATCATTCATGAGCTCAGAGCTGAAGGAACCACAGAGATGTTCTAGAATCTACATCTGACCTCCTGTGGGTTGGAAATCACAGTGTGGCTGTCTGATTAAAAAAAATGAAAGACAAAAAAAAAACAAAAACATCCTATCATAGACTCACGTTTTTATCCAAACCCAAAGATAATCAGCTAAGATTCTCACGTGATATAATCCTGATTCTAAATATTTTCAGATGCTGCAAAAAATAGTGATGCATTGTGACCCATTGTGAAAATTTCAACCCGACACCACAGCGACTTTCAGAAAAACAACATAACAGAAACCAATGTCATTTTGTTACATTTCTTCCTATTGTTATTTATTCTCCCTTCTATGCAAAAATACATTTTCTAACTGCACACCAACTCAATAAATAGATGATAAAAGTGCTAAAAATAACACAGCAGATCAGTAGTTACCTCTACATCCCTTTAAAAAGCTATTTATAACTTGAAAAGTGAGGGAGAAAACAGATGGTGCAGAAGGATTTCATCAAAGCTGGACTGTATCTGTACAAAAGACAGCCAGCTCACCTGTTGTGTCCATCAGCTGGTGTATCATCTTCACTAAATGAAAGGTACCCCTCAACCCCCCCACCCCCACCCTCCTCCTCCTCTGCCGCTCCCCTCCCCTCCACACACAGAGCAGCAGGCTGTAAACGCTCACTGATCCCTGAGGTGGGGTGGCAGCTGATCCTGCCAAATGTCAACTGGGCCACCCCGAAAGAAACCCACCGCTCTGCTGCTCCGGGACGCTCATTAACTCAGAGGGTAAATCGAGTTTATCCTAACAACAGCATCGTCAAGAGGAACAGAGTACAGATGCCCTGATACCTGCTCACTGCAGGACTGTCTGACAGCAGCAGACAAGACAGTTCAGATACAAAGACCCACTGCTGCTCTCAAATACTTTTGGGGAACAATGTTTGCGTCATTATAGGAGTCAATATTACACTCTTTTTTTTTTTCCTATTTTGTGTCCAGGCCAAAAAAAAACAAAAAAAAAAACAATTTTACAACAATCTTTCAAGTCTGTACCTGTATGTTAGAACAAATTCTACTAAAATAACTGATAACTACAAAAGCAGAACTCAGATTCTGCCAAAGAAACATGTGTGCCCCCCCCCACCCCCCTTTCAGTGATAACCACCAAACTTTCATCACTTGTTCCTTGTGCTAGTATCAACATTTCCTGAAAATTTCATCCAAATCTTTCCATAAAGTTTTGTTTTTTTGCTACGAATCACACAGCCCCCATTGTAAAGTATGAAATATTATTACAGTCAATTAATTCTGACAACCAATCATTATATCCTCAAATGGAGTGTCGAGTATATGTGTTTGAACCTGACCACTGTTCCACCACGGCGTCTGATTTTCTTCGTGTTAATGCGATAACTTGAAAGATATTCCATGTAGAGGTTCCAGGTTTTCCACATAAATGATTATCATGGAGAGGAAGAATTGATTTGATTTTAGATAATTTACCGTGTCTAGATTGCTCAAAAGAGGGCACTCAAAAATCTTAAAATCACGAAATACTCTTTTGTTCATATGTCTCGAACTATTTGTCTGATTGACTTCAAATCAAGTGCAAATGAGATGTCTCACATCATGTCTGGGGATGTCTCACATCATGACATCATTAAGGACTGGGGACATTCAGGGATATACCCCCAGCCATTGCTTCCAGAAAGGTAAGCCTAAGTTGTTAGTATGTTTTTTGTTTTAAGTATAAGAAAAATATTTTATTATCAGCATTAATTAGCCAACCCCAAATGTGTGCCATTAATCCACAGGTCTATTTTTCTATGTATCACTTTTGTTCATTTTTTTCCAGTGTGTTTGTTCATTTACCAAATAATTCATATTATTTTCAGTAAAGCCTGGTTGTTTTGTGAAAGGTTTCATCTTGTTCACTCTAAACAAAACAAAAATACTCTTAATGCAAACACTTCTCAACACAGGCGGAGCCCTAAGCGCACACATTTTGTTTTATCACCTCCACTTTTCTCCAATGTACACAGTTTAATTATGGACACAGTTGATCTCCACACAGAACAGCATTGGCAGAAACCTGAATGCTCATTTTCTACAACATAAACCCTGCAGCTGCCGCTAGTGGATGCTCTCGCAGCTTCACCTTTTGAGCGAATCAAAAATGAAGTCAGCAGGTGATTTAAGGGATTTTTATCAGGTCAGGAGCAGCTTGTCAGAGCCGAGTAGAGGCAAAGTGTTGAGAGAGACCTGCGCTGAAGTGCTCAAAGAAACCAATTTATTAAACCCATTTAAAAACACACTTCAGCTCTGACTCACAGGCTCTCTGTGGATGCAAAAATTCAGAAATGACTAAAAGACAGACTGAAGGATAGACAAACATGCCTAGCAGACTTATATTTAGATGTGTCAGACTTTGAGCCAAAAATCACACTTAATCTGAAAAACTCAGCCCATACATGTAGCCGTTGACTGCATGAGGCACAACACACTTTATTCACATCATCCTGAACATCTAATGTGTTCTGGACGTCTACGAACCACACATAGATGATGGGATTTATGATAAACTCAGTTGTAATTGAACCCTTAACCCTAGAAGAGTTTGAGGTTTACTGATTACACAGTGGTAATGTGGACCGATATGAGCACCCCTGATATAGGAATAATTTGTCTGTTGTTTTTATCTGATTAATATTTAAAAGAGGCTTCAAGTCAGTTTTTCTCACAGAAATTGGATGAAAATCAGCAGTACGGTGATCCACAGTCTGTGTGGAGAAGATATGTTGTTATCCCAACACCACAAATCATCTGTGTTATCTACCAACCCTCAGGTTCACAACAACAATCTAAAAGGTTGATTTTTATGCACGCAGGAGACGTTTCCTCTGTGGAGGGAATCAGAAATCCTCCCAGAGGGCAGAGAAGTAAACTATCTTTCACCCACCAACATCAGCAGATAAGAAGAAATTGACAGTTTCAGCGATGAAAGCATCCGTACTAAACAAGACTAGAAAACAGGACCGCAGTGTTTATTACAGCTTCAGTATGAACAAGTGACAGAATGAAAAATCTAATCTTGAAATGTAAAGAGTGTCCTGATGGTGATGCTAGAGGTCACTTTAACAAAAATACAGTGGCTAGTCAATAATGCAATCTCAAAACATGATCAAAGAGAGGATGATTAATCAGCTTCTCAACTGATGGTGAAAGAAAATAATATGGAGATTTAAAAATAAAACAACATTTTGTTCTGACATATTGATTAATTGCTTGGAGTCTGATGTTGAGTGATTCAGATTTATTTATTTGTTTGTTTTAGTGTTCACTTCAAGAGTGACCTTTCTTTTTTAATAAAGTGAAATCAGTCAGCCTTTTCCTACTCCAAACCATCATCGTTATAGTGGCCATTAAAAATAACACAAGTCTTTGACCTCTAAACAACATTATACTCATGCAAGCTTTGGATATTTTTATTTAATACGGATAGGTCTAAAAGCCTGTGAAACAGAACACATAAATGCTAGATCTCAAAGGGCTATTCAACACACAGGTAGTTAAAGGACTCTGCTTAGAGTCTCTTTTATTGACTTTGGTCCACAGATAGAAAGGATGATGTGTTCGTGTTGTAAACTCTAAAAATCCAGAGTTTTAAACAAGATCTTGGACATTTAGAACGCTGTAATCAAGTGGCCACAAATATTTAAAAACTGAAAGGTTGAATCAGAGGCAAACAAACATTGTTTTCATATTGCTAATTTATTATGTCTAGTGTTTGATTTTATATTTTATTTTGATTATGCGTCACACTGCTGCTATTGTTTCGTTCCAACCACAGGGTTTTTTTTTTCCCTGTTCAAAAAGACATAATGATGGTCATGTATGCATGATGTGTCAAACACCTTCAACAAAAGCTGAATGTTGTAATGAACCATCAACTACTTTTGACAAGGAAGGCAATGTATTTACCCCAAAATAGGGGTGGGAGGTATGGGCAAAAAAAGAATATTGACTATTTTTAAAATTGATTAACATTGATTGGCTTCTGAGGCATGCATTCAGCCAATGAGGACTTTCCTCATCCTGTCCTTTACAGTCAGTGTACTGTCCATGTGTTTTCTTTTTGAGACAGTATGAATTACTCGATAACATAAAATTGCACCTCATCAAATAAACATATTCAGTATTATTGTTTCCAACATAAAAAATGTATGTCAACATTACTGTCCAAATGTAACGCATCAACCATGATTTAAGCTTGAAAATGATTGTGGAAAGGTTGATGTGAAACAACACATATAAGAGCTTCCTAGGTTGTACCGAAATCATCTAATCTCCTACACGTAGAAGGAGATTGGATGATTGTTGTGAAGCGTAAATGTTTTCACACTGATGGACAGACACAGATGTATACAAAGGTATATTACTACTGTACAACACATTAAACAACCTATACAAACACTTTCAAGCATGGCTACACAATTTTGACCAAAACATAAAATCCTCTAAAAACTCAATTTTGGACAAACTTTTTTTTGGGTAAAACCACAAAAGACAACAGAAGTCTGTATGCCATTTTTGTGAGCAGCCTGCAATGCAAGTCACTGCTCCCTACCTCAAATCCGGGATAGTAACATGGAGTCCCCCAAAATTCCGTTTTAATGGGCCCACAAAAGTTGTGGGCCCATTAAAACGGAATTCTGACAATTCTGACATACATTAAAATGTATGTGAGTAAAATATAAAATGTAAGTCAGTGACAGGCATCTGTCATGTAGTCATCCGTGTGTGAGTGCATGGACCTCATAAAATGAGTAACCCCCATGCGGTTAGATTTAAATTGGGGAATGCATGGAGGAGACCGACCCAGGACAGATTGGAAGGATTATATCTCTGGGTTGGCCTGGGAATACCTCAGACTTCCCCTGGTGGATGAGGCTGAGAAGAGTTAGGACTTCAGTTAATGTTGGCTAATGAAACTCTAAGGAGTTGGAGACAAAGTATTTGCGGTGCACTGTGCTGAATCGTCTATTGGGACACTAGTGTTGCAAAGGTACTGCTATAAAACACTGTTTTAAGTGAAAACATAGTTTACTGGAGAAATTGGTAGAACAATTAACAGATTATGTATCAGGGAGATGGTTGTGGTGTGAGTTATGTCACTGAGAAACCAGCAGTTAGCCTAGTCGCACTAGACTCCTAGAGGCAGCACATGTAATGTGCTACACTCGTAGCACATTACAACTTTTGGCTAGATTTCCCTGAAACTGGCCGACGAATCACGGTGAAGTATAGAGTCATAGGGCAGGCATAACAAAGTGATGGTGCAGCGACAAACAACTGGAAGCAACCAGAGAAGAACAACAACAGGTGGTAATTTCCTTTTATCAAAGATGAGTGAAGAATGTGAGAAAATGTCAGCAATCTTCAAAATTTATTTATTTATTTATTTATTTTTACAAAAGGGATAACAGTCGTTAAACTCCATAATCCCTCATTTTGTTTAGTCATTCGTAACTATCTCCGGATTCTTCTGTGAACTTTCCGGCATCTAACTACGTCATCCTAAAGATTACGTTGATTGATTGTAGTACCGTCCTATTGCATACAGAGGGATTTGAAAGACAACTTTTTAGCCCACTTCCCCTGCCTATGAAGTGTACATGTAATGAATAGGAATAGCGTGGCTAGGCTAGTCAGCAGTATGACTTTGTCAGTTACTTCATTTAAAAAGCTGACTTTTGTAAACTTCTGTAAAAATTCAATTTTAAAAAGGTGACCTTGATCTAACTTAGAGATGCTGCAGATTTAGACATTTTTTTTCATGCCAGACAAGCTTTTCTAAATTAAAACCTGCTGATTTCAGACTCCTCTATGACCAGTTTATTGGTTTAATGAATATGGTCAGACATGGTAATGGGGTATCAGTGAAAAAATAATTACTTCTGTTAAACTGCAATCATCCTTTTAGGCTGGGAGCCATTCGGGGCTAAAAGCTGTCAGATAAGAGCAGCAGATCGGCAGATCTATAATTACAACCAGCCACCTTAATAAGATTATTTAAATGGACAGTGGTTCATGTTGAAAAAAGCCTTAGAATTGTCTAGTAGTGAAGTGTTGCGTTTCAAAAACATACTGTTGCTGCTGAGAGATTAAATGAAAGCACTGTTTCTTTTGACACTCTTAATTATTCCTTAAATTCAATTGTTATGTAAATTATGACAAAAGATGTGTGATCTTTTACGTCAAAGGTTAACAATCTGCTGACAACAGTCTCCTTAAAAGTATTCAGACTCCTACCAGCTATGGCTTCTTTGGTCTGAAGAGGTTTCACATTAAAAACAACTAGGATAAAGATTACAACTCTTTCCAAGCCACTTGAGAACTTTGGAGTTAAAAATGTATTCATAAATGCAACAATAAAACACAATAGAAAAAAACCTCTGTCTGTAGTAGAGAATTTGCAATAAATGTCTGAGTGAATGGGTGGGATTACTGGAGACCTTTAAGAGCTGCAGCTGCTCAGCATCAATGCAAATTATTATTCAATAATCAGTTACAATGACGTTAAATTATTAGTCCAACAATCAATGAGTCTACATGCAGTCAGCTGACTGGATAACAGACTGACAAGCAGATTCACTTTCAAGTATCATTTATTTTTGCCATAATAAGCAGCATGAAAGTTCTGTAGTTGAGCCCAAATTTTGCATTCAGTAGCAGTTCATCTGAATTTTCAATATGAGGTCCAAAGAAGTGTCAGTGCAAATAAAGGAGGTTGCCAACTATATAAAAATAACACACAAAATAAATCTACTACAAAGGTAGCAAAAAGTGATTACTGATTTAGCCACTATATGAAGGTTGATGTATTTCAAAAATGAAAGAATCCACTAGAGACCTCCTAAAAACCAAAAGACCTGGGAGACCATATTTTGTTGGTTTAAAAAAAAAACTTATAAAATTCCACAATGTCTAAAACATACTTGAGAAGGTAGTTATGTAATTATTAATGTCTATAATCAAGCCTTCATTAATGTAAATTCAGAAAGTCAATAACAATGTCCAAAACACTGGTAATAATCAGCAACAGGAGAGACAGTTTAGACAACATACAAAAGAGCCTGTCCAGTTCTGGAATAAGAGTATCTGGATTAAGGCTACAACGATTAGTTGACATTGTCGACTAAAATCGACAATAGTCAACAATGAATTCCATTGTCGAATGTCCATTGTTGTCACCAGTCACGTTTTTCCACCAGAGTGAGACATCCCACTTGCTTATAATCTCTGTCGAGAGTCGCTCATGCGCAATAGTGTCTGTGTCTTTGAGTGGTAACAAACAGTTACAAATACCAACACTTCTCAAGTTTGGGAGCATTTTAGCCTGGATATGTTGAAGAAAAAGTTGACTGGAGAAGTTTGTAAAGCAGCAAGGTACAACATGGCAGTACCTCGGTGATGCACGAAAGAGAAAGTATTTCAGCCAGTTGAATAAAATGGAGTCCAACTCGTCTCGATTGTATGTATTGATTCAAATCAATACAGTTTTTATGACACATATTGTACATTTTATAAGTGTATTTTATAAGTGAGCTTGAGCTCTTTGACAAATTAAATGCATGCAGTCTGAAGAAGAGAGTGGACTAGAGCTTGGAATATTTGATCGTACCTGACGGGACCCGGGGCGGGTCTGGGCATAATTTTTATCTTTAATCGGACCCGGGCAGGTATGCGTCTGACATTTAAGGCCCATTTCATGCTCTGCCATGGAGCCCTTCCTGCAGATGAGGCAGATGTGCACACCCAGCACTGTGACTAACTGGTATTAGATGTTCAATAAAACAGTTTGTACTCCTTGTACTCATCTTTCTTGTTTATTATCATTTGCCACATAATTAAATCAACTTCATGCAAAATTTACGAAAAAAAAAATAATAATTATCCAACCAGTCAACTAATCGTTTCAATAGTCATGACTCGTCGACTATTAAAATAGTCATCAGTTGCAGCCCTAATCTGAACATATTAAACCAAGAATGACTTTAAGTAGAATGACGATAGTGGAAAGGAGAGGAACAATCCAAGATCCACAGCAGATGACATCGTGTGTCCAACATGGTGAGCAGTTTTATAACGTCGACATGTAAGGCTACCAGTGGAACTGGGTCACTAATGTTTATGGATGATGTGGCACTGATAGAACTAACAGGAAGTACACAGGACTATCCTCACAGCTCTGAGTCATTACAAAACTCAGCGGTTGGGCCTTCAGTTTGCAAATAATGATCTTCATCTTTATAAGCATGCAATTTTGTTCAGTTTAAAATGTTTGTAATTCCTAAATTGTGAATGTAATAATTGTGTTCATACTTCAATCTGTGGTGTACAGAGACAAAATTATCCATATATGTATCATTATCCAAATATACATAGACCTGATAGTGTGATTCAGTTGCTTGTTGTAACACATTTTATCTTATTACACAGTAGTGGATATATAAAGAACCACTAGGGGTAAGACCAGGTGGTTTCAACAAATTATTGGCAAGGTTGTTGCGCAATATTTTTAGGGTTTCAGTATTTAACATGAATAATGAGGACCACAATCTGACGACACTCCAAAAATCCAATATATTTTTCAGTTTGTCATTTACTTGCCTCAGAAATAATAGGACTTTCGCGAATTATAACAAAATTAGAGTTTTTTCAAATTTTTCAACCACTACAGTTTAATAACTGCTTCATCTACATAGTTGCTGCTTGCTGACGTAAGAGTTTAGGTGCCAAAGATGCTATGTTTTGAAGAAAACATATACCAGTCACCTCTAGATTATAATAGGAACAAGAGAAAATGTTCACTTTACCCCTACTCCCTATACTCGCCTATGTTTTTTGGTTTTTTTTTTGCCTCTTCCACATTAAAAAACACAGGTGAGGATAGGGAGTAAGGGTAATGAGCATTTTCTGAAGTTCCTATTATACCCTAGAGATAACTGGTATATGTTTTCTTACAAACATAGCATATTTGGAACTCTTAGTTGCTGCTTGTTGACACAAGCAGCAACTAGGTGAAGCAGTTATTAAAACTGTGGTTGTTCAAAAACGAGAAAAATGCCGTTTTTGTCCTTATTTGTTATGAGTCTAGTCATTGCAAGATTCATAAATTAATATCTAAGAGATATTGACTTGACATTTTTTGTGGATGCCTTTTTTAGTGGAAACTTTCAGCAAAATAAAGCCTATTCATATTAAACAAGTATTCAGAGAATGCCTAATCCCGCCCCTATTTTGTCCCAATCTCAAGTTTCTATGACAACCTGTTGTTGAATTAGAGCCAATAATGTGATTTTTTACCTTTCTGCTAAATACAACCCTGACCTTTGACCTTTACTCAAATGGATCATTGCATCTGATGTGCATTAGCTATATGTATATGCCCATGTAATTTCATGGTGATATCTCAAGTATTCATTGAGTTATAGTGTGATATGTGTCTGCAGACGCACAGACAGACACACACTAATTACAATATTCTCTCCCAACCAATGTTGGGTGAGATAAAAAAAAAAAAAAAGTGAAGCAACACCCTCTCGTTGAAACCTCCTGGCCTCCTGGTCCTAAATATGCACCCATATTTACTTTCTGTCCAACTTCAGCTTGTATACAGATTGCTTAGTGTTTTCGCATTACTTTGTAAAAGTTACAAATCCTGCTACTTGACCCTCAGATGGACCGAAAAGTCAGAAACTTTCTCCCATCATCTCATCAGCAGCAGATAAATCAGAAAACTCTGAAAGAGCCCAACTTGGCACAGACATCAATGCATGATCAAAGCCAAAGATCAATATTTGTTTTTTGAGTAGAAGGAGAGTGCAACTTTACTTATCTGAAATCATGATTAACCCTGGGAAGGATTTAACTTGGTGCTCAGAATGCATAACTTGAAAGCATCACCCTCAGATTGTGGTAATCATAGTGGTTGGACATGCAACCAAATTTCTCTGGTGCGACTAAAATATCTGAAGTCGAACCAGCGTAACCAGGAGTTCGAGAAACAAAAGTCTCTGCTACTCTGAAAGTCTGACCATGTGGTAGTGGGCCTGGATCGACTCACACAAATGATGCATTTGACGTGAGCGGTGCGTTTCTTTTCATAGTTGATACAATGAACACAAGTGAGCCAGGCAACATGTAAAATATAAAACATTATTAGCTCAATCAGAGGTAGCTCTGAGTCTGGTACAGTCTTGGGTCAAAGTGGGTGATATTTAGACAGGCATGTCCACTAAAGCAGAGTATGTTCTGTGGACATGTGAACAGTAGGAATACTGTGGTAATTCACCCAATTCAAATAACAATAGTCACATAACATTCGACCGGATCTCACTGAGCCTGTCACTTTATTATTAGTGAAAATTATGTTTGATCCTTCAGTTTAAAAAAGGTTGGAATATTTAGAGATGTTGACTTTGCTCAGGCACTGCAAAAAAAATGAGGAACATGCCACATCTAGACGGTGTTCTGTCCGACCACTGAACTGCAGCAGAGACAGAATCAGGACAGGGAATTCCAATCTCTTGTCCAGTCTGTGAATTGTCATTTTCTTCTGTAATATAATACGTTAAATTAAACTTCAGCGCTTGTGTACTACCACCGTGGGTGATGAAAGTTTTACAGGGCTATGGGGTCATTTTTGTGCCAGTATTTCGAATGCAAAAGTGTGTATCTTCAGCGAGCAATAGGGGATTTTGAGCAGAATAAATATACTTGAACAAACAAAAATCTATTCTGTGCTGAATCAGTGTGTTTGCTCCTTCAGTTTTACTCATATGTCCTCTCACATACTCTAACTTGGTGTCAAACAGGCCTCTGTGCGCTCAGTTTGTCCACTCGCTCGCTCGGCTTGGAAAACGTGTTACAAATGTGCCACACCAAACTACATTCTGATTGGCTGGTAGCTCTCCAATTAGGTCGTTTGTTATTTTGAACCGGAAGTAAACCCACCATTAAATCGGAGAAGAAGAATTGAAAGGATGTGTTATTTTTAATACTAACTGCTCTTTCTGTTCAAAATGCTCTGAAGATAATTTTCATTTATTTTGGTCTTGCCCTGCTTCAAATAATTTCTGTAAAGATGTTTTGTCATTTTATTTCTACTTCTATTGACAAGTTTTGAAAATGTACTGTTTTGTTTCACTTCTTCTATTCATTACAAAAGCAGACAGTATTATATGATTAACATTATAACTTTTTTAGCTAATTTCATATTCATATATGTTCTCTGTGTTGGTTATGTTTTCTAAAAATTTCAATAAAGTAAAAAAAAAAGGACAAAAAAAGCATCCTTTGCTTTATAGATAATCCTTCCTTTCGATTCTTCTTCTCTGATTTAATGGCGGGTTCTGGTTCAATATAACAAGCGATTTAAATGGAGAGCTAATAGCCAATCAGAATATAGTTTGATGTGGGACATTTGTATATTATTAAGTATATTGTATATATGTATATTATTAAGTATATTTATTATGCTCAAAATCCCCCATTACTCGCTCAAGATACACAGTTCCGCATTCAAAATACTGGCACAAAAATGACCCCATACAGGTCTGGCTGCATCACGTTCTGGACACAGAAGAAGATTAAATGAGACACAAGAGCATCCCTTCATACAGAGATCGTGGACCTAATAACAATTAGTAGAGGAGCCAACTCTGGAGCATTTTGACGTTTGAGAGAGTATGGCAAGCTGGTTCAGCCAAGGTCAACAGTCAAAAAGGCCAAATTATAGAAGTTGGTCATTTATATCAAGCTGTTCAGATATCGAGGTGTTCAGTTTGAAGCCTTTAAGACACTTGCCCTTTTAATTTAGATTTTCTTTTGACAGAATATATTTCGAGATGTTTTCAGTTTAAATTTCAGCTCAGTGAAGCACTAATCACAAGCCCTTTCTTGTCAAACTGTGCTCCAAATGAAGAACTTGATATTGAAGGGGTTGTTGCTTAACTGTTTACAAATCAATATTGTCTGAACAGCAATAAAAAAAAAACAACTGCATTGTTGAATGTGATACAGTAAAAAAAAAAAAAAATGGGTGTACCTAAGTTCTGTGCTTAAGAAAAAAATCTAGGTGCACCAGTGCAACCAGTACAAAAAGTTAGTCTAATGCCCTGTCAATGCTGAAAACATTTTTAGCATGCAGTTACAGGAGAAGCAGCTCTTCTCTACTGCACCTAATTTTGTCAGACAGTTTTATCAGTGTAAGCTGCCATGTTTAGTTTAACAGGCTGCTTTAGAAATCATGAGGCAGTAGCTGAGATGTGAATTAATTTGTCTTGCCAAACCTCCACACAGTGGCCAATCAGGATGGAGCGTTGACAAAAACAAAGATAGAAAGTGACGGCCATGCTGAGACACTGGCTCACCTTTTTTTTTCCCCCCACTTCTCTGACAAACAAACAAAACAGGGGCTGTGTATCAATATCCAAAAGTCTCATTTCTGTTCATTCAAATGATGCTACTGCATTTGCCAAGACACAAACCCTTGTTCCTGATTTGCATAATCTGTGTAGCTTTGTTTTTATGTGAAAAGCACCTCCCAGAATAGATGTGAGCGGATTCTCTCCATGGGAGAATACATACAAGAGTGATGGTGTGTTTAGGATCAGCAGGTGGTCAATGAGTGACAACAAAACAGATGCCTCAGGCACAAACTCTGATCTATCTGAACAGACTATTCTTAAGTGGAGAATGTTTGAAAAAAGTGGCAATTATCACTATTACATACTGTGCTCTTTGGCTCACTTTTCCACCTTGGTCCAAGAGAGTGATCAAAGTCCAGAGTCCTTTCTACCTCACAGAAGCTGAGCAGCAAGAGGTCAGCAGGGTCACCAATGCATAAGCTATATTTTAGCTGGTGGTCACCACTTCAAAAAGCAGGGCAGAGCACTGGACTTTTAACTTTGGACAAAGGATGGATAAGCTCCTTGGAACTGATATACTCCTCTGCGGGACCAGCTGAGAGAGGAACACAGGCGCTGAGTGATGAGATTGAGAAATCAAAGACAGGAAATTATCAGAAACTAATAACACAGCTATAACTCAACTTGTCATCACTTTGCACTCTAGTGTTAATGGTTTTCCACACCACAACAGAATACAAGTACAAGATATTCTTTCCAACTGAGCACAGAGTCTGTTTCTGTCACTTGTGGGAAACCAAAAACCAATAGTTTAGGTGATAAATTGTTCCCAAGTTGTTTCCGTCTTAAGTGTTCTAATATGTAAAAAAAAAAAAAAAAAAAAAAAAAAGGGGGAAAAAAAGATCAAATCTAATAATAAAAGCCTTTACAATATTTTCTTTGAGATATTGAAGTGTTTGTCAAGTACTTTTCAGTCACTTGCCTCTAAATGACACGTTTAAAGATCAGATCCATTATTTTGCGTAGTAAGGAATCCTCCCCTGATTATCAACTGACATTTCACTGAAATGGAAGTACTAAAAATCACACAGAAATATTTCTTTCTTTGAGAAAAGAAAAATAAAAGGATATTTTAGGTGAATTATTATCAAACTGTTCACTATGAAATGTCCTAGTGGCAAGCGGGGGGGGGGGGGGGGGTATGAGTTAAATAGAACCCAGGCAAAAGTATAGAAAACTTCAAGTGCTATATCACTTTACAATATTTGATTCTTTCAGTCACACATTTTGCATAATGGCAACATAAATACAAATGTGAAGCAGAATAGGCTAATTCTGAAACAGGAGAACTCTGATCAACTGAGACAAAGTAGGGAGAAGTCATTTATGTCCCATAGATATTGTTTGGAGGTGAAAGATCCTACAGAGCAGAACACTGCACTTTGCAAATCACACCATTTAATGATCTCTACAATAAGCTCTACATTGAAATTTGACCAAATTTCTCATTGGTGTAACAGCAAAGAATCTCAGATCACACCGGTGCAACCAGCCGTTCAAGGACAAAAAAAGTCTCTGCAAATCTCAAGTTTCTGTATCATGGTACAGCCCGGCTCATAGTTGACATGTGTGACACGTGCAACTGACATGAACAGTGTGTTTCTTTTTATAGTTGAAACATTGAAAGCAAGCGAGCCAGGCGATGCGTAAAATGCTACACAGTACATTGTTAGTGCAATAGGAGGTAGTTCTGAGTCAGGTACAGTCTGGATGTCAAAGCAAGTGATATTCAGATGGACAGTGTGTTTGATACATCTGACATGTTAGCAGTAGGAATACTGTAGTAATTCACCAAATTCAAAGTAGAATAATCATGTACATAACCATTGGCAATGTTCAACTGGAACTCACTGAGCTCATGTCAACTTATTATTAGTGAACATCATGTTCAGCGCTTGTGTACTGCCCGTACCCCGCCCCACACACACACAGGTGATGCATGGTATTACACGTGTGGTGTTCTGGGCACAGAAGAGGATTATATCAGACACAATGCAAAGGAGGATAGTCCATAAAATATCAAGCTGTATAGATATTGAAGTGTTCAGTTTGAAGCCCTTAAGACACTTGCACTTTTAATTTTAGATTGTATTATTATGTAATATACTTTGTGATGAGATGTTTTCAGTATAATTTCAGCACAGTGAAGCACTGTGAGCATAAGAATGTTCTTGTAGAACTGTGCTCCAAATACAAAACTTGACATTAACAAGATTCTTGGATAATCAGTTATAAATCAATTTTGTCTGTATGGATAGTGATTTAAAAGAAATATTTTACATGTAAAACTGTGGTAAATGCAACATGGTAGAAAAATTTGGGTGCACCTAATTTTTTGCTGGTGCACCTAAGGAAAAATGTTTGGTGTATCGGTGTAACCAGTGCAAAAACTTACTCTATAGCCCTGTTTTATAACTAAATGTAGCTAAAAAGTCATTTTCAACCTCAATAAACAGACATCAACTGGACAGATTCTACTGTAGATCTCTCTGCTCTGAAAAGATGTAATATTAACAGACACCAGACATATTTATTACTGAACATTGTACTGGTGAAATTTTACAGAGCAATTTAACCAATTAAAATAGACTAGAATAGATTTTTTAAATATTTACATTCTATAAAATATGCAAGATTTACCATACAGGCTCATATTGCTATGGCAATAAAAAATACAATTTCTTAGCCATATATAGAGGTTTCAAGTAATGAGTAGTTAAAAAAAACTATGTGCCTTTTATTTGAAGCCTTTGGAATTCTAAAGCATGTATCCATTGGACAGACAATGTGCTATAATTGAGTTTCAGGGATAGTGTTGAACCTTTTATTAAATAAGCCTTCAGACTAAATAATAAAAAGTGGGGTACTGATAAGCTGTGATGTTATCCAACAGTATTGACAGTATTGAATAATGAAAGATGAACTCTCTATACGTTATAGCATCACAACAGCTGTCTAGCAAATGTGTCTGTGATACATTTTTTTGCTGTCAGGCACCTCACATGTGGTCAGTGTGTGAGGGATGGGGGCAGTCCTGTCACACCCACAGGCCTTTTCTAACTGACAGTGGCCAGTGTTCAAGGAGAGAACTGAGCAATGACGTGATCACCTACTTGCTGACACATGCAACAAGTTTTTGCTTATTAGGGCAAAACTCAAACAACCTGTCACAATATTTTGAGAACATCCATCAAGTACGAGTAAAGAAATGTAGAGACTGCATTTAGCTTATAGTTCTATTATAGTAGGGTGGAGCCCAAATAGGAGCTAGTGATAAAAAGTGACAAACTGATTATCCCTCATAGTGATTAGCTTAAAACAATGCTGCTGAACTTTCCTACTAGGACCTATTAATTTGTTTAAAACATTTTGAAAGTGACATCAGTTACACCTGATGATCATAAAGTGAACACTGGAGGCTGTGGAGCTGCATCTGTCATTGTTTATTCATTTCCAGAGGAAACAAGTAAGTGCATGTTAGCAAACATTAACATGCACAGACAGTTAGCTTTACCACAGTTTTAGCATGGTTCACTAATCATTTCCCGTATTTAATCAATTGACAAAACACATATCAATCTACAGCAATATAGCGATTAAGAAAGCTAGTTAACAAGTAAATACAGCTAAAAGTATCCATTCATTGAATATATTATGTCTTCAATGGTTCCGAAAAACGTCCCACCAGACTCTGATCCAAAACACATCGATTTAGAGTGTATTTCTCTATACGCAAAAATATACACAAGATAGGTCACCATAAGTAATCTGAGACAGATATATATAATTAAACGGCAAATTCGGCAAACATTAAAAACAACATGCAGCACATGACTTTGTTCTATTTAATTAATAGTTTCTTTCTGACTGCAAACTTAGCTTCACTTTGACACAGGTCAAAACCGTAACTTTTACGTCAGCTAATTCTTCAATGTGGAGTTAATAATGCGTGGTCGCAATAAAATATGAGTTTTTATTCATGCAAAACACAAAACCAGATGGTGAAAACAGTAAGGAGAAACACTTACAGTGGACGAGCTTGTTTTCCCTCGCTTGGTTTCGAACTAGTCTTGTTACTGCGCATGCGTGAAAGTTGGCGATAGTTCCCATGTAACTTAGTAAAACAAATGTCATTGATATTGATAACTGTGAAACATTGCAATTATGAATGCATATCTTTTACAAATCAAAGCAACATGTTTATCAAAATAAACCGTGAACATACAGATCACCTTCATCAAGATTTTACAAGAAGTATATTTCAGGATCAAATAATGGCTCAAATTATTTAGAATGATAACCTGGTATAATGATGTTTTTCTTCAAGTCATTAAAATCGGCACATATTTTTGAACTATAATTTTGCTATTGTTTAATTATTGTGTTGTTGTTTTCATGTTGTTTTCACTGTTTTAATGAGGGTATGTTTGGTTTATTGTACTATATAGCATGTGATGATGTAAGAAGGCTTCAATATGTGTTGTATATGATTTAAGGAAAAGGTGTGGAATAAAATAACTGTTTAGTCACATCAGAATTCAAAATAAAAATACACTAGTAATAAAGTTCCATGTATTTATTTGTTGGAAATTTTTTAAGTAAAAAGTCAAATGTAGTAAACTCTCTGGTACGTTCCCAAAGTTCAAATCAAGTAGCCTAATGTCCCTATTACAAAATAAAATAAAGCACAGATCATTGCTATGCTAAAACTGTAGTTACAAATGTTTTTAATGCAACGTCTTTTTATTTATTTATTTAATTTTGTTTTCGTTTAAGACCCTAAATTAATTTTGAGCTAGTGTTAAAAGTTTGACTGACGGGCCATCTTTTAACTCTACTGAAATGGAGGTTCCATTATCTTATATTCTCAAATGCACATAAATATTGAAATAATAATTGCAAGTTAAAAGAATAAGGACAAATGTCATATTTAGGGATATTGTTTATTTTATCAATACATTTTGTTTTTGTTGGGTTATTGTGGAGCAGAGATTGCTTTAAGACAGCGAGGGAAGTTGAACTTTCCCTAACATTTCATGAAATGAATGGGAATATTAGGATTATATTTACATTTAAAGTGTGCCACTGTGCTAGCATGCGCTTCATTTTATGTCATTCTGGTCAGCTGTTTGGTCTTTGCTTTCCAACACAAATTCTCAGGTGGATTCTTATAGCCTATATTGTTGAATTCCCCATCAACATCGAGTGATAATGGGTTGTCTATGAGGCAGAATTGCTGTTTTTTCACTTTAGGGAACCAAGGTGGTCATTAGGTAAATCCATGAAATCATCCTACCCATACCCCTCCTACAGATGTTCAGTCCTGGATGCTGGACTTTGAACGTTAGAATGGATGAATTGTTTGCAAGTATAGTTATTGATCCAAAAAGCTAAACTTGTTTTGATTGATAGCAATGGTGAAAGATACCAGCATTAGCGCATGTTGGAGCTCAGTCCCATGTGGATATCAGTGGCAGAGAGGTGGTTTGCCAAAGTGCCAATGACTACTTCAGCTGATGAGAAAAAAGGTCAAATCATAGATCTGCAAGTGTGTGTTGTGGTTTAATGGTATAGATAAAGCATAGCAGTCTAAATTAAGCATTCCTTTTATTTGTAATTGATTTTCTATAATACAACAAGCTTCATAATTGAGCTGTATGATGAGGATCCCGTTTTCAAGGCCACCACCTGCCACTGTAGTGGGCAGATATTATAAAGCAGATTGGGACTGGCCATCCTATTTGTGCAAATAAAAACTGTTCTTCTGTGATGTTTCACACAAAGTGTGCACTGTAGTATAAATAAATAGAGTCAACTCATTGACACTGGAAGGTAGAGTATAAAAACAGTAGGTTATTGATGTATTCTTTAGTGTCTCAGCACATCAATAATTGACACTCATGGAGACTGCAATTTTATATCAGTCTTGAACCTCTCTACCTATCTTAACATCCCCACCCAGATTAACTAGTTCCATTCCATACACTTTAATTCATAATATCATGCTGTTTCCAAAATAGCCTGCTTTACTTTACAGAGTGATAGATATTAGTTTAATTGTTGCACAACACCTTCCATCAATTGTAATTCCATTTAATGCGGTTTTGAACTTGGAATGTATTACATCTCAAAAGCAAATATTGTCTCCATCCTGTTTAGTGAAAAATCTGCCTGTTGAATCTTTGAAATGTTTAGATTTTTGAATATGTGTGATAATCTAATGGGTTTTATGTGTTGATCATCTGTAAGCAAGACTAAACAAAGTAATTAAAAAGCCGAAACTGGAAAATGCAGGATGCCAACAAAACTGAAAGTAAGGCTGTTAAAACCCAACTTTTAAAAGATACATGGGTCACACAGGACAGTTATGATACAATAACATGATAATTATATAGAATCTGGTGTGTTGCTTTAGATTAAACTGTAAAGCATTATATAAAGCAATTGAAAGAAGATAATCCATCATCAAATACTAGTAAAATGCAAAATACATTTGTATTCTACTCCATTTTTCTTTGCATTTGGGAATCAAACCCTCAACCCTTTCATTGACCAATTTGCTTCATGTTCCAACAGGTGTGGATGTAACATTAAAAAGCTATACCAGAGATTCATATCATCTCAGTTTACCCAGTGGTGTTGAAAAGGACAAACACTGCAGGGGTTTCACTGCATCTCCTCTTTAGTCGCTGACATTATTTTGACTCCTGACAGGACAGAGTGCTGCTGAAAAGTGTCCAAAAAGCACCAGGAGTCCAGGGAAACAGAGTCATATGATGTCATCCCCAGCAGCTAGAGTTTGCTGATGTCAGTATCACACATCCCCCTGCTCTGAAAGACCCCAGCTCCTGTCAAACAGCCAAAACAGAAAACTGATGTCAGATGACATGGACTGGACCAGTGGACTGGCTGAAGTTAGTGTAGTGGAGCAGAGAAAGGACTTGATATCACCCAAAAAAATACTGTAGCTTTCAAGAGCCTGCAGCCAAGAGTACAATTATGTCATCATGTTTGTCACAATGGTGATCCAGGAAGTTCAAATGTGGTCACAAAATGATGTTAAAGTGCTTCAATAGATCAAAGTTAAGGTAGGATAGGATAGGATGGGATGGGATAGGATAGGATAGGATAGGATAGGATAGGATAGGATAGGATAGGATAGGATAGGATAGGATAGGATAGGATAGGATAGGATAGGATAGGATAGGCTAGGATAGGATAGGATAGGATGGGATAGGATAGGATAGGATAGGCTAGGATAGGATAGGATAGGATAGGATAGGATAGGATAGGATGGGATGGGATGGGATGGGATGGGATGGGATAGGATAGGATAGGATAGGATAGGATAGGATAGGATAGGATAGGATAGGATAGGATAAGATAGGATAGGATAGGATAGGATGGGATGGGATGGGATGGGATGGGATGGGATGGGATGGGATGGGATGGGATGGGATAGGATAGGATAGGATAGGATAGGATAGGATAGGATAGGATAGGATAGGATAGGATAGGATAGGATAGGATGGGATGGGATGGGATGGGATGGGATGGGATGGGATGGGATAGGATAGGATAGGATAGGATAGGATAGGATAGGATAGGATAGGATAGGATAGGATAGGATAGGATAGGATAGGATAGGATAGGATAGGATAGGATAGTACTGGGGATAATACACCTGTTATAGTAAAGACTGAGTGCAAGCACATATATAGGCATAGATTATATTATAGCAAAACATAGTACATGTGGTCACATACTGAAACTTTTTAAGTAAGTTTGTGGTGGGAGGGGGGCATGAGAGGAAGGAAAGCTTTTTTGAGGCAGACCAATTTTTTTTTTTTTTTTTTTTGGGGGGGGGTTGTGAATCCTTGAAAGTCTGTTTTGTATGAAAAATAATAATCTATAAGTATTGGACATATTTTGACTTGACAGTGGTGCTAGATGAAAGGTCAGTAGGTTTAGCAAAATGTTTTCATAATTTGTTTCGTATTAGATGGTATTGATAATGTCAATTAATCTCAAATGATCATGTTTTTTTTTTTAAGTTTTATGCTCCTGACTGACAGAAGAAAATCAGTTCAGATCAGTTTCATTGTTAAAGCAACAACAAAGAACACAGAAAGGTCAAATTCAAGTAATGCACTAAGTAAGCTCTGCCAGGGTTAGGTTCAGGGTGGGCTGGGTGGGTTAGGTGTTAAGGGTAGAACTGAGCACACAGAGCAGCAAACACATGCCCAGCTCTGCAGTTTGTGGAGCCAGAATCACCTGCAGGGAGAAACGAGACATTGAAATAGGTGTTAAGTCATTTTTTTTCATGTCAGAAAAGGACAAACATTTCCTAAATAACAGAGTGTTCTGCAAATATGAGCTGGAGAAAAAACTTTGTAATTGTGTTTGTATGTACCGGTAATTGTGCTGGATGGTAAGCAGAGTATTGTAGCAAATAGAGACACTTGTTTTTATTTCCATTTACTGACATCTTTGTTGAAAAAGATACCTTTTCTTCAGTTTTCTCTGTCTTTGATATAATAACTCTCAACTTTACTCTGAGCTTTAATGAACATCTACATTATCAGGATATTAAATACAGAAAAATCCATGATTTACACAAAAATAAAAGCAAAATAAGGAAGATAATATTACAATCATTGGACATAAATCACAGTAGGCTGCCACATAACCACAATGCTTCTTAAATAATATGACTCTAGAATAGAGTGGGCCTGCAGAATATCCAATCCATTATTTAAGCTTTAAACTGTCTCTGATAGGAAAAAGGACATAAGCACACATTCATCACTAGTGAATGCTAGTATGTGCTTCTTGAATAAATTAAATCAAATAAGGAAAATTCACATCTGGCTTGACACAGTAATTACATTATAGGCATAACGCAATTATTGTGCAGTCATATAATGACACAAGGCTTGAATTAAAGACCCAGATTTAGAAAATTATCCAACTGTAGAAATGAAAAGAAAAAGAAAAGAAAAGTAACATACCCTACTTACATATATATATATATGACATGGCACTATTTTGGATTTAGTGACACTGACTGGAACACTCAAGATGAAGGCAAAATGCAGATTTTTCTTTCCTTTTATAATGTTATTTTAGGTTTGCATGTATGTTTTGACATTTCTAAATATATCCTTTTAAATATTGAAGTACGCTCCAATCCCGGTAATCTAAATGGGTGCTGCTGTGTGTGATGCTGGGTTAATTTTAATAAAAAAAAAACCCCAAAATATATATAACTCTATAAATAAAATTTAATTGAATTTTGGAATCTAACTTTGTCAGCTTTTTCAGATCTAATAACATAAGAGAAATGTAGGGATACTTACCCCCAGGGTGTACCTAATGATGACCTCAGATAAATAAAAAAATATATATATATTCCTGCTCTCGGCAATTCTAAGATTAATGAATTATTATAATTGTAATTATCATAATGTTAAACACAATTTTAACTTAATTTCTTTTTATATTTATTTATTTTGAAGAACTTATCAAACACAGATTTTTGTGTAACTGTTAAGAACCTCAGCTCTGGTGTCTTGTCTTTGTCTTATTTTTTTGTGTGTCTTCCTGTGTTTTATGTCATTGTTAGTGTCTTAGGACTTTTATTTTTTTATGTGGGTTCATATTCATGGTTTCCAGCTTTGCTTCCTGTCACTGGTGTTGTCTCCGCCCCCACTAATTAGTTTCCTTATGTGTGTCACCTGTTTTTTTTTTTTTTTTCAGTATAAATACCTTCCATGTCTCACAGTAGGGTGTGAGTTTGTTAATTGCCTTGGTGATGACATTTGAGCATTTATTTTTGTCTTGGTCTCCTGGTTTTGACTTGTGTTTGGCTTTCTGGTTCTGGTTTGCACGTACCCTGTTTATGACCTTTTGCCTGTTTTTGGACTCTGTTCCTGCCTGCCCCTCATCTGTACTGCCTTGGACATTGGATCACTGCTTTGGACCCATTTCTGCATTATGGTAATGTGTGTTGGACTAAACAGTGACCGTCTGTGTATGACTCATTTTTCCCTGACCTCTGCTCTTGTGTGTTGTGCCTCAGCTGACATCCTTTGCGGGGGAACTCCAAACGTAGTGGACCACAGAGGAGGGATTGGAGAGAGCTACTTATTCATAATCTCAATAAATATTGTTAAACACATTTCTGTCTCTAAATCATGCATTTGTGTCCGTACCGTTGAAAAAATGTATTTTTATTTGAAAAAATAGTTTATCTTTTATCTCAGTAAATATGTATTTTTAAAATATACCCAAAGTGCAGCCAAACTTTCTTCATAACATTAATCTATGTTTAGCACCCATGTCTGTTACATAGAAGCACCCAAATGGTGTCAAAAATGATCATAATGTGACTTTTTCAGCAAAACAGGAGGTATTGAAAGGCGATGTTTTATTACATTTTCAATTTTTTTACCCCCAATTATGTCACCTACATGCACGTCCAGCTACGTTCATTCCAATACCAATCATGGACATAATTAGTCGTGTGTGTCTTAAAATGACATGTACATGAATGATTCTTTTTCTTTATGAGGCACACATGCCTGATTAAACTGTTATTAGATTTCTGAAGTGGTGGAATAAAGGTAGAAGAACACACAATAGCATCATTAATTGCAGTTATTTGTGCAATATTTAGCTGTCAACTAAATTTTCAATATCATGACTGCCTTGATAGAATCTTCATTCTAACAATCCAAACTTGAAAATGAGGCCATAAACTCTGCTGTCAGCCAGGTTTCTTTGTTCATAATGAATAATGTATGTGAGCTGACTTCCTATGTGGTTTCTGGAGGCGGAGCTGTTGGATACAGGCCATGTAAATAAAGACAGCAAAGAAGAAACGGGGAATCTATAATGACTTTCCCATCAATGTGTCTATAATTATTGAGAAAAAAAAATCTGTCGGTAAATCAATCAACATCATTACACTGAGGATAAAAACAATAATATTGTTGTTATCACATGGCATCTTTGCTCCAAGCAGTCACTAATGTCATATCCATGTTTCATTATAGATGGGGACCTCAGAAGCTTTTACAACCAGATTACTGACTGTTTAATTAAATTGAAAAATGCCAAACACTCCCCGTGTCTGTGATAGAGAGCATAATTCTGCAGCTGTATTAGCAGGAGGCTCATTACTCAGCACTAATGAGTTTCTCCTGCAGAGACACATCCCAGCAGCAGGCCAGAGGTTCTGCTCTGCACTGTGTTTCTACTTCACCGGTCGACTTCGTGAAGAATATCAGCAATAAACTACACACATGAAGCTGTCGTCCAGATGGAAAACAACAGCTTCCATATTGGTGTGTTTGACCTGGAGGAGATGATGGTTATTAGCTGCTCCTGATGGATGGTGTTCAGACTGACCTGGGGTTTACACTGTTGGCCTCAGGTACGCTGACCCTGACCCACAGCTCCACTGCTTTCAATGTCTTCTAGAAGCATTTCTGTAGCTCAGGCAATTTTTTTTTTTTTAATTTAGGTGTGATTTTTACAACTTTAAAACCTAGAGGGAGTTTCTTAATCCAACAGGGTCTAAAATATAAAGCAAACGGATGTGTTTATAGTCCAAATGTGATGTTATATGCAACATTCATATGTAATATAGTATATGATAGTTATTTTTCCCTGTTTTTATGTACCTCAATAGAAGTCAATTCAATGGTTTACCTCATGTTACAGTGTTGGACTAAAAAGACACTGCTGGTAATGAGTTAATATTCAAATGATCTCAGTTTCACTGTTACATAGACTCCATTACAATTTTAACACCTGAGGAGTAATGTTTGAACTTAGAAAAAGGTTTCAAGATTGTCTGTTTTATTGTGTATTATTATTATTATTATTATGACTCAGCTTTGGAGTTCATACAGTGGTCACACATCTATCCTAAAATTTTGATTCTTTTTTTTTGTCACAGGGAGTTTATTCCCAAAGCCTAAATTTCCAGTGAACATGGTGTTTAATAGTACTGTAAACAAATGGAGACAATTCACTCCTTATTTGTTCTCAAATATTTTATCTTGTGAAATCACATCTTATAGGAAGCCATTTTTAATGGCAAAACATCAACATACAAATTCACTGCAGTTTTGGAAAAATCAAAGTGACCACCTTTGATCATATAGAAGAAGAGAATCAATGACTTTTCCTAAAATTGTCTATAATTAGTCACTTTTTTTGTCAAAATTGTAGTTTTTTCATTTGGTAAATTTTTATGCACAAGTTATCAGTAATAAGGTAAATAGAAAAGAAACTACTGACAGTCTAAAGTAGCATAAAATGATCTGTTCCTATTCCCAAAGTTTAGAAAAACTTAGTTTTCAGGCTCGACTGGTATCTATCACTGAAATTAGTCTGCAAAAGCTGAAGCAGGGATAAGTGATTGCAGAATTAATACATGCAGTAACAGTGAAATAGCAAATAACATCTTTATGAGTTAATTGCCACAGGCTGACAGAGACTTCAGTGGTGGATCATTTCCCTGATCAACGATAATGTGATGGAGGATGTCAGGAGGCTGTTAACAGTACAATGATGAGAGATGATGGTCTGGACAATTACAGACACAAAGAACCAGAAAAGACCTTAAACCTAATCTAAAATAGAAACACCAACAGCGCTAAACCCACGGCCCTCATTAGTGACCTGCTGTGTGTGCTGTCATTCATCCATCCTCTGCCTGTGTGTGTGTGTGTGTGTGTGTGTGTGTGTGTGTTAGAGCTGCTGACCCATACATGAGGCTCATTCCTCTTATCTGCTCTCTGCTACACTACCTCATAGCATAACACACTTTATACATTTTTACGCCCAGAAACAATAACCACATTTTTTTTAATGTTCACTATAGTACTTGAATGTAACTGAAGGATAATGTCACTTCAACTTTAATGAGTGGAAAATGAGGCACAGACCTTTTCTCAACGAGTTAGTTGTGGAATAACTGTATAAAAAGGTTGATGCTGCTTGATGCCTTACATAAAAAAAAAAGAATGTCACTCTTGTGCATACTTGAATGATAATACATCTAACTAATCTAATAATAACCTAATCTATTGGTGCTGTTCCCCTTCCATCTCTACCCTGTAGACTTCTCTCATCAGTCACCCTCCTGTCATCTACAGAAGTTCTCTGACCACTCTGCCATCGTCAGCCTGGGGAACAGGATGGGGACGACAGGTCATATAAAGAACTCATCCCTGACTTTGTGGACTGCCTCTTGATCAATGCTAGCAAGACCATGGAGCTGGTCGTGGACTTTCATCAGTGCCCTCACCCACCCCCATCACCAGTGAACATCTAGGGAACGGACACACTATCTTATAAGTACCTGGGTGTTCACCTTAACAATAAACTGGACACACAACACTAATGCACTTTATAAAAAAAGACAAAGCAGACTCTATCTGCTCAGGAGACTGATGTCTTTTGGGCTGTGGGGGGCACTCCTGAGCACCTTCTATGGCCCTGTTGGTCTGCTGGGGGAGCAGCACCACATCAGCTGACAGGAAGAGGCGGGGCAAATTGATAAAGGAGGTGAGCTCCATTGTGGGATGACCTCTGAAACCTGTGGGGAGGAGGAGTCTGACAGCCAAGCTGTCCTCCATCACAGTCCGAGACTCCCACCCTCTGAAACACACACTGACTGCACTAAGGAGTTCCTTCAGTGACATAATGAAACACCTCAAGAGTGTAAAAGAGAGATATCGCAGGTCCTTCATTCCTGCAGCTGTCAGAATTCACAACAGAAACTGCTCCAAATAAACTGTGCAATAATGTCCAATAATTAACAGTGCAATCGATCCAAAACAGTGCAATGATTTATATTAATGTGCATATATTTATATTTATATTAAAAAACAACAACTGTATATTGTATATTGTATATACAATTATATGTAGAAGTAATTACTCTTGTGTATTGTGCTGTAATGTGGTTGCTGTAAACCTGGAATTTACTAATATCTTTGTCCTGTCTTATCTTACTCAAATCTAATTATAATATAATATAATATAATATAATGTAATATAATATAATATAGTATAATATAATATACATAGACATTGAAGGTTCTTAGGAGTGCCCCCCTGCACCCAAAATACCTCAGCCTCCTGAGCAGATAGTCTCCTCTGTCCTTTTTTATAAAGTGCATTGGTGTTATGAGTCCAGTCCAGTTTATTGTTCAGGTGAACAGCCATGTACATATAGATGTCACCATCTCTAGGTCCTTTCCCTGGATGTTCACTGGTGATGGTGGGGGGTCCAATGAAAGCCCACAACCAGTTCCTTGGTCTTACTGGCATTGATAAGGAGGTGGTTTCGCTGGCACCAGTCAACAAAGTGCTGGATGAGTTCTCTGTATGACCTGTCGTCCCCGTCTGTGATGAGGCAGAGGATGGCAGGGTTGTCAGAGAACTTTTGGAGATGACAGGAGGGTGATAGGTGTGAGGGTGAAGAAGAACGGTGCCAGCACGGTTCCCTGGGGGACCCCTACACTGCAGAGGACAGTGTCTGACACATAGCCTGGGGTCCTCACATACTGTGGACAGTTGGTGAGGGAGTCCATGATCCAGTCTGTGAGGTGATGGTCCACTCCTGACTGAAGTAGCTTGTCCATCAGGACATCCAGCCTGATGCGTTGAAAGCACTGCTGATGTCCAGGAAGAGGAGCCGGTCATGACATAAAGTTTATGGGAAAAAGTTGAGAGAAGAGAACCACTTTTCTCAAATATGATGTGTGAGCCCGAGGCTATCAAGGACTGAAAGTCAACTTTCAGAGAAGCAAGAAGAGTTGGTAAATTTACAATATTAACAATATTTTCATATGGAGAGATTCCAGGTTTTGATGTTGGAATGATGAAAATAATGGATGACAAAAAGTCTTTTTGTCTTTCTTAGACCCAAATTGTTATTTCATAGTATTTATTATAACTTGTAACATGGCAAAACTGAGGCTTTAGACCTTTAACCCTGATGTACCTGTTTTGCTCTTTCTGGATGTAGGATTTATTTTAAATGTTCAACCATTTGTTCAAGAGGAAAACCTTCAAAACATTCTGAATAGATCATATCACATGTGCCATTCTTTCTATAGAAAATAATAATTATTGTTTTTCAATGTGCCCCAG
This sequence comes from Siphamia tubifer, assembly GCA_020466265.1. NCBI lineage: Eukaryota > Metazoa > Chordata > Actinopteri > Kurtiformes > Apogonidae > Siphamia > Siphamia tubifer. The sequence goes on along the minus strand of CM035788.1, from coordinate 26,822,549 downwards.
GCAGGGCCGTTCCTGGTCAATGTGGTGCCCTAGGCGAACACTAGGTGAACACCCCTCTTTCCTTTTTGTGGAATTGGAAATGAGCATCTGTAAACACAGTATCCTCCCTCTAATCAAGGGCCCAGGAATAATTACTGTCAATGTTATGTTTAATGCTTTATTTACCATATTTTCCACACTATAAGGCGCATCAAGTGAAGCTAAACATTCACAATAACTCTCAAACTTGAGTTGTAACACGAAACAAAACACACTCTTATTCTGCTAAATCAAACTTTAATAGTCCAAATTTATGCAACAAAAAGCCAAAATTATGTGATAAAAGGCCAACATTATGAGATATAAAGTAAAACTTATTATTATTATTATTATTATTATTATTATTATTATTATTATACAGCACAGTGTTTTTTGGAGAAAATGTAAGTATTTTAAGTGTGCCTTATAGCCTGGATAATACGGTAGCTTAATATTATATTTGTGTGGGACTTGGTGCCCTCAAGACATCTGTGGCCCTAGGTCTACCTATGCCTAACACCGGCCCTGGTCCCAGGTCACAGTTCATGTTCAGTTACTGATGTATATTGTGAGTGTCTTATTCAGTAAAAAAAAAAAAAAAAAAAAACTATAAAACTTAAATTCATGTCATTGTGTTTTTCTGTTATTCCACTTTGTTTTGACCTAAAGCACTCAGTAAATCAAAGCACTAAAGATAATGAACACAAGCACATACTCACAGCAGCTTTTATGACACTAAAATAGATGCAGATTCACAGCAACACATTTATCTGAAATAATGTCTCAGAGGTTAAAAGGTTCATGATAAATGCAGAATCAGCTCATTGATTTCTTATTGCTGTGCTTGTTATATACAGCCCTAGAGATTGTGTTGAGTTGTTAGGTCATCTCCATGCAGTATAAATAAATGAATAAAAGAGCTGAAGGACTTTCAATGATTATCAGCTTCATAGCATCTGGAGACTTAATAACATTTAACACACCATATCCATCCAAAAGGCCTCCATACAACATAACGTCACACACCCACTCGTACTTCACACACTCCTGACCTGGCTCCACAACAGTCCTCTTCTGCCTCGTTATTTCTGTACCTCTGGTCCTTCAGCAGCTTGTTTTATCCGGAGGCCTGCAGTCAGCTCGGGGCTCAGCATAACGACTCTCTGAGGACCAGGTGTCAACACAGCAAAGAGCGCTAACGGTCACTGCTCTAGTGTAAACCTTTATTACGAGGCACAAGTCTGCAGAATCAGTCTCCAGAAATATAGTTCCTTATTTCTCCTCCCATGTTTTATCTTCATTTTTATCTGGGTCAAGCCAGTGCTTTATGTTAAAACTGTATTTTAAATGCAGGACGTTGGACATAAGTAGGATAGTCCTGTAGTTATGTCATTGAGAATATACGGTATGAAGATCTTCCTCACATCATCAGGAATCCAATTATATATTTAAAGGGGACATTTCATGCAAAATACACTTTTTAAGGTTTTTACAATATAAATATGAGTTTGTTTATGAAAAAAACCCATACACTTTCCTTTTCTCCTAATCCATTTCTTGTTGGACGGGGATGAAAACACTCTGTTTTGGATTTTCTATGCTTAGTCTATAACATGCATAGATTAATTTGAATACCCCGCCCATCCCACCCAACCAGCTCAACTAACCACACCTACTGGTCACAGCCACCTCTGCTCAGGCTCAGAGATCCACCATTATTCTCTCTCGGTAGTCCCAGTGTGTGTGTGTGTGTGTGTGTGTGTGTGTGTGTGTGTGGGTTGGGGTCTGAGCCCTGGTTGATGTACATGTGTCCGGGTCAATGGCTGGTCTGACCGGGGTTAATCGGATGGGCTGGTCCGTGGGTGACACCATAACTGGGGTGTCATGGCTCATGTGGCCGACACGGGTCCAGATGAACCAGAGTTGAACGCACACCGAGGCTGTTAATGGACCAGGACCAGCTGATATTATTTCATTGTTGTCTTCGTCTCTTTTCTCTGCCTCAACTTTTTCAGGTTCCATTTCTTTCTCCTCTTCTAACTCTTGTCTTCTTCCTCTTGGTAGCATGAGGAAAAGAACAGTGGAGTCAGCTGTGGCTCATTTGCATGATTTTGCATTTTGCATCTGTTTCTCCAGGTTGAAAAGGCTTCTGTATCGTTTCAACAATGTGATATTTTGACCAAATCATGTGACAGACAGGTCACTGAGACACCATGGAAATGGGGATGATACAGTATGTCTCCTTTAAAACAATAGATGATCAAATAAGGATCATTGTGATGGCATTAAACTCAGCCTTAAGTAGCTCATATAAGTGTAGGAGGGAAACTATAAAAGTTTCAGAAAGTAACTTCTAACATCAGAATTAGACCAAATGAAATCTGGGTTTGTTCTGTCCCATGGGTCTGAGAATAATTCACAATGTATCTTAGCTCTAAAAGTCTTCCCAAAGCCTGAAAGAAGTCAGAGTTTATCCAAAGGACCTCCAAGCTCCTCACGCTCTGTACGCTTCCTTATGGAACAGTTATTATTTTAAACAACTTTTAAAGATCTGTTTGGATGTGATTCATAAAACAGAATGAATATCTTATGTGACAGTGTGCTTGGCTGCTGTCTCCTTCCTCTCCTTGCTTTACCTAATCAACTGTAATCAGTTGCACCTGTTGGATCCAGCTGGCCAGAATATTAGCTTCGTTACCTCCTCCAGCCATTCGTTGCTTTTCCATTGACCTTCATTTTGCGCCAATATAACTTGCACATAAAAAAAATGACCAAATGGAAAAACGCCAATTTCGACAAATCTCTTTTTTTTTTTTGATTAGTCTGACTGATTGAATACATGAATAAATCAGTGCATAATTTATATAGCATGACCAGCCATCTACTTTTTCTTAGTGTATTTAATAGTGAGAAAACAATCTTGAACAATGGTGTGAAATATGCCCAGTTTATTATATCAGTTCAGTTCAGTTCAGTTACTTTATTGATCCCCAGAGGGAAATTAAGGTGCCCAAAGTAGCTTACATAAATACACATAGTGCCCACAGAGGCACATTAATGACACAATGACACAACAACACAAGACACAAATATGTGTATAATGCAATTAAAAGTCAGGAGAGATATAAACTGAAATAAAAGTAACTAAACTAAAATAGTAGTCATGATATGGCGCAGGAAAACATTGAGCAAAGATTAAAATGTACAAGTCGACCTAAGGCAAATATATGATGACATCAGCTGGATCGATGCCAAAATTGGCTACAATATTGGATTAGATTAGATAGCTTTTATTGTCATTTTACAAGTGTACAATGAGATATGTGCAAATGGTGGGGTTTGTTGTGCCTGCGACCAATTGTTGTAAGTTACATTACATGCTAAGATTAATTGCAGAATGTGTGAATGTAATGTTCAGTCATCAAAAGTATAACTTCAGCAGGAGGATCCTGAGGGGGTCTGCAACCAAATGAACAACCTCAATTCATCCTCCTATTCTTAGTGTGAAGGAGAGAAGCTGTGTATTTGTCAGAAGGAAACTCTAGAGGTAGTGTTTCATTTGACCACTGTAGATACATAACATGATAAAACATGATGGAAGTTTAGAAAGTTCCTGAATCACATGTAAACCTTTTGGTCATCCCCAAAGACACCCTATTGCTTTGTTAAAAAAAAGAAGAAAATCTGGAACAATTAGTCATATTTACTCTTTTTTCTTGTAGGTCTGAATTCTAAACACATGTCAGTTAGATATAAAAAAAGAAGGAGAAAAGTCAGACAATTCAGCTTCAGACAAATCCAAAAAACGTCACCAACTCCCTATTCTGAGATAAACCAAAATAGAGAGTGTGAGAAAACTCTTATTTTCAATGGATTGTACAGTAATAAAATGTGAAAAAGATCATATTTCATTTAAACTAATACATTTGCCTAAATCTTTAAAACTGCACTCTTGCAATATACTTTTTGTTATGAAGTTTACAAACATATCCTTGTTATGAGACTCATCTTACCTTGAATCACAAGGAAATTCACTATTGGCAGCCATCTATTCATAATAAATATTATTATTTTTGCCAATGATTATGGCAAGATTCAGTATGTAATGTAATCTGCTATTCCTCCTATCCTAAACTTAATTAAAAAATGTGGTTACCATGGCTGATATATAGTAGATTTAGTGTTAATAAATACTAACAAACAGGTGCAGACATATAGACCGATATGGCAGCATTTCAGTATTTCTCCCATGTTAGTCATCAAGTGCTTTTCATTCTTTCATTTCTGGGATGAACAGTACAGCCTTGACAAGTGTTTTTTTTTAACAAATGAGAATGACTGAACTACACTTACATCCTGTGTTTTTCTATTTGCTCCATGGTGGTGTATTACATTCCAACAGTCTATGCTCTTTATTTATTTATTTTTTCTCTTTGTTGTACTGCTCCTAGTTTATTTGTATGCAATCATTATAATGTAAGTTAACTGTTACCTGTGGCAATACAACAAGGAATGTACTTTCTTTCTATTTCTACACACACACATTTTAATTATATAATGTCAATACCGTCAAATGATGTTTATTCAAATTTTGGTATAGGAATATTTTGTTTGTTCATTGTTGGGGTTTGAAGTCTAAGGACAGGAGTGAGTATATAAAAAGTGAATATGTTAAGTTGATTGAGGATGAGAATAGGAGTGGGATTAAATAAGTTTTTTTTCTTCTTCCCATTCCTTTTTAAGTGTAAATGAATGATTTTTTTCATTTTTAACTTGTATGTATTCTGTAACTGCTCAAAATAATCAAATAAATTAATGAAAATGAGAAGAAATGTATGATGACCGTGATTTTGATGATATCACTTATATTTATGATTGGAATATAAAATAGGATTCTCAAGTCTGTTTAAATGCACCCATCATTTTATCATGACAGACCAATCACCATCAGTGACTGTATCTCTAGTGAGTTCAGTCATGAAACATTGCATTAAAATAACTGTCTCAGTGGTAAATAAAAGCCTGGAAATGCAAATGAAAATTGCACAAACACTAAGATGTCTTCAGTGTCCTTGATAGAAACTGTGATCAAGACCACAACAGCAGTTTAACTTATTAATATTTACTAAGCCTCCTGCTGGTCAGTTTGTGGGCCTCCGGCTGTTTATCAGATGCATTTTTAATAGAAAGTTACATGTAAGAACCGACTAATAATCTGACTTTTGGAGCAGCTTGTTTCAGTTTTTTTTCTGCTTTATATAACATATAACTCCCTCAGTAGAAACAGACAGAAGTTTGTTTGAGCTGCTCCATCACTAGCTTCATTACAGACGCTACAATATTTGTTTAGTTTTTTAATTAAAGTTGTGTGTGGCTCCTCTCAGTCTGATAAAACTGTGATGAGATGCATTATTTGTCCAAACCCTTTGATTGGGTTTCATGTGAAAGATGAAAGCTGTTCACCTCATACAGGATTTCAATTATCAAACTGCAGCACTGAAGCTGCACTAAAAGAGAAAAATGACTCATTATCAAAATTGTTCTGGTGTAAACATTTGATTAAAAATATCTTGCATTATGCCAAGCAGCCCAGTAACTTACATGTATAAACTAGCTTAACTAAATCCCAGTGGCTTCATTGTCATTCAAAACTTTGTTATAAAATAACAATCATTTTATGGAGAGCTCAGAGATTTCAGATTTTTTATTTTTTACCATTAAGTATTTTTGCGATGACAATGATGCTCTTACTCACAAACAAATTAGTTGTGTTTGCACAGGACGCCATGCATAATGACTGGAGAGCTTTTTGTCAACTGTCCAATCACAGACCTCCAGTTTAACAGTTGGGGATGTTTATAGACTGAGAAACTTGAGACTTTTATTTTAAAGTCGGACTGCCAATCAGCACATCCATCTCCTCATAGTCAAAAACAACTTCACAGGGAATACATCAACATAAGATCTATTGATTTTTATGCTTGTTTGTGTGCCAAGAACATTCCGTCAAGGCACATAGTGTTGAAGAGCATACCTTCAACATAAAGCTGTTATTCCCTATGTGTGTTCAGGTAGAGGTAGAAACAAAGATGTATGTTATATTTTATGTCCTTAATAGTAAAACAGTATTGTCAAACATGGATGTTGTCAGACCACAGAATGGCCTCTTCGGGCATCAGTCATACAATATATACTGTAACTGAGCATGACTAGAATACAATCCCTTCAAATGATTGAGTAAAAAAAAAACATTGATTTTCTTGTTGAAGATTTTAAGACTTTTTTTGGAGTGCCTTAAAATTCTTAAAGTCATTCTGGTCAGACTGTTGCCTCCTGAGTTCAAAACAAGTCAACAAAGCGAATATGTGGAATATGTTTGCAGCAGCATCCAAGTTCAATCAGATGGTCTCAGCACCTCAGTCTGTAGGCTGCTTTACTTCCTTGGGGTCTTACATACTACCAGGTTTACATCAAGTGTTGTAAAAAGGAAGTGCTTTTGTAAAAATCACAACCCAAGGTTGAAGGGAAACCATCTCTATAAACCGTAACTAACCTTCAGCCGCTGAGGATCAGTGCCACACAGGTGTTCACCACTGATTTCATATCTAATAGCCCTTTCGTTCTGTGCTCTTTACTGCTCTGTAAACTCGTTTTTGCCTCTGTAGTGACCTCGATCTGGTCTACATTAATATTTCACGTTGCCTAAAAACTTTAAATGGGAGCAAGGCGTGCCAGTCTTTAATTCCAACATGTTTAATAATTGATGTTGCTGGAATCTGATGCACTGCAGAGCTTCAGCAGCGTCTCCACTAGAGAAAATTTACATCCTTTTACCCACTGATCTACATTTCCCATCAGGCCAAGAAGGCTGCCAAATACTTCACTAAACACAGAGAAAACACTGCAGTCTTCTTTCCCATTGTTAAACAGATTAGTGAATCCCATAGAAGTACAATACAGATTCCATTGCCTTTCAGAGTCAACAATTAAGTAAAAATGTTATAAAATATTACAACATGTACAAGAAATTACCATTAAACAAAATAAATAAATAAATATGTCTTTTGTCATAATGAAGCCATTGGTCTTTTTGATCAAAACAGTAAAATGTTAATAAGTTCAACAGAAAGTCTGAAGAAGACATAACCACACTAACAAACCAGTCCATTCAAACATGTTTGCAATTTGCAAACACGTACAATTATTGCCTTTGAACAACTGCAGAAAATCACTGACAACTGATGTTCTCATGTGACCTAGTCCTCAGAGTATATTCATAGCTTAGATTTATTTAATTGTATTTTTTATGAGACTAATAGTGGATTCTAGGAACTCCCACTGACACACCAGTAATGTTTAGGGACTCACTCATCACAGTGTCCGAAATCTCTGAGGTGGTCACAGGTCCCCAGAAGTGGATGAAATGTGCCCTGAATTCCGGCAGGCTCTGGATGTTGTGGGGCTGTCCTCACTGATAAGCCCATTCAACACAGTGGAGGTCAGGCATGGTGCCAGCGGATCAGCCAACCAGAGGCAGTGATCCAACTATAGGGGGATCATGTTCTTCACCCTCCCTGGGAAGGTCTGTACCTGGGTACTGGAGATGAGAGTCTGGCTGATAGTCAGCTCTCAGTGTCACTGAATCAGTCTCTACCCTCACTGGGTAGATGTATGAAAATTCACCCAACAAATCCACATGTGCTTTGTGGACTTGGACGAGGCACACATATGGTATCCAGTGGGGGTTGCTTCATGAGTTCATGTTCTGCTTCTACAGCCTGTTCAATCCCTCTACAACTAGAAGCAGAGCTTAGTCTACATTTCTGGCTCACAGATTCTATTCATAACATTTATGTAAAGAGTTTCTCAATACACCCAGAGGATAAAGGGTGTCCACTTCAGTGGCCTTGGGTTCATAAGGTCCCATTTGCCTCCTCCAGCTGTGGCCTAGGGTGGCTTTCAGCCTGGGGTGGAAATGGAAATAGAATTATAAGCTCCAAGTCTAAGTTCATGGTTCTCAGTGGAATAAAGGGAGCAGAGGTCCCTTTCTGGGTCATCACCCAAGTCGAGTTCATGTCTCCACTTGCATGGAACAGCTACAGGAAGATTGGAGCAGCCCAGCAGTCAAATGGATGTTCCATCAATCTGTTGTAGTGAACAGGGTGCTGAGCAAACAACAGAAGTTCTCTATTTTAGATGACATCTTATTATTATTCTTTGGAGATGGAATGAGGAGCTCAATGTGTAGGAGCAGTGGCTCCACATTGAGAGGAAACATCTGAGATGGTCTGGGTCTGTTCAAGGCATGCTCCACTGGTAGTGGACCCAGGAGCAAATCCTGGACATCTGCAGGACAAATTGTCTCTTAAGTAGGAATGTCCTGATCCAATCACATGATCAGAAGGAGGGAAGATCATGTGATTTCAGACTTGATCAGAATTAGTTATTATGTTCCGATAAGACATCAGAAATTATGTATATGTTTAATGGGATGATAATCAATTGGTGTTAAAGAAGTCTGTCAATGGGCTGAACTCCACACAGAAGCAACGTATGCACAAATTTAATGCATGGACACCTTTGATGTTTTGATGTTTGATGTAGAAAAAGGAGCAAAATTTGATAGCAGAGCGTGAAATGTCTGCTGTGTGGATGTTTGTTTTTTTAAGTAGACAACAACAACAAGCTATGTCACTGAAATACTACATTTACAATAAGGTAAATAAAACAAAGGGACTCCTGGATATGGACCATTTTTTTCAATGTATTAAACAAGCATCAGATTGTGACTCAGTATCGGTCGATCACTCAACCTTAAAAGACTTGGATTCAGTCTCTGTAGCAAAAAAGCCTGATTGGGACATTTTGACTCTTGAGTGTCCTGACAACAAATGATATTTTCCCCGAAGAGGTGGTCAAGTAGAGGGAAGTCTAGCTGCCCCTAAAACTAAAACCCAGATGAAAATATAGTTCAGATTTGTAGAATGGTGAGATTAAAATACATATGTATGTAGATATATCTGTGATTACTTTTCTTTTCTCACTGTTGCATGAAATAAAACAAACAAACAAACAAACCCAAACTCAAATCTGAATGAATCACTTTTTCGGGTATTTTTCCTGCAGAAGCCAAAACCAAAGCTTACTAGAAAGTTGTTTTCAACATTCATGCACCCTCAGAGACTCAGATGTCATTGCAATCTGAGACTCATCACACACAAGTCCTCTCCTGACTCTTGCTTTGCACACATTTCACATTTGAATAGAAACTGCTGTTTATGAGATATTTAAAACCCATCTGTGCTTTGCAAATACAGTGCTTTATATTTGACTTCCCAAAATAAATGTTAATCTTATATAATGTTAAACCACCTATAGATTTAAGTAAATTTCCTTTCTAATAACAAAAAAAGGGTGTGTGTTTCTTCTTTATTCTATCCTCTCACTTCGAGGCTACTTTCTTTTATTTTCTTTTCTTTTTTTTTTTTTTACTTTTCTATGTAGAAGAACTCAAAAGGTCACAGAAATGCTAAGATCTGTCTTATGTTTATTTTAGGAATCTTTTTTTTTTTTTTTTTTTTTTTTTTTTTTTACTTTAGCTGTAAACTGACTACCACACTTCCATGTTTTACACATTTGTGTCTGTGAATGTTTCATTGATTTCTATGTAGCTTCTAATTTTAGTAGTGTGCAGAATATCTTTGACCTTCACCAAGCAGCCATAATGATTCAAATATAACAGTACTGTGATAATTACTACAGAAGATTCTCTTGTTTCTTTTCTTTTTTTTTGTGACATTGATTGATGACTCCAGGTTATTTCTGTTAGATGACTATCAATATACTTACCAGTGTCAACTTGCATTATCTAAAGACTGACATTTAACTATTTATCCTACATACTGTATATGGGCCAGGGTTGGACAGTGTGTGAAATCGTTATGGTATTTTGGAAAAACTTTGACCACATCCATATTGCACCACATCTAAAGAATACATATTTAGTAAAAGTCCAGTCACTTTGTATTTTTTTTTAATTTGCATACAGTATTGAAATACATACAATAATACATACAATAATATAGACACATAGAATGAACCAATATAGAACAAACCAAGAAAAACCAACAAACCAACAAAGCACAATTAGACAACTATCATTAATAATTAGAAGCAGGGACATACATATCTAATACCAGCACCCCTTACCTCCCCATGGGAAACAGAACCAACAGCAGAACCCACCGATGGTGCTGGGGTGGTGGTGGGAGCCTGATTGATCATCTTCCTCATCTACAAATGGACGTTCATCTATAACCTGTCCGTCCATTGGAATGGACCTGTCCTTCATTGTGGTTGTCACAACACACAGAAACAAAACAGAATATTTGCAGTTTATGAAAAAAAAGTATTTGATTAACTTCCAAAATGATGCATTTCAGTAGTATTTTTGATGTATTTTTCCAGTAGTTCTTAAATAAAATCAGGCAGATTTTTAGACTTTGGAAAAGTTGTACTTCATACTGATATAACTTATTACTCAGCAGGTGGACATTGCAGCAGTTATGTGCCAGTTTATGAATAAAAGATTTGCCATCATGCCATGCCATCAGCTGGACTAAAATGCTCTGTGTTTTGGCGGTGACATGGAAAAAAAAATGGGACAGCAGATTTTAGATGAAGTATTTTATTTTAAAAAAATATCCACACAATGAATCTCATTATTTTAACTTCCCCATAAAAGAAATCAAGTGGGTGTATTCAAAAAACTAAATTTAGGAAAGTGAGAAAAATTCTAGTACTATTTTTATGAATATAAATGTAGGGGTACCATATAAAGGGAAATTTAAACACATTTAATTTTGTATTGTCTTGATTAATATATTGTTTTTAATTAAACAAATAATATGATATGTGTGCACATGTAAAGTCTGAATATGTAATTCCTTTTTAAAATGTTTTTTTCATAGTGGGACTGCAAATTTGAACCAATTGCCATTTTTGGCTTGTACCTGGCCCCATATATTTTCTGATATTTATGAAGTTCCACTCTGCGTCGCAACAGACGCATAGGTGTTTTAACATATTGAGTAAAAAGCTGCAGTTTTTCCTCCAGCGGGGCAGAAAATACGAAATGCATCAGGGACTTCCACCAGCCTCTGAACCAAGACACAAACTCCTAAAGTGCTTTCATCACTCCGGGGACAAACAGGATTTCACAGCTTTCTGCAGCGAGCGCTGACATCTGGGATTGAAAATGGCTTTCTGCTGTGCAATACCTGTAAGAGCTGACATAAAAGGAACAATGATGGTGTACTGGCTTTAATAATAATGGCCATATTCACCATAACAGTATAAACTGTGGCGATTTTAGTTACACTTCAGTGTTTTAATAAACAACTTTTTAAAAAAAATTCAATCATTTGCATCACGTCCAGATTTTAAATTTGGTGTTTGAACTCATGCCATTTTCATGTGTTTGGAGAAGGTTTTTTTTTTGGAAATCAAAGATCAGAATTCAATTCCATTAAAGCATACCTGCATCAGTTACCATGTCAGTTGTAAAAAAAACTAAACAAAAAACAAAATCTCAACACATTGTGGGAGGTAGTAGGTAATTAGCCTACAAAAGCTGAAGTCAGGAGCCTAAAATTTACACCCACCCCTGAGCAGGTGGAAGTCTTTATGTGATACCATTGAAAAGGTTAGAGGGATGACTAATGATACATCTGCAGGAAAATTTCTCTCAGCACTGACACTGGGAATACATCTAGGTTGCCTTTTTCACAGCCTTTTTTTTTTGGATTGTCAACAGCAGATAACACATAATGACAGAATTAACAATATACTAACATTAGTGTCAAGAGTCTGGTATTGTACATGTCTGCTCCTGGACTCATTGAAGGGAAGTGACATTTCTTTCATTATAAATTAAAAATTTGCTTTGTTAAGGAGATGAACCAGTTATATATCAAGAGTAAAAGTTTCTGTATTGTTGCAACAACTGTTTGAAATATTTGAAGCCAGACTTTGGATATTTTGATGCATCAGTAAAATAGGGATTTGTCTTTAGACATGTTTGAACAGAAAAGCTGTCAACAGAATGAAGATGTTTCTGGGAAATTTGGAAGTAGAAACAGACAAACAAACAAATAGCAAAGCACAGTCTAAGATACATTTCATGAAAGTATGAATAATAAGAATGAAGTTTTTTTGTATAGTGTTTCTTTACAATAATGCATTGTAAAAACTTACTAGAATTAACAGGAAATATTTGTAAAATTGCAACAGAAAAAAAAAACTAAGTGGTAACATAATGCAAAGTTATTTATTTGAAAAGAAGTTTGTGGTTTGTATGTATAAGTTATGTATTTATTTTGTTTTGAAGAAATAAAAGTTGAAATTGAAAAACAATGTGGTGCACTTTTTACAGTGTGGAATTAAATTCTCAATGTTTTCAGGGGAAATCAATGTACAAGGAACTTAAATGTTTGCTAATATAACACCAATAAAACCAGGTGGAGCCAGTTCCAGTAAAACCCCACCCCTCACATGTATTGTAGGTTCTTTTGGCATCGGTTCAGCTGGTGTCATTATATCTGATGATGATGTCAACATATCAACTGCTTCTATATATGTGCCAAGTTTGAAGTGAATTGAAATAAAATAAAAATGTTCATAGACATTGGAAAGTGTGCCCATTATAAGTAAATAAAAGAAAAAAATATGTAAAAAAAAAAAAAGTCAAAATGTAACCACATCAATTCTTGGTCACTGGTGATTTATAAACCACATGTGGCATGAAAGCAACTAATAGTTTTACTGCTGGAATGTTAATTAAAAAAAATAAACAAATCAAATAAAACCAGGACAATCATCTACTGCAACAGGATGCAGGTTCAAACTGAAAATGATGTGCATACAGTAACTATGTGATAGGAACAATGCAGACTCAGACTGTTCCACCTCCTCAGTGTTTTTCATCAGCATTCTCACGGTTCTTACTGACATGAAATTGACTGACAGGCTGTTTTAATCAGGCTGTTATTGTGGTGAATTATCATATGGAGCCGCTCAGCAGCTGGTAATTATTCCAGCAGAGCTGCAGCAGCATGACCTCAGTTAACCCCTGACACACCAGAACATGGTCACCCTGTGTTAATGTTTAAGTCCAGTCAATTGTTTCAATCAGATAAAAACAGAAGGAGCTGCGAACACACACTGTTGTATAAGCATTTAAATACACACATTTATTTGGAATATACAGGGAAAAAAAACAAATAAACATGCTGGCACGACGCATATTGCATTCAATGACACACACACACACACACACACACAAACACACACACACCTGTTTAAATGTTTCATAAGGACCATGTTTTTCATCAAGTAGCCATTGGGTAGTGAGTGTAAGCATATTTAAAAAAATAAAATAATTTAAAAAAATTAATGAATACAAATACATGACATCAGTTTATTAAGTAAACACATCTTCAAACCTTTGAAAAATACATGTTTGGCTTTGCACCTGTTTCCCTTATGCTTTATGGGGACTTTGGGAAAAAAAATTATTTATAGGGCCACATCATTTCTATTTTACTAGTGGGGATCTTTATTTATATTTAACCCTGGTGGGGACCTGAATTCTGGTCAATGTTCCCATAAAGATAGGAATACAAACACACACAGGTTTCTGTGTCTCATGAGGACCAAGTTTGTAATCATCATTTGTATGTAAAGCAATCATTTGGTAGTTAGAATAAATCCATAATTAAAAAAAAATAAATAAATCATATACATATATATATATATATATATATATAAGAATATATATGAGAATATATATAAGAATAACAAGTCAATGTGTTTTCATAGGGGACATCATTTACATACATTTGCCTACTTCACACAGATTTTGTTTTCTAGTGGGGACCTACATGTATATGTAACCCTCGGAAGGACCTGCATTCTGGTCCCAATGATGTCAGAAGTGCCCATAGCGTGACTGTGTACACATATCAATGTCCCCATAAAGATAGGAATACAAGCACACACACACACACACACACACACACACACACATGCTGAGCCACCCACAAATGCAGTATAATTATAGAGCTCATCATTTGTCTCTGCAGGAGGTTCAGATGATTTCTCTGTTAAAGAACATTTAATTCACCAATGAGTACAGTATGACAGAAAAATTGGTGCAACTCCAGCTTGCTGTTAAATATAACCACACCAAAAGGAAATATGTGGAGAGCTTTCAACTGTGGCCATGTCCGATGGAAAACTGACTGAGCGACAAAGATACAGTTTGCATCTCACACTCTTCACCATTCCAATTAGTAATTCATGTTGTTCTGCAAAGATTCCAGAAGTTTTTTGACATATGTTTCATGCACATTTCTTCTATTCAAACATTCAAACATGTATTTCCACTTTAGCTTTTCCAATAAAGAACAATACTACACACATACATTTAACCCATAGACACCCAGGGCTACTTTTGTTACAGTTCTGATGATGAATTTCTTTATAGATTTCACCTTTTTTAAGGGATTTACCAGATTACCATTTATAACCCCACTCCATGAAGGGGAGGCAAGGGTGTTGTTTTTGGGTCAGTTTGTGTGTGGGTTTGTTTATTTGTTTGTAAGCAGCTTTATGCAAAAAAACAAAAAAAAAAAAACTTGACCGCTTTTCATGAAATTTTCAGGTGGTCCAGAATAGATCCCGTTACATTTTGGTGAATGTAGGTCAAAGTGATAAGAGATAGGTAAAATGTGTGTGAAGGGGGCGGGTTTGTTGTGCCTGGCAGCACTATATAACCCATTGTATTTTGTGTTTGTTTTAGTGAAAATGAAGTATTTTCCTATAATAAAGTCACTAATCATATACAGTAGATGTTCATTAAAGCTCAGATTACAGTTGGGGATATTATAGCAGAAACAGAGAAAAGTGTTATTGGTGATAGAAGTGATATTTTCAGGAAAGATATTGAAATGAAAGATATTGAATTGAAAAACATACCGAATATAACAAGTGTCTCGTTCCTGTCATTGATCCAACCCCATGGGTTTTATTGGTTAATCAATATTGCTGAAGGTGACAAAGTTTCCATGGTAACTACGGAGGCTCTGAACATCCAAATGAGTCATATCTGATGACCATGAAAAGATTGATATAGACAGACAGACAGACAGATAGATAGATAGATAGATAGATAGATAGATAGATAGATAGATAGATAGATAGACAGACAGACAGACAGACAGACAGACAGATAGATAGATAGATAGATAGATAGATAGATAGATAGATAGATAGATAGATAGATAGATAGACAGACAGACAGACAGACAGACAGACAGACAGACAGACAGACAGATAGATAGATAGATAGATAGATAGATAGATAGATAGATAGACAGACAGACAGACAGACAGACAGACAGACAGACAGACAGACAGATAGATAGATAGATAGATAGATAGATAGATAGATAGATAGATAGATAGATAGATAGACAGACAGACAGACAGACAGACAGACAGACAGACAGACAGACAGACAGATAGATAGATAGATAGATAGATAGATAGATAGATAGATAGATAGATAGATAGATAGATAGATAGATAGATAGATAGATAGATAGATAGATAGATAGATAGATAGATAGATAGATAGATAGATAGATAGATGAACGTCTTTGACAGGCACATAGACACAAGCATTAAAAACATTTCAAACTAGAAAATGATTTTTTGAAATTAGATTTTTTGAAATGTTACATTGCGGTAAATGGAGAATACATTTCAAAGTGATCCGAAATCCACAATCTCTTCCGGATCACCACCAAAATCAAAATTACTGAAGTGAGAGTTGGGTGTAAATAATTATATTTCAGGGGGTTCCTCCACTGTAAAAAGTTTGCGAACCACTGCTTTAGCAAAAAAAGTAACACATATTTTGAACAACATATTTATTGTAAGGATGTTTTAATTTGAAAGTAAATTGTTTCACTAAACAATGACAATAATACTGTGTATGCATTCTTAATTAGTTTTGTAGCCTCTTTCTCAGACATTGGTCGATATATAAAATCTCTCACATTCTATATTGTTGGCTTCATGGTTGTTAAGAAAATATTGGAAGAGCAGTCAGCCTTTGGCTACAGTGTGTCTGTAGAGTCAAGAGTCTGTCTGATTATCTGAAATAATCAGCCTCTGGGGAAATTATTAAAAGAAACTGAAAGAGCTGCAGCAGTGTTTTAGATTGGCTTTAACTCGTTTCATTATTTAGTGTGTTTTTTAGTTTTAATTTCAGATGTCAAATTTAGATATCTTTTGTATGTATTTATTTCTTATTGATATTATTGCTTTTTATTCCTAACAAGTTTAGCTTTTGTGCATCCTCTGTTTTACTAATTTACCACTTTGTCCATGTTGTTGTGAATGTGAAGCACTTTGGATTGCATTATTTATATAAAAGTAAAGTTGTATGTTGTGTCACCCTGGCACATGAAATCCTGTCTTCATGGAATGCCTGAAAATGTGCAAATGTAATGGATAGATAGATCCATTGTGCAGACCTACTGTATATAGCATGTGCAGTGATGTTGAAGATTACAATCAACAGAGTACCCCTCACACTATAAATACTGACTAGAATTAACAGCAAAAAGTTGTAAAATTGCAAATCTTTACAGGAAAATACAATGCAAATGCATTTATTTGAGAATATTTTGTGTTAACAATTTCCTCAAATGTAACTGTAGTTTTTACATGAAGAGTATGTTAATAAAAATAAACTGTATTTATGCATAGAAATGATATATTTCTATTATTTTGAGAAAATCAAACTGTAAATTACAAAATAATGTGTTGTTCAAATTCCAAGATCACAATGTGAAATAACAGCCTTTTTTTATTTAAAAGTGAGAAGTAAACATTTAATAATTTATGATTTTAAATATGTAAGACAATGGTGAAGTTAGTGGAACAGGTTGTCCAATGACAAAAGGATTGGTAGTTTGAATCCTGAATCTGAAGACATTGAACCCTAAATGTCTCCCAGGTTAGAACTGCTAGATTTAAAAAAAAAAAACCCTGTGGACACCATAGAGGTCGAAGGGCCACCTATTTACTATTTACATCCAATATTAAATCTACATGTTCATAATGTTAAACCTACATGTTACTCCATAAATACGTTTACAGTTTGATGTAGTTTTTTTATAGGACTCTTCTGGCTACCAGAGCTGCCGCTTTCTTTCCATTCCATTTTTTTTTTTTTTTTTTTTTTTTTTTACAGTGCAGCTCAGTCTTCTTTGAAGTGAGTAGGAGAAATGACAGTGGCCTCTTAAACTGTAGAAGGTCCTTGAGAGAGCTGTTGTGAGTTTATCCAGTCTGAGTAACTGGAAACATGGTGGTGCAACATGTCCATGAAGGATAGGTGCAACTCGGGCCCATTTTTTAGCGACAAAAAAAATCACTCAAATAAGATTGAGTGATTTACGGGATTATATCCTAATTAAAACAAATCTGTATACTGTAGTATATTACATTTCTGAAAATAGATCCCTCTATATCTTACTCAATGCACCTTTAATTTTTTTTTTTTTTTTTTTTAATAACCAGCAGCTAAATGGTGCGAGACGATTGATTGGATTAACATTTAAAGTGGACATATCATGTTCATTTTCCACAAGTGAACACAGTTCCCTGGTGTCTCAGTGTCTGTCACATGCTTTGGTCAAAATACCACAGTGATCTTCATCAATATACACCAGCCTCTTCAACCTGGAGAAACAGCTCTTATGAAAACACTTGGTTTTAGTCCCTTATGCTTTCATGGAAATGACGCACAGCTGACTCCGCCCCTCTCTTCAACATTCTACTGAGAAGAAGAGAAAGAGTCAGGCTGTGTTTATACTTGATGCAAGCAACACGAACAACGCGCAAATGACGCGAGTGACGTGCCCCCTTTTCATACGTGTACACGTCGACACAAGCACCGTGGGCTGTGCGTCGACTGCAATTCAGCATTCAGGCAGTAGGTGGTAGCAGAATCACCAATGACCTTTGCTGGTTGTCATTGCAAGTAACATTGCAGGTGACATCAGTCAAAATGATAACTGAAGAGGAGTGCATTCTATTTCTACTTTTACGGTGGATTAAAAAAAAAAACGCAGTGATATGTTCGGCCTTTGAACATCTGCAGAGCCATGGATGGAGAGTTTGTTTCTCCAGTGCCCCCAATGCAAGGCATAGATGAGGAGAGACATTTTTATTACTGTGCAATTGCGACATACTCTCATACAAATGACAATATTGTCTAATCACTTCACACATATTCTCTTCTTGTCCAGCCATTTGTGGAATACTTCTTCTATGAATATAACAAATACATAAAAAGTGCGGATTGGCGTGTTGCGTATCAAAAGTTGTTGTTTTCCTACGCATCGCCGCATAATGGCGGGTGATGCGTAGCTATGCGTAGCCTTGTGGCCGCGTATGCGTAGCAGTGTGTTGACCATGTTTGAGCCCTTAGAAGACGAGAAAGAAATGGAGCCTGAAAATTTGTGGGAGAGAAAAAAAGAGCTTGTCTGGCCGGCCTCTGTGTCGGTGCCACCCATGGATGAGCCCATCTGATCAACCCGGGTCAGACTAACTGCAGACCCGGAAGCACACACAGCAACCAGAGCTCAGACCCCAATGCACTGCTAGAGAAAAATGGTGGATCTCCCAGTCCGAACAGAGGTCACTGTGAGCAGTAGGTGAAGGTTAGCTGAGCTGGTGGGGTGGGATGGAGTGGGGTATTCAAATAAATCAATGCATGTGGCATACGAAGCATAGAAAATCCAAAATGGAGCATTTTCATCCCACCTCAACAAGAAATGGATCAGCAGAAAAGGAGAGTGGATTTTTTTTGTTCATAATTTAAGCATCTCCTCACACACAGACAACACATACATTAATGTATTTCCATTCATTGAATATCCATAATCCTCTTTAGTGTCAACAAACCCTGAGTTTTTAATTTTTTATATTTATTTCATTTCATTTTTTTGGAGATGAGCTTGACTGTGCAGCAGCGGTATGATCTTTCTGAAGAATCAAACATGCATCTGTGCACAGAGCATCCTCTATTGTGATATTTGTTTCTGTTACACCCGGTGATAGTTGTCAAAGGTAATGAGGCAGATTAGATGAAGGATTTCTTCTGACATCCTGCTGCATGTGACACAATGGATACAAAGAGGTGTGTTTGATTTTTATGTTTGCAGACAAGTGGATGGGGTTCAGCAGCCCCATCTCTGTGTGAAGCACCGTCTAAAGACAACATGTCAAATGACAGCAGGAGACGACATATGAGTAAGAGCTGAGCTAAAGGCTCTGTGCAGCTGTACGTCTCATCTGCACTGACAGATTAAGGACGGCAACATTGCAAAGCATTGCAATCTGCATCATGTGCAAGGAGATGAGACAAAACAAAAAAACAAATACACGTGTTAGTAATGGACTGAAGAGTTCCGGCTGTGAATAAGCAGTTATACAATCAAAGGGATTAAAAAAGATGACAGAAAACCACAACTCAACAAGATATATATATATATATATATATGTTCATATCTAACAGAAGTCTTTAAACCCATAAAGACTCATTGATACTTTTATGGAAGTTCCCTCGCAGATTTTTCTCTCTATTTAACCTTTCATAAGGGATTTGCCACCATTTATCATATTGTTCTCTGTGTTTTGTTTTAAAGTGAACACTCTAGTATTTTTGTATTATTATTGATCATGTAAATTTTCATCGAAGCTCAGATTAACTTTAAGGGTTATTATATCGTAAAGACAAAACTGAAGAAAAAGTGACTATTTACTGTAAGAAAAGAAATGAAAAAAAAACAAGTGTTTCCATCCACTGTCACTGTGTTTTACTGGTGAATCAATGTTGTACAAGATCGACAACGTTCACTATGGAGTGTCTGAAGGGTGAGTCATATCTGATGACCAAGAAAAGATGGGAAACTGGATTTAATCTGAATTATTTCCATGTATTGACGGGTTTAGGAGTTTAAAGTTATTAAGGTTTTTAGATTAGCAGATGTTTTTGGTCACTGGTGGACCACCTCATTCAACTTTATTTGATTAGCTGTCATATTTACTGATTTACCTATTTTTATGAAGTAAACACAGTCAGCTTTGTCAGAAACCATTTTAAAAGATGTTTTTATATAATTATTTTGTAATTTACATTTTTATAGTCTAAAATAGATAGTAGGCACTTTATATACCATATATATATACATACATACATATATACATATATAAAACTTCTCTTTTTAGCAGTATTTCAATTGTCACTGTCCCAAAATTTTCTTGAATGTGTCTCCTGAACATCAAAAACAGATGCATTTTCACAAATGAAACAAAGGGGCTAAGGCAAACATAAAGTATTTTGTGTTCATAGAGTCATATTTCATATCACTGCTTTATTTTTCCATTTGTATTTTCCGTACCATCCAGACTTAATTCTAGTTCAGGTTTGCATTTGTTTTATACACAAGCTTGGTGGTTTTTCTTTGGACAGTTATTTAGATTTTCCAGTTACAGACCAACAGATTGCAGCCCATCATGTGTCTGTGTTGTGTCTGCACCTGGCATCATGGTGCTAAAAGTTGGCAGAAAGCACTAGAATCCCATATGGGACTACATTGAATATAACTGTGGTGTAGCAAGTGTAACAAGTTTGTTATATCGGAAGGTGATAACAAGACATCATATATTTCTCGAGAGGAAGAATCCCTTGAATCTGTAAGTTTTTCTGAAAAACTTGCACAAGTAGGCTTAGCTAAAAACAGGGCTTACTTTACCTTAACAAAACAAATAGTGCTAACAGTTGTATAATTGGGTAACTGTTCAGCTGTCCAAAGCAAATACTTTACCATCTGGATTTATCTTAGCAAACAGCTAAGATCCTTCTGCTGGATAATTGATGCAGTGATTAATACTGTATTAGTTTAATTTAAATGATGCTGTGAGTAGCTTCTCTTCTACAATCATCAGTTTAATAGTGAACTTAAAGTTTGGGCTGTGTTTGATATAAGGTCATGTGGTCTGATGAGTCCAGATCGATCCTACTCCAGAAAGATGGATGCATCAGGGTGAGAAGAGAGGCAGATGAAGTGATTACCCTCCATGCCTTGTACTGACAACACTGGAGGTTGTTTCAGTTGGGCAGATCTACACTGGAAAATGTTCCTCTAAAAACAAAAACTAAAAAATATAAATTTTTTAAAATGTTTTTTTATTTTTTGCTTGAATGAAGCAAAACATTCTGCCAAAGGAACAAGTGAAAACTATCTTTATACAATTTCTTAAAGTATGATTTGCAAGATGCATTGACTTCAAAAAGTTATATCTCACTGAAAAGTTACTATTAACGCTGCAAAAGTTCACATCCTGCAGAGGTAGAGCTAGGCATTTTTCTAGTCAAAATATTGCATTACAGTTAAAATACATTTCTTATTATTACTTATTTTTAGACAATTATCCAGATAATATATATCTGGATAATTGTATGTCAAGAAATGTTTATCAAGATAATTTTTGCTTGAATATAAGTACTTTATTGATCTCAGAATTGAGAAATTCCTTCATGACAACAGCAGTATTTGACATACTGTATAAGTAAAACAGATTATGGTGCACTAACAGAACACCCAAGCAAAAAAAGAAAAAAATATCTGCCAGTGGAATTGTCTGAAAATAAGTTATGTGTCACTGAAGTGTTAGGCTTTAGGTGAGTATGGCTTATTTTAATAGTGATGAGATATTTGGTCTAGAAATGAGAAAACTAGGTAGGATTTATATTTTTTCCAGTGTAGTTTCAGTAACATGAGGTCAACCCAGATAACGCAGGTGTAAGTTAAGAAGACCATGACAAGATTCATCCAACCTAAATTGTAGAAGAATGTTTTAGGGAGCATGAGACATCATTTTCATACATGGATTGGACACCACCTGAAGGTCATTGAGAATGAGATGTCATGGAGATGACTGTAGAGAGTGGTTCGACTTTAAAATGTCATTTTTCTTTTATTGTCTACTGTCTAAACAGAGCAGTTTATATTAACCATCAAGCCATAAAAAATATACTGCTAGCATCTCTGGCAAAGAAAAACACAGTAAATGCCACTTTACTAATCCATTTCCAACTGTTTTATTTTTGGGGATGTTTGTTGACCTCTGAGTGTTTCCTTTTGAGGACGCTTTTTTTTTTTCCTCCTCTCTCCTACTTGCAAATTCACAGGTGATCTCTTTTTGACATTTATGAAAAGTGCTTCAGATTAAGTATATTTAGCATTTAATTTAAATCACTTAAATCCCTCCATACAGCTGTGCACAGAATGATGTATTGAAAGTAAAACTGCTGTGAGTCTGTGTCATCTCTTAGGGACTTCCATGATCCTCTGTTGGATTTCTGTGCAATTATGAAAGCATTTCTTTGTTGAATCTGTTTAGGTGTTAGTCATCGTGTTTATCTGTCCGTGGCATGTGTTCTTTCCAGCTCTGTCCTCATTCTAAATGCATAACATCAGAAACACTCATCCCCTGACAAACAGTACACCTGTACGCTCAGATACACTTCAATGACTCTCCTCCGTCCCTGCTGGCCTATTTACATTCCTTCTACTCACCTGCTGAGGAGAGAAAACCAGCTGTTTGGATGGCCTGCAGCACAGAAATATTTCAGTCTTTTTGTTGGCAAAAATCAAAACAACTAACATTACTGGAGAGGAATGATGAACTGTAAAACAAATGGTGCACATCAGCATCCTGCCATGGGGATAAAGTCTGACAAATGTGTCTTACTGCTAAAGGACATCAGTGTGGTCTGAGCATAATAATAGAACATCCAAATAATACCTCTAAATCAGGAGTCTCAAACTCCAGTCCTCGAGGGCTGGTGTCCTGCATGTTTTAGATATTTCCCTCTTTCACATGATTCGGTTTAACCCTTTAACTCCTGGGACTTTACCAGTTCCACATAAAACCCCCCCCCAAAAAAACAGTCAAAGTCATCAATAAAATGAACAAAAATGAAGAATAAAACAACAAAATAATATGTAACATGAACACAATAACAAAGCAGTTCCACATAATGGTCACATATGGAATAATTTGCAAAAAAAAAATAATTAATTAATTCCTTCTTCCATTACACCTCAAAATCATTACATCATTAACAGGTTCTGCAGAGAATGATGAGCTGATTATTAACTCTTAAGTGTCAGAACTGATGTATTCTGAATGAATGGTTTAGTTTAAATATTGCTAATTAAAAAAAAAGTCCAAATTAAAACTGCTGGGACCAAATTTCAATAAATTTTTCCATGTTACTTTTGCAAATATTTATTCATACTGTTGGTTAATTTTGTTGAAATTTTTTTAAATTTTGTTTTTAATTAATTATTTTTCCTTTAATTTTGTTCCATTTTGTCTTACTTTGTTCATGTTACAAGTTATTTTGTTGCATTATTCTTCATTTTATTGATGACTTTGGCTGTTTTTTTTGTTAATTTTGTTGCTTAGTGTAATTTTTTTTTATGTGGAACTGGTAAAGTCTCAGGAGTTAAAGGGTTAAACTGAATCATGGGAAAGAGGGAGTTTGAGACCCCTGCTCTAAATGTTTTGTGTACTCTCACTAGCAATCTGACAGAAGACAGATGCCAAGGTTAGCTTCGATGAGCTACATATTATATAGTTCTACTTTCAAATACTAAAAAGGGAAGTAAAATTATTTAGGGCTGTCAAAATAAATGCATTAACATGTTATCATCATCATGATTAATCTCATTAAAATCAACCCATCTGCAGCAGAATGACTGAATGTCTCTGCCAACACATTTCAGGCAGTTTGTCCAAATTGTACACATGTAAATGCGCAGATGAAAAGTTGGAAGATGTTAAACAGCACATTTTGGTACAAAACCCTCCAAAAAGACGGAACAGTCGACTACCAAAAAGTATGATACACAGTCTGTAGAACAGACGTTTCCTTTTCACCAAAACATTTCCTACTTAAAATACTACATTAAAGCTCATGCAAAATAAAATGCAGAATTATTATTTTTAATTAGATGAATGAATTGTATTTATTTTTGATTCATTGAAATGTATCCACAGTAACCCTGTGATTAGTGTGATCAACGACCGTATTTTGTGGACTATAAGCCGCATCTGCTGTATTTTGAAAAAAATATAATAAAAAAAAATATACAAGCCGCACCGGGTTATAAGATATCTATGTTGAAAAATCAGATATTTACTGCATGCACAGAAGGATTTTGAATTGTTGAAGAGGTTTTTTTTTTCCCAAACAGTGCCTTTTAATACAGCAGCAAGTTTGCTGATTAAAATGGAACAGAATCAAGCGAAAAATAATCAGTATTTACCATATTTATCTTAATTTCTCCCATGTTTTAAATCACAAATCAGTTTAATTATCTTGGTTGAAACCCATGAAGTTGTCTTCTTCTATGTCACAGTTGAACAACCTCAGAAGTGCTTGGTCACATCTGTCTCCATGATGAAGGGGTGAGGATTTGAAAATAATGAACAGCTGGTAATTTGTCGTCTGTGTTCTATGTACTAAAGAAAAAGTAGCGTATTCCTCTTTGCATTAATTGTTCTTAGTAGTTTTGATTCTAATTCTGGTTAGAGTGCCCCAAGTGGTGGATAAAAAAATAGCCGCGCCTTTGTTTAAGCCTCATTGTTCAAAACATATGAAAAAAGTAGCGGTTTATAGTCCAGAAAATATGGTAGTTTTAATCATTTGACAGCACTAAAAATATATTACAATATGTAGAATAAAGAATTTGGAAATTCTGTCAAACACCTCATTTGACTGTATTGAGAAATGAAGGGAATGTATTCATGCAGTTTAAGTCTGTATGTGAGTCGCTGTGTTGCCTCTCATGGTGAGGAAAACCAACACCAAGGAGCCTTTGGTTAAAATGTCACAATGTGATGAAATAGGCTGAGAACCACTAAGAAACAACTGCCTAGTACTGGTGTTTTTAATCACCACAGCTTTGAATGAAAAGTTAAGGGACACACAGTCCTTGTGCAGTGGTTTCAGTTGTATAGTGTGTTTCATTGTATCACTGAGGTCCAGTAAAACTAACACTGGCATGTTTCCATTCTCCGTATTCAAACAGATGTCATTCATCACTTTATTCAGAGCCGTTAGTGCTGTGGTTCATAGCAGTTGTGAGATGTTAAGTCATTTACCTGATGGAAAAAAAAAACAGCTTTTTCAATCATCTTACTTTGAAATGGAAGATCGGAGGTCGACCTGTACTTGTTGTCTAAATTGTCTCTTTTTAGCAAAGGTTTAATTACCTCCACCAAGGAGCTTATGTTTTGTGGATCACTTTGAAATTTTACATTGCAGTAAATGCAGAATAAATTTCTCTTCCGGATCATCACCAAAATTGAATCATGTGTTCCTTGTGACACTCCCAACACATCATGACATTTTCATCATGATCTGTCCATAATTATAATATATAACAATAATAATAATTGTTATAATATATAATAATAACTATGTGTTATCTTGCTATGTAACTAACAGACAGTCACAGACAGACAGACAAACTGCCAAAAACAACCTCCTTGGCGGATCTCTCTTCAGGTCTGCCTTGGCGGAGGTTTGCGCCCTCAGAGTGCTTTTCTAGGTACAGCTGTTTTCAGTGGCTCTGGAAAAACACCTGATGTTAATGTTTAAGAAAACCTGTGTGCAGGATATTCAAACACTAGGAGTTCAGTTGACATAAGATGTTCTCCAGAACTTTGTTACTCATGGGATAAAACTTCATTATGGTGTTTGAACTGGATTTCAGTGGAGATATCCTGAACCTAAACCGACTACCTGTGTAATATTTTGGATTTTGTAAAGAATTTGGGGAAGTGATTTCAGGCTTTGGTTCAGATGTCAGGGACACAGCTTGTAGTAAATAAGGCCTGAGCAATATAACAGTTTTTAGTGATGATGTCAGAATAATATGACTTCCTTGCATTCCGTAGTTGCTAAATTATAGGAGTGACATTTCTCTATAGATGCCACAATTTTAAACTAGATCCAAAGTGCTTCCAAACTAGCTTCATAGCATTAGTCTACATGTGGTTTTAATGTATAGCTCCAATGTTCTGTTTTTAAGAACACGTTTGACAGAAGAACCCAAATTGTTACAATCTCAGTACCAGTGATGGATCCAAATGCAGGATTTAGACATGACCGATTACAGACTATATATAGACTATTGAGTGGGTGATTCCTCAGTAGGGTTCTGTGAGTGACCAGGAAGACGGACTCTTTTACTGAGGACCGATGTGGACAGAGCAGGGTCAGACAGGCATGGGTCAAAAACAGGCAGAACACTAGTATCCAGGAAAATCCAAAAATCATACCAGGGGTCTAGATGAAAGGTCAGATCCAGGGTCCGAGAGATGATGAACCACCAGCAGGGGAAAAGCAGCCTCGTAGTCGGGGATAGGCTAGAAATCACACACACACACATTCAGGCAAAGACAGATAGGGACAAAGACAGAATACCAAACAGAGTGGAACAGCAAAAAAACCAAAAAAAACACAGAATACAATCTTACTCATACGTCGCTACCAGGGCTGACGAATTCGCACTGGACCAAAAAAAAAAAGGGGGAAACTTATATACTGGGAAAGACAGGTGGAACACATCAAGGGGAAATTAATGAGGGGTGGGGAAAACAAAAATAACAGCCCAAACTCTAACAATGACAAAAAAATACATGAAGACACACAAAAAATGAGACAAAACATCACACCTTGAGTCCAGATTATAACACAAATACTGCCTACAATGGTCATAATGTGCCTTTTTCAGCAAAACAGGAGGTATCAAAACACCATATTTAATCACATTAACTATGGTATACATTTTCCCCTTTTATGTGATATTCACCTACAGTATGTTCATGCCAATACCAGTCATAGGAACACCCATATCTAAGTCTAAAACTTTAATATGTTCTTCTGCTTCACATGTTGCATGGAGCACATTTGACCTGATAGAAACACATTACCTTCAGTTTTATCTGCAGGATCTCTGAAAGACTTGGAGGAAGTCTTGGCTGAGCTCCTTGACTTTAATCAATAACAGCAATGATGTGGAAAAGAAATGAAAGTGTGTGCCCTTGTTATGTTATGAGGAAGGTTATCTTAATCAGACTGGGATCAAATGTGTCAGTGGGTTCCAGATGAAATTCTGATTTCAGTCTCACATTTGTTGTCAGCAGTATTTTTTTTTTTTCTGCAAAGAACAATGTTTTAAATAAATTAGCCATTTTTATATCATATTATAAATATATTACATATTCATTATTAAAAGCTGAAGAGCATACAGAAAGATGAGGTTCTAAAGTAATTGACTGTTTTTTTAAATTTGTTTTAACAAGAGCATCCTTGTAAGTACACAATGTCAGGATCAGAGGTCAGTGTTATTAGTGATTTAACATATTATTATAGTCTATTATGAACTCAGAGCATGTTCATTCAGTCAATTTGCTGCTGGTTTCTGATCAGTTTGACAGTCTCTTCATCTTCTCTCCTCAGACTTCATCGAGCCCCTGATAATGAAGTCTGCAGACAGCTGCCAGGACATGAAGAAAAAGAAGAAAAATAAACCCTTGGCTATTAGTGTAGGCAGAATCCTTGGATTCTGTCTCCCACAATCCTCAGGGTGTATTTGTGAATCAACACTATGCCTTGGAGCGATGACCTAATGAAGAAAAATGCTCTGTTTCTTCCATAGGTAAAGTTAACTGTAAATAATGTAGTGTGTGCATAACAGCACTGCCTTTGGATCATTTATTTCAGAACGTCCAGGAGGGGTCAGTGTGCCGTCAGGGGCCCCAGGGCCACTGCTAATTATATCCTTCACCCAGCAGGGAAGTGATGAAGACTGCTGTTTTATATGTGCAGATGTGCAACTGAATGTGAATTCAGCACTTGTGTGTTTATTTTTAGCAACTTTTTACTCACTGTTTTGGTTTTAAAGTAAAATATAAATTCATTTTAATTACACCATATCAAATTTGATAATAGGATTATTTTTCACTGGAATACTATGGGTATATATTTTTTTGCCCTCAGCTCCTGTGATAAGGCTGAAAACTACAGTTTTAATAATATCTATTAGGGTTCATTATTCAGTCAATACAATTGTATTGATACATAGACTCTGTCTATTTGCTAACTGGCCACTTATTCTGCACAGGCCAATGCCAAATGTAGTTGACAAATACTACAATATCAACTCTGGTCTTTTTCAACTTTCCACCATTTCTTGAAAATAAAAGATTAAATAAAAAACACTGGAGCATTAACGACTTCAGTTTTTTTCTAATCATCTTGTCCGCCAATAAAGTTGAAGTCGTGTCGTCATGATGATGTCATCACATTGTCATCGGAGGAACAACACGGACACACGTCTGTCCAGCAATGAGCAACTTGTATTAAAGTTCACTGCAACATAACAATATACACTGACCAGACACAATTATCTGAATTTTAATATGAACAAAACAAAGGCTAACACCTTGAGTTTTCTGGTAAATTTAACTGCACAACATCAGTAGGGTGAACATATATCTGCAATTTTTTTAGACTGACGGCTCTAACACCAAACTCTCCAGACGTCTGTCATGTGTCCTCACTTTTTATATTAAGTGCAAAAAGTTTGAGGCAGTGGCTGCCAAGACGCATACCACACTGTCCACATCACGTTTGGAAAAAAAGAGCATGTTGTCTTAATGTGCATTGTCTGCACTGCATATCATTCAGGTTAGCTAGCAGATGTTCATATCACACAGGTTAGCTAGTGGATGTTCATATCACACAGGTTAGCTAGTGGATGCCTGTTCAAATGAAGAAGAAGAAATGCTGTAATTTCAGCATCAAACTACATTCTTTTCATTTTGAGCTGTATCCAGTGGTGAAAACATTAACAGTGCTTCTTGCTTTTATCTTTTGAGTCTAAAGGTTTGTAGAGGTTAATAGTTATGTCCTTGATCTGCCTTAGTACAACTGATGTGAATTAGCAGCTATGGTAACTCCAGCATATTTACATTGATGCCTTAGGCTGACATGTTGATTAATGTGCAATGTCCTAATCAAATAAATACATAAATAAATGTGTTTTATGGCAAAAGGTACATCTATAAAACTGTGAATGCATTTTTATGAGCATCACAAACATTACAAATTGTTTGACGAGAAAAGTCTATTGCTGAGAATTGCAGTGATTATCCAATTTTTACTCTATTGCATTGCACTGCAACTAGAAGTTAACTTGATCTGTTTAAGAAGACAGAGACTTTATTCTGTCTGTTCCCTGTGTGTTTTGTTGCCAACATACTGAGCATATGTGTTTGAGTCTGATTACACTTTAGAAGATATAGATTTAATGAAGCCATTCTACATCATACAGCTTATTAACAGGCACTACTGTGTGGGCTTTAACAATAAAGGCAGTTAAAAACACACATATATCATTCCATTGGAGACATTAGATGGATGTACATGCTAGCAGTCAGTGTGAATGACTGCCTGGTCTTATCTGAATATAAAAAATACTGGGTCTGTAGTAGGGCTGTAGTACTCAAGTCTGGTCTTGGACTGGTTTTTTATGGTCTCACACTCACTGGTATTTGACTTGGACTTGTCTCAGTCTCGGCCACTGGTCTTGCCAAATAGGATTCTTGGTCTCGCCTGAATTCAGGCATCTTTATTTTGTTACAATATTCCAGGAAAAAGCCATCATTCATTTGGATAAGTTAACTGCAGAGCAAGGAGGTGTTTAGCTTCATAAGCTAGGCTATGTGTTATGTTAACATTAACATTAGCTAACATAGCAGAAGATAAGCCACGGTAATGTTTTCTTGGACATCACTTACTTTATTGTTTGTCGTGAATTACATTTGTAACGTTCACATTAAGGTAAAGTAAATGCGTGTGTGTGGTCTTGGACTCAACACAGGTGGTCTTGACTACGGCCTGGTCTGTAGTACAGAAAGGATACCATATGTCTGTTAAAATGTGGGTAAGAAAAAAAAGACAAAAAAAACAATCCACTTTGCAGCCTGAGTTTATTTACTACAGCTGATGATGGTTTGAGTTTTTTTTTTGTTTTTTGTAATGAGTGTTGGTTTTAACAGGACAAGTCAAGTGGCTCTTTGCTTTACATCCTCTGACCCTCCTACAGCTTTATCACAGATGGCATTTTGGGTTCAGGTGGAAAGCTTAATTATTTTTTTCCCCCTCTACAGCTGGCACAAGTCATAAATCAAAAGTATTAATTTCAAAACTCTGAACCTCAGCAGTTTTATCTCTTTGGGATTCACTTTTTAGGCTCTACATGTCTAAAATTCTGTCTTCAGGTTTATTCATAAGCTTAAGATTTAGAATTCTGGGAACATGCAAGGAAAATATGACCTTCTGCAATCTATACTACATATTTACATCTCCAAGATGGAGACATAAAGACAAAATATTCTATTTGTATTGAAGTGGCATTTTCCCCTTGTTGAAATCCTCACACATTCACAGTGTCATTAGATCAATACAGTGTTATGTACCATGCACTGTGGCCTCTGTCTAACCTCTCCTGGATGTTTTTTTTTTTTTTTGTTGCAACTCAGAGACCACCTGAGGCTGAACCCACCTGCAGCCAATTAAAACTTCACACACTCAGTCAGCAGCTGTGACCCCCCTTCAACCCACATACACGTAAATACACAAACACGTGTTTGCAGCAAATAGCAATGTGAGGGACCTAAGTGATATAACACCGCCACCGGAACCATAACTCAACCTTAACCATCACAACAAAGAGTCAACCCTTCACCTTGATCTCACCCATAACACCATGTGGACATACAGGAACACTTGCAGATGCACCTGAGAGGAGGTCTGAAGGATGAGAATCCAATGCAGATGGTGGGGTTCAGAGTTCCTGTGGTGGCAGCCAAAGTGATCCAATGAATATTGATTTTTGAGGATGCAGTGTCGCAGCCAAACAGCTCAGTGTTTCTTTGTTTGATTGTTAACACTCTAGCAGCAAAAGTATCAGTTGAATTCATACAAAGTTTGTTTTACAGATTGCCACTGACCAAGAATATTTCATGAATTTTTAAATAATTAAACAAAAAAAATCCCACATTTCCTTATTTACTTAGAATTTCAAATGTCTGCAGCAATGAAACTATTGGCTGAATTCATTCCAAATGCTAAATCTGTGTATCATTCGTTCATTAATTTTTCAATGTAAAACCAAAAATTAAAAAAACTCTTTTTTTTTTTTTCATTTTTCATTTTCAAAACCAGAATAAAAAAAAAAAACAGATATTGGTGCTCAAAAAATGGGAAAAACAGATTAAGAACATTTCATCCGATTATACTATTTTCAATATAGTTAAGATTTCCAACTCAGAAATCGGGAAAACATAAGCAAACATAATCATGGCTGGATTAAAGGAAATTGTGATTATAATGATGCAGCTGTTTGAGGTAAAACACATGCGCAGATTCCATTTGCGCTTCAGCAGACCTATGTACTGACTGAGAGCCTCTCAGATGTCTGTAAGAAGACTGTGCCAAACACCAGCTTAGGTCAAGAATCAAGAAGCTTTATTTGTTTATTTGACATATCCAAGGAAAATGAAAGTTCAGTTTGACCAGCCGCTCCCAGGCTGATCAGGTCATGCGCCATATCAATCACCAATCGATAACATATAAATTTCTCTTACTCCTCCATTTGGAGTCTGCCTCTGGAAAATCTCTGTTTAAAGGGGTATAAATCCCCTCCCCTTCCCTTCCCCCTACTCCTCTGCCTTAATGTGAGTTGAGAAACCCCTACCCCTACCCCTACCCCTACATGTGGACGCGCAAAACAGAGGGGAAGGGTTAAGGGGTGATTCAGCCATAGAGAAAAACATTTGATATTACAGTAAATTCTGCTGCTAAATATCATGGAAAAAAACCTTACCAATTACCACCAGCCTGCATCAGTACGACACAAACTCCTTTAACCATAGTCCACCCATCATGTTATTTTAGGTAGGTCTGTCAGATGGATAACAGATGGGTTTCATGGTAGCAACTTGCTGACCCAGTCTCTAGTTGCTCACTCTAGACGTTCTCTCACCTCACATCAGCTTTGTGTTTTGTTTATGTTTTGATCAAACATCCTAAACTAGCGTGAAATGGTCGTACCACATAGATTAAGTGAGCACTGCGTTTGCTACGAACAAATTCCATCTTGTATTGCTAATGCTCAAATTAATCATTTTTAATGATATGCTATGGAGAGATCATAAAATTCCTCTTTATAGTCTACACTATAATCCAAAAGAGTTTGTGCAGTGGAATGACAGATGCAGACTGTTTTTTTTTTGTTTTTTTTAACCAATAACAGAAAATTATGACCATACAACATTGATGTGCTCAACCATCGGTCATTGGTTAAAAACTGTAATTCCTTCATATATTACATTTGTTTATAACATAGAATTGTATATTGTATTGCTATAGTTTTTAGAAAGACAGTTAATATTCTTTCTTGCCTTTCTGTCTTACCGTCTTACCATAATAACGGTACACTTTCTAAGTGATACATGAAGACGACAGACTTCCAGTTGGAAGTAGAGCTCTGGTCCGCCTTCTCCGCTCTAGGTCGTTTTCATTTCACCTTAGCTGGTGTTTAGTACAGTCTTCTTACAGACAACTGATAGCATCTCAGTACACGTCTGCTAAAGTGTCTGTGTTTTCCTTCAAACAGCTTCATAATTATAGCCACATATTCTTCCAGTCCAGCCATGATTATATTTGTTTATTTTTTTCACAAATAATGACTACTTCTGGTTCAGAAAAAAAAAATATAGAAAATATATATATATATATATATATATATATATATATATATATATATGTATATAAAATAGCAAAATCGAATGAAGCGGTTGTTATCCTTTTTCACATTTTTATTTTGGAAAAACAAACCATTTTCCGTTTTTCATTGTGGTTTTGAAAATGTGAAAAAAAATTATTTTTTTTTATTTGTTTGTTTTAAATTGAAAATCAAATCGAATGATACAGTGATTTCAGTGGCCGAGAATGAATCTCACTTGATTTTTGGAAACAATAGGTCAAAGTTTTATAATGAATAATAAAAAAAAAAAAATTACTTATAATGGGCCACATATGTGTGTCTGGCATCATTTGTTTGCAAATAGGTTGAACACGCAACATTTTTAGCTTCATCCAGTGCTTAACTTGTAAATCATAAGGTGTCGCAACGCAAAGTACATATGACAGCACAGTGATGATGAGATGGACAGAGGTCCCAGAATGCACATAAAAACATAATGTAAAACGGCATGTGAGTGGACAGTGTGGCACTTAAAAGCCTCAATTTCAGACAACAGCCCTACTGTGTGCTATTATGACAATAACTAACCCATAATTATCTTAGCTATATTCTGCACAGCACATGCAACTGGAAGCAGCAGGAGTGAACAGGTCCATGTTTGTATGAATGTTTGTATTGGCACGGCTACCTATTAATGCAAAGTATGCTCACCAGAGTTTTCCTTCTTCTCCCTGTTTTGGGTTTTAGTCATAACTGCCAACACTCCCATTTTCCCAGGTTTCTCCTGTATTTCAGACCCATCGACCACCCCCCCTCTCCCTTTTGTACTTTCTCCTGATAATCTCCCATAATTTATTAGGTCTGAAAGTCAAAAACAAAACCTGTAGACATAGGTTCTCCAGTTGCCAGAGATCATGTATGGAACATGTACATGTCATTTGTTGACTCAGTTGACAACTCACAGATGCACAGGTTGACATTTTCCCCCGGATGTGAGATTTTTTTTCCTAGGATGGCAACAGATTGATTTGCATATACCACAC
Source organism: Siphamia tubifer (assembly GCA_020466265.1). Taxonomy (NCBI): domain Eukaryota; kingdom Metazoa; phylum Chordata; class Actinopteri; order Kurtiformes; family Apogonidae; genus Siphamia; species Siphamia tubifer. The sequence goes on along the minus strand of CM035788.1, from coordinate 26,788,495 downwards.
CCCAAGCTAATTTCATTGGCTAATTTCATCTCAATAGACTCCTGCAGCATCACTGGCTGATGCCTAACATCAGATTAGCTAACTAGCTAAAGTAATACAGAGGATTTAGTTATTTTATTTATCATTAATATTTTTTTTATTCATCATGCTTTTGTGCAGGGTGGCACATTGGTGCAGTGGCATGTGACTCAGGCTCATGGTTGCCATTCACCCAAGGGTTCACAGGGAGTGGAAGGTGTATAGGGGAAAAGGCATCATGTACTACTAACCTGATTTGCTGCTGTATCGTTGGCATCAGCCGTGCTAGCTTCATTGCTTGCCTTGTGACTGCAAGCATCACCAGAAATACTGTTGTCCCCATCGTGGGTTGCTTTAAGTCGTTTTGAAGATCAGCACAAATAAGTCCCAGGACACAGGGGGTAAAAATCAAGAGGTCCCAGATCCTGTTCCGTCAGGATCCTGCTCAAATGAAGCCATTGCTTTGGCTGATAAGACATTGAATCTGGCATTAAAACTTACTTCTGTTCATATTCTGGTGGGTTCCCTTGCACAACGATCGATGCCTTTCTGACATTTTAATGGCTATAACACAACACCATTTAAGACACTGGCAAGGAACTCATTTACATGACAATGACTGGACTCTCTTACAACTGCTGATGAGCTATTTTTTAATCCTAATCTGCATATTGAGTTTATATATATATATATATATATATATAAAACAAAACAAGAACATTCAATAACATTCATACATTCAACTGATGCAAAACAAAAATGTAGATTAAAAAAATTTATATGACGATGAGACAATTAAAGTACAGTTTCATCACAGCACACAACTCCTCCAAAATCATTAACTGATATTTTTACATTTCAGTTTAGGTACTTACACATACCTCTATCAGCTTTAACTTTGGATAATTCATGCAAGTATAAATTATTTCCCAAAATGCTGATGTCTTCCTTCATGCATAAAACACTGTTCACATAGTGGATGTCATTTAATGTTTAAAGACTTCAGTACTGTATTGATGTTATCTGTCACACTAACTGTAAATCTGGTCAGTATTAATGATATAAACATACTTTTGTCCAACTTTGTGTCATCTCAGTGTAGAACTGTATGCAGTTTGAATTGATCGACACCTCCTCGCTGCAGTGAAATGCAGATTCTTTAAAACAATATAAACTCTTACGGAATAATTGGCCCTAGGGCCACCTAGAGCGGCAGGATGAACATGCTTAGTAATGAGAAAAACCTACAGAGTGTCTGTCAAAGAGCCAATTAAGCTGATGGTGCAGGATTTCCCGCCGGTATCTGACTGGTTTACTGGAGATAAGACATAGAGAGGAAGTAACTGAAGCAGCTAGAGTCTGTTATCAGTCCGTCTGAATGGAAGTCTGCTGAATATGGGTTCCTTTAACTGCTCCAATATATTATTAAAAATGTATGTAAATTATACCTGTATCCAGATGGTCTCAAACACTTCCACCATAAGCAGATGAAGGTAATGTTGTTGACCATTTTGTAACAACAATGACACATATCAAATATTGATATTATAACCCAAATATATCATGTTTGATAAATGAGTTTTAATCAGAGTGATATTATTAATTATTATTCTAAGGCCCTTTAGAAACTTGCGACAGCTCCTATTCACTTTGGATGGATTTTTTTTTTTCCGATAACCGCCCGCTGCACCATTAACATCCGCTGCCAATGGCAACAAGTTTTGTCACTTCAGATGCAAAGTACCATATCACTCCGCAGGTAGTTAGGCCACTTTGTAAGTAAATATTCAATTGTCTGTCTTTTCTCAAAATAAGCAGTAATAAGCTGTAATAACCCGTAGAATAAGCGGGATCATGTATTGCCCATGCTTACTTACTCCAAAAAGAGTAGTGATAAGTAGTCAGTTAATATTGTTGATAGATAGGAAACTACATGTAGGCTCGAAAATGGCATCATGACCTTTGAACTTGGGTGACCTAGAAAGGTTCAGACTAACCAATAAAAGCTCCAGTTTCAAGTAGCTAAAAAAAGTGAGATATAACTCAAAATATGTCTGATATCTTTGATTTTACTTTTATTACTGCTTTGCACATTCTTGACATTCACTGGATGAGCTTCATGAGATACTCACCTGAAATGTTTTCCGACAGTCTTGAAGGCGTTCCCAGTGATGCTGAGCACTTGTTGACCATCTGTGGTCTACAGTATCTTATTCCATTTAATGAGAGTGTGAGTCAAACTTTTGACTTGTAATGTACATAATAAGCATTTTAAAATGTTACTGCTTTAATGTCTAAATTACCTGATGTATTTATCAAACAGATGCTTGTGATATTTACTGTCCACACATATTTAGATGTAATCTGTGAACACAAAATATCCACAGTTCCACCTGGGGATGATAAACAGCTGATCAAACAAATCTGAAAATGCTGGGGTTTTTTTTTTTTTTTTTGGTTGGTCATTTTGTAGTCACACAATACTCCTCTTCCTCAAGTTTTCTGAGAGAAATGAGAGTGACGTCTGGGGAAATAAAAGCAGGACAACCAGCTTCATCACTCCACCTGTCCTGCTCTTCTTCTTCTCTGCCAGGAGATGCAGAAATATTCATTACATGCATGAGGAGTTCTCTCTGGCAACATGTATTGATCGAGCCTCTCCCGTTTCACAGCGCCTATTGATCACTTCGACTGTCTTTTTTTATTCTGTAATGAGGCGTTTTTTTGCACGCTGTTTCCTGCTGGACTTTCATTTGTAAGATGTTAAAGGTTACATCCATAGCGGCTGCAGTTTTTTCCCAGATGTTGCTATTATGTTGATATTTAAGTCTATTTTCTCTGTTTCTTTAAATAACCTCTTACAATCTCATATTACCTTTGTCACCTCCTTGTCTTCTTCTACTAAATATGATTGAATATCTCAGAGTTCTGCAGTACAGTACAGCCTTTACACTGTGTCCAGTAGGTGGTGCATGAGCTACCACCAGGAGGCGTATCTGAGGGGAACAGTGAAGCCCATCCATGCTTTTAAACAACTTACCTTAATTCTGTGTTTTTCAACCTAGGGATCTGGACCCTACATGGGGTCACCTGAAATTTCTAGTAATTGATTTTCAAAAAGTGCTAATAAAAAATATATGATGAATTGACAGTGGCCATACCACTCCATAACAGACCTATTATTATTATTATTATTATTATTATTATTATTATTATTATTATTATTATTATTATTATTATTATTATTATGATTATGATTATTATTATTATTATTATTATTATTATTATTATTATTATTATTATTATTATTATTATTATAGAGTGTACAGATATTTAAAAATATTTTTGATCTGGTTCTTGTGGGTTGGGTGAACAAAAAAAAAAAAAATCTTGTTTTGCCAAAGGTGAGCAGCAGTTAATTTCATTATTTTGTTACTTAATGATATTAAGTCCAGTATTCTGGGAGAGCTGTTATGATATGATATCAGTCTAATCCAAATCTTTACACCAATGACAGTCTGTTGTGGCAGAAGGTGTGATGGGGTTCACTACAGACTGTATTTTTTTTTTTTTAAATAAATGGCTTTAAATTTTTAGTCCCTCTCCTCATCAAGTGACTGCACACAAACAATTGTTTAATCATTAATATGCATTGTGTGTAAATTAATGTGGTAAAAGCTGATTTTCAGTTAAGAACAGTCTTGCTTTTCTCTCCACATGTGTATTTATCTGTTGCTTGAACCTTTTTGAACATCCAATCAGTTGGGATAAGATCTTCCCTGAGTTTAACAAGCAAACTATTGGAAAAAGTTCATTTTAATTTATTCAATTTTCAGAAAATGTGATTTTCTGACTTTGTTACATTCTACAGTAAATTGGATGGAAACTAATGTAAGCTGCAGTGTAAGCTTTGACTACCAGACCTTTATGTAAATGTACAAAAGACAAAGACCAAAAGTTTTCAACTCCTCACGAAGATCCAAATGTGGCACTATTTTGTGAAACATTCCTTTATTATAAATAGATCATTTGTATAAAAACGGGCATGCTTCATTTCAACCATTTCACAACCAAAAGCTAACGTTCAGTTAGCATAGCTCACGATGGACTCATCTCATAATGCAAGTCGAAAGACGGACGACATGAGACAAGAACCAGAAATTTTCACAACCACAATTTTTTTTTTTTTTTTTTTTTTTTTTTTTACATACAGTTAGAATAACAACAAACATGGTTGGTTTCCAATTTTTTTAGTTTTAAGGTTTTTCTTTTTTTTCTTTCTTTCTTTCTTTCTTTCTTTCTTTCTTTCTTTCTTTCTTTCTTTCTTTCTTTCTTTCTTTCTTTCTTTCTTTCTTTCTTTCTCTCTTTATGTTAGCATCCTCTTCAAGTGTTTTCAGTTGACTTGATCCTTCCTTGCAGTCTGTAAACATAAAAATAGCTCAGACATGTTGGTTCAGTTTGTCAAACATCATGTTTGGTCACATGGTCCAACATCTTGGGGGGAAAAAATCTGTCCACTTCAGGGACATCCTCATATTTCTTTGTTCAGCCGCTGCTCTTTACTCACATGGCATGATTAGTGTAACTGACGTAGGTAGTTTTGGTTGGTGGTGCTACAAAGGAAAAAAAGAAGAAAAACAAGTGGGTTAAGTGGGTTATTAGTAAACACCTGATCAGATCTGTAACACACTTATAGATTTATCCTCGTTATTTATTTGATGAAATATTCTTGTTGTGTTAGCATCCTCATTTTATGTACAGTCACAAGTTGGAATAAAATATTTTCACCTCTTTTCATGAATTTATTATGACAGTGGGATTTATTTTTGATAAATACAATTGTGACCTGATGGGTCTAAATAGGAATAAAAGTTGGAGTCACTGCCAAAACTTTTGCCAAAAGAATAAAATATTTCTTTTTCTTTTTTTTTTTTACATTTGCTTAAACTTTTTGTATTTCATATTGTACATCTGAACATCTGCAGAGCCATAACTATGTAAGCAACATCCAGGCAGGCAAATGTATCAGCCAAAGAAAGGCATTAATGGCAGGAACTTGTGTTGATATTGAAACAAGTAATGCTCCAGTAGGTCGAGATAAAGCAGAGCCTGTTAGCATCTTTGATACTCATTGTACTGAAGTGAAGGCAGGACTGTAGGCTCTCCCCTCTAACAAGAATTTACAGGAAGTTTGTTCAGACGTCACCTGAGAGCAGCTGTGATGAAGCCAAATTGCTTATGCTCACAATCAAACTTCAAAGCTGTTTCTTGCCCCGTCAGCAGAAAAGTCAAAGACGGCGGGTTGTTTACTCATCAGAGATGTGCTGACTGATCTCAGATCTGTTTTAGCTAACGAGCATCAACTCCCCATCAATTTGACTTCCTGTACATTACACAGGACTGAACTTCTCTTTCATCCTGTTGAGTGAAGGTAGAAGGAAAGCTCAAAGTTTACATTTATGGAAATTACACAAAATAGAAAATAAAGCTTGTTTGGGATCTCATCTGTAGAAATAAAGCTATGTTCATGTACTGTAAATATCCACAGTATTATTTACAGCACTATCAAAGCATCATTTCACTACAAACAGACCCACACATTAAGTTGTCAAATGTCATCCATCCAAACAAAAAAGATATGAATGACCTGAAGAAAATTTTTGGGGAAAAATTAACTACAATTTAAAAAAATTTTGCCTAAATTTTGCCTAAAATTATCATTATAGAACAGACAGAAAATTGTTAAAATTGTGCTCAATTTTCTATTTCAGGTTGTTCGTATTTGTTCAGGTCACATTTTATTGTTACAGGATAGTTTGTAAATGTATATATTTTCATAATTTTATTCTATTTTATCCACTAAAAAAAGACAATAATTTTAAGCTGTGATTATTTATATAAATAACGTAAAAAATGTTTCACTTCAAAATGAGAAGAAAATATACAGTCTTATATAGTGTTATGTTATATTATATTATATTATATTATATTATATTATATTATATTATATTATATTATATTATATTATATTATATTATATTATATTATATTATATTATATCATATTATATTATATTATTTGTTTAAATGTAATGTAATAAATATATTTATTATTATAACATAGAGGTCTATATGTGAAACCCAAACTAAAATGAGTTTGACAGCCGTGACTGTCGATTTAATGCATTTTTCACTTTACAAATTCATGTCACATGCTGGATTGGAACCTTTGGCAGATTCCATTTGGCCCCTAGACCCCCAGGTTTGAGACCCCTGTTTTAGATGTTTCCAACTTCCAATATACCTGTAGGCCATTCCATCGTTATCAAGCTTCTGCAGAGATTGATGATGAGCAGATCATTAGTTGAACCAGGTGTGCTAGCAGAGGGAAATATCTAAAACATGCAGGACACTGGTCCTCCATGACCTGGTTTGGACGCCTTTGGTCTATTCAATTATACAACATGGATTTCTATCCAGACTTCATTTCAGGCCAAGATCTTGTATTGATATCAGAGTCGGGGTGCTGTGTAAAGTCTTTTATAACACATCACTTAAATTCCCATGTGGTTCAGGTGTGGACTCTGTGGTGATCCATCCATGTATGGAAATGGTCACTCATGGTCCCTTTACAGGCCTGATGAGCCCAGTGAAGCCCGGCTTTGAACCCTTTTACCTCCTAAACTGATGACTGTTGAAGACACAATAAGCTACAGTACTTACTGTATTATCTGGACATATGAAGTTACAGCTGAGACATAATTATTGCTGTATTTATCCAAAGGAACGATCTGAAATATTTGCTTATTTAACCTCAGCTTGTAACTTTTTTCTTCTGCCAGGCTGAGTATTTTAAATAGAAAGAACTTACAGCCTGCTCAAAAACGAAAACATGTATTCATTTTCAGAGATGGTTAGTAATGAAGTAGAAGTAACATAGTATTGTACTTAAGTATTAAAATGCAGTATCTGCATTATTTTTTTCTTACTTTCACTTTCACTGCATTACATATTTTTGATTAATTTAATGTTTATTCCCATACATTTTTCATGTACTGAAGAATTCAGCACATGAAAAATGTATGGGGATATATGAATACTTGTACAAATCATATAATGCCAGAGGGTTATGGCTCTGACTTAAACTCACCCTCAAAAGACTTTTGATTTGAATGGGACTCTAATTAACTGGACTGGTAATTAATCCTCATTTGGTGAAATTATTGTTGTTATTTCAGTAATTTTTTTTGCCAGGAAGCTGAAGGACATCTTTGGCAACACCAACCACCCCCGTGACCACACCCTGATGGTGCAGTGCAGCTGCACTCCAGGACTGAATCACTGCCACAGGAGGTCCTTTATCCCTACAGTCATTTGGTTTTGAACAGGGCAGTAGTGGACAGGGTCACTGACCACACACTGGTGTCAGCCCAACCACTAACCCTATCACACTCTGCACCCTTCTCTTTTCACTTGGTTTCTAAACAGTTTTTAACTGGTGTTTAGGCTGTTGTTAAGCTGTTTTTTTTTTTTCATATCACTTACTTTTATCCATAACTCATTTATTTATTTACTTATTTATCCATTCATTGTATGTATGTTTTGTGTGAGAAGTGGAAGGAGAAGAGAAACAGTTCCCTGGCAACATGTCCTTCTAGCTGCTGATTGGTTGAATAAAAAGTGCTGCTTTCACTGAACATCGAGCTGGAGCAGTGTTTTTCAACCTTGTTGGGTCGTCTGGAATTCAAATGGGGTTGACTGAAAGTCCTAGTAATTAATAAAAACTGAAACATACTAATAAAAATATACACTAAGTTTGAGAGAGACAACCACAAAACATAAAAGACATAACAAACTGTGAGTCTGAAACTGAAGCACTGTGGTTCTGTTTATCTTCATCAGTTTCAGATGCTACAACTCTTCCATAATGAATAGTTTGACTTATTTTTTGTTCAGTATTAATTGTAAATACAAGCTGGACTGTTTGTTCATATCCTAACCAAGGAAAATAAAATTCTCACTTTGTGCAGAATTGATCTACACCTGGCTTTTCTGCATCTGTCCAGAATAATATACATTAAATATGTCATTTAAAATTAAATAATTTATTTACAACATAATATAGCCAATAGAGCTATTTCCTTCATGTTTACATGAACATGTTCATTCCAAATAAAGGTTTACATGAGAAAGGGGTGTATTCTGCCCTAATTAATTTGGCTTTAAGAGCTGGAGGTACAGAGGGTTCTGATTGGACAGAACGGCCTCTTAAAGTCTGGATGTCTACCAGAAGGAAACGACTGCTTGTTTTGTGTTTGTTTCAATTATCAACATGGAAGGTCAGATATTACATTTAGTTTTATGATAACCTATGAAGTCGTCTCGTCTTGAAAGTCGGCCATCTTGAATGTTTTGACCTTAAAAATCTAATCAGTTCCTGTACCTATGCTAGAGCATTAGGACACTGATTTCAGGACAAATCCGTTCAGCCATTCGAAAGTTATCACGTTGACATGACAGACCTTCGGCTGTGGTGGTGGAGGTGGATGCTCCATGTTTCAGGAATATAATTATGAAGCAGCAGCAGCGTGGAATATGTGTGTCATTGTGATGACACCAGGAGCATGTGCAGAATGACAGGAATAAACTGTTTACATGGCAGAGCAATTAACAAATTCAGAATTAAGATCGGAATAAACCAGTGACTTCATTCAGAATAAAATGTAATTATCATTTTCAAATGGAATTAGGTGTTTACATGGTCATCTTAAAGTGGAATTAAACAGGGATACAAACTGTCATGTAAACAGGACAAGTCACTTAGAAACGTTCTTGTATTCTTTTTAAGGTGAACTGTCCCAGATGGATTTGAAAAAAAGTATTTTAAATTTCCACATCTACTGAGAAATTAAAAACACTAAAGTCTAAGAAGTTATTTAAGACACTCCTTGTCACTTACCACTGGCCTCTACGCCCTCACACAGCTCAGTTTTTACTTCCCCGTTGGGCCGCTCGGCAGCCAGCTGTGACAGCTTACTGGTCATAGTGGCAGCAGTGACGATGGCCTTGAAGCTGCGTTTTCGTTTAGGGACATTCTGCTCAGGGTGGAAAATAATGATGTAGACCTTCGGCATGTACAGCATCCCCAAAGACACAGAGGCGCTGAGGCTGAGGGAGACGGTCAACGTAGCCGTCTGAATGTACATCTGAGGAGAAGAGAGAGGGGGAAAGGATGTCACAGTCAGTGTAGTTCAGGGGTCACATACAGCATGATATGATATAAAGTGGGCGGAGTCAGTAAAATAAAAAACCTAATAGAATAAGAAGGTATAGATAACGTCAACTTCAAAGTTTTTTCTGTATTTTTGAGTGGAAAAAGTAAAATTCCGTAATGATTTCTTTTTTTTTTTTTTTACATCTACAAACTGTACTTGAACACAACATGAACAAATATCAACAACCTGAAAATTCTTAAGAAAGATAAGTGCAGTGTGAACAATATTATGTTTTAGTTTTTCATTTCTACTTACAGATCACAGTGGATCTACATTTAGTAACAAACTAAAAGTTCACATTCATTTCAGGTTATTCCTATTTTTTGTAAAATGCTAGTGTTGTTTTTTTCACTAGGTTTAGGTTTTCATTATTTATAGGTTATTATGATAGTATTTTTTTTAACTGGTCTGATCCATTTTGGATTGAATTAACCTAAAATGATTGTAACTTCCTTGACTGTCAGTATCTTCAGTGTCATTTTTGCATTTCACAAATTCATTCGATGGGCCAACTTAGACTCTTTATGGGGCCAGTTTTGGCCCGCGGGCTGCATGTTTGAAACCTGTGGGTTCGGATGGTCATTGACAAGAGCGTAAACATTAGTTAAACATCTAAACATCAGTGCATCGTGTGCTGTCAATATGACCTCTGACATTGAACAAAACAATGTCTTATTAACTGTGATAGAAACCAGTGGGTAAAAAAATGAATAAAGAGCTTAAATAAAATCCAACAGCGCCTCGGAAAGTCTAGAAAATGAGTTAATGCCATGAAATCTTCTCTTCACAATTATCATTTGTACGTGGCATTTAACAACAAATCTGTTTGTATGAGCCTGTTGTCATGTTGAAACACTTTCCAGATTGGTGAACTGAACCCTTGCAGACTTGCTATCACGCCATTTCATCAAGTCTGTGTGCCTGCTGGGCTGAGAGGGAACTAAGCAACTGTTAGAAACGACTCTGAAACTCTTGGAAAAAATGCTGAACAGGAGTCACCTGGAACTGTGATCCAACGAGAGCTGCGTAGTACTGCACTTTTAAGGCACATCTAACTTCAATCCCACTGTCTACAATTCAAGTTGTGTGTGAATGATTTCATTCCAAACAAAATAAAAACCATCAGAACAATGAAAGAAGACTTTTGACATATTAAAAGTGACTTCTTGTGTTTATGATCACCTGCTGGATCTGGTTATAAACTATAATTATTCTTTCATTAATGAAGATCCAAACAGTGGCTATGACGAGGGCTTCTGTCATTATCAGCAGACATTATAGGGGACAATGGAGTGGTAGAAAAGGATCATTTAATTCTGTAACATTCATAAGATATTAAAAACTTTCATATTAATTTAATGTATGCACAGTAATCCTGCTTAGCCTTCAATGTTGATTAGGTCTTAAAGTTAAATATTTAAAGTTAAATATAAAACCTCTACCTGGTGGAGGTTTTATATATTACACTGTTTTTTATACTACACTTTTTTAGCTGCTTAGCACTGCAATGTGTAGGCTTGTGATTGGTTAACACTGTTTTACATACCTCTTCCTGCTTTGTGGTAAGTCTGACTCCCTGATGAAGGCTATGATGCCGAAACGCATTGGGGTTTTTATATGATTTTATAGGTTTTTGTAACCAAGCCAATTTAATAAAGGCTTTTTAATTTTCACTTATAAGAGAGTGCCTTGGAATTTTTTCTTTTTTGTCTTGCTATTTTCCCATCCAATAGAGCACCTCTAATTATTATTGCTTATTTTGAGTCCAGGTAGCGCTCCTTAAGCAAACTTTTTTAGATTTCTTTTTATATGTTTATGTTCTGGTGCTCAAAGCGCTTTACATTAGCTTCAAATTCACTCATTCACACACATACCAGTAGGTTTCTAAGGTTCTGTCAGTCCTACTAGGGGACTAAGTGAGGGTTCAGTGCCCAAGGTTACTTCGGCATGTGGAGAGACAGAGCCGGGATACAAACCGCAAACCTCTCGGTCATTGGGCGACGCACTCTACCAACTGAGCCACAGCCACCTAAACTATATGAAGCTAGGATATTCTATTTATACTTGGACATAATAAGTAGGAGGCATCATTCCTATGTGCTCTGGCAGCCCTACCCTTCTGACCCTCTACCACGGAGGCGTGCTGCTTATTTCTGAGTAAACAGGTGTGTTCAGCAGTGACAACATGCATTTGTGCATTTGCTGCCATAAAAAATCGGACAGACAAGCTGTCTGATGCAGAGAGAGAGAGAAAGAGAGAGAGAGAGAGAGAGAGAGAGAGAGAGAGAGAGAGAGAGAGAGAGAGAGAGAGAGAGAGAGAGAGAGAGAAGTCTGATGTGAACTCGCTCCACCACCTGCACTCTCTCACACAGTCTATGCACAGTTAACCAGGCAGAACAATTCTGTTTCCTGTCCCCGCCTCCAGCATCTGTCACAACACACCTGGGCACACTCTCCCAACATGCACCATTGCCTGAAACCTATATCACTATAGCAACCATCTCACATATACTGAAGCCCAGGCTAATGGCTCTCTTGCTGAGTGACAGCAGGGAATCCTCGGTAGGGCTCCACTCAGACACCGGGACAGAGTGGAAAGAAAAGGGAGAAGGAACAAGCGGACAGATGGCAACTTTCCCTCCAAAGAGTCCACGACAGCGATGGTGGTGACTCCTGCAATGCTTCAAGGAATCATTATGAAAATGTATGACAGACAGCAGAGCATGAAGCCATTTGTGGGCCTGAGAGAAAAAAACAAACCAAAACACAGGCACTGAAGTGATTTACGCAGTCATTCCAACACAGCAGCAGCTGTTTGTAGGTTGGAGAAGTCTGAAGATTTTTGACAAAAATAATCCTATTGTTCTTTAAATTATAGAATAGATTCCACTTTACAATTATTGCTTATGACAAACTAGTAGGCAACATTAAAATGAGTGTTTTTCCCCGTTACTACCACCAAAGAGGTTTGTATTTTTTGTCAACTGTCAACGATCCAAGGTAGGGCTACACGAAACCCTGTGATATATAATGTATATAATATATATATATATATATATATATATATATATATATATATATATATATATATATATATATATATATATATATATATATATATATATATATATATACTGACAATATGAATATATAATAATAATAATAATAATAATAATAATAATAATAATAATAATAAGAGTATATAACAGCTGTGTTTTGCCAACACAAATGGTCAAACAGATTATTGGTCGTCACAGAACATATGTCTCAGTATCATTTTTTAGCCGAAATAATCCCACATAACTGATCTTGCTTTTCTTTCTGGCACCACGCCTTCATTTTGGGTGATTTCCTCTTGTTTGATGCTCTGTCTCTGTCTGTCTGCCTGTGACTCAGTCCAAACTGGTTCAGAATGATTGTGATGTACTCAGTGTGTGTCAGATATCCTTGAAATTAGATGAGAAAATGTTGAGCTCATTTGTCTCCTACATTGCAGGACTTGCGATATGACTATTGTGCACAAGTACATTGCCATGTCGGTGCTCAAATAATATATTGTGCAGCTCTAATCTGAGAGCAACACCTGTATAATTGCAACTAAGACCTTTGTGACCACGGTAACAATCAGCTAAGCTAGCTATTTTCACTAACTAATGAAGTAGAGCAAAAAAAAAGACAAAGATTATAATGTGATTATGTTTTGAAAGCCCAGAGTGGCCTTGGTGGGAAGCCCATTTATCTAATATTTAATAATCAAATAATTAAAAGAAATACATCCACATACTGTGAATATCTGTGCACATATTTTTAGTTTCACTCAGTTTTAGAACTCAACTTTTAATCTCCTTAAAAGAAGAGTTTAAGGTGGAAATGAAGGTTGGGGAGGTTAATGGGAAGCTGAGCGCTGTGACCACACAGCTTGGTGTCTCTGTGACCTGGACTCTGCCTTCCCGTCTGATCAAAGCAGAGCTGGTTTAAAGCTCAGCACTGATCTGAGAGCAGCTGCAGACCTGGTCAACTGTTAATACCGGGAAGAATAGACATGACCCATCCAGATCATTTTTATACTTAGAGGTCATCTAGTTCAGAGGACATTGGACTGATATGTGCCATGAGCCGATCTCAGATGATTACAAATGTTTTTTTTATTCTATCTGTAATGTATGGTAGCCACAAACACATGCTCAAATTCACACACAAATGGTTAGAAAAGGTTAGGACATACTCTGCAGAAGTTAGTTCTGGTTCAAGACATAAACCAATAAAGACTCTGTGCTCATTTTGTGGAAGTTTTCAAATGATTTTTTTTCTCTATTTTTAAACCTACTTAAGTGACTTGCCACCATTTATTCTAGAATTATGCTCTGTATTTTACATTTTTAAATGGAAATCTGGCATTTCCCTATATTTAATTTACTGATCATGTAGGTGTTCATTATATTTAGATTAAATATATAAAAACAGAGAAAATGTGACTTTCTTCTCCCAAATATATCATTAACTGAGCATCAAATAATAAGCATCTCCATCCACTGTCATTGATCAAAATCCATGGGTTTTACTAGTGTCTCGATGTTGTAGAAGATGACAGTGTTTCCACGGTAACCATGGAGCCCTCTGAATGAATGTCCAAATTGGTCAAATGTAATTATCATGAAAAGGCTACGAAATCCATTTAACACCAATCATTTACATATATAGGTAGCAGCAGATCAATGGTTATTTAATATCAGTAAATGATATTGGTTGCTGGTGGATGATACCTCATGAGAAAATAAAATCCATAATCCTAAGGAAAACTTCTGTTTTGCTGCGTTAACCATGCCCACTTCAATTTCCTGATCCAATAGATCTCTGTCCCTACATGAGCAAAAAGTTTAAGAAAAAACTATGAGAACTCCTGAACTAGAAGTGTGAGACAAACAAGGACATTTCTCTCTTTTTACAGCCCATGAAAAAAAAGAGCAGATTTCTCTGTTACTGCAGAGCATGTAATAACCTTAAGTGATGTGAATCCATGTTAAAAATAAATTACTGTAACAAATGCAGAAGATATTCTATTAAAACCTGTCTAAAAATGTTCAGCATGTTTTTACAGATCATTTAGGAATCATCTGATATGTATGGTCCAAGGTGTATTTGACTCCAGTCTTGCATCTCCATAAAAGAAGCATTTAACTGCTGTTGTAGGTCAGGTGGTCAAATGCCAGCAGGAGACTCACGTGTCTTACATTTACAGCAGAGGTGCAGGATGGCTGAGTGCTGGCACAGCACTGTGGAGTAAAAGAACTATTCACCTACTTTAGTGAAATGTAGTATTTCTGCTTTGTAATACTCCAAAAATAACTTCAGTGTTTAGATGACAAAATGTCAAGGGATGGCGCTGCACAGATGAAGACAGAATTTCTTCACACTCATCCACTTATGCGTCTCTGGGAATGTATTTGACCACTAGACGGTGGAATGAATCATTCTGTTGGTGTCCTATGATGTTGAAAACTAATGTCAAGGCTACCTGTAAAAAACAAACAAAAAAAAAAACTGCTTTCAGAGTCAAAGAAGGTGATTTGTAATTTTACTGTGGCTATTTGCTGTCTAAAAATACATGTCAAGTGAATCCTGTTCTTGCTGTGCTTTAACCCTCACTTGATGGGCAAATACCAAAACTGAACACTTAACTGGGTTCCACTCAAAATAAGCAGGCCTTTTTTGGATTCTTTATCCTTTTTTATTTATCTTCAGTTTTCTTTAGCCAGGCATTTACAGGTGAAAAACCTTAAACAGGAAAACACCAACATCCACCAATCAGCACAATTTGTATGAAACAAGCACACAGGACCAAAAAATATTATATATTATTAAACCCCTATCAAAAAGACACACATATATACACACACACATACACATATACATACATATATATATATATATATATATATATATATATATATATATATATACATATATATATATATATATACATATATATATATATATATATATACATATATATATATATATATACATATATATATATATATATATATATATATATATATATATATATATATATATACATATATATATATATATATACATATATATATATATATATATATATATATATATATATATATATATATATATATATATATATATATATATATATATATATATATATATATATATATATATATATATATATATATATATATATTTTAATACAAAATATACAATAAATAGATATTTCAATTACAAATTGGTATAAAGCTTTACATGATATTTGAATGAATCCACCATAAGCGTTAAAGTGCAAATTTAGAACTACTGAAAGCATATATATATATATATATATATATATATATATAAATAAATAACTTATCAACCAACGATCAACTACTACAAATTGCCAGTTTGTTAATCAAGTAAGCAATGAACACATCATGATCAACATATATAATTTCACTTAATGTTCACTCTTAATAATTTATAATATACTATTTCAGCAGTTAAATGTTTTATCCCTTATCTTAAACGCCATATGAAAACAGAAATATGCTTCCTTTTAACACATGTCTTAGCACCATCCAACAATCAATGCAACAGTTCATATTAGAGTTCGAGCCATGTAAAAGACTACAGTGAGTAAATTGCACCATCATTAACCCAACGTAATACAACACCAAACAGCACAAGCACTTTATGAATGAACCACCACGTGACTATTTACAACGACACAGACACACACGCAAGCTCCTCCTTGATGTGCACCATCGGAGGCAGCAAGCATCACTCGCAGCAAAGTTCATAATAAGCGAAGTTTTCAGTCTTACCGGCTGTCTGTTCAGAGTTTTATTTTTGGTGTTGTTTGCGGCACAGCTCCGGGGATGCTTAAACGAAATCTTGCTACTCGTTGTGTAGTGGCGTCTTGCGGGCTCAAACCGAAATCAACAGCAGGTGTGTTTGTTGCCGTTTTTAACTCGGGTGCGCACAGGTGAATAATTACTAGCTCCGCCCGACTGCTCGCAGGAGGGGACGTTCGCCGCGCCACCTCCCACTCAAGCTTTCCGTATCCTGACAGGAAAGGTTGCAGAACTTAAAGGCGAACTTTACCACTACAAGGCTTGGTCTTCTTGCTCCTCTACAGGCAAAAGGACTATAAGTCGTCTGACGTCCCTGCGCAAGATCACTCCATTAGGTCTCTCCTTCTGGTCACTGGAAGCTGAGGACCGGATCACAGGTTTCTGGTGCTGGACTGAGGCACAGTTGCCAGGTACAACAAGAACTTCAGCATCTCTCACAATGCCCTTCGAGTCTGGCACCGCAGCGATCACACGGCCAAGCCTAAACTGACCCCGTAGAGCGTTTTGATCACACAGCCAAACAACATCCCCCACTGCAACATTCCTTTCTTTGGTGTGCCATTTGGTTCTGATGAAAAGATTCGGGCCAGCGAGCTGGCACCATGCTTTCCAAAAGTCATTGACTTGGTTTTGAATCTCTCTAAGCCGCTTGTAAGGGTAGTTGTCAAAAGTGAATGACCTGGAATCGCCACTGGGAGATGTTCGCCCCAGTAGGAGTGCATTTGGTGTCACATACTGAAGGCGACCCTCTCTGCTTTGAATTCTTGCATCAATAGGCCGCTCATTAGCCAGGTTAGCCGCCAAATGAAGGGCTGTGAGGAACTCGCTGAAAGTGAGACTTGCTGACTTGCCCATACTTTGAAGGGATCTCTTGGCAACTTTTACGGCCGCTTCAGCAGCTCCATTTCGATGTGGTGAATCGGCAGGAAGCACTTTCCAGGTCCAGCTTGTCCCATTCTTCACAGCGTACTCCTCCAGGCTCGCTGTATCTTGACTTCGCAAGAAGGCATACATGTCCTCCAGCAGAGACCTCGCACCAATGAAATTGGTCCCAGGGTCTGACCAGACCTTGAGGGGATGGCCCCTGATGGCTGTGAACCTTTGGTAGGTCATCAGGAAGCTCTCGGTGGACATACTGTTGGCCAGATCCACATGCAGAGCCCGGCTCGCCATGCAGCAAAAGACGACCCCCCAGACCTTCATAGACACTCTCCTCTTCACATCATCTCTCACCAGGTACGGCCCAAACAGATCAACAGACGTAAACTGGAACGGCGCAGCCGGTCTCGATCTTTCTACTGGAAGATCACCCATCACTTGCTGACACACTCGAGCTCTTGCCTTTCTGCAGAGGATACATTCATTGACAACCCTTTGGGCCAGTCTTCTCCCTTGTACGACCCAGGCCTTCTTCCGCATCCTTAACAACGTCCCAGCAACACCTTCATGGCCTTCCTGATGACTTTGGCGCGCCAACAAAGTCCCCAGCCAGGCATCAAATGGCAGTAGTGGAACAGCCAAACAGTCTTCTCTGTAGTACTGGATTCTGCCCCCACACAGCAGCAGCCCAGTTGCTTCGTCTCTGTATACAACCAACCGATCAGTTGTGGTACCAGGGAAGTTAGCACCTTCCTGAGCCGCCAGACAGAGATCTCGGAAAGCGTCTTCTCTCTCAGTCACTGTAACAACACCAGTCAGAGGAACTACCTCCCACTTTAATCTCCCCTTGGCTCTTATATGCAGGAACTTTTTTGCCGCCCTCCAAATTAGAGCTATTGACTTTATTACTCGTGTAAGATTGCTGAATCTCCTGACATCCAACAGCCTTGTAGCCGCAGACCCGGCAGCCGGCCTATGCAGGTCCATTGAAGTTAATATTGGGTCCTGCTTAGGTTCTTTCTTTGCTCCGGCCTGAGTAAGAGCGGCAACAAAAGCTTTCTTCTGGATCCGTGTGAGGTTTTCTCTCGCTTCAGCAGCAACATTCTTAGCGGACTTCACTGGCCACTCACTCTCCGAGAGGCTTAGGAACTTAGGACCCAGCTGCCACTCCGAGTCTTCGTCCAACTCTTCAGCCCTTGCCCCCCTTGAAATTATGTCTGCTATATTTAGCTGCCCAGGAATCCACCACCAGTCTTGAACATTGGTGCTGCCTTGAATTTCACCGATCCTGTTGGCGAAAAATGTTTGGAAGCCATAACTTTCACGTTGGATTGCTCCAAGGACTGTCTGGCTATCGACCAAATGGTACCACCGCTCTACCCGAATGCTGCAATGCTTCTGGAAATACTTCTTCAAACGGGCAGCATAGACAGCTCCACAGACCTCAGCCTTGACAGCATCCCCCTTGTGGTCCAATGGCGTCAACCTTGCCTTGGACTCTACCAGCCGTACGGTGACACCCTGTGGCAATTTCCACCGCAGGTACAACACAGCACCATACGAGCATTCACTCCCATCAGAGAAAGTGACACCACAAGGCTCATCACATGGACCAGGAGGTGTCAAGGCTCTGGTGAATTTCAAGCGGCCGAGCTCAGTGTAATCTTCAAACAGACAAATTGCGTCTTCTCGGAGGCCCTCAGACAAGGGTAAGTCCCATGTATCCTGTGACAAACTGTATTTTCCCCTTGCTTCCTGAAAAGCTCTCCTCACCAAGATGGCTCCCTTCTGCTTGAGAGGCGCCACGAGACCAAGGGGATCGTACAGCCCCGAGACCTGACTTAAGAGCTCTCTTCGTGTGAGTGGGTTTGGCGCTTGTGCCCTTACTTCACCTTTAGACAAGTTTTCCCCCAATCTCATCTTCTTTTTCCTCTTGGAAAAGTTCACAGCTGCCATCAGATGAAGTCTGTCGCTCTCAGGATCATAGCCTAGACCCAAAGCTTTGTTGCTTTCCTCAGACAGCTGGTTCGGGAGGACCATCATTGAAGGTTCTTTCTTTTCCAGGTCCCTGGATTTTGGCCTCCCACTTTGGCCGGAGTACACCCATGGCTTCATGTAAAACCCGCCTGCCTCCAATATTTGCTCAACATTTGTCGTTATTTGCTTGAGTTGGTTTAGGTTATTATGAGAGGTAAGGACATCATCAACATAAGCATCTTGTTCCAACACGCGACGCTCCTCAGCAAGGTGATTGAACATAGGCAGATTTGCTGTCTCACGCATGGCGACCTGCGCGATGCAACCCGCTGGCTTATCACCGATGTTGACCCTCGTGATTGCATACTCCTGCAGATCCTCCTCCTCGGCGTCTCTCCACAAGAAGCGGTGAAGATGTACCTCTTGGTCCTCAAGCCATACAGAATTATACATTTTTTTAATGTCCCCAAGTGCAGCAAAAACGCCTTGCCGGAACCGTATGAGAACAGCACGGATATCATTAAGGACATCTGGACCCTTCATGAGCAGATCATTCAGACTTTGACCCCTAAATTTCTGACTGCTATTCCACACAAGACGAACTGGCGTGGTAACAGAGTGGGGGTTTGGTGCGATTAAATGACTAATATACCATGCTGGTCCAGTCCAATTCTCTAGCACCTCTTTTGACAGCTTAATAGCCGCATTCCGATCGATCATGTCATGGATTTGCGCTTTATAGGCCACTTTCCATTCCATCTCCCGTGCCAGTTGCTTCTCAGTCCTCAGGAAGGTTGCTTCAACCGCTCTCCTATTGTTGGGCAGCGTTGCCAAGTCCTCCATCCACGGATACTTCGCATGCCAGTGTGGTTTCTCGCTATGATGATCTCCGGTCACATACGTCAGTCCACTCTTTATTTGCTCCAGCTCCCGCTCCTCAGAAATTGTCATGTCCTTCCCCCCAGCGTGGCAATTTCCACATCTACAACCGCCACATCGGGGCTCACAGGCAGCCCCGATACTGTCCCACTTCCACCAATTTAGAAAGTCTCGGCTGGCAGCAGACGTAGTAGCTTGGGTTAGTTGAGCTGCTTGACTGGAGCAGCGATTAGTGAGTTCCCTATACTCAGCAGCGGCTGTCCGCATTGAGCGTGCAAAATGCGTTCTGGAGCTATGGGCTGTCACTGTGACATCTTCTAAAAGATCTGGATGAGAACCTCCCACCGTTTTGCCAAGGGGTCCATCCCACAAGACAAGGTCCCCAACGGAGCGCACCTTCTGAGGGACGAGCCGGCCTTCTTTATGACTGATGAGGAGCTTGATTTTAGTAGGACGGATCAGTTCATGAAGTGGAACGTCAGGAAATATTTTTTTCAGCTTCTTGGATGACACATGGCGATTCACCTCAGCAATGCTGTCAAGCCCATAACAAACAAGCTGGTGAGATCTCAGGGTTCCTTTTGAGGTTGCGACTCGTATTTTCAGTAGATAACGCTTTGTCTCAACAGTTACTTGCATCCCTCCAACCCCGTGGACTACGAGGGTTACATCCTCGCTCCTCAAGTCAAGCTCACCCGCAGCCTCATGGGTAATGTAGTTGGTGTCGGACGCCAAATCTATCAACGTCCCAATCTTCTGCCCTGCGTTGGCCGTCACCTCGAGGATCATCATAATGACTGGGAACTCCTCAAGGCCGCCCTCGGCTAGCAACTTTTGCTCTTGTATGACTGAGCTAAATGTCTTTGATACAGAGTTGCAGAACACATTTCGACACCGCTGGGCCAGGTCAGGGGGCAGGCTCGTCAGGAACTCTTCCTGGCTCTCTGTATACTTCCTTCCTTCACCTCTCGCTGGACTGGACCTTGTCTTCCTTGGTTCATCTCCCTTGCCTCTCATTTTGGAACAAAGATAATAGTGATGGCCTTGAGTGCTCTTACACCCCTCATTCTTGCACAGAAAGGTAGTCTTGCATTCGGCATCATCACTGTGAACCTCGAGACACCTCTTGCAAGCACCCAGTCTCTTGACGGCTTCCTTCTTATCAGCTACCCTGAGTGTTTTAAACTTCTTGCAGTAATACAACTTCTTGCTGTGACCCCTCTCTCCACAGACAA
This sequence comes from Siphamia tubifer, assembly GCA_020466265.1. Lineage (NCBI taxonomy): Eukaryota > Metazoa > Chordata > Actinopteri > Kurtiformes > Apogonidae > Siphamia > Siphamia tubifer. Next base: position 26,767,370 of record CM035788.1, on the reverse strand, counting down.
CGCAAGATGCTTGGGGGTCTGAGGAATTGGTTGCCTTTGTCCGGGCGTGCTTTTGTTGGATTCTTGTTTCCCTTCTCATGGGTTCATCGTTTCTTAATTGGTCCAATTGCTCATAAATCTGCTCCTGACTTCTCAGAAACTTCAGGAGCATGTCGAATCTGCTTTCAGGTGACACCGCCTCCTCCTTTTCTGATGAATACACCAACCATTCCTTCTTCAAGCTTTCTGGCAGCTTACTTTCCAAGGATTTTGTGACAAGTGGATTCTTCAGGGCACCGGTATTCCCCAACCCACTGAGGTCATACAAGGCTTTTTCAACAACCTGTATCATCTCCACAATCTTCCTAGGTTGGTAGCCTCTCACCGGTGGCAGTGCCTGCAATTCCTCAACTATCTCCAAGGCGATTGCTGATTTGTTTCCAAAACGGTTTCCAAGCACACGAAAGATTTCATCCGCTGTTCCATAGCTTGACAGGCGGAGGTCTCTTGCCACTTTCTCCTCAAGACTGTCCAACAGCTGGAACTTTCTTACCTCCTTGGAGCCGGTAGGTTCCCCTTGCTTTTGGAGTGCTTCCCATTCCTTTTTCCAAAGGTAGAAGTTCCGCTTATTTCCGTCAAAACGCGGGAGTGCTGTTGGTCTCAACTTGATGGCTGGCGGCAGGTGCAGGGTAGCTTCTGGGGACCCATTTTGTTCCAGCTTTGCTTGCAATAAGCTAGCTTTCCCTGAGGTCAATTCAGGCAACCAACCTTCCACGCTTCTCATGCGCTGCTGAAAGTCAGGCCGCTCTGCGTCTGGAATCCAGCGACTCCACCGGGAGATTGCCTCTTTTGCAGCCTTCACAAACCCTTCTAGATTATTAAGCATTAATTCATACACTTCCAACTTCAGACCAACTTGACTTGACAGGCGCTCACACTCTCTTTCAGCAGCCTCCAGTGCCATGGTCAATTCAGAGTGGCCAAAGTTTTCCCATAGCACCTTCTGGACAACCCTCTCAACTTCATCAAGCTTCTGGTCACACTCGTCTGTTGTCTTTTTAATGTCTGCTCCTATCTCCTCTTTTAGACCCTTCTGTTCACTCTCCTCCAATGCTTTTCTGACATCCTCTCCAGGGGTGGGCGCTTGTTCGACCTCCTCATTCCAAGCCGTTTCCACTTCCTCATTGGCCTCCATCACCTTGTCAGCTTCTAGCACAACCTTACTAAAGGCTTCCATTAGTTCTTCTCTCGACATTTTCTTGCAAGTCTTCATTACTGAGTTCACTTGCCTGGAAAACCGCTGCTTGGCAGTCGTTCTCTCCCTTTTTAACTGCTGCAGGGACTTCGGTTCAGCCATTTTTAGCTTTATTAAGAACTTTCAGATGCAGATGCTGAGCTCCCTTGGTGAGAGCGTGGGCGGGCTTAGCAGGAGCAATGGGCAGGCTTAACAGGAGGTGCAGTGAACTAAACGGCTACAGTAGGCGGACCTAGCATTAGCAGCTGTAGTGGGCGGGGTTAGCAGGAGCAGCAGTGGGCGGGGTTAGCTGGAACTGCAGTGGGCTTAGCTACAAGCTGCTTTGGTCAGAGCTACAGGCTGGGCTTGATTGGAGCTTCATAAACCAGCTTGACACGGTTTTTCACTGTCAAGTGAATCCTGTTCTTGCTGTGCTTTAACCCTCACTTGATGGGCAAATACCAAAACTGAACACTTAACTGGGTTCCACTCAAAATAAGCAGGCCTTTTTTGGATTCTTTATCCTTTTTTATTTATCTTCAGTTTTCTTTAGCCAGGCATTTACAGGTGAAAAACCTTAAACAGGAAAACACCAACATCCACCAATCAGCACAATTTGTATGAAACAAGCACACAGGACCAAAAAATATTATATATTATTAAACCCCTATCAAAAAGACACACATATATACATATACACATATACATACATACATATACACATATATACACACACACATACACATATACATATATATATATATATATATATATATATATATATATATATATATATATATATATATATATATATATATATATATATATATATATATATATATATATTTTAATACAAAATATACAATAAATAGATATTTCAATTACAAATTGGTATAAAGCTTTACATGATATTTGAATGAATCCACCATAAGCGTTAAAGTGCAAATTTAGAACTACTGAAAGCATATATATATATATATATATATATATATATATATATATATATAAATAAATAACTTATCAACCAACGATCAACTACTACAAATTGCCAGTTTGTTAATCAAGTAAGCAATGAACACATCATGATCAACATATATAATTTCACTTAATGTTCACTCTTAATAATTTATAATATACTATTTCAGCAGTTAAATGTTTTATCCCTTATCTTAAACGCCATATGAAAACAGAAATATGCTTCCTTTTAACACATGTCTTAGCACCATCCAACAATCAATGCAACAGTTCATATTAGAGTTCGAGCCATTTAAAAGACTACAGTGAGTAAATTGCACCATCATTAACCCAACGTAATACAACACCAAACAGCACAAGCACTTTATGAATGAACCACCACGTGACTATTTACAACGACACAGACACACACGCAAGCTCCTCCTTGATGTGCACCATCGGAGGCAGCAAGCATCACTCGCAGCAAAGTTCATAATAAGCGAAGTTTTCAGTCTTACCGGCTGTCTGTTCAGAGTTTTATTTTTGGTGTTGTTTGCGGCACAGCTCCGGGGATGCTTAAACGAAATCTTGCTACTCGTTGTGTAGTGGCGTCTTGCGGGCTCAAACCGAAATCAACAGCAGGTGTGTTTGTTGCCGTTTTTAACTCGGGTGCGCACAGGTGAATAATTACTAGCTCCGCCCGACTGCTCGCAGGAGGGGACGTTCGCCGCGCCAATACAAGTATAAGGTAAATGATCAGCCTGAAAATAATTTAAAGATAATACATAACCTAATGTTACTTTGACCGACACTGACATTGAGTTTTAAGCTTTATTTAGATGAATATGAATTATACAGTCTTTGGTGGTAATTGTAGCATGAATGTAAGCATTCTGGTTCACAACTTCCACCTGCTGTGAAGAGTTATCGATAATCATTTTAAATACTAATTCTAGACATTGAAAATACTTCTCTAGTATAGTTAACAGCATTAACTTAAAGGAGCTGTATGTAAGAATTATGTTCCCAGTTAATCATAAACTGACCCTAAATGTCACCAGACATGAAGGACTCCTGTTTATTACTGACAGTAGTAGTCCAGCTGGAATATTCACATGTATAAAGCTCAGTGTCAATGTCTAAATAATCTTTGTCATTTGGTGTTTTGGTTGATGTTCCACCCACGTCCTCTTGGACACCTCCCCATGGAGACTCTGCGAAGGAAACTCATTTCGGCCACTTGTACTCGTGACTTCATTCTTTCGCTCAATAGCCAAAGCTCATGACCATAGGTGAGGGTCGGAACATAGATTGACCTTTAAATTCCAGAGCTTTGCTCCTTCTCGCCTTAGCTCCTTCTTCCCCACAATGGATAGGTTTAGCACTAGCATTACTGTGGATGCCAACAGAATCTGCCTGCCCACCTCTCTTCCATCCTTCCCTCCCTCATGAATAAGATCCCGAGGTACTTGAACTCCTCCACCTGAGGCAGGACCTTCCAGGACCTTCTACCCTTTTCCAGCTGAGGACAAATGCATCAGACTTAGAGGTGCGGATCTTCACCCACTGCTTGACAAGGCTAAGATGACCACATCATCCACAAAAAGCAGAGACTTTATTACTTTAAGTATTATATATACTAGGCGTGTTAACCCATGGGGAAATGGGGGTCATATTAATCCCAATATTTTTTACTTCGTTCCCCATCATACATAGTGATATTGCACCTCTGGTCAACCATGCAACATGATTATAAGGGTATTCTATTCCAAAAAATTGTTCCCATCAATGTGCCGAGATATTTAATGGAGGGATGGGAGTATTCCTCAACTGTAGGTACCAAAGTGGACTGTTAAAAACATCTCAATTTGTCATAACTGTGCACACACACACACACACACACACACACACACACACACACACACACTGAGACCTTCCAGTATCATATGTTTTTGGATTCATAACACTGCAGCATTAATATTTTACCAATGTAGATGTTTGAAGTTACACTCATTACAGATAAAACATACAACTGAGTAAAAAGTACAACATTTGTCTCTGGGATACAGTGAAAAAGACATTTAAAATTGCAGGAAAAGGGGAAATATTCCAGTAAACTACACATATGATGAATTATAAAATGTAGTACATGAGTAAAAGTACCTATCAACATTCCGCCACTGGTGCACAGGCAGCCGCAGGAGAGACTGATCAGCACATCAGAGGAACTGACAGGCCCCCTAAACGCAGCACTGATAGCCTGAGGAGGCGTTCACATTCACAGGTAAGGCCGCTGGGAGAGAGTCACGCTACTTCCATACATAATGAACAGTCTTCGATATTCATTCTGAAAAGATTAGTATGCAGTATCCACCCACAGAAGCTCTGCTGGGAATCAACTCCTTTGACCTCAACTGATGAGCTGCTTTATCATATTAATATGCTAACAGTGCTATTATTAGTGTTATTATCGCCCTACCTCGTACTGCTAGGATTTATGTCACAATTTCGCATACAGAACTGCATTTACCATGGATAAAATGGTACTGTGTTTGGAAAAACAGTTATTGTCAACCATGAAGCTCTGATCCCCCATGGAGTCACAAGATAATTTCCCGAGGTCTTCAGAAGATTGTGTTTTAAAATAACAGAAACAAGTATTGCCAGGCACAACAAACCCCGGCCCTCGTACATATTGTTGCTTATTTTGGCATCAATCCAACTGATGTCATCAAGTCTGTGCAATTGCCGATATATATGTGCTGAGTTTGAAGTAATTTTTTTTTTTTAATAGATGTTTTCATTGATATTTTAAATTGTGCCCATTATAAGAAAAAGGGAAAAGGAAATATTTTAAAAGTTAATAAAAATTTTTTTTATCTTCACTGATCACTTTCTCACAATCTTTAAAACCAATTTGATATAAAGTACATTTATAGTTTTGTTGATACTGACATTTGGCATGTTGCTCATTATAAGTAAATGGGGGTAAAAGAAGATTGTAAAACTTACTTTAAAAAAAAAAAAGATCTTTGACCTACTTTCCCAAAATTTAATCAGATCTATTTTGTGTCACTGGCAATATATAAACACGATGTGAATTCAACTAATAGTTTTGTTGTTAGAGTGTTAACAAACAAAGAAATGAACAAACTGAACCAAAAATAACACCCCTTGGTATTGACACATTTGTGCTAAATTATCATGCTTAACCAAAGTGTAGGTATAGTAAAGCTAACTTTACAACCTACAACATATAGAGTCATAAAGTCAACTGGATCGTCAACAGAGAAATGTACGGTGGTAACAATTGTTCTAATGAAACTCTAACCTAATAATAATAATAATGGATTCGATTTATATGGCACTATTCTCTGAATGGATATGCAAAGTGTGTACAGAGCATCCATTATTCATTCCCTGTCACATTCTCACTCTGGTGGTGTGGAGCAGACTGATGAGAGCGTCGCCTACAGTCCCTCCAACCACCGCTGAACTTTCATAGCAGCACTGGAAGGAAGGAGGGAGAACTTGACACAACAGAACATGACTAGTACAGAGCGGGATTCGAACCGCCAACCTCCTGAGCCACGGCCACACACAACCTAGTGATAAGATTTCAAAATATTTGCCGGAATTGTGGAATTTCCACTGTGTTCTTGGTGCTTGAACAGGAAAAGTTCAACCAAAGTTAATTTTTTTCCACAGATCTGTTTCAGAACCATGGACAGCGTCACATTCACATTCACATTCACATTCACATTCACATTCACACGGTGTCCTTTCCCTTCATATCTGATTCATCTGATTCTGGATGTTTGGTCCAGCAGAAGTATCTTTTAACTGTAACTATCTAAAAATGAAAAATGGTTCCACCAAAATATCAAGGGAGGTTGCAAAACATTGCCGAGATTGTAATTTTTTGGTTGATGAACAGCAATAAAACCTGTTGCAGATGCCTTTTCACTGCCTCTGAATGTGAGCAGCGATTAGCTTTGCTCTGCTGCTTATCTTCTTCACGAGCCTCAGACTTGTGGAGAGAAAGTCGATACTGGCCTCAGTGTTATTGCCTGCCATCCATAGCTGTCGTTTAGGCAGCAGATTTTATTTGGTGTGAGGGGATAGGTCGCCCCAGGCCAAATGAGGAAAAAAATATTACTAGTTTAAAGCACAGAGGTAGATGGAAAGCATGCAGCTGAATCTCAATGACTCCAAAAACTGAAAGGATACATTCATCAGTCAGGTCAGGAGTTTCATTCTTTGTTGAAAGGCACTAACATGGCAGGGATGAGGAGTGAATTCAGGCTTTATTCCAAATCAATTCCATCAGGGGTTTTTTTTTTTTTTTTTTTTTTTTTGTTTGTTTTAATTTCTACAAACAAAACATGCATTTTGTCAACTCAAACTGCTTTAAGCTAAACTTTAGTCAAAACATCACACTTTTGTTGCAATAAAAGCTAAAATAAAACATTCAAGGGGGATCATTCTTTCATTCATGGACGATTCATTACACCACAGTAAACAGAATGAGATTTCAGACCCATCAGTACATTTTTAGCAGAGCACTAAAGTCTACAGCTGATAAATAATATTCAGAGAGCCTCAAGCCAGTGTGTGATGAGTTCATTAAAGTTAAGAGAGATGACACTGTGTTTGTTGTCATCTTCATCTACTGAAATGTCCTGTCGTCACATAACATCAGCATCATGGACAGCAATCAATAGGCATGTGTTTATCTAGATGATCAGACATGACAGAGAGCAGCATCACAAGCAAAGTGTGATACGACTGATGTGTTTTTTTTTTTTTTGTTTTTTTTTAATAAACACTTCCATAATTTGCAGTTCTACACTTTCCAGTATGTGAAAAAAAATGCAACACACTGTGATCATTACAGGTCATATTTCATTGAGTATTTAGTCTTACACTATTCTGCAAGTCTCCCTGTTCTTAGAATTAGGAAAGCACAGACAGCAGTAATATGAGTCCTTGTTGACAAAATGAAAGTGTTTTCACCTTCACCTTTTCAGCACTGTATGTCAGAGAACGAAATGATGAAACTGCAAGAAATTATTTTCTCACAGGGGATGTATGGAACGTTATGGGGATGAACTTTTATCTTGATAGAGGAAGCTGCTGGCGCTCTGAATGCTGGGAGGGAAAATTGTTTCTAAACAGTTTAAAACTGACAGTTAAGTTTGCATAAGATTTCCTCAAGACATGTTGGAATCAAATACTGGCACTGGAAATTTTGGACAAAACCACAGAAACACCTAGTGGGAAGGGAGTGAAGCCAATGTTTTAACACTCAGTCTCATTTGTTTCTAGACAAACAATCTGATTGACGTTCAACATATATGACAGAGAGCCTTGTTTTGTGTTTGAATTATGTGTGTATTGTTTTTTTAACAAGTATACTAAAGAGTCCACACAGCTAATCCCCATGACTTACTGTATATTTACAGATCTGAGCCTATTCTTGCATAACGTGATCTATCTCCACGCTTCATTAATGCTGAACCAGCACTATAGATAGGTCTGACACACTCCATTATCATTATGGATATGGAGGAAAAGCTACTCTCTGGGTTGTTGCTAGTGCTAGTTTGCATTTCTTTGAAACAAATCCCTCTTGTTTTAGGCTGCATTAAAGCAGCAGCTCTTGATCATTTGTTGGAATAACCATTTTAGCTACAGTACAATACATAACTTCTGAAGAAAAACCTACTTCGTGATGTATATTTTGTCTACTCATGGGTGCATACAGACAAGTGGGGGTGGGGCTAATACATGATTGACAAGGTTAATCAACAGTCACTGATTAGATTTAGTCAAACGTGATTCTATTCTTTTACTCCATTGTCGACAAGGAAGCTCAGAAAACTATCCTCAGTCTTCCTCAGTAGCATGAATGTGTCAGATCATATATCTTATAAATCTCTATATAAGACTTTTCAGAGAAAACAGCTGCTCACAGTAGGATCGTACATTGACATTTTCACATTTCTCCCACCTGATTTCAGCTCCTTCAGTTTTTAACCTCATAAAAAGTGTTGTTGTTTTTTTTTTTTTTTCAAAATAGTGTTGGGAGAACTTTTTTGTTTGGATCATTTGCATGTTGGGAAAGAAGCCATAGTATTAAACTGACTAAATCCCCACTACAGGAAATACCACATAAAACATAAAAATACTGTGTAGTTGCAGCTTGGAGGTTGTTCTATGTATCAAGTGACTGAAATAGTAGCCCAATGGCATGATTATTCCAACAGCATGCATCCTGAGAGTAATTAATCCTAAACTAATCTACTGGTAATATCTAATGTTTGGCCTTTTCTCAAAAAAAAATAAAAAAATTACGGGTTTAATTATGGACTTCTATGTTAAATGTAAAACAGTTTTTTTCTTTTGTTTTTCTGTGAATCTTCATCATTCTTGCCTTCATTGCTTCAGTCACTTTTCTCTGCAGGATTTTTTTTTTTGATGGGGGAAATGCAGACTGCTTGATGAAACACCTCAGTCTGTTTTAGGACACTGATGTCATTATCATCTGAGCATGTCTGAGTGTTCGGTCTGAATCTGCTGCATCAGTTGTTTCTCAGGTTAAAAATAACACTGAGGTAAAACTGACACTGTTGTCAACCCTCTCTAATTCTGATCCAGGATCTGCTAGAGTGCCATCAGAGAGAACATGAACACTCAGGCCTTTAGATTGTTACAGGATGAATATGTTTTAAATATAAACTTTCCATAGTATATTATATACACACCCTCTCACCTTGACCAACTTTGCATCAGGTTAAAAACTTCTATAGTCTGTTATCCATCGTAATTATACATGTGTATTTGGTGTGAAATATTGTGGCTAGATTCTTTACGGAAAAGTTAAAATAATATTAAAACAAAAAACAAAATCTCAAGTTTTATTATTATTATTATTATTATTATTATTATTATTATTATTATTATTATTATTATTATTATTATTATTATTATTATTATTATTATTATTATTATTATTATTATTATTATTATCAAACAGGTAACTTAGTCAATTCATTCTCATGTGATGTCCCATATAGCAAGGCAGAGGCCAGGTAGAAAAAGATCACAGATGTGATCACAAAATGACATAACACACATAATTGACTCCCTCACAAAAAAATCACTGAAGTAACTTCTGCTGTCTTTTGTAGTTTTACCAGAAACTTTAAATAAAAAATCTAGTTTTTACAGAAAAAAATAATAATTTTCTTTTTGCCAAAAGCGTGCAGCCTTAGTTTACACCAGTTCACATGCAATTAATCCAAAACTGTCTCTCTTTTTAATTTAACATGATCCTCTCCCAAGCTTTCTGTCAATTCTTCTACCTTTTCTGTCACCAGTGGCCACTCAACAGGACAATATTTGTTGCATGTACCTTTGTTCCAAAGACATGCACTGATAGGTTAATTGGTTAATCTAAAATTGGCCATAGGTGTGAATGTGAGAGTGATTGTTTGTCTATATATGTTCAGCCCTGCGATGAACTGGCGTCTCATACAGGGTGTACCCCGCCTTCGCCCATTGTAGCTGGATTAGGCCCCCAGTGACCCCCGTGACCCCAGTGAGGATAAAGCGGGTTCAGATAATGAATGAATGAATGTACCTTTGTTTTTCACTTCCGTCATTACCTATAATTATTTCTCATTGCTTAAATAATGTACAAATGAACACAGTTTCCCTGCTGTGAGTTGTTGGCTCAAATTTGGCCGTTTGTCATAAGCCTCGAGGAGATACTTTTAACTGAAAGGAAATTATTTTCCATCCTCCTGATTTTGGTGTGCACACAGCACCAGTCTCAGGTAAAAAAAAAAAAAAAAAAAGACCTAGAATGAAGTTAATTGCTTCAATTATTTAAGCAAGATTTGTGTAGGAATAATTCTGTTCCAAGCGTTTTGATCCATATAAGCAGCTGATTACTGGAACTGTGATTACTATAAGCTGTTCCCACTGTAAAAGCAAAACTCTTTCTTCCCTTCCAAATTAGTTTTTCTATTCACCTACACTGTAAGTGGATTAAGTATGACAGGATTTCAGACTACTGTGGGGGGGGGGCTCCAAGAAAACAAGAGTCCTAGGTATTTAGAGAAAAAAATGTGTGAACAACTGCAAGGTGTGGGAGTATTGAAACACTTTCCTGGTCAAGTCACCACAGAATAGACACCAGTAAGGTCCACCATTTACACTGTTAACAGTGCAAACAGGTGATTTTAGATGCATATGCAGCAGTGTTTCTCAAACTGTGGGGCAGGCCCAGTAGGAAAGATTTGCCATGGGGGCCTTGGATCTCTCCTGGGTGTTAGAACATGTCACATGTGGAACTAGTGTTTTAGCTTGGAGCACCCAGGATTCATTTTAGGGACATAAAACAAACAAAACTACTGCCATAATGATCTATAAATAAACTAGACAAAGAGTTCAGGTTTGGAGAAAGAAAAATATGCAATGTTTTTGTTTTTCACAGTTTGTACAGTTTCTACTTCAACCTTGCTGAGTCGACAGTGTCGTGCATGACACGTGGGGTCACCATGGAAACATGGGACCCTAATATGCAGCCCAAATGTGTCCTTTCTGGGGCCCACATGGACATAATGGCTGGATAGGTACTGGTCATCACTTGTGGGCCTCCATTCCTGAATCTGTCACCAACACTGCCAGGCGTTCTGTGTCTCGTTGTGAATCTGCTGATGATACTTTGAGAAGCACCAAGTTCACCAACGACATCTGACTGCCTGCTAATGACCTGAAGGCATGCTATGGCCATGTGGCACTGCTCGTCCGTTAAGTGATGTCGTGTGTTCATGTCTGCTTGAATGATGAACTGGGAATGACTTCTTGATAATAGCAGCTTTTTATATTCCTACAATGTTGAAATTGATGCCACTTTGAACAGGGTTGTCGTTTTATATTTTTTGATATTGGCTCCAATATCACTGTTTTATCCAAGTTCACTCTGTTACATTGAAAATACGAAATGGGGTGTGTCTATTACTCGAATGCAATTGCCTCCCTATCCCAAATGTCATTGTGAAACAAACACCTTATGTATGAAATCCACTGAGGACCTCATAATATCCCTAACTTATTGTTAGTAGTGTGTATACACATTATACTGCACATTCACTAGTTGTGTCTAAAATTGAAACATGATGGCGCTTAAACAGTTATCATCATCATCATCATCATCATCATCATCATCATCAGGGTTATTATCAGTTGTACCTTATGTTCCCAGTTTAGACTCTCAGGGTAAAATAACTCCTCTTTCCCTCAGTGTGTGAACAGTAGCAGCATAAAAACACTGATAAACTATATTTAGAGGAAATCTCAGTGAATCACTCCACCTGTCCACCAGATCTCCCCAAAGACCCAATAATGAGCAAAACCCTCCATCTGGCAACTAGCGAACAGCAAGCTCAAACCAAAAACTGTTGTCTGAATGTGCTAAATTTAATTCTGCTCTAATTAGTTTAGTGTCGAGAGGCTGCAGAGCAGGCAGTGATCAGAAAGTAATCCATCATCAATCAGCCAGTCAGGACATCCGTGTCTTCATCTGTGCTTGATCCAGATGGCCTCTTAATTGTCCTCAGTATTTCATAGACATGTTCATGTTTAGACATTTTCAAACTCATGTCTTAAATCTTCCCTTTTTTTTAACTGCATCAACTTCATGTCCTGCTCCAGCCTGATGAATACCATCTGTTCATGAGGATAGAAACAGTGGTGAGTTTTTCTCATTAGCATAAGCCACACCTTTAAAATGATCCTATTGGGCTGTTGAAGCTTCAGATTCTTCTGTCCACACTGGGATGCATTTATCTGCGACAGTAACAGTATCACAGGAGGGCTTTAATGTGACAGAAATAATGAGTGAAAGGTGAACTTGGGTAAAATATCTGTGAAAGCGCTTCATGGTTATTAATATCAGAGGACATTTTTAAGTGATAGATCTTAAAGTAAGTGATATTATTACTCTGGTAAGATGGTAGAGGCCAGCCTTGAGTCTCTGGGGCAGCTGTCACATAATTTTACAATAAAAGCTGAAATATGAAAACTATACATCTGAAATAATTGATTAAGAGATAACATGAGAAGGATGAGAAAATTATCAAATGCTCAAAGTTTTCATAAGTCATATGTGACATTAAAATGTTTTTGTTGTCCATTGTATATGATTCAGGAGGTTCTAGTCACAGAAATGGAATTTAAAATCTATAGTTCTGTTTCCATTAGTGTATAATAACACAAAATAAGAATTATTGTGTTTTTGTTGTGTTAGAGTGAACCATTTATTGCCTGCTGTTCACACACATAATCTGGCATTTTCTATGGTAGCACATAAACTCTTTTCCTATTTTATAGCTAGTAGCATTCGGTATTAAACTGCATTATTGCCACTTACTAGATTTGAACAGGGATCACAGTTAATCCCCTTAACTAAAACGCAGTGAACACAGAAACAGACACTGTCTCCACAGAGGAATGTCCATGTTTGCACTCAGGTTTAGGGAGTATTCGCCTGTAATCTGTGACTTCACTGTCAGAACACTGACTGCCACAAACTGAACCTTTTACCCATAAAGACCCATGATCATCCAGAACTATGAATTGATCTAAAGTGTTTAATACACTTTAATCAACTAATCCGATCAATGCATGTAAATAATTGTTTTAATATGCTGTTTGTCGCCTTTTCATAGTCATCAAATATGATCCATTTGGACGTTCAGAGGTTATGTCGTTACCGTGGAAACATCATCATCTTCTACAACATTAATTCACCAGTAAATCCAATGACAGCTGAGGGAGATATTTTGGTTTAGGTTCAATTAATGATACATTTTGCTGAAAAAGTAATTTAATATTCCATTTTGTCTGTTTCTGGTATAATAATTTTCTCTGAGATTAAATGAACAGCTACATAATCAGTAAATTAAATACAGGAAAAAAATAAATTACAATTAAAAACAATAGACAGTGTTAATTCACTTAAGATAGGTTAAATATAGAGAAAAATAATTTGTGAACTTCCACAAGATTCACAGTGGGTCTTTCCAAGTATGTGTGTTGTCTGATTCAACACAGAGAAGTGTTGATTAAAAAGATAATGAATCAATTAGATGCTGAAAACTGTGCACAACACTGAGCCAGAGTCAATAACACCATAAAAGAAATCACTTAAGACATTGTATTTGTTAAAATATATAATATAAATTACACTGTGTGACTTTCCACAAAGTTGAAGTAATGCACCATTTGACATTGCTTGACAAGAGCATCGGGACAGCTCAGTGGAGGGATTTAAAAAAAAAAAAAAAAAAAAAAGTTAAATGGCAGAGTCCAGGGTGAACAAAAGATTAAATCATCGCTGGAAGCTCCAGCTGAACAAAGCAGTGTCACACACACAAACATAAGAGTATGAGTGTGAGAATATGTAGATGCTGCTGACAGTATGTGTTTCCATTTATAAACAGTGCTGGAGGGATGAGTGTTACATAAAACATGACTGTACATTATTTATCACACTTACCCGCTCTGCCGACTGTGCTGTGCCAAAGAAGATGGGGATGAAGGCGAGCCAGATGATGCAGGTGGTGTACATAGTAAATCCAATGGGCTTGGCCTCGTTGAAGGTCTCTGGCACACTTCGAGTCTTGATGGCATAAACAGTGCATGTGACCATCAGGAGGATGCTGTAGCCCAGCGAGCAGATGAGCGACAAGTCAGAGATATCACACTTGAGGACACCACGAGCACTCCCGGGATCCTGCGTACGCTGCTCACCGTAGTCTACGAAGGTGTGAGGTGGGTCGGCAGTGAACCACACAAGTATACCCAGCAGCTGCACGGAGATCAGTGAGAAAGTGATGACCAGCTGGGAGGCCGGCGAGATAAAGCGTGGCGCCGTCACTGCCTTCTTACCCTGCTCAAAGATGCGATGGATGCGGTTGGTTTTGGTAAGAAGTGCAGCGTAACTAAAGCACATGCCAAGCCCCAGGAAGATGCGCCGGAAGGAACACACTACAACATCCGGCGCTGCGATCATAGGGAAGGTGATGATGTAACACAGGAAGATGCCCGTCAGCAGTACATAGCTCATCTCCCGCCCTGAGGCACGGACAATAGGTGTGTCGTTGTAGCGGATGAAGGTGACAATGACAAAGGTGGTGGCGATGATACCAAGGACAGAGATGAAGACGGGCACAAGTGCCCAGGGGGAACTCCACTCCAGCTTGATGATGGGGATGGGCTGGCAGCCAGTTCGGTTCTGGTTGGGCCTCTTCTCATAGGGGCAGAGTTCACAGGTGAACTCACTGGCCTGGAAGTGATATCCCTCACAGCGTTCACAGTGCCAACAACATGACACACCTTTCACCACCTTCTTTCTCTCGCCGGTGTGGCAGGGCAGGCTGCAGACAGAGGCTGGTAGGGAGGGTTCACCGGTGGTCCACTGCAACGCCTCCATCTGAGTGGAGGAACAAACACACAGGTCAATACCAGGGTGTGCAGGTTCATATTTGGGCAAACACCGAACGTAAGCTAAACCTTCTTACATTTAGATGCAATTCATTCGTCCAGTGTCCAATAACCTTATACTCTGCTGCCGACCTGTTGTTAATCTGATACTGGAAGATGTCGTATCGTCCAGGAGCATCACCATTCTCATTAAAGATAACTGGAGTTCCGGCACTTCCTGTAAAAAAACACAGACACAGAGTTACAAAGTAGTCTCTTTTATCATTATTTCAGGGCGCTTTCACACCACTAGTTCGATTATTTGGTCCGCACTAGCCAGTGAAATTGTTACTATGTTTATAAAGATTCCAATGTGGTCTGGTTTCACACCAGCAACCGAACCAAAGTTGGTTCGATTGACGTTTCATTTATCTTCCGGTAGAAATAAGCGCCAATTTTGACCCAAAATGGAGCGACACATTTACATATTGGTACTTGCTCTGATAATTGCTTATTATAACGTGCTTATGCATTGGAGTCGCCGAAGACGCATAGCGCGTCATTTCAGGGTGAGAAGACTCGCTATTTACAGGAATGTATAATGTATTTCGAACAGGTAGTTTTGACCAAAGGTGTATTTTTTGGACCCGAGTTCGCGTTCACACCAAAGGGACCTCACCAAAGCTTGGCATTTGGTGCGGTGTCAAGCGGACCGAGACCACCTGTTTTTAGAGGTCTCGGTCCGCTTGATTTAGTGCGCACCCGAGTGCGATTGATGCTTTCACACCAACGAAAACTGACTGAAGCAAAAGCTTTTGGTTCGAATGGGTCATTTAGTGCGCACCAACTCATATAAGATGTTTGGACAGACTTGACGAATCGATTACAATTATCCGGAAACCCATTGTGGCTTATTCATTGACTCCAACACATTATCACCTCCGTCACACAGACAGGTGACAAGAAACACCTGATGGGAAGTCTCTGTATTTTTTTTTCCCTTGTAAAGGTTTTCAAACCAAAGATCTAAGAGTGTTATATATCATATACATTGCAAATTGATTTGACATGACATGATTTGACTGAAGGTAGAAAAAAAATATATCCTTAAGTTTTAACTATTGGGAGACATTCCACAGGTAACATTAAGATGTATGAATATGGAGAAAAAAAGAGAAAAGTCACCGGTTAATGCAACAAGACAATTTGTGTAGCTGACATTTTATGTTGTTGCTGTTTGGGGGCATATTTTCTCAAACCCTGGGGGCTGTCTAATGTGTTACTGGACAAAATTGTTACTTAAACTGTGTGGTTGCACGAGATCTCTTTAGGTGTTTCCCTTTTTCTTCAGGTTCGAACATGTAGCAGGTAGAACCAATGTTTTAGTGTTGGAGCACCCTGGACTCGTTTTAGGGATGTACAACGAGCCAATCTATCACCATGGTGATCTGTCAAAGAGTTCAGGTTTGGACAATGAAGAAGGATTGAACTGGAAGAGAAAAATGTGCAAAGTTTCTGTTTTATGTTGTAAGATAATAATAATCTAAGCAAGAAATTATTCAAGCAAAAGCAAAAAGTATTGTTTCTGTGAATAAAAGTTATATTTGGACTATTGTTACAATATTTTGGGGGTTGAAGGGGATTGAAGAACCACTACAACAAAAGGATAAGGAATATCCTAAAGATATGTAAAGACTCTGGTAATTATTTTAACAACCTCCTAATGTTGCTCAGGAGGACAATAGACACCTTTCAAGTCAAACTGCATACAACATTTTCATTTGGTTTACATCTCAAGGAAAGTATTTGTAGCATTTGAGAAATACAAACTCATATCAGAACATATAGACAAAGGCAGAGTGTTTACAAAGATGAGCAATGGAACCACTTATGTGACATACAACACATCCCTAAATACAACGTAACCAAACCCCTTAAATCTATGTGAATGTTTTCAGTCTTCATTGACAAAGCAGCGACTTGTTGTTTCCTGTCCATCTCCCTGACACCTTGACAGATTTATCAGCTTTTTTCTCAGACTGACTCATCTGATCACAGTTTTCCCACCGGCTCATCACCAAACAAACATACAAACATTTCATTACTATATTCACTCAATCCACTCTGCCAAGTTTGTTCTTTGCTATCAAATCACCTGCAGTCTGACACACACACACACACACAGAGAGAGAGAGAGAGAGAAAGAGAGGGGGGGGGGGGTCTCACCACTTTTTATGGTGAATTCTTTAGGAAAATATTTAGTGGTGTTCATTTACTTGCCTGATCACCAAATAATTGAAAAGCTTTTTGTTTAGATTGTATTAATTGAGTGAAATATAACAAACTAGCACCATCATCTAAACTAAACCATCAACTCTTTAACATTTTAAGTGCACTGACCTAAATGTTAACACAAGCTTGCTTACATGAATGTTAACACAAGCTCAGCAGACATTCATACTGTATTCAGTTCACCATCTTTATTTAGCATCTGATAATATTTGCAACCGAGTATTGATGTGCAATTAGATTTATTTATTTATTTATTTATTACCATTCCCTTTGCTTTACAAAGATGCAGTACGTTATTTCTGTGAAGGTAACACACATGGGGAGAGTGAAAACAACACAGTGGGAAAAAATGGCAAGAAATTAATGTTTTATTCATTAATGTTTTATATTTTTCCATATGCTTCATTAAACATTTTGACAAAGGTTTTAAATACACCTTTTACCTGAGTCTATAATGTAATCCAAAACAAGATATAAAATGTAATACAAAATAAGTGACTTCATTTAAAGCATTTATTGATGTATGTATTTACATAGACTTTGCTGGATATGAATGTTATGCATATTAAATTACCTCAGTGTGATAACTAAACTTTATGTGTTTATTTAAAATGAGGATTTCCAGAAAACCTTCCTGTGGAAATGAACCTATTTAACAAAAAAAATACATCTTACTCTTATTAGAGCATCCATAAACATCTGAGCATCCTTTAAACAATGCAGAGGTGACAGAGCTTGTCCTCAAGTCTCTAGGGTCTTTATGGGTCTGTCTGTCTGTCTGTCTGTCTGTCTGTCTGTCTGTCTGTCTGTCTGTCTGTCTGTCTGTCTGTCTCTTTGTCTGACTTTCAGGAGGATTACACAAAAAGTTCAGAATGAATTTTGATGAAACTTTCAGGAATGATAGATAATGGGTCAAGGAAGAACCCATTAGATTTTGAGCAATGAAGGTCAAAGGTCAAGGTCGCACTAAAGGTCACCATCTAAAACACATCAGTGGTAATATCTCAGGATTCAGACAAGATAGAATCTTGCAGTTTTTTTTCATTCACATCGTCTCACCTTCGGACATCAGGTGGGTCAACACCTGTGGCTCGAGCACGTCATGTTTTGACGTCATATGACACCATATCAAGCCTTAGCGGAGGTCTGCTGTCTCTGACTGCCTTTTCCTTTGTAAATATTTTCAAACCAAGGGTCTAAGGGCAGATGGTGGTGTGTGTGTCATAAAGATTACAAATTGATTTGACATGAGCCTTTTATTTTTAATAGTACGCAGTATAAATACAACTGAATGTACTAGAAAAAAAAGTATCCTCATGTTTTAACCCTTGGGAAACATGCCACATGTAAAATTGAAATGTATGAATATGTAAAAAAAAAAAATGTCTGGTTAAGGCACCAAGTCAATTTCTGGAGCTGACATTCTATGTTGCTGCTGTTTGGGGGCATTTTCTCCAACAAAGGGGGCTGTGTCACATGTTGCTTTACAACAAAGAGTCAGAATAAAACATGTAAAGGCTCATATTTACCAGACGAGGAGTCTCCTGAGGATTATGTTTCTAGATGACACAGATTTCTTTGCGGTATCTTTTTACAGAAGTATGTAAAACCATGTTTTTCATGTTTTAAATAGATCCATATCTGATTCCTATTTGGTTTAAAACTACATTTATGCAAATAATTAATCATCATGTTGACATAACATAACTGACATAACTAGTGTTAAGGTGCAGTAATGATCAGAAAACACACATCTAAATGTTATATTCCAGTGTTTAAGCATCATATAAAAACCCTCTGGGGCTGGTTTAATCCTGCTGAATGGTTTTGTTTTCAGATTCGGTCTCACTGCTTTTCTCCATGTCTGTGTTGTGGGTTTTTTTTTTTATTGTACAGTAGAGCTTCAGGGCAAATTTAAAATCAGGGACGGCAGTGTGCTGAAGTTGAAGCGGATTAGTTTGATGCTGTGAGGAAGAGCAGCAGATTGGAGCTAAAGAGCAGAAGAAGCAAAAACAGATTTATAATGAAGTGAGGGGGCGATGGTTCTGATTCTGTCCTGCCCCGATTTCTGTCTTTAACATAAATAAAAGCATCACAAATCACATCAGTGCTGAGATGAATCACTGTAGCTCGCCTCAGGATGGTGACCCCCCCCCCCCCATCACCGCTGCCATCTCCTCTTCACCATCCCACTTTGCTTTCCTTCAATTCCTTCAATGAATTACCATCCTCACTGCACAATATTTCCAAACACGCTAATGATGCTAACTCAGCTGAGCCTTTGTCATGAAACAAGATAAAGTGAATAATAACTCTTCAATGACCAAAACGCCGTCTCTGCATTACATAAAAATGTCAGAAAAATGCTTATTATTTAAAAATCATATTATGTCCCTATTTCATTGGGAAAGGGATTACAATGCACAATGCAAAAGTTATTGAAGCCATATTACAACAACACAGTTTGATTTTTATGTTTGCTACTGTTCTTTCTGTTTGACTGTTGAAATCTGAACACACAATACTTGACCTGAAAACAAATATTAATAGAAAAAATTCTGTAAGATGTGTGCATGTTTAGATAAAACTGACATTTTCTGTTATACTGATAAAGTTTAATTGTTACCCACAAGACAGATCTGTTTCTAGTTTTTTTTTTTCAGTTTCAGTATTCATAATTGATGCAATTAATTATTGCAGACAAATTTGAAAAAAAAAATTGTTACCTACTTTCCTATCTGCTCATTTGTTGTTGTTGTTGTTGTTTTTGTACTGTTTTTTTTTTAATATATGTATATGTTTAGTACTTCAATTATTATTATTATTATTATTATTATTATTATTATTATTATTATTATTATTATTATTATTATTATTATTATTATTATTATTATTATTATTATTATTATTATTATTATTATTATTATTATTATTATTATCATTGTTGTTGTTGCATTTTTCACATGTTCGAAATAATGCATTCAAATCAAATTATATTGTTTGGTATATTAGAAAAGACAGTGTAAATAAAGTATAAAAATTAAATACATAAAATAAAACTACAAGAGAACAGAAGCTAAGATCAGCACAGTGAAGTGGTTAGTGTGAGGCAGGTTTGGAGGAAGACGTGCTATAGAGCATGGACTTCTCATTTCTTAAACAACCGTCAGTTGGATAGAGAGCATTAAAATTGGACTGTGTTATAATGGAAAAAGGTCACATGGTCTGATATGTCCAGATTGACCCTGTTCTAGAATGATGGATGCATCAGAGTGAATAGAAATGTGGATGAAGTGATTACCTATGATGACTAACACCTACATCCCAAGCCTGTGGGGTCAGTGTGATGATCTGGGGCTGATTCAGGTAGTCAGGTTCAGGTTTACAATGTTACATGTCCATAAAATGAGGTCAGCTGAACCTGGATATAGTGAAGGAGCAGGTTTGAACCTCAGTGGGGCTTTATTTTCTTCTGTGATGACCCAGACAGACTCGAGCAGGACAACAATAGCAGAATACACAGGGCTCAAATCATGTTTGGAGAAGTTCAAGGAGCATGAGATACAGTTTCACACATGGATTGGCCTCCACAGAGTCCAGTCATGAACCCCAGTGAGAATCTCTGGGATGTGATGAATATGGCTTTATACAGTACAGTGCTCCAACTCTTCCCTTATCGATACAAGATCTCGATGAGAAACTAATGCAATTCTGGAGAGGAACTAACGTGTAGATATTGCACAAGTGTTGAATTGTTTATATGGTGCTGTAACAAAGGCACGTTATCATCAGTGTTGAAGCTGGATCAGTATTTTATGTGTGAATGTTGTGTATTTTTGTGTTCAGCAGTGCATATTCATTTACTACAAACACCTAAATAATACCAAGTGTAATATTTTTTTGTCAAAGTATCTCATCACACTTAAATCATGACATAATCACAAGAATCTTTTTCAGTCAGTTCAGTTATAACGACTTCATTCTAGACAATAGATTTTGAAAATCCTATTTCAAGAAAACGTACCAAAATAGTTTTCACTTGTTCCATTGGCAGATTTTTTTGCTTGAATTAAAGAAAATGATCTTGAAATGAGCAAAAAAAATAAATAACTACATCTGATCTGTAATGCACATAATTATATTTAAATGATAAGTTGAGGCATAATATTGTTCAAATTTCCATTAAGATTTTCAGTTTTTCCAGTTGTTTGGGTTGAGTAATTTATAAATAGTCATAGTAATTTGTTATATTATAACTTGTAATTTTCTATTACACTAAAACAGACAAAAAAAAAAAAATTATAGTTGTAGATCATACTAGACTGAATGTATCTCCTGGAAGAAAATAGGTTTGACATCCCCTGCTGTAGAATATAACAGCTGACCAGACTTGGGTGGGAATCATTGGACACTGCTGAAGAATAAGGAAGAAAAGAAGAAAAAAGAACGGGAAAAGAAGAAGAAGGAAAGGAAGAAAGGAAGAAAACAACAAAAAAAACCTCTATTTGTTACCTACTTTCCTATCTGCTCATTTGTTTTTGTTTTTTGTTTTTTGTATATATGTATATGTTTAGTACTTCAGTTATTTATTATTGGTATTGTTATTATTGTTATTATTTTTATTATAATCATCATTTTTTGTACTATGCACTATATTGCTATAAGATGAATTCAGGTTATTGGGGAAGTGAAGAAGGGGTAGGATTAAATAAGTTTATGCTTCATCCTACTCCTTTTTGGACATGTCATTGTTATTATTATTATTGTTGTATTGATTATTGTTGCACTTTGCACATGTTCGAAATAAATCATTCAAATCAAATCAAATCAAGATGTTCCTTTTGACATGACAAAAACAGATTAATATCACTATAAATCACAAGCTTGATGGCATCCAATTTATTGCCTAATTTCTTCTGCCATTTGCTATAAATTAAATCCAAATTACATCCCTGTCTGGAATTAAAATCATCAGTTCTACAATTTTAACAAGGTATCTAACCCACTACAAGTCCAAAGTAACCTCCCTGTCTGCACACAGCAGAATTTAAGGTGCTCAAACCATCTTTATTTCCAGTCTGTCGATAACCTGATGACTGCGTCAGAGAAGGCAGAGCTTCACTCAAAGATCCGCTGCTCCATTAATCCACCAGTCGGAGCTGAAAGGATCCGACAGCTATGGCTGACAGGAAGCGTGTCGCGCTGACTAATAGCGGCGAGGCCTCTAAGTTTTATTGAACTACTCTGACATCGATTGTTTCCAAAGACCTTGGAGAACGGTGTGGGCAAGCACAGCCCATCCATTCATCTGTGTGATAATACCTCTGAGCACAGCGTCGCTTTCAATGCCCCTTCCTGCTCATTCATAGCCCTTGTAGTTTTTTTTTTTTTTTTTTTTAATTCACTAAGTAAGTTTAAACCTTTAAACATTTGAGTTATGCATCGTTTTAAAGACCATCTATCTCTGACATCTCTGATAGAACTATTTTTCAAGCATCGCTTTTATCATCTTCACTTGATTTTCTATATTCAATAAAAGACACTTTTACACAGATATCCTAGAAAAAAAAAGGTGTGATGGTGATCCACACCTTTATCCAACCATTGACAATTTACACAGCCAGGCCAGAGGTGTGACACAAGTGACTTTTACACAGTGAACCTGCATTCTGGAATCAGCACAGCGTATAGTGGGACATATGCTGTAGTGGAAACTCACCCTTAACATTTTTACACATTTTCCAGTATTATGAAACATTTGCAGAAAAAATATTCAAAATATGTGACAGACAAGCACATGCAATTTTTTTTTTTTTGTCCACTGTTTCTAAGAAAATAAATAAATAAACTAGAAAAGCACCCCCCTTCGAATGAAGAGAGGTTCCCAAAGGAGGTTATGTTTTTGCTGGAGTTTTTTGCTGTCTGTCTAATAGTTAGTAAGATAACTAAAAAAGTTCTGGAAGGATCTTAATGAAAATTTCATAACATGTTGGGGGTGTCACAAGGAACAAATGATTAGAGTTTGTTGATGATCCGGAAGAGATCCTGGATTCTGGATCACTTTGAAATTTGACATTGCGGTACATGGAGAATACATTTCTATCTAAAAATAAAGTCTTCAAAAGTGAGTTTGTGTGTAGATAATGTTACAGTTACTCAGTTTTGTTGGTCTGGGCAGGAAATTTAGGAAAAATGGGGGAAAAAAGTCACAATTTAGATGAAATGTCAGTATTAGGACATAAAAATGGTAAATGGACTGCATTTATATAGCGCTTTTCCACCTTCATGGTGCTCAAAGCGCTTTACATTAGCCTCACATTCACCCATTCACACACACACTCATACTACACCAGTAGGTTTCTATGGTCTAAGGTCAGTCCTACTGGGGGCCTAAGTGAGGGTTCAGTGTCTTGCCCAAGGACACTTTGACAGCCAGAGCTGGGACGCGAACCACCAACCTCCCGGTCATTGGGCGACCCACTCTACCAACTGAGCCACAGCCGCCCGCATAAAATGTGATATGTGAGATTAAAAAAATTTATAATTTTGAGATAAAAGGCAAAATTGTGAGATAAAGTCAAACATATGAGATAAGAAATGCATAATTATGATATAAAGAGTTGAAATTATGAGCTAAAAGTCATAATTATGATATCGAAAGTCACAATTTCTCTCCACTGATTTTCCCTCTGAAGACACTTATTTTTCACACTGTGTAGTTTGAAAAAGTAACAAGTCTATTCTGAGTATGTAAGGAGTATAAAGTACAAATATTTATATAAATGTACTATAAGGAGTATAAAGTACAAATATTTATATAAATGTACTATAAGGCCACGGTTCTCAAACTGGGGTCTGCGGACCCCTAGGGGGACGTGGCGCATGTCTAGGGGGTACGCGAAATTATTCACGGTTTTGTTTTTGTTTTGTTTTTTTTGTTTTTTTGCTGTTTTATTTTGAAATGCGGAAGTTTTATTTTGTAGCGAGCGGGCGGAAGTAACAGCGCTGTTTGACGCTAGCTTGACTAAATTGAGACGGAGCGAGTCACATGCAAATTTTAGCCACCCTGCAGCGAACATGGATCGATTTTTGTGTCCGCCAAGTTCCTCAAGAAGTGGTAAAAGAAATGACAATGAAAATGACAAAAACAAACGTCCTAACCCTAAAAAGAGAAAGTACATTGATAGTTATATTGAGTTTGGCTTCATTGAGAACAATGATGGGAGACCAAAATTCCACCAAAAGTCTCTGTCTGTCTGTCTGTCTGTCACACACACACACACACACACACACACGCACACACACACACACACACGGTTTTGTGTGTCTTTTGTTCCGTTTATTATTTTAAAATTATTTAAAATTGTTGTTTCTGAAGTGCTCCTTTATATTATAATACCTGAAAATGTCGCTGGTTTGCACAAAAGCACTATTAAAAAAGGTTATCATTGTTTCATAATAATCATTGTTGAAGTGTTTTTTTTATCATTTTCAGTATCGCGAGGATGAGGGGGGACATAGAAAAATTTCACCCCTCCAAGGGGGACCTGGGCCAAAAAAGTTTGAGAACCCCTGCTATAAGGAGTATAAAGTACAAATATTTATATAAATGTACTATAAGGAGTATAAAGTACAAATATTTATATAAATGTACTATAAGGAGTATAAAGTACAAATATTTATATAAATGTACTATAAGGAGTATAAAGTACAAATATTTATATAAATGTACTATAAGGAGTATAAAGTACAGATATTTATGCAAAAATGTAGGGAGTAAAAGTAAAAAAGTTGCCAGAAAAATAAATACTCAAATAAAGTACAGATACCTAAAAAATGTACTTAAGTACAGTAATGAAGTACTTTTACTTAATTACTTCCCACCTCTGATACAGTCCCCTGCCAAAGTGTCCCCAGTTTGACCCCTTTCCGGTTGCATTGATATGTTCATGTGTTGCCCGAGATCATATTTAAATGAATGTTATGTCATCCTCACAACACATTGTTTGTGAAACGTGAGCCGTTCTTTTCCTTTTCCATAGCTTTCTAGAATAATAATGACTTTTATTATCTGTTACTCTGTTACTACCTCCAGACACAGATGTCATTCCATAAAATAAAGGTGAAATATTCCCGTAATAAAAGTGCTGTGTGAAAGGGAATAAAGACACATAAGAGAAGTGACAAGAAACAGGTAAGAAAGAAACAAAAGACCTCCAGCTGGGACTCAAAGTGCACATATTACATTTACGTCTGTGTGTAACAATTACACTACATGTGCTCACTCAAACTCAAATTAATTTTACATCCTTGACATTTGTGCATTATGGTTAAACAGACCGTATCTTGTAAAAGGAATATGAAATCCTGCTTGGTTTGCACGAATTCTACACAGTAAATTTTTCAGTGTTAAATCAACACTTAGAGAGTTTATTTAACTAGAGTGTATTTGGTCCCATTGTCTCCAAATTAACACTGCAAAATCTACAGTGTAATTTTCGTGCAGTTCTTTACGTGTAGTTGAATAAAAAAAAATGTCAGTTTAAGCAGCAGTGCCTATTTTCATTGTCCTACTTGTGCTAATACAAATTTATGTTGACATGTGTGAGTTTGTTCTTTAACAACTGATGCTGCCTTCAGGCTGTTAACACATTTTCTTTGCTATTGTTGCATGTAATGAGGACGTGCAATGTAATTCATCTGCTTTTTCTATTATTCACCTTGTACAATGAAAACGTGAACACTGATGTTAAGAAACAGCAACAGATGACTCACCTTCAAAAGTAAAAGTTGCAGATTTTGAAACAGATTGGGCTGTGTCCAAATAGTCCTTTTGAATTAGAGAGAAATGACTTGACAGTGTGTTATTATCAGCCGCAATAGCAGCTGAATACTGTACATGCAAAGAAAAAAAAAAGAGCTTCTATTCTTCCTTTAGTATTTACTTGAAATGTGACTCAGATCTTCAATTAAATCTGAGGAACACGAGGAAAATGAGGCTGGAAAAGTTTACATGTGATTTAAATATTACAACTGTGGACAAATGACAACTTAAGATGAACTACATGAAAGATAGTGGAGGTGAAGGTATATTCAACAAGCCCATGGAGGCCCCAGGAGGGTAATATTTGGACTACATACAATATAAGGGTCCCATGTGGGTTTGTCTGTGGTTTCCATGGTGACCCTACATGTGTTTGCTCATATCAGAATCAGATTTTACTTTATTACCTCCACCAATGAGGTTATGTTTTTGCAGGTTTGTTCGTCTGTTAGTTAGCAAGAAAGTTATCTTGATTAATTTTTTATCAAGACCCGTCCATAACCTTTTGAGGCTTTCATGACGTGTTGGGGGTGTCACAAGGAACAAATGATTACATTTTGGTGATGATCCAAAAGAGATCCTGGATTCTGGATCACTTTGAAATGTATTCTCCATTTACCACAATGTCAAATTTCAAAGTGATCCAGAATCCAAGATCTCTTACTGATCATCATTAAAATCTAATCATTTGTTCCTTGTGACACCCCCAACACGTCATGATAATTTTATCAAAATCTGTTCAGAACTATTTGTGTAATCCTGCAAACAAACAAACAAACAAACAAACAAACAAACATTTTGTGGAATTCTCCGAAATCACTACACGAAGAGAAAATATTGAATATGGGGTTACCATGGATACATTCTGAAGAACCACAGATTAAAACACATACTTTACAGCAGTTGTCTGTCTGTCAACAGGATCACACAAAAACTTCATCAGATGAAGCCTGTATAGCTGAAACGTGTATTAGTATTTTTTCTCAAGCTTAGCCCATAAAATAAAAGCTTTTTAAAATGTGTAGAGGATAAGTACCTTTGAAGTTTGATGTTTTTCAAATGGATTAAACCTGTCACAAAAGAGGACCATCTCTACTTCCAGGTAACACTCCACCAAACTGACTTTATTCTTCTATAATTTAGCAATGTTTATAAAAACCTGGTGGCAGGTCATAGGTTAAACAATCCATAAGAAAAAGCAAATTGTGTATTTATTTCATTTTTTTCTAACAAGGCATTGAATTAGATTAGATTGAATTATTCACTGTAGGACAAAGCCTCCTTAGACTTTTATGTCAAATATAATATGCTGAAGTCTGGTCTTGAGTACATGTGTGTCTGTCCAGTGTACCTTTTAGACTGTTAGATTTTTTTTCCTCCCTGATTTGTCCAGCTTTTTTTTAAGCTACATACTGTATTTGAAGTGAAGCTGCAGCGGAAGAAGAGCTACTCACATATTCATCAAGGCACTTATCTACAGTATATGCCCCCACCCATGCTTATCTCCTCCCCCAACACTGATCTGACTATAAAGAGTTTCTCCACAGGGTCACTTATTCTGCATCCCCCTAAAAACAGCACGAGTAACACCATGCTTTTATCGCCTCTTAGCTGCTGCTGTCTTAAATAATCAGAGGGGAATCTCCATGACGTACCCCTACCAACGCATCCTCCCCTCCTCGTGCTCTCCCTTCTTGCTCTGGTAATCGTGTTCTAACAGGGTGTTACAACAAAGGCCTCATGCAGATGACTTTAGCACAACGAGCACTAACATTAGCGCAAGTGTCTCGATGAGCCTCTCGACGCTTCTCTAAAAATAAGCACAGGAGCGAGACGCACACGGCTGAGTTAGCGATTAGCCCCCCGGCCGCCGCTACACTGCGCCGCTTCGTCCTGGATTCGACGCATTTTATACATGGAATTATGGGTAACCTCACTGCTCCATGTTTAGAGAAGTGAAGCAGAAGAAACAGAAGCAGCAGGATGAAGCTAGAATTTGATTTATGTCAATGTTTGATGTATGTGACGGTTCAACAGAGCATACTGTTCACAGATTCACACAAGAAGACCTGAATAGAGCATGAGTTGTGTGTGTGTGTGTATTCCTATCTTTATGGGGACATTAATATGTTTACACAATCACACCATGGGGACCTCTGACACTATGGGGACCAAAATGCAGGTTCCTACAAGGGTTAGATATAAAGATCCCCAATAGTAAAATAGAAATGATGTACCCCTATAAAGTCCCTATAAATCATGGGCAAGACAGGTGCGGCGCCAAACATGTTTTAAGATTTAAAGATGTGTTTACTTAAAAAAAAAAACATATTTTATTTATTTTACTTTTTTTTCATTCATTTATATTTTCATGTATTATTTATTTTCTTTTTTTTTTTTAGAGTATTGTGACTTTTTAATTTATTCATTGATGCTTTTATTTTTAAAATTTTCATTTAATTTTCTATTTATTTGATTTGATTTTATAAAAAAAAATATTATTATCATTATAAACTTGGTCCTCATGAGGCATGGAAATGAGAATGAGCGTGTGTGTGTGTGTGTGTGTGTGTGTGTGCATGTGAGCCTTAATAAGCTCAATCAGGCAGTGAACACACATGTGCCACACGCTGCCAATCCAGGCTTTAGCATGTGAAATGCTGCTGAAGCTGCAACCTGAAGCATCACAGAGGCAGCAGACAGACTGTGTTCAGGCTGATGTTAAATGCAACAACTGAAATGTCTTACAGGGAACTGGAAGAGGGTTTTTTCCAATGTATGACCTGGAAACCATTTGAGTTTGTGTATCGCTTCCTCTGGTTTACTTGTCAACAATAACTGAGGCCACGTCGAACTGTCACTGCTGAGTGTCCTAATGTACAATGGAAAAACAAAGGCGAGTGTTTTTAAGTTTTCATGGTTTTCCTTCAGATTTAATTGAGAAGATGAAATAGGTTGTATTTATATCTCGGAGGTTTCAGTTTCCTTTTGTAAATAGAATATTTGAGGAAAATATTTTTCATTACTTGGATCATTTGTTTGCTGTGTCTTTTGTAAGTAGAGGTACCACTGTATTACTATTATTGTCATTATAATAAACTAAGCTTTAATCAATCACTGCCTCAGCATCCTGCATTTGGGTTCGAATGTGTTCTGAAAAACTTATCAATGACACAACAAAACTTGTCCAGAAGTGGTTAAAAATGAGTGGGACAACAAATTAAAATGATCATTCTAATAAAAACAAATCTTCCTACTCACAAGTAAAATAAAATATCATCAAATTATTAAAGTAGAAAAGCACTCTGAGAGCACAGACCTCCGCCAAGGTAGACACCCCCCATCCCCCCACCCCGGATCACCACCAAAATGAAATCAGTTCTTCCTGTTCAAAATCCGTCCATAAGTTTTCGAGTTATCTTGAACACAGACAAACATCTGGTACTTATTAATATTGCACTATTCATTCACATGACATTTTTATTTCCTTCTGAAAGCAAATGAACCATTTCATACCATTGATGCAGTGCACAATCCATTTCTACGGGATCTCTGATTATTGTAATGAGTCATTGATCACATTGAATTATTACAATAATGAATGTATCTACTGTCGGTTGATAAACTGGTCAGTTTATAAGCAGAATGGAAAGATACTTATTTATTTTTTTGCTAGCATATCAGATTATTTTGCCATTTTAATGTTTTATGTAATATTTGTGACTTTTGTTGGCCTGGTTATGTCATTGTAAAGGCTAATGTATGTATATTTGTGAACCATCCTTAATATTACAGCATCATTAACTAAATGAACCGGCAGTGAAAGACAGATGATTAGAAAAGTATCTGTTTGTGTCAGAAGTGAGTGTGCTGCTGATGGATTTGATTTGATGGAAATATTATTAAATTCATCACCTGACTCATCATAAACATCTACATAAACATTAAGAAAAACTGGAAATCAGTTATTCTTATTCTTATTCTTATTCTTATTCTTATTCTTATTCTTATTCTTATTCTTATTCTTATTCTTATTCTTATTCTTATTCCTTTATGTTCCAGTATATGTAGTGTTACGGAGCCTTAAACTACTGTACATGTATTTGAACCATGTTGTTTAGCTCCATTTTGCTGTAACTTGCTTGTACAGTAGTTCAACTAAATTCATATTTTGTGCCATGTTAAGTAATTCAAGTCTTTTTCAGATATTATTTTGTAATTTAATTACTCAATTTGCAAATTACAATTTTGGGTCATAAGATAATTTTATTTTTATTTTTATTTTATTTAACCTTCATTTAACAAGGTGGATCAATTGAGAACCAATTCTGGTCAATAGGTCAGGTGTGCATTAAATGTATTTATTTTTTTATTTTTTCTAACATATATATCAATATATATCAATTATATTTCACCATTGAACAGAAGATAGTCCCTTTTTCTTCCATCCTGAATTGTTTTGAAGGCATAATCATGCCATGATCATGACAGACTACGTTACTTCTGATAGGCCGATCATTACTAACATTATGTGGCCGTCACTACCATGGACAACCTCCCCACCAGTGTCACCCCAGATAGTAATGTGCCACCCCAAACATTGTAATATTTTCCAAACCACATGTACATTTTCAATGCAATGCTGAAAACAAACGTATTTCCTAAAACGTCTTTTTCTACATTTCTCCAGGGGTATAACTTTGTTTGAACTACTGCCATGCTAAACATTGTAAAGTAGCCTTGAATCAACTATAATTAATAAACCTTTGTAAGATTGTCTTTCACCGTATCTCTACTGTTCAGTTTCATTGGATTAAATCCAAAAAGCTGAATTGACCTCCCTCTGTACCTGTCTGATTCATCCTATTTATCTTGGGTTGTTTTGAACGTCATCAAATAAAATCGGTTTGTAGTGACTAACAGCATAGAAGAAAATATTATATATTAAAGGGAAATAAAAGGGGTTAAATGAGGGTAATGTTTTGGGCCTTTTGTGTTTTGTATTTAATTAATTACAGAGAAGATTAACAAGTAGCCTGCATTCACCTTGATAAAGAAAAGAACAAATCACATTCAGCCTCAGCCCGTAGTGGGAGTAATGTTAACAAATAACATCTGCAGGTGTCGGCAGGACGTTTTGTGCTTTAAATGAGTGAAATTTTCCTTATAAGGGAGTTAGCCTTGGCATTAAAACCAATATTCATAGGCAGCAACTATAACAAAACTCTTTTCAAAAGCAAAGAGAGAAAAGATGCAGTGTCGTCTACTGCCACTTCAGGTCACATGTTGGATAACGGGATAATTCAAGTCAAACACGATGAGAAGGACGCCATTAAACTGACTAATAACTCCACAAATTATATCAAGATATTAACGTTCTACATAAATTGCTTTCTTTTTTTCCCCCTATAATCACAACATTTACCACATTCACTGTGCATCACACTCTTTTCTCAGAAGGAACAAGGTGAATTAGATGCGTGGTCATTATCTGCAGATCATGGGTTGTCATCACAGGTCAATGGTCTATCATTGGAATTGTACAATCCTGACAGAATATAAAAACCTGGTAATTTCCCAGACGGTTCTGCATATAAGAGTAGCTTTTATATGATTTAAAAGGAGTTTTGTTCATAACACTGTGATGGACAGTGTTATTGATATTCTCATAAAATGCATCATTTTTTTCAATGCAATTCTGCTCAGGTCAACTTTATGAACAAGGACAGACCACACCATTCAAATGAGTCATAAGTGATCATTAGCTTCATAAATATGGAGAAGTAGGGACGACTACACTTACTAGTAGAGTCAGAAAGTGCTTAGTATTTCTTCACATGGTTGATAACCAAAATGAAAACCAGAAGATGACTCCACATCCACTCCAGGATGAATCCTCACACCACAACATGCTATTTCCAAGTAGATTTAGCAATAATCTACAACAGCCTATGGACTGCTCTATCTAATTATTTTGAAATTAAACCCAATATATGTTTCATCCATGTACTGTAGATTAGGTTCTTTAAAAAAAAGGTATTTACTGATGTTATTCTATTATAATATCAACACTACAGCCACTGTTTACAGATAAAGGCTGAAATTAACTATTGACAGAAATGTGCTCCTCACTTTAAATGTCTTATTTCATCATCCTCTTGATATCACTTTTCTGATGTGAAATGAGTCTCCTGAATATGCAGCCAGAACATTTTGAAAATATTAAGGTATCATCACTAATCAGTCTTCATGGTTCTCAATCAAGAAATAGGCACACTAAATTCACAAATGAAATATAAAATATGTATGTTGTTTGATGAAATAACGTTGGTTTGAAGAGAAATTTGTACTTCACAAATTACAGACATACTGTAGCAGATAAGATTAAGGTCCCCAGCGCCCCTCAAAATGATTAGAAATGAGGACCAGACGTACTACTAGAGCTGTGAAGTGGGCTTAAGAAGATTTTCAAAAACAATGTTTATACAGTCAATATTAAGTCAATGAGCAAAACCAATCCAGGTTAAGGATCCTAAAGGAGCTGAGGCATGAGTGTTAAGGCACAAATGAAATGGTCTTCTGAAGATAAAGTCATGACAAAAAGTTATTAGACCATCAAAAGTCATCAAAAATTATTTTTATGCAAACAAGTACCAACTCCTGTTTGTATCATGTGACTAAAACAGATATAAAATAAAACATTGAATGAACAAAATCACAGTTTTATCAGTACAATGACATAGATATTGATGCAAGAACTTAAGTGATTTTGGTTTTTAATCAAGAAAACCATGGAAAATGAATCAATATCAGTCAAAACAAATGTACCTGTAGTTCTACCAGGCATTAAAATGAATGAAAAATTGAAGAAAGGGTGGTCTAATAGGTTTGTTTGGCAATGGCTATAATCACAGTACTTCCCTTGTCTCATCATCTGAACCCACTTTATCCTAGGGTCACAGGGGTCACTCGGGGCCTAATCCAGCTACAGTGGGTGAAGGCGGGGTACACCCTGTATGAATCTCCAGTTCATCTCAGGGCTGAACATATATAGACAAACAATCACTTTCACATTCACACCTATGGGCAATTTAGATTAACCAATGAACCTATCAGTGCATGTGTTTGGATGGTGGGAGGAAACTGCAGTACCTGGAGAAAACTCCACACAGAAAGGTCTGGTGTTGGAAACCATAGTACTGTTGGATAAAATATAGCTTTGTCTATTGCCACAGAGTCAATCAATTGTTAGTATTTGTCCAAGAGCCAGTCATGGATACTGTTACGTGAACTCATTAGCCTTTTGTTGTCATAATACTGTAGTGATATAAAGTGTATTCTTTTGTGCATTTTGCTACCACAGTACTGTGGCAACTGATGGAAGAAATGATAAATTAGTGATAGTATATACACAGCAAATTTGCCAGTGTAAAAAAAATGCAGTGTCAAGGTATTTTAACAGACAGAGTAAAATCTAACAAGATAACTTCCAGTGTTAACAGAGGTTTTACACCATCAGTGTCACACATGCAGTGTTAACGTAAACTGATTCTCGTAGAGTAAACCTCCTGTGCTCAAAGTGAGTGAGAAGTTGGACATTGAAAAATTGTGGTAAGTTTTTCTAAATAAACTATTGATTTTGATTTTTAACTCATAAAAAAAATAGTGTACGTGTCTTCAAATAGTTAAAAATAAAAAAAAATGTTTTAGTTATAAACAGAAATGTAAATACACTGTAGATTTTGCAGTGTTAATTTGGACACAATGGGACCAAATACACTCTAGAAGAAGTTAAATAAACTCTCTAAGTGTTGATTTAACACTGCAAAATTTACTGTGTAGGTTTAACACTGTAAAAGTTATTTCTTAATACAATACAATTCAGTGTTGAATGTGAATACCACTATGACACACACACACACACACACACACACACACACACACACACACACACACACACACACACCCCTTTTGAAAATCTTAAAAAAAAAAGGTACTCCAACTGGGAATTGAACCCAGATCGTCTAGTTGGAGTCTTACACATTATCAAGTGAACTCAGTGTTTAACTCACTTGCTGACCTTGGTATTTTTCAGGATGTACATATAATGAGGTTACTGATTGGCTACTAGACAAACCCATATTTTGTGTCACATTACTATGTTAATATCTACTTCATATTTTCTTGCATGACTGTACTGCTACATGTTGCAGGCCTTTACTAACTGATATCTGCTAAGCTAATAACCAACAGTAAACTCCATTCAATAGTTGTAAAAACATGCATTTGTTTATATATTCAAAGGTATTAAAACTAGGTCAACTTCTCCAAGTGGATGCAGATAAAGCAGCTCAACACTGAACCATCCCTAACTTTAGATACATTTTTGAAGACAGAAAATGTCGAAGAGTCATCAACTGGGAACTGCCAGTTTGACATTTAGAGTAAAAGCCACCAGGTCATCATCAGCTTCCTCCATGGACAGAATAATTAATCGTGAAACTGCAGGAAGTCAAGCCCAGTGACCATATTAGGTTTTTAGTAATTAGCACAGGATTCCCTGATGATGGCATCAGCACGCATACTTCCTGCTAACAGAGACCCTCACTCACTGCCATGATGACAAGATCAGGGAAAAGCATGTACACACACACACACACACACACACACACACACGTACATACATATTACTACTGTCTGTATGAAATGGTGGAGAGATTGAGTTTCTATTCAACCATTACCATGCTATAATCCAAATATATTCTAGTGTTAGTTAAAAAGCATTAAAACTTTTTCCCTCACGTTACACTCTTCCATCAAGCTCCATGAATATATAATTTATATACTGTATAATCCTACTGACAGACCAACACAGTTACATTACCCCATTGATAAAAGAAATGATAATTATATTGCATTTTAAATCTTCACAGTAGAGATCTAGACAATAACATATACCTCGAAATTCTGACAAGAGGTTCAAATCACCAGCGCAAAGAATGATTATAGAATTAATTCAACTAATTTGTATGATAAACTTATCATATTTCAACTTAATATCTAGATATGACCCTAAATCATGACAGTGTTTAGAATAAAGACTTCTTTAGTTATGCCAAACATGCTAATATATTAGATATAGAGATAGAACTAAATATATTTACATGGACTGTGCATTAATGTAACCACTAGAGGGAGTAATGAGTCACTTTGTTACCGCAGGACCTTTGAGCAAAGCTTCAGAAAGTGACTACATGGGATGAGAACCACGAAAAAAACAACTTTGAGAGCCAAAGAATGTGGCAAAATAATAAAAGATAGAAGCATTGTTGTTTTTACCACTGGAGTTTGATGATGGATTCAAAGTGTTTCTTCCACATAAGTGAGTTTGATTATGAGGTTTATGAAGGTATAAAGTTATGCGATGTTTTTATCTTTGCTTCGCTGCTGTTTGTTGATGTACGATTGAGACTAAACTGTGACAGTTACGACTTGTTTGGATGATTCCAAACAGATCTTTAGTGCAGCTACTCACAACACAAACCTGACAGACAACACACATGACTGTGTTCTATCTAGTTAAGCTAACAAAGCTCTAATGCAGCACATACATTACAAACATCACAAAAGAAAAATCTCACAAAAAGTATATTTATTGAATTATAATGCAAATCTAATCTTGATTTACGTATTCAGTGTAAAACCCGAGGCTGTTTAGTTAAACACAAAGCTGACACTTGCAGGAATTTAAGAAAGACAACCTCAGCTCAGAGTGGATCAGTGGTTTGTGCTTTTGTATGTAGGCTATCTGTAATTACGCTGCTCACTTACAGTACCAATGAAGTCAAATTATATCATTTTCACAGCACACCTGATGATTTCTCACTGTACACTAATGTGCCACACCACACTGGTTGGGAAACAAAGCTCTAATGTAAACTATCAGCTGATGCAGCATATGAGGATTATAATTATTTTATTAATTCTTAATAATTAATTATTTTAGCCAACTGTAAAAACAATCTGCAGTGTTTTTTATTTGAAAGACAAAACTATATGTATGTAAAGAATGAGCTTTATACTTTATCTAGTGATACAGTCTGTGGATACTGTGTTCAATTGTTGATGGTTTTCGTAGTTGCTGATGTCAATATTATATAGAACCTATTTAACGTGTAATATTACATTTCAAAATATTACAGTTGTGTGAAAAATGCAAGTATGAACATGATGTGGATGGCAACTATATGATGCAATGGAGATGATGAAGGTGAAAATGTTCTTACCATTGAAGCTCACTGCTCTGATGTGGGCGAGCAGTTCTTTGCCGTCAATGTTGGACATACGTGGACACAGACCCGTGTATCCAGCACAGAGCTGTCGGTGCATGTGGTGCAGAGCGTGGGCCATAGCATACACAGCATCCATCACAAACTGCACCTTCCCTTCCTGCTCGTAGGTGGAGTCGCGGCCAACTTTCTCCAGACCTGCAGTTGAAAAATGATAATGAGAGAAAACATGAATAATGATATAATAATGGAGACGTGGCTTCATCCTGTGGATGTCTGAAAAAAGGGTTTGGACTTTTGGATTATGTACATACAGTATTTTCAAAATGTGGGTAGCTCTAACTCTTTTTCTAAGATCTTGTACCCCACCTTTAATATTGTAGAACAGAGGTGTCAAACATAAGGCCCGGGGGCCAAATATGGCCCGCCAAATGGATCAGACTACTAAAATATGATGATAATAACCAATACCAAGCGTGCAATATCTTTTATACAGTGCAATATCTTTTATGCAGTGCAATATATTTATATTTATCTTTTAGACAACTTCACTGTCTGTTCTGCACTTATATTTAATGTTTTTATATACTTGTACCAATCTTTTATCTTATTTTACTGTGCTGCACTGAATGAGACCGTCCCTATCTCATTACATTTGTGTGATGACAAATAAAGCTTCTATTCTATTCTATTCTAAATAATGAAAACTGTAGATTTTATCTTTATTTTAGTGTAAAAATGGAAAATTACATGAATATATTTATATTGACAAACTATGTTTTTACAAAAAAAGTGAACAACCTGAAATGTCTTAGGAGGCATACATGTAATTTTACCAATATTCTGTCTGTTACTAAAGCTGTTATGTGTTTATAATTGTAATGTTAGTTGCAATTGCAATTTAAAGTTTTTTATGTTATTCAGATTTTTAAGGAAATGTTGTACCATAATGTAACTACTTTTTTTCCCCACTGTTATTATTTGACTGATCCGGCCCACTTGAGATCATATGGTACTGAATGTGGCCCCTGAACTAAAACCAGTTTGACACCTCTGTTGTAGAAGATGGCTCTGTTTCCATGGTAACTCTCTGAAAACCCAAATGGGTCATGTATGATGACGATGAAAACATGACAAACTGCATTTTGCATCAATTATTGACCTGGATTAATAGAATTAGTGGACTAACATGTGTTAAACATCTTATATCTGCAGATAGTTGGTAACACCGGAGTCGATTTGGGTCTTTAGGGGTTAAACTGAAAAAAATTAAAGAACTGGTGCAGCCAAACATTTCAGAGGATGTAATGAAGCTTTGCAAGCAGACAATTTGAGCTGGATCTACCAAGTAAATAGAAGACCGAGGATAAGATAATCAGACAGGAGATTGAGGCGCAGAAAAGACAAACAACCAGGAAAACTAACTGAGTAAGAGGCTGACAGCTGGTGGGTGTTAGTACACAGGGGAGTGAAGAAGCCAACACACTGCAAGGAGATGGATGTCTATGAGTGGGTCAGGGTGGAGGTCTGACAACAAAGAAAATGGAGACTAGTCAGGTTGGGTCAAAAGTTAGTACCCAATGAAGTAGAACAATGGTGGAAACACAACAGGTGAAGTTCAAATACACAGGGATTAAATACTGGAAGGTCATTTAACATTCTCAACAGACCACACAGGGATCAGCAGAAAACAGACCAGGAACAAAGTGAGTAATTTATCAAACAGGTGAAGGTCTGGATCCCAGCAGGGAAATAATAAGTCTAGAGAGGCTGATGTGCAGGTACAAAATAATATGAGTTGTAAAGAGCTGACTTTTATACTGTAGCTCGACTGCAAATGAGCTTCAGGTTAGTCAGACTGATGGAGTCAGTTAGTGGGCATGACAGCAACTTAGAGGAGGAGAGAAAGAACCAGCAGCTAATGCATATCATAGACTAGAGAAGTGGAAAGACAATGGCCCTGATTTGTACTCGTTTTGATTTGGATCACTGCTCTAATTGGACTTTTGGAGCCTCTGTTTACTTAAAGGAGACTGAATATATTCATTTTTATTAGATTTTGGTTCATTTATTTTTGCCTTTCAACCCTAGTACTGTAGTTCAAAAAGTACACATTTTAACCCTCTAGGTACTGCAAGGTAAATAGTAGACCAATATATTGCCCAGCTAATATATCAGACTGATATTTATGTTTTTATTTTATTTTTTTTTATTCTTGTATCAGCATCAGTCTGTAGTATTGGCTGGCTCTTTTTCCCCCTGCTATGATTTACTAACAGGCAAAGTTCATGGGACCTCTGTGTTCTTGGAAATACTGTTACCTGTTATCTTGATGTTTATATTAGAAAAAAATAATTGAAGACTGAAGTGCACTGAACACTGAGCACTTTTGAATGAAATGCTAATTTCCTGTTCTACTTTAGCTGTCTCCTTTATTTAAAAAATGTAACCAGTACTTTAATATTATTTTCAATTCAATAAATGTTACTATAAATGTACTAGGGATGTCTGGATGAGTGAAAGTGTTAGGATATGGTGGAATGTGGGAAAGTTTATGCAGTGAAGAGGAAGGTAGACAGGGAAATTAACCTCCCCTTTCACAGCTTTTTATGAGCTAAATCAAAGGAAGGGCCAACAAGACAAAGGAGCCAAGGACTATATTTTTAGTTAACTCAATGTCTACTATTAAATACTGAGTCAGGGAAGAACAGGCAGCCAGACTTCACAAACTGACATGTGTTGTTTTCTTTAAAAAAAGACGATTTGTCCAAGATTATGTCCAAACCTTGAGCCTATTACCTAAGATGTTCAGTTCTCAATCAAACAGGACAGAGCAGTATGTGGGGTATGAAGAGGCTCATTTACAGCGCACAAAAACAACCTTTCTGTTGTCATTACTCAGAAATTAGGTTTAAGATGAACTTGTGGAGTGCATAATTACATTAAAAAAAAGCAAAATATCACTCCTTTAATACAATGTTACCTCATGAGCTTTGATTAAATATAATATACAGTTAGTGTTATAAAACTGTCAAAACAATTTTCACTTTATACATATTTCCATATAATAACTGTGCTTTAGAGTTCTGAATGACATTTCAGTTTTGAGATGTTTCTCTTGGGTTTCAGTAAGTTATTTTTTTTCCCTATTTAAAGGTGTCATTCCGCTGAAAACCACTTTTCCACGCTCCCTTTGGAATCTGATGGGTCATCCCAACTTACCAACACATGCTGCCATTGACAGTGGTTTGTCACCTCCACTGACTGCATACTGCATTCACAGAAAACAATAAGAGGAACGTGGGACCCAGAAAAAAGCCGCTCCATCTGACGTCAGACAGACTTTAGCATCATCCACGTGGGGTTAAGCCCGTCCCCTGCAGCAAATCTGAAGTACCATTAGCACTAGCATCTACAAGAGAAGACGGAGCCACAGTACTGCTGCACAAACTGGGAAAAAATGTCGGCTCAAACTGTTTCATGTGCTCTCTGTGGACATAAAGCCTTGTTTTTTTCAGAACAAGCAATGGCACGAAACCTAACTGGATGCTACTTGGGTAAAGGTAAATACATACACAGCAAGAGGGGAGGGGGGGGGGGGCGTTGCTTCATACATTCTGCGCCAATCAGAGACGCCTTGTGACTGCATCATGAGGAAGTACCGGCAAACTCTGTTGTTCCACCTCAAGTCATTTTTCTACCGTGCAAAAACAGCTGGACACAAATAAATAAAACCAACACACGATGTATTCCATAACAATGGAGAACACAGTAATATTAATAAAATAACCATAGAATGACAGCTTTAAGATACCATTTATACTATATCGAGCCAGTCAGTAAAAATGTAAATACTGTATAGTCATCAAATGTCTATCTTACCATGTCAACACCAGGGCTAGTCAAACAAAAATGTTGACATTAGAAAGTGTTTAACCCACAAAGACCCAAACATCCACTGTTAGTCAAAAGCATCTACTGATCTAAACTGTTGATCCATTAATTCTATCAGTACATGGCAATAATTGGTGAAAAAAGCAGTTATTCATTTTTTCATGGTCATGAAATGGATGTCCAGAGGTGTTTTGTAGTTCCCCTGGAAACACAGCCATCATCTACAACGTTGATTCACCAGTAAAACCCATTGAGCTGGATCACTGACAGTGGATGGACACACTGGTTTCATGTTCAATTAATGACCGATTTTACTGAGAAAGTCGCTAAAAAGGCAAAATGTCTTCATTTCTTTTTTGTTTTGATATAATAACCTTTGAATTGACTGTGAGCATTTATGAACATCTGCATTAACAGTAAAACAACATAGGGAAACACACGATTTCCACTGAAAAACATGCAAAATCCAGAGGATAATATTATAGTAAATGGTGATAAATCACTTAAGAATGGTTAAATGAGAGAAAAATGCAATCATTAACTGCCACAAAATTCACACATTGTTCAATAAAAAGGCAACCCACTTACAATGAGTCCACTGTCCACCAGTTGAATAAATTGTTAATAATCATATAAGATGATATTTTTAAAGTAGATACATAACCTTTTGACCTTTGCTTTGACTAGTATAAGTTATGCTACATAGTAAAAAACAGGATAGGAAACTATTTGCAGGAGTAAAATTAAGATAGTGGAGTACTAGGAATGTCTGGATGAGTGAAAGTGTTAGGATATGGTGGAATGTGGGAAAGTTTATGCAGTGAAGAGGAAGGTAGACAGGGAAATTAACCTCCCCTTTCACAGCTTTTTATGAGCTAATTCAAAGGAAGGGCCAACAAGACAAAGGAGCCAAGGACTATATTTTTAGTTAACTCAATGTCTACTATTAAATACTGAGTCGGGAAAGAACAGGCAGCCAGACTTCACAAACCGACATGTTTTGTTGTTGTCAGGGACAGGAACGAGACCAAGAGCTCTGTATTTGATTTATCAATGCTGCTTTGTTAAATAAATACATTAAATTGAGGCTGACAGATTCTAGTAGCTGTATAAAGGAAAATGAAGGGAGAATCTAGACACATAGAATAATAGTTGAGTAAATGGTGTTTCTCCAGACA
This sequence comes from Siphamia tubifer, assembly GCA_020466265.1. Lineage (NCBI taxonomy): Eukaryota > Metazoa > Chordata > Actinopteri > Kurtiformes > Apogonidae > Siphamia > Siphamia tubifer. Next base: position 26,726,231 of record CM035788.1, on the reverse strand, counting down.
AAACCTATATGTATGCAGACTGTATGCTACAGTATATCATCAGTATCACTGTCATCACTTCTCTGCAGACCGAAGGCCAACCTGCAGGGCTGAAAGTGAAACCAATCGCCAAGTGGCAAACATGGTTGTTTATTGAATGGCCAAAGGGGTTGACTCCAAAAATAAGTCAGTCCACCAGTTCCTGCAGAACCCCGTGTTTAACCCTTTGATGCATGAATTATAAGAACCTCAGCCAAGATCTTTTTCCCAAGTGTTTTTATTCCTCATGTGATTGAAATCTTTTTAATGAAGCTCTTTTTTATGGAGTTACAAAAATGTCCACTCAGTTGAACAACATGTTGTATTAGAAAATTACAACAATATCAGATATAGATGTAATGTTTTATAGAAATGTTTGTTCTACTTGGAGTTTGGGTCTGTGATAGAGTGCTTATAGTCACAGGTCAGACCTGAGTAATTTGCAAACAGAGACTAAGAACCTCAGGCCTCTGATTGGGAATGGGTAATCTACAGCATGACACAGCTGCCTCCTGGTCGACACCCCCGAATGATATTTCCCTAAAGCAGAGAAGGTGTTAAAAGCTGCTCGCTGAAGACAACAGGCCAGTGTTGTGTGTGTGTCTGCAGCTGCATTTATCACACGTCACTCAAGACTCAGACCACCGACTTATCAGACAAAAGATTCCTGACTTCTGTATCTTTCTGAAATAAACTGTAATATTGTAACTAATTGTAAACTATATTTGTGATATTGAAATAATGAAAAGACTCAAATAAAGTTAATCTTACTAGGTCCGCTTGGTTGGCCAAATATCTCAATTAAGTAGGGTTTTAACTATGCTTAATTATAAAATATTGGTATAATATATATATATATATATATATATATATATATATATATATATATATATTTTTACTAATACTATGGGTTTAAGTTTTGAAGCAAAAAAAATTTGTATTTAAAATGCAATATCAGAACGCTATGAAATAAAACCATTTTAATGTAGTTTTTGTTTAAGAAGAGACTGTTAATTACAGTCTAATAACAATAAGCAAGTGTAAATAAAGCAGATCAGGTATTAAGAACAGTCAAAGTACAGTAATGGTATGAACTGACTGATATGGAATTAAAACAACAATACCCATGAATATATATTTATATATATATATATAAATTTCATACAAGCAGAGGTCAATTTTGTATTAGATTCAGAGGTGCCAAACTATGGAATCAGGTCTCACACATAGCTAGAAACTGCACTTCACTAAAATGTTTTAAGAGACTCCTGAGAGTATTTTCTTGAGATGTATTAACTAGTTTATTTCATAACTCTAGATACTTTATTTTTTTCTTTAAATTACTTCTGTTGATCTAATTTAATCCCATATGTGCATTTATTTTTACTGATCTTTTGTTTAGTTTTCTGTTTTGTGTTTAATTATGTAGGCCTATGTATTTTATTTTATGTACTTTTGTATACCTTGGTTTACATTCTACTTGGTGGAGGCTCCTTATAAGCCTATTAGGCTTTCTGTCTTTTCCAGCACAGCACATTAAATTGTATTTGTCTTTTGCTGTATATTTTAAATTGTGTGAAATAATAATAAAAAAAAAAATTTTAAATTTAAAAAAAAAAAAAAAAAACAACTGTAGAAGAACTGTCCACTGTAGTGACCATTATGCATCAAATGGTTAAATGATTAACTTCACAGCACAAATAAACAGCTTTAGTGCAACTGGTCTTGGTTATTGGCAGTGGTCAGTGTGGTTGACAGGTGAGGACGGGTTGTGTAGGTGGTGCTATGCTGGTTTTGATTGACAGGTACTTCAGCTGCTGTGTCAGACATTTAGAACGGCTGTTGTTTTTAAGGACTTACCCATACAAGACATGGAAATATTTGGATTCATGTAAACAAGAAGATAAACTACTGTTGAAACACTGAGCTAATTTTATTGAAATGTCAAGATGAGATTTAAAAAATAATGACTTGAGAAAACATAAACCACATTTTACATGTACCTCACACCAAATGAATAAAATAACTGGGGATCATCTCAATTTACATTTTCCTGCACAGAGAGATAAGCAAGAGAAAAAGAAATTACAACTGCAGCTAATACTTTTCATTTATCTGCTCATTATGTCTTAAATGAATTGTGGAAATGTTCCTGGTATTCGTATCTTGAAAATGCAGTACTGATGTCTGCTTTGGTTAGTTAGTTAGTTAGTTAGTTAGTTAGTTAGTTAGTTAGTTAGTTAGTTAGTTAGTTAGTTAGTTAGTTAGTTAGTTAGTTAGTTAGTTAGTTTTTGTGGAACAATTAATCACTGCAGCTCATTTGAAAAGTGAGTAAAGTGACACTACTGTGACATTTACTGTTATAGAAAAGTAAATGGGATACTTCAAAACTGGGGAGTGTTATAGTAAATGTGGTAAATTACTGAAATGGATATTTTAATAAGTAAAAAATACACTTGTATTTCTCTTTTGGTTCATAACCCAGCCTGTTTGTGTTGAACCATGAATAAGTCCTTATGTCATCATCATCATCATCATCATCATCATCATCATCATCATCATCATCATCATCATCATCATCATCATCATCATCATCATCATCATCATCATCATCATCATCATCATCTACCACTGGTACCATGGAAATAAAAATATCAACACTAAAAGAAGGGTATTTCCACTTTCATTGCAGGTCTTTACTCCTGGTTCTATTTACCATTTTGTTCTCAACTTTTGCTGTTTGTCCTTGCTACTGGGCACATAGACGCACCTGACAATGATGGGAAAATAAGATGAGACACATTTGCTTATAAGTGACCCATTAGAATAAAAAAACACATTTGGTTCCATCTCATTAGTGTTGGTTAAATAACAGAGCGGAGATGACATCGTCATCTTTTATTTGAAAACTTTTCTCTGAGTAATTATGAAAGTCGTGATGCGATTGCAGAGACTGACGGTCAGAAACCAGAGAGGAGGAAGAACTAACTGCTGGACTTCTCTCTCCGTCAGCAGACAAGACGTCTCTGAATTAATAGGAGCTTAGAAATGAAATCCAATTTAATTTTAATAGCAGGCGGGTGGCGGGGGATCTGTCCGAGGGGAGACATTTGCTCCGGCAGTAAAGACTGATTACAAGTCTGTATGGTGGTAATGAATGAGCCTGAAACGGCGAGCACGGAGCTGTGGATGTCAAAGAGCTGAGGCAGAGAGGAGATGTAAGGCCACTGAACGCTCTGAAATATTTAAAGAAAACACATGTTGGATCCTGGAAGTCAAGTAGAGTCGTTAAAATTTACAATGAGCCCTGTCATCTCTGTGATGGAGAACTCAGGATGAATACCTCCATTAGAACTTCAGCACATCACCTCAGACCTCTGTGTCAGATACGAACAAACCCACCCACAGTCATCACCAACAATCCTCTTCATCTTCTGCTCTGTCCTCATCTTCTGTGAGGTGGTTAGTTCACATGTGAGATGATAAGTGGAGGTGACAGAATAGTAAGAATAAAATAATATTCTATACTCTGCATATTTATATTAGCCAAAGGAATGTGGGCGAGTACATCAGGTATATAGAAATTACTTCCAGATGTCATGGGCTGGAAGGTGGTAAAAGGTGAAGATGCACCAACCTGACTGCTGAGCATTGCCAGAAAAGGTTGACTGACTGATCAGCTGGCTCCTGTCAGGGTAAAAAAAAAGTGTGAAGAACACAGCGAATCAACTACTGACTATATTCTGTACTTGTGCAAGATGTAAAACAAGACAATGATGGAACAACTCGCTGTCAGTCATTATTGTCAGCAGAGGGCTGAGTAGTCAATGAGTGTTATTATTGTCATACTTGTTGAATAAATGGTTAATATGATTATACTGGCATTTTCAGCTCTCAGGCTTCTTGTTATGGAAGAAGAAAAATGTAGGAAAAATGTGAGGAGAAATTACACTATGCTAACAGTGCCAACACTGTTCATTTCAAGGAATGAATGAAGTCCAGAGAGAACACTGAGTGGTGCTCATTCGAATACAACATGAGCAGTTTGTAGCCAATTATAGGAGACAATAACACCTTGGCATATTTATATTCACATGGAAACTTCCCGTTTACTGAATCACTAGTCAACAGCTATCCCTCCAACAATCAATCAATCAATCAATCAATCAATCAATCAATCAATCAATCAATCAATCAATCAATCAATCAATCAATCAATCAATCAATCAATCAACCAACTTTATTTAAAAGGATCCACAGGGGAAGCCAAAGTGCTGTACACAAAAAATGAGTGAATCACATTAGTTGGACTGAACGACTGATAGTGCCTGATTACATAATGTTGAATCGGCTGAAAAGACTGTTCCGATCACACCAGATTGATTGTCACTGATCTCTGAAGTTGCCTGACCATCAAAAATCAGGTTAATGTGGTGACCAAAAAAAAAAAAAAGTCAACATGACCAAGGATAAAAGGACAGAGGCAAAAGACATGTTTCCATTAGTGTCACTTCTACCTGATTCTTCTCACTTTGGGGTGTTTCCACTATGGAAAAGGACCAGTGCCCATGGTACCCAGTCTTAGATTTTTTTTTATGTACTGGGCTGAGGTTCCAAGTGATCCTATAATGTGATGTGTCAACAGCATAAACACTGATTGGTAGATTTGTCTCTATATCGTTGTGTCGTCAACGTACGATCCGCCATTTAAATTTGGGATTTGTCAAATCACTGCACAATCTTTTTCGTGACCACGCCATTTTGTAGGGGTGTCTGAATCTTAAACTTAAAATAAAAAAATAAAATCCTAAATAATAAAATAATAGATAAATAATAAAGATTCAGACACTCCTACAAAATGGCGTGGCCAATGTATAGTGCACGATGTAGTGGTTAGGGAGTGATTTCGGACACAGCCTCAGAGTTACAGTAAACAGCAGTAGGTTAAATTCAGTCGTTCGTGATGTCATTCAAAATAATTACACTGTGGTTGGTTGTGGAGGTTGTCTTTGGTGGCTGACGAAAAAAATCTGCACGAGCTTGACCGTGCCTTGCGATGTCGTCCAGGTAGCAGGTATGATAGTATCTGTATGGAAACGCTCTCAAGAAATAGTTCCTGGTATTAGAGTAGAATGAAGTCGAGTAGAGCTGATACCATGTACTGTAAACGGGGCTTAAGACACTTGTTTTTTGCATTTTCCACCACAAAGGGTACCAAAATAACTGTCCAACATTGTGTCACTCTTCCCGTGGGCTGCCAACCACTCCAAAGCGATCCATGTGGGCAGAGCTAACCAGGCTGCATCCTGTTGATTGGTCGATAGAATCATCATTTCTGCACGACGGAAAGACAAAAGCAGAAACAATAACTCGCCGGTTAAATGTCCATTTGACAACGAGCGAGGAAAGAAAAACAAAGCCACATCTGGAGAAGGTTGTTTGTTTGTTTGATGTTTTGTTGAACACTTTTTCTTCATTGAATTTATTGGCGGGTTATACCATGTCGTGTAGCCATGATGTCACAAGGCTACATACTTTAGCCTTTACTTCATCCCGCCTACAATGTAAAATATAAACTCAAGTGAGAGCTCAAGATCTGAACTGTACGAAACCATCCCAATCTGCTTGGTGGAAACATGCTAGAACTTTACGTATCCCAGCACTATTGAATAAAAACTGATCAATGGAAGATTAACATATCAGTATCCTTTGTCCAGACGATCCAAGAGTCAACCCTACCATCTTTATTCCCTTTTGTTGCTGTAGTAAAGTGTTCAGATAAATACATCAATCTCCACACTTCACACTTGCTGAGTCAGCACTGGTGATAGTTTGGACTCAACCCACTATCATTCTGGAAAAGGCTTGCTTCTTTAATTAAATAACTCATTTGTCTTTCACTCAGAAATTCAGCAATATACCTTTGGGAACCGTTGGGGGAAGTTGTTTTGTTAAATCATTTGGATGTGGGGAAATTGAAACATATTACTATAATGACTAAATCCAAGCAAAACAAAAGACAAATATGTTTTTGTCAAACTTCCCATTGTCAGTTCGGAGGCGGTGTTTTTTTCCTTTCCCACAGTGAATGAAAACACTACATATGTAGACAGTGGAAGTGATAATGGAATCGTGGGCAATGGCAGTGATACTCATAATCTTATGAGTCACATTAAAGAAGTCTCACTAATTATGAGATTTGGTTATATTATACTTGCTCCATCAGAACTGATTAAATAACAGAAGTTACCTGAAATCCTAGTCGTATACACAATAACTGTCAAAGTTCCAAAAGAAGAAATCTAATGTTCTACAGTAAAAACAGCTCAATGAAATAGTTTTCAACCTACTTGTTTTTACAATGTCATGTTGACATTGAACCTGTAAAGATGCAAACAGTAAACTAGTGACCACAACTATACTGTTTTAAACTGTTTAATAGCTGTTGTTCCACTAAATCCTATCAATATGTTGAAATAATTACTGTAAGCTACAGTTTGTCATCTTTTCATGGTCATCAGATATGACCTATTTGAATGTTCAAAGGCTCCATAGTTACCATGGCAACACCAACATCTTTCACAATATTGATTCAAAAGTAAAAGCCATGTAGTTTGACAACACTTTAATAGAAGAATAAGAATAATATACGAAAAAAAAAATTCATATTCGTTTTTATGGGAATTGCATGATGAATGAATGAATTAAATATAGGAAAATGCATGATTTTCACTTAAACTCTAAATCACATAATATAATATAAGAGTAAATGTTGATAAATTACTTAAGAATTATCAAAAATAGAGAAATATTTATTTGGAAACTGCCACAAAAGTAACAGTGTTTCTTTATGAGTTAAATATGCCTAAATATGACAACTTAAAACAATAAAAAAATATGTAAGTTACTGTGGGTTTTATAACATCTGACTTGTACAATCTTAACTAAAACTTTTTAATGTACCTTTTTACATGACATAAACAGCTCCAACACAAGCCAGTCTTTTTACTCTGCCAAGGAATGAACGGTGATGTAATGTTCTGTCTGTCTGTCTGTCTGTCTGTCTGTCTGTCTGTCTGCCTGTCTGCCTGTCTGTCTTTTAAGAAGATAACTCAAAAATTTATGGACAAATTTTAAATACATTTTCAGGAAAGATTTATACTGGCACAAGTAACAAATTATTACATGTTGATGGTGATCAGTGGAGGTATGTGGGGGGCCACATGTGTTTCATTCAGTTGGTTGGGTCAGACATGAAAGGGGGACGGGGGCTCATCTGCTTTGGTGGAGTCTGTGCACTGTGAGTGGTTTTATTTGTTTCCCTTGTCAGAGCAGAACAACTTGCTTTGAATATATTATCCAACAGGTTCTGTTTGACACTGACAATGCCTTTGAAAAGCCTCTCACATATACCAATAATAGGGACATTGCTGTAGAATAAATGTCACTAAATTGTCTAGAAATGTCAATATTCCTGTCAGTTTTACGTATGTTTTTGGATTTGTGCATCCAATCTTTGCAGCACAGACTCTCGGCTTTCACATCATTGGTGTTTTGAGTCTGCAGGGATTCTTTGTCATACTTTATGATGACATTACTGTGTGAACACACAGCATTTTATATGGGTATTTTATTCATTTAATTAGGCTTTATGCTTTGCCATTGTTTTCAGAGTGGATGGTGTATATGAGCACTAATTACATTCTTACCATTAATTTGTAAATTATTTAGTGCTAATATGGTAAAAAAAAAAAAATGTTGTCTTGAAAGGGTTGTTTTCATATATTAATAAAGAGTTATTATATAAACAATACTTGTTCCTGAACTGAAATTGGCCCCAAATGTGAAGACTTTTAAATCAAAAAACCTTCCTCTTTTCATGTGCGTATGAGTAAACGCTTTTCAATCTTGTCTTTTAAATGCATTTTTATGCCTCTGTGAAGTATTTTGAGTTCCTTGGTGTATGAATAGTACTATACAAATAAACTTGCCTTTTCTTCTTTTCTGCAAAGATGGTTTAAGGAAAGAAGTAAAGATGAGAAAATATTAATTGCTGTCTTCATATACACTCAAATTTGGACATTCAGGATAAAAGATTCAATTTATAAAATAATATATTTTATATATTATAAAATAAGTATCGTGTGTTATTGACATTTACTGACAGAATTTCAAAGCTAACAGCATTGAATGATGTTTCTACTGCAGAGAAACAGGAGACAGGTAAACACGAGGATCCATCTGAGAAATCACCAAAAAGCAAAGGATTTAAGATGAAATGCAAATTGGTTTGACCCTTTTTGGCTTCACATTTACACAAAAAATAAATAATTTAGATGACCTAAAACAGACGCTATTCTCTAGAGTGTAATTTTCTTTAAACGAACGTCTTTGCCTTGTCAACAGGTAAGCCAGAGTTTCCAGTGAACATACTGATGCTGTGCTCCACTTTGTGTGTCAGTCAAACTGCTACATGCAAACTGGATGACAACAGTAATAGTTCCCTGTATGCCTTCTGGTATTTATAGGGACACAGTGGCTGTGTGTAGTAGCAGTATGTGGACAATACCTACTTACTTTTCAGCAAGCATTGGATATAATCTAAATGCTCCTGGTGTGTATGGAGGACTTACGGAGCCCCTAAAGGAACAAGAACAATCTTTTTTGGGGGGGTGTCAAGAAACCGTGTGCCCTCTTTTCAAAGCATGCTCTCACTTTATTGAGTCGTGCACTCGCATTGTGGACACATCTGACTGAAACCGTGTGCTCACTACTATTCAGTTGTGCCAACGTTATATATATATACACTCAACAAAAATATAAACGCAAGACTTTTGTTTTTGCTCCCATTTTTCACGAGATGGACTTAAGGATCTAAAATTCATTCCAGATACACAATATTACCATTTCTCTCAAACATTGTTCACAAATCTGTCTAAATGTGTGATAGTGAGCACTTGTGCTTTGCTGAGATAATCCATCCCACCTCACAGGTGTGCCACATCAAGATGCTGATCTGACATCATGATTAGTGCACAGGTGTGCCTTATACTGCCCACAATAAAAGGCCACTCTGAAATGTGCAGTTTTGTCTCACAGCAAAATGCCACAGATGTCACAAGCATTGAGGGAGCATGCAGTTGGCATGCTGACAGCAGGAATGTCAACCAGATCTGTTGCTCATGCATTGAATGTTCATTTCTTCACCATAAGCCGTCTCCAAAGGCGTTTCAGGGAATATGGCAGTACATCCAACCGGCCTCACAACCGCAGACCACGTGTGACCACACCAGCCCAGGACCTCCACATCCAGCAGGTTCACCTCCAAGATCGTCTGAGACCAGCCACTCAGACAGCTGCTGAAACAATTGGTTTGCATAACCAAACAATTTCTGCACAAACTGTCAGAAACCGTCTCAGGGAAGCTCAACTGCATGCTCGTCGTCCTCATTGGGGTCTTAACCTGACTCCAGATCGTCGCCGTAACAGACTTGAGTGGGCAAATGCTCACATTCGATGGCGTCTGGCACGTTGGAGAGGTGTTCTCTTCACGGATGAATCTCAGTTTACATTGTTCAGGGCAGATGGCAGACAGCGTGTGTGGAGTCGTGTGGGTGAGCGCTTTGCTGATGTCAATATTGTGGATCGAGTGGCCCATGGTGGTGGTGGGGTTATGGTATGGGCAGGCATCTGTTATGGACGAAGAACACAGGTGCATTTTATCGATGGCATTTTGAATGCACAGAGATACCGTGATGAGATCCTGAGGCCCATTGTTATGCCATACATCCATGAACATCACCTCATGTTTCAGCAAGATAACGCACGGCCCCATGTTGCAAGGATCTGTACACAATTCTTGGAAGCTGAAAATGTCCCAGTTCTTGCATGGCCAGCATACTCACCGGACATGTCACTCATTGAGCATGTTTGGGATGTGCTTGACCGGCGTATTCGACAGCGTGTACCAGTTCCCACTAATATCCAGCAACTTCGCACAGCCATTGAAGAGGAGTGGACCAACATTCCACAGGACACAACTGACAATCTGATAAACTCTATGCGAAGAAGATGTGTTGCACTGCATGAGGCAAATGGTGGTCACACCCTGAGTCCCCAGACCCCCAATAAAGCAAAAAAAATGCACATTTCAGGGTGGCCTTTTATTGTGGACAGTCTAAGATACACCTGTGCACTAATCATGATGTCAGATCAGCATCTTGATGTGGCACACCTGTGAGGTGGGATGGATTATCTCAGCAAAGCAGAAGTGCTCACTATGTAACGGACCGCAGAGAACCCAAGTGCAAAACAGGAGGCGTGCGTAAAAGTCCAAGCAGTATTTTATTCTCACACTAATCAGAAACACAGTACAGATGAGTGAGGATATGTCCCCTTTAAAGTCTCTCAGGGCTGGAAATTACTTATCCAGGCAGAGCACGGAAGATCTCCTCTGGTCTGGGGGCGAGACTGGAATCAGGTCGGTTCTGGTCCTAGGTCGGGGCTGGCGGCGGGTCTCGTAGTCGGGGTCCGTTCCGGGGTCGGGGCAGGCAGCTGGGATCAGGGTCGGTGTTCGTTCCAAGGTCAGGGCAGGCAGCGAGGGGCGTAACAGGGTCCGGTCCAGGTTCGGTATCAACAAAGGCAGGCAGAAATTACAGGCAGAAAACAGGGGTCGGACAGAAACAGGACTGGTACACGAGAAACGGAATACAGAGGTTGCGGGAAAATCAGAGGAACAGGTCATGATAATCTGGCAATGACTCAGGTCCGAATGCAGACATTTATGCTCCTCACCTGATGAGTTCAGCTGAACTCATCAGGTGAGTCACATCTAAATAATTGGCCAGGGAACAGAGCAGGGTGAAAGGTGAAACATAGAGCAGAGACACAAAGCAGAGAGACAGAGCAGAAACACAGAGCAGAAAAACACACAGACAGAGAGGAAAACAGAAAGTACAAGGTACAGAACATGACACACTATCACACATTTAGACAGATTTGTGAACAATGTTTGAGAGAAATGGTAATATTGTGTATCTGGAATGAATTTTAGATCTTTGAGTCCATCTCATGAAAAATGGGAGCAAAAACAAAAGTGTTGCGTTTATATTTTTGTTCAGTGTATATATATATATATATATATATATATATATATATATATATATATATATGTATATGTATATGTCAATTTGAACGCAAACAATTAATCATGATTGCTTTAAAATGTTAGCATGTTTTATAATTCGTGGCTACGATTTAGGTAAACGTGCGCACACTGTATTTTAATGAACAAGTGTCTTGGCATTGCAAAATGAAGACACGGTTTAATAAACTGTGCTCATGAGGTATATAATGGGCGTAGCACTGAATTACAGCGAGTACACGACATTAGCAAATTGAGGACATGAGTAAATCAAGCACATGATTTAAGTAAACAGATGCATGCTGTATTTTAATGAATGCACATTTCTGTTAAATGAGAGCGCACTTTCCAAAGCAGGCGCACACTTTCTTGACACCCCCCAAAAAATATATTTATTGGTCCTTTAGAAGCTCCTTAAGGACTGAGCGTGCCATATTAAAAAATAAATACAGAAAAATAAAAATGTGCCAAACATTATAATATACGGGTATAAATAAATTAACCTTGAACATTGAATAAAACAAGGTAAAGGAAATAGATGAGACATTGATAGATGAGACATTGTCCACTGATGTCACAACCAGTTCCAACACAAAAGATTCCGACACAAACTTCACCAAATCACATGAGTATGCATGAATTTTACAAACTGAACAGTATAAACTTTCGTAAAAAGTAACTTTAACAACTTGAATCGTGCAAATATGAAACTACCGACCAGCTGCTGCAAAATGTAGATACACTTTTACTTTAACGACTAGATTAACGACATAACGTTCAGTCAGACAACTCATGTTTGAAGTGAGGAGAATATTTGGACTATGAGCTCATCACTCCATGCAGGTATGTTTACACACAGATATTGGGAAGTAAACATCTTCCACCGGAGTGCACAGGTGGATGCTGGGACGGCGATGGGAGCTTAAAGAGCAGGCAGTGTTGCAGGACAGGAGCTGCATTGTCATGTCAGAGGGAGAGCTGGCTCAAATAGATGCCAAACCTGGAGGGTGTGTACCGCAGATAAAGTGTGGAGAGAGAAGCGTATCACATCCAAATGGAGCTTGAGTGAGAGTTGAGTGAGTCAAACTAGTAAAAACTACTAGTAAAAAATGTAAATCTTACCAAGGCTTCTCATCAAAATATCTCATCATGCTTAAAATAAGATTCAATCATTAGTGTGCTTCAGTGGTTCTCAATCTTTTTCTGTCGGATGCCCCTTTGGAGGAGAAAAATCTCCAGGTCCCCCTCAACAGTGGTGTAATTAGCCTATAATTTTTCTTGAAATAAACATCAATATTCTTTTAGCTTTTCCTTGAATAACTTGTTGTGCAAATAAAAAAATAACTTAGGATTTTGCTTGAACAATAAACTCAACACGACTGCTCCCTGAGGCAGTATTTTTTTCAAATAAAAATAGGAAATGTGCAATTATCTTACAACTATGGCAATAACGTTGTTGCATGACATGAAACTGAATCCAAGATGTTCCAACACTAGAACATTAGTTCCACCAACCACGTGTTCTAACATGAAAAAAAGACATCCAGGGGTGCCTTCAATGACTTTGACATTGTTTATTGTCAGTTTTTGCATTTCACAAATTCATCCCATGGCCCAGATTGGTCCCTTTGATGGGACAGTGTTGGCCCGCAGGCCATATATTTGACACCCGTGTCCTAGTAAATACTCATACTGTACATTTACATCATAAATATCTTGAACTTCTACAGCAGTTTATTTTGCTGTGGACTATAATTCTACGGAATGCTGGTGAATAAAATGTTGCACTGTAATATATTCTAACGTTCAAACTCAACAGGTGTTGTTTTTTTATTATTATTACACTTTATTATTATTTTTTTAATTTACATTTTTACACTGATTTTATCTACATGCCGTTCTCTACATCCCAGTGGTTGTTGTAACTGATGACTGATAATAATGAAGGTAAATTCTTCTTCAGATGCTGAGGTGGGGGTTCCTTCATTACATCTATTGGCGTTTTAATTAAACCTCACTTACACTATGTGAGTAGATTTAATTTGTGCTCGGTGTGTGTCTGTTTCCCACCCCTCTCTACATCTGTTCCCATCAGATTTGTAAATGAGATAAAGAGCAAACTAATTATAGAGGTTACCTCTAATGCTTGAATATATTTAAATTAATAAAGTCATGTTGTTTTATTTGAGATGTTGTTTATCAGTAAAAGATGCCTATTAATAAAGATGTTTGAATAATGAAACCGCATGTCCCTGTCAGGACTGCAGACAGTGCATGATGAGAAAAGAGATGTATTCTTTATCAGCACACGTACATATGTATGTTTAAGAAGTGCTTAAAAGAAAGAAAACGTCATATGGAAAAAATATATTTTCAAAACAGTCAGTTGTGATGTTGGATTGTTGGTTTCTACAGACCTAAGCTTATCCTCACATGTTACAGGGGTGACATTTTAGTTCAGTGGCCACATACAGATAATATCCTCCTTGTCCTCTATAGCAGACAAGTGTTTCACAGTTTTAGTTAAATTAAAATGCTGTCCGTCAATGACATTTCATGAAGAAATGTGAATATTTAATGTAAAAAATAAAACTTTCTTGGGTTTCAGGAGGATATAATATCAAATGGCTTGAGCCACTAAAATAAATTTACATCTACAAAGTTACCTAAAAGATCTGATTGGGTTAGGGTTAGGGTTTTTCTCCCAATGTTCCCCTTTTCTGACCAAGGACAGCAAACTCCAGGTTATTTTTTGTCTTATAAGACTGTCCTTTAAGATGATCCCATGGTCTGAGGTGTGTTAAGGCTGAATTTTTCCCCATAGTTGGTTATGAAACAGATCAGGGCCGACAATCATAAATATTTAATTTTTATAGTACATTTTAGGAAAAAAAATCTGATTGACACAAACAAGCTGAAATTTATTAAAAAAAACCCCAATATTATCATTATATTTGACCACTGCCACCGCTGCCATAGTGCAATAACTTGAAATTCCATGTTTTCCATATCAATTTCATATCTAAAAAAAGACTAATAGTTGATTTTTCTCTTGAATATAATGTAGTGACTCTGTACACGTTCATTGTCTTTTCACCATTCCCCCCCGGTGTCCCTTTTTTTCTTTAAACACAGATTTACATGTGAATGACTTTGCATGTTTGTTTACTTCAAAGCATTTGTGGTTCAAGTAGTGATGTCAAAGATGCTGAATGTCTTTTTTGTGTCTAAAGCAGTGATGGAGCTGACTCTACATTACAGATTAAGCAGCTGTTAAGTGTTGAGCAGCACTCAGGAATCTCTTACAAACTCTTTTATTCTGTCGATGTGTGCAGTTCTTATTTCTTTCACAGTGATGACATTAGTCTGCAGTAATTTCCATTCTGTAAAACACGCTAAAACATTTCACTGAATGGACTGCACTTACATACCACATTTTCTATACCTTCATTTGCCCAAAGACTTTTACCTCACATGCACCCATTCACAAACACAAGTCTCCACTAGTACTGCCTCCACTTGACTCAGTATTCCTAGAGAGCATTTTCATTACAAGATAGAACTGACTTTATAATACCTGGTCATAATAGTGCTGCAGCTTGTACTTCCATGTCATTTGCTCAGTGAATTGTTGATAAACTTTTTAGTTTTGTGTCATTGGCCATCATGCTGGACAATGTTTTAGGAAGTATCTGCTTCAGACACTAAATCTGCTAAATCTTATATACTTTAATGAAATGAATCGGAAAACAAATGACAAAAGTGCTGGTTAACTTATGTTTTTAATGGTGTGTTATTCCAAATATATGGTGGTTTATTTACATGTATACAATAGATTTGTAAATATTCCACTAGAAAGAACCTGTAAAGTGAATGGATCATAATGTGCACACAGTGTTTTGAAGTAGATCTGGTAGATCTCAGACCAATATTACTTTGGAGTCAAACCTATTCTCTTGTTAATTCTAGGAATTTCCCATTTTCACCCGAGACTTATCTTATAAACTTGAACAATGTGTAAGACTTGAGGTTCCGTTATCAGTAACATACGTGATAAAATGTCATTAGTTTTATTCTGGAAGCATTTCATTTATAGACCAGTGTATGTACCACACCTGTAAACCAGAAGGTCACATAGACAACTGTCTGACCAACCAGTGTCTGTAGGGGTTACTGTACGTATATGTCATATTTTAATAGCGCTCAGAACCTGGGCATAGGTGACGGCAAAAAACACCCGGTACCAGATTCCAGGTCCTTTTTTCATAATGTAATGCAAAAAGCCTGAGCCCAGACCGGTGGATAATAATACACCAGTAAGTGCCATGCAAGGCACTGCCAGGTACTACTGGGAGCCAGTAGAACCTCAGTGTCTCACCACAGGACGCTTCAATGTGTGGACAGTTGGACACGCCATTTGAACCACTAACCCTTCAGTCACTGGACAACCCACTCTACCATCTGAGCTGCAACAGCCCGACTGAAGGCTATAGTGCAAACTTTTGATCCAAGTAAAATAATGAATAAGACACGAACATCTATCACCACCCAAAACCATCTACTGATCTAAACTGTTAAATCACTGTTGATCCACTAATAATCCTATCAATACATGTAAATAATTGGTGTGAAATACAGTTATTCATCTTTTCATGGTCATCCTATTCAAATCTGATCAATTTGGACATTCAGAAGCTTTGTTACCATAGAAACACCAAAATCTTCTACAACATTGATTCACCAGTAAAACCCATGGAGTCGAACCCATGGCAGTGGATGGAGACACTGGCTTTGTGTTCAGTTAAGGAGAGACTGTACTGTTTTCTCTGTCATATAACAGCCCTCAACATTAATCTGACATTTTAGGAACATCTTAAATTAATGATTTATACTTGAAAAAAAAATACAGAGGATAATATTACATTTACATTAACTGTATTCATGCTCTCATATCCCAGCAGATAGTGTGTGTGTGTGTGTGTGTGTGTGTGTGTGTGTGTGTGTGTGTGTGTGTGTGTGTGCTATATGACAGAAACACTGGGGACTCGTCAAATCGGGGCTCCATTGATGCTGTCTTTTTGTAGTTGTGGTGTACATGCTTAACTTCAGGTAAACTCCTGGTACTCTGGTTTAATTAGTTTAACTTAAACCTGCTGTTCTATCACAGAGTAGATCAACTCCTAATTTCAGGTTAGATTCCAGAGTTTGTAGAACCTGTGTGTTGAAACCAACCCCTGATGTGTTTAGGTAAACATTAATAAACCTGAAAATGAGGAACAAAAAGTCTTAATTGCAGGGAGAAGTTAGAGGAACAGACAGAGGAAGAGGGAATTGATTATATAATTTGAGTAAATCAAGGAGGAAGTGGGGGTTGTTGTTGTTAGCTGTGGGCAGATTAATTGCAACACTTGATTTTCCTTTAAGAGACACACACCAAAGGTGTTGAATGGCAGAGGGGGGAGGTGACCACTGACATTTTCCCCAAGTAGTAACAGTGATGAACAGTGACCTCAGACCTCAAGCCACCGTGTCTCATGGATATTTAATTATTCCAATTAATTACAATTAATGAGCTAGTCTTCCCTGAGCCCTGCGGACGTACTGAGCATGCTCTAATCTGTCAGACACTGGTTCTCTGAAGAAACAGCAGTGCGATATAAACATTTGTCATCATATTTTCATATTTTGGTTTCCAATTTCTCACGCCATGAAAATTTTCCAAAAAACTGCAACTGCCATTTATGCGCACAAAAAAAGTTACTCACACACTGATTAAATGAAGCTTGGAGCAGAAAAAAACTAAGTGATTCATCATCTAATATCATTCCCCAATCCTATCATAAAAAAAAAAAAAAAAATTTTTTGATACAAAAATTGTCTTATGAAAGTCTGAACATGATCTTTCAGTTTATTAGAATCTGAAAAGTTGTTAAGCTGAAATTAAATCAAAGTAATAGCTGTTGGAAGCTAAGCCTAATGGTGTATCCCCTAATCCAGCTATATTGGGCGAAGACAGTGTACAAGTGGTAGGGTACTAATGCATATGCTAATGCGACTCTGATTGTGATTGGACCCAAATGCCCGACTCACACCAGCAATGACAGTTTAATAAAAGTTTATTAATAGAAAAATAATCAGTTTGATCTGGTATGTGGTCCGCGCTGCTTTGGGGCTCCTCTCCTTTGTATGTACAGCACACAAACACAGAAGTTAGGCAAAAAACAGAAAAAAAAACACATAATAAAAATCAGTCCAAAGGAGAAGGCAAAACACATACTGTTGAGCAGAAAAAGGTCAATCTAACAGTGAGACGTTAAATGCACTCCAGGTGTGTGGTGCCAAGAGCAGAGTCAAAAAGCAGGCAAAAGGTCATGAAATGGGGAAGTGTAAAACCAGATAGAGAAGACCAGAATCCAAAAACCAAGAGACAAAACAGGGTCAAAGCCAGTAGATGAAGACAGAATGAACCACTCATAAGTTAACTACCAAGGCCATATAACGAACTCGCACACTTCTGTGACAAACAAGAGGTATA
Organism: Siphamia tubifer; assembly: GCA_020466265.1. NCBI lineage: Eukaryota > Metazoa > Chordata > Actinopteri > Kurtiformes > Apogonidae > Siphamia > Siphamia tubifer. The sequence goes on along the minus strand of CM035788.1, from coordinate 26,708,535 downwards.
TATAGGGGAAATAACATGAATGGGTGGACTGATTACAGGGGCGGAGCCAACACCAGTGAAGGAGCAAAGTGAACATGAAGCCGCATAGCAAAATAAAAGACCCACGGCTCCAACAATGACAAAAAACACAGAATGACATACAAAAAATAAAAGAAAAACAAGACACAAGAACTAAAGCTCTTAATATGTGATTTAAAATATCATTGGTGCTGAATAATTGCTGAAATTTAAATCATTTGTTCATCTATAGTTGTTTTTCCTCCTCTTTATGAACACACAAATATTCTATCAGCTGACGTCAGCTGCTGTGAACTCAGACCATGCTTTTATGGCTGTGTTATTTCACTGTCATTAAGTGAATCAATGTGACCACAAAGGTCTGTAACTTCACTTTGTATCTACCATTGATCAACATTTAGTGTGGTCAGTCACCTGCTTCACTAAATGATCATTTACCACGGTTTTAAAAACCATGGCAGCTTTATCATCATGGGTAGCTGCTATGTTAAAAATATCAAACGCATTTAGATGAAGATTTCATTTCATAAGACCAAAACTTAGGTGAATTTGTTTTATATTATTTCTCCTATAATATAATGTTTCTAATATTTAATTTAGAGCTTAACCCCTGGTCAAAGTTTTGTTTCATCCTTAAAAAGCTGTAGATTCTGAATTCTAGGTATTTTTGCCCCTATATATGTAATATTTTTCTTAAGAATATTTCCAAATTACCTAAACATATCATTATTACTTACAGAAATGCTTTCTGACATTATGCCAAAGAGTTCAATCTATTATATTGCAGAGATGTCACTGTGAATGTATGTGACCAAAGAGTGAGTAGTGAGTCATTACAGCCTGGAGTCTGTTTGGAATCATCCAAAAAAAAGGTCAGAACTGTCATAGTTTAATCTGAACTATGGATCAACAAACAGCAACAACTCAGCAAAGATAAAAGAATAACTTTATGTTCATAAATTCCATAATCTGCACCAACAGTGAATAACAAATGTGGCAGTTTAAGCATCAAACAGTTACTTATTTCACTGTATTTAGGATGTAAACGATGGTAATGCTTGTAACTTTATCACTTTGCCACTTTCTTTGACTCTAAAAGTTGTTTGTCATCATTAGCCTTGGCATCAGTGGGACTCATTACTCCTCTACTGGTCACGTTCATTAGTAATGCACAGTGGCGTGCAGACATTTTTTTTGGGGGGGGCAAGTGCTCGGGGGGGGGGGGGGGTTGTGCACGTGGAATCTGTAATAGTGTGAGATCAAAAGAAAAAACATTACATGCACCTGTGTTAATTTCATTGACGAAAAAAATGTTTGTCATAGTATTCGTCAACGACCTAGACGATGACAAAAAATAGAGCATGCTTTAGGACAAAAGTTATTTACATTTTCATTGACGAATAAACATGTGACTAAAATACTTTACCTATTTTCATCTGCACCATATCTCTCATCTCTGTCCATCCATCACCAAACAATACTGCAGTTGTGGACCATAGCTTTGTTACATCCTGCCTTGACGACTGCTTATTTTATTTACTGCACAGATCCAACATAAAGTGCAACTGGTTCCAAACTCTGCTGCTCCAATCATTACCAGAACCCCCTTCATAAGTCACATCACACCTGTCCTACAACAACTCCACTGACTTCCCAGGTATCAACTATAAAGTGCCACTTCTCACCTTTAAGGCCATAAACAACCTCAGTATCTCACTAACCTCCATATAAACATTGCCACCCACACTCATCATCCTCCACTGGAATCACCCTCCCACCTTCGCACTTGACCATCATGGGGTCCAGAGCCTTCAGCTGATCTCACCCCCACCTTTGGAACGCCTTCCCAGAACAGAAAGACTTCAGACTCTCAGCTAAAAATGTTTCTATTATTCAGTAACTTTTCGGACAAGCCTACTCTATCCCATAATTCTAAACATTTCAATTCTGCCATTTTAATGTTGCTCTGTACGATGACCTTGAGTGTCCTGCGAGGTTCTAATAAATAAAATATATTTTTATTTTTAATAGTATTACTATAATAATCTTTACAAGGTATTACAAAGTAAACCTGCAGAAAACCTGTAGACTGTAGTGTGACTTAAGCAGTTACAGAGATCAATAAACTTATTCTATGTATGGAAAGTAGTACATTTGATATATATGGATATATTATAGAAAATAATGACCGGACAACGCCGATGCGGTCAACCATCGGTCCATAGACCATAGATATGTTGATATGTATAAAAATATTCCATACATTGTATATTGTATGAAACAAAATGAGTATTTTGTATAGTGTGCATGTTATATTGTATGGTGTAAATTTTTTTGGTTTTAATTTAATCTTTATAATGGCTCAAATAATTTTATCATTAACCTCTAAACAGGGCTAAACAAACACACATACACACACGCTGACTCAGTATGTGTGTGTGTGTGTGTGTGTGTGCTGGTTTGATGACTGACACAACGAGCTGAGAGCAGCAGATCACTGAGCTCAGGTAAAGACAGCAGCAGCTGGATGAAGGCGAACAGAACACCTTCAGCTAATCCTGTTCACCGTGTCGGACATGTCTGTGAAGGATTTGGCCCTCAGTGGCCTCTGTTCTACAGAGAAAGTCTGCCTGAATCAGAGGATTACATGCTGCTGTAGGGACGCTGCCGTCAGCACACACAGACTGAGCTGGATGTGATTGGACAGAAGAAGAAGAATTTATATCAGATTTAACAGGCTCTAATTTACATCAAAACAGCTTCTGTAAGCAGACAACTCAATCCACTGAGAGCTAAAACCAGGACAGACACAGCAAAGTTCAGGATTTATTAGAAAATACATAGAAAAGCAGAACAGCTGATGGGTCAGTGTGTAGTGAGAGTGTCACATCAGGTTTTTATCTGTTACAGTAAATATACACTTGAGCTGCAGCACAATGAGATATTCCTTTATACTGAAAGAATGAGAGTAGGTCGCTCAAAGGGTGTGGAGAATCATTTTAGAGACTCATTATATACGTGTGTGTGTGATACAGTATATATTTAACGTATATGTATGTATCCAATATGTGTGTGTATATATATATATATATATATATATATATATACACACACACACACACATATGGGACTGGTTGATATAAGGTGCGAAAGACTCCATATTTATGGGTAACAATACTCTGTATTTTCTGCCTCTCTCCTCCTTCTGCAATAAACAGGAACGGATCATTTATCCCCTGGATGATGGATCAGCCACTAAAGGAATCTAACATCTTTCATTCTGGGGTTTGTTGGAAGGAAATTCCTGCCTGCTGATATTCTCTAACATACAAAGGGTTGTGCACAGTATATATACAAAGTTTAATAAATATGTAGATAGTGAATGAAAATTAAATGACCATAAACTTAACACCAAGCAATTGTAAAATTGCAACAGAAAAAAAAAAACTAGGGCTGTCAAATGAAAGCATTAATGCAGATTAATCTGTTCAAGAAAATAACAACTAACTAACTCATCTGCAGCACAGAATGAAAATGACTCCCACATTTTTAGTTTTAAAGTCATTTTTGCTTTTGCTGACCATAAGGGATTATCCAAAACAAGGAGAACGTGGGCTGCAAAAACACGGGCTACATTCAGCCTGATTTAAGCTCCAGGATCATATTAACAATAATATCATAATACCTAGAGATAATTCCAGTTGTTCTTGTAAAAAATAAACCCTATTAAATTATGAAAATATTTACTTTTATAAACTATCCAAAAAAAAAAAGATCTGAATAACCAAGGGGGAAAAAAATTCTCAGGAAAAATAATTGCAATTTTCAAGGGATAGTTCTGTATTTTTCACATGAATCTGTATGGGTTCACCGTCTTTACTCTGGTGCACCCACAGTGACCACCGACAGTGTCCTGTTAACCTAATTCTAGTCCAGTTTTGGTCAAAGTGAAAGTAGTCCCGGCAGGTTTCCTGGGGTCAAAACAGTATGTGTTTGAATGAGTGATTTATTTGCATAACAAAACTGTCACGGAACAAAAACTCGCACCTCGTAATTGCTTGGAGCTACTTTCTCTCAATAGCGATCAATGCGCATTGTCACTGCTAACTGCTGACATGTAAAATTATTTTCAAATCAAACCGAGTAGAAAATATGAAGTTTACTTTCTAGGTTATTATGCTTTTATTTTACTGTAGATCATACTGGTTTGTATGTGGAATATGAACTAAGATAACTTCCACAAACTCGACTGGAATTTTTGCACTTTGTGAATTCATCTAACAGGCCAGATTGGAGTCCCTGGTGGGCTGCATTTGGCCCCATGTTTGAGAACAGTGCCCTAAATCTTTTGCACAGTACAGTACATATTATTGACTCGTGTAGAGACTTATTTCTGTTTTGAGGATTTTCTGTGTGGACAAAAACCACCATGCACTGGGGAAATACTAATTCTGACTCCTCCACTAAACACTGTGATGTTATAAAAACATTGTATTTTCATCATTGGTTCTCATGCTCATTCTTACTTAAATAATGCAGACAGTAATCCATATTGACTGGCATAAATGACCAAAGCAAAGTGACTCCTTCACTGCAGACTGTGAAGAACCAGGATAATTCTCAGGTAGGTCAGTGTCCTCTGGCTCTGAACTAGATTCAGGCTCTGGTGGATGAAACCTGTGCAACTGCACACGTCTAATAGAGCTGTGATAGATGGAGCATGTAGATATACAGCTGCAATGGTACTTAGCACTTCAGAGAGGCTTAGGCAGCACATCACATACTTTTCTCAGACAAGATGACAACATAGTGTGTTTGCTACTGTTCAAAACAATAAAATGACTCTTATTTGTAATATTCATCTTTTTTATTATTTTTTGTTTGTCCATCTGTTTGTTAGCAACTTTATAAAAAAACTACTGGACCAATATAGATCCCATTAACGTTTGGTAAATGTAGGTCAAAGTTCAAGGTCACCAAAAATGTGTTTTCATATTGATCAGAAAAAAGGGCAAATCAGGACTTTCCTTTTCATTCCTGTATACTCAGTTTTACATATAGCTTATTTTTTCTCTCACAGTTGAAGTGGATTGACATCTGAACATTGAAGGATACATTTGAAGACTCTAAGTCACACAATAAAGGTCAAATTTGAATTTTGGACATAACTTTTGAACTATTCATCTTAGAGACTTCCAATGAGCACCAATATGCTGGTCTTTCAATTCTGCTTATTGTGTGTATAGATGTTGATCTATTGTTGACCCAAGAGGTCAGGGGTCACTGGGTCAATACCTAAAAAACTAAAATACACTATAACAAAAAAAACAAAAAAAACAAAAACAAGTGGAGATAGAGACTTGGTTACTATCAATGATAGAGAGGAAACCTGGAATGGGCACCACAACCTTTGACCTTGAGTGATCTTGAAAGGTCACAATCAAAGTCACATTATTTTAAATGGTTGTAACTCCAAAAAAAGTGGTGATAAGTACTCAGTTAACACATAGGGAACACATGCAGGCTGCACTATGACCTTTGACCTTGAGCAACCTTGAAAGGTAAAACCCATAGTCTTTTGCTGTGCCTGACACCACATGTTTTTAACAGAAATATAAAAGATGAGGACCTGATAGATTCAATGATAAATGCTTGAGTCGATCATTTAATAATAAACATTTGTGTCAGCCCCACTAAATGCAGTTTTTCTGTGTCCTCGGTTAATAGCATCTCTTGTCTGTAACACTTGACCGCTCCTTCATTTCTATTCATGAGCTTCTATTTGCGGCTGCTATTGTGAATAAATACCCAACATATTAATTTTAAAGCTCCACTCCCGACCTGCTGATACTGACAGAGTCTTTTCAAGTTCTTCATAACAATTAATGCAACATCCGATGAGTTCTGGAGCTTTTCACACTGAAAAGCATTGTGTTTGTAATCATTAGAGAAACATGATTAACAATAGCTGATGAAACGCTCATGTTTAGAACAGAAACATCTGCTGCAAAAGGTCTTGGATTTAGTGGGTGTAGAGTATCACAGTGGAAGAAAAATCTCAAAAGCTTCACAGTGACTAGAGAACGTGTTTGTGTGAAATGAAAGTAACTGTAGGAGATGTAAAAAAAAAAATGGAGGAAGAAAAGAAAAAGGAAAGGAATGACTGTGGTAAAAGGGGACAAACCGGAAAGGGCCATAATGATGTAAAAAGTGTAAGAGACAGAGGTTAAAAGACAATGTAATGAAGCGGAAAGAAAAGGGAAGTACAGTAGAAAAGGAAATTAATGAATCAAAGCAGCTGAGAGAGAATTTTTTTTAAGAAATAATGAACATAAGGAAAGATAGAACTGTAGTAGAAAACTGTACATTACTAAATGCAGAGTATAAAGGTGCTTTCCCAGCTAGCATGTCCATGAAAACTGTGGACAAACTCATATGGGACCCCTAAAGCAGCCCAAATGTAACCCTTCTGGGGCCCACACGAACATGCTGGCTGGGTTCACTCCTGTGCTGACACACTCAGTGTAGTTGACACTTTCCTACCTGTGCACTTCTTAGGGCTGCCTGGTCTCTTGCCGTGCATCCCTAGTTTACAGCTGAAGTTTTCCTCCCAGAATTCAGCAAACCACACATTCCTGCGGTTGTTGGACAGCGAGCGACTTTTGAAGTAACGATCGAATGCTGGCAGGAAACAACATATTATTAGGATGATATTGTTTCCTTCATCAGTGTGACCAAAAATCAGGTGGATCATGTGACCACTCACCATCCACTGAGGCCCGCTTTGGCAGGATGGTGATGGCACCTTCAGCCACCCGCTCCTGCTGCACCACCGGAGAGATTTTTGACCCCCAGCTGTCAGACCCCACCCACAGGAAGTGACCTGTCAGGTTGTTACGTTTGGCTGCATCCAGGATTCTCCTGTCAGGGTTAAAGGTCAAGATAGTTTAGGTATCCAATCAGAGCAGGGTATTGGTTCCTGCTCCTGGACATGGAATATATTCAGTTTTATTTAACCCGAAAACACCCTGTGCTCATTTTGTGGTACCTGTTTTTATTTTGTGACTTGAGAATATGAAAGATAATATAGAAACTTTTTTTTTTTACTCATGGCTAGTGAGTAACAAATTTATTATCAAAGCCATTTATTATCAAACAAATGTGTTTTCCCTTTTTAAATAATACTGACACCAGAAATGATCCAAATGACCTTGATCATAAGTTTAGTACATGTGTATTCAGTCAGGGTATGCAAACTTATGAACACAAGTGTAGATGTTCACTAAACTTCAAAAGGTCAGTCAAAGTCAACTTTATTGTCAAATATGCCATATGCACAAAATACAGCACAGAGGAAATGACATCCTCTCACCTCTTGTGCAAACGCGCAATAATTAAAAACAGAATACTAAAAAACCACTCGGTAACAAAGTAATATGTACAAGATATGTGAATATAAAGAAGTATAAATACAAAAATAGAATAAAAGATTAAATCTAATAGTGCAAAATAACAAAAAGTCAGGTATAACAAAACAACATGATATTACAGACAAGAAAGAATACAGTAACAAAAAAACAACACGACACAGTATTGCACCGTGTATAAAAATATCATATATTATTATGTAAAACAGAGAAAATTGAAGAAAAGGTGGCTTTTTCAGAAAATATACTATCAACTAAACATAAACTGTGTTCATCTACTGTCACTGATGCAGTTTTTACTGGTGAACTGGTGTTGTAGAAGATGACAGTAGTAACCACTGAACCTCTAAATGTCCAAATGGGTCATTTCTGATGATCATGACAAAAATGACAAACTGTATTTTCAGTTAATTATTTGCATATATTTATAGGATTAGAGGATCAATAGGTATTAATAGTTTGATCAGTAGATATTTTTAGTTGTCAGCTACTGTTTGAGTCTTTGGGGGTAAATGTAACAGGGGGGACACATGCAAATGATTAGGGGTTACTGTATACCACCCAGTATAAAACAGTTTATGGTATGTTCTGTAAATGCATCCACTGTGACTCTGCAACCCATTCTAACTTCCTATTCCACATCTTTCATAGAGATTCAAAGCTCACATAAAACACATAGTGAATGTCAGTATGAGGTGTGTGTTCATACCTGATGTCATCCTCATTGGCAAACATGACGACTGCTCGAGCGTTGGGTGTCTCCAGCAGACGCAAGATGATCTTATCAAACTCACCATTTTTTGGCTCTCGGGGAATCTTTAAAGACTGAGCAATGCAGACACCACCTGAGAGAGACATGAAAGAGAAAAAAAAGTTATTCTGACTTTTGAAAAATGGTTCAAACTTAAGCCCCATCCCAATTCCCCCCTTACTCCTACCCCTTGAAAATGAGTTTCAAGGGGTAGGGTTTGAAATATCCCTCAAGGAAATAGGGCAACACTTTGCCACCTGTTACATCAGCAGCAGTCTCTGTTACTCACTGTTAAACAAAAAAAAAAAACAGATGCAGTAGTTGACAGTAAATATAGTGGTACAGTACATTAATCCACATGACAGCACAAAACTTCTCCATGGTCAATCCAGGAGAGTCAGTCTTTGGTGGTCGACAGAAAAAGTTGACAATACAACATGAAATGAGCGAGTTTATCAGGAACATGGAAGTGCACCACATCCCTACGACCAGGTCTTATACTGAGCTGAGTCAAGCTGTTTCCACATAGTGTAATACTGAACTAGTGAATAGTGAAAACTTTGTTTACAAAAGTATTCACCAGACACACACCAGTAGCTATAAGCATCTCAGCTTTTTGGAATTATCAACCGTAATGTGATCTATTACAAATTAATTAGCACTTAAATGATTAAGTTGTTTTACAAAGAAAATATGTACATTTATGTGTTTCTTTTGTCACTACTGCACTTTTTTACTGTGATTTCCTCCATCTAGATGATGATTCGAACAGAATTATAGGAAATTTCTTCTACTCCTCCATTCGTACTGTGGTCCTGGTTTGTCTTGGTTTCATTGGCTCTACAGCCGTTTACTTTAGCCCTTCCCTCTGTCTAAATGAGAAATGAGGACAACACTACCCCTTCACATGAATGTACAACATGGAAGGTTAGGGATGAGGGGTGAATTGGAATTGTGCCTTAAATATGGTTTTATTTTTAATCTAAAATTGGGGTAAAGATGGGAATCTACAATCACATTCATCCAGCTGAGAAGTGGATAGAAATTGTTACATCCATTATTAATTCCTCTAATTGGTGCTGGCATGTCTTAGCAGAGTGAACGGCCCTATAACCTCATTATGCAAATTAAATAAGGACCCTGCCTACTGTTCATGCCAAAGCAGATGGGAATGTTTATGGAAAAATGAGGTAATACTATCAAATTAGAACAATTGTTATTGTGCCTCACTTTACTCTGGCTGCTGAACAAATATCTGTATTTGGTTCTGTGCCTTTGTGTGAAGTGCAACAATTTATTGAATTTGTATGAAAATTAATGGATAACAGCACAACTTGTAGCCTGAAAATATGTCTATGTTTATATATAATATATGTGTCTGTGTTTATATATACACTATATGTATGTGTGTTTATATATACTACATATATGTCTGTCTATCTATCTGCAGCCTCAGGCTATAGCCTTAATGTACATGACATTTTGTATTTTAATTCTGTAATGTTATCAGCTGAAAGCTAATTATAAGGCAATGAAGCAAAAAGGTCAGTGTTTATTTTCACACAGATAATTGATGGTGTGTCAATAAGAATAATGACATTGGTATTAATAATAACCTAACCAGTCCTTATCTTAAGTACACATACAGTTTAGCCCACACAGATACAGACAGACATGTTAGGGTAGTCACAGCAATGATTTAAAATGTACACCATTGTGTGTTATTAGAGGACTTAACAAAACTTTATTACTTTTGTGAAATAAAAAAGAAATGTTATTGTCCTGTCAGTCATGTCAGTGAAGGTACCATTTTTGGTTTCTTAGTCATATTGTATGTGACAAAATACTTATAACCTTAGCAGATTACAATAACGTGTGCTGATCCAGACCTCTGTCCACATCCACATGATTCCTTTGAACATCATTCCTTACATCAGTACCATTATTTAATGGTACCAGAGAAAACACATACATTCATTGTTCTTGCAGAGGTGGATCTTACAGACCCTGGAGACCACATTAGACCTGAGATTATTGTCTCACTGTCCTCACTGTAACTGTAAAACATGTAATATATGTGACAATTACCAAAAATAGTCACTTGCCCGATACACGGTTGACAAAGGAGAGAACAGACATCCTATTTAATAATCAGTTGGCGCACAGAGGACACTCCTTACTGCAGTCATATTTACTCACTGCTCTAAGTTTCTCTGTTGTGCACTACAGATAAATCCACTTCACAACAGCATCTGAACACCTGTTGTCATGACACCTCTGCTATTGTCTCACCTGTCATATACGAGTATTTCTCACCCACAATAACTTGCACATCATCCTGATAATTGTATATTTTCTGTACCTAATGGTCATGAAATCTGCATCTAAGGCACAAATTCAGACGAAAACAATGTTCTCTTCCTAATGTAACATAAACAGTTATAATAGTTCATGTTTTCATTGAACACGGATCGCACTGCTGTAATAACTAAGTAAACCCTTAAGGATAATGACTCCAAAAAGAGATAATGACATTCAGGAGTTGGCAAACCTGCAGTTAGATCAATGAACTGAGATTTGAAGTGTGGACTTATTCTGACTGATACTTGATCTAGAATTGATGATTTGCCTTTGACTGGAAGGGTTTAAAAAGTCATATCAAAGATTTAAAGAAATCTATAGACAAATAAAAGGAGACAATATAGTGGCAAAATAGAGTAATAACTAAAGGAATAACAGGAAGCGAGTCAACTTTCTTTTTATTGCTGTTTTTCTAGTTAATATTAAAAAGTGCATTACGATAAAAGAACAGGTTAACAGCTATGTTTATGAATCTACAGTCTCTAAAACAGGCAGGTATTATGTATCTGTTGGGATGCCATTGAAAACGCTGCTGCTTTCCAAACAAGATATCACTGCAAGCCTGACGTTTGCTAGAAAGTATGACACCCAACAGCACTACTGGGAAAACATTTTGTGGAGTGATGACACTCAGGTCGACTTGTTTAAGAAGATAACGCAGCACCAGGTGTGGCATACAATTGCCACAATAGCACACAACATCCTCCCCACAGGAAAGTATAGTGGAGAATGTATCATGATTTGAAGCTGTTTTTCTGCCTCATAGCCAGGATCATTTACCCTAACCAAGGAGAAAATGAACTCATGTGTTTCTGGACATATCCTACAGGGGAGGATGAAGTTGGCTGTCTGCCAACTGAAGCTGAGGAGGGGATAGCTGATGCAGCACAACAACCCTTGACACTTAAGTACATTTACTATAGAATCGCATCAGAAAAAGAAAATTCACCTTTTGGCCCAGACTGTAATCGAATACAGACGCTGTGTAATCAACACAAGAGAGTTGTTCACACCAGACAAAGAATTATTTTTTTTCCAACTCTTCCCCTGAATCTTGTGCAAGTCTGATCTGCAGCTACTAGAAGCACTTGGTTGAGGCTCCAGCTGCCAAAGGAGGTTCAATCACTTATATTTTCCAGTAGCCCTGTGAGTGTTTAAAATCTTGCAGTTGCTTGTGTGGTATTAGATTAACCCTAAAACAGTGGTTCCCAACTTTTTTTGGCCTGTGATCCCATTTTAACATCACAAATGTATGTGTATATATATATATATATATATATATATATATATATATATATATATATATATATATATACACTGTATATATATATATATATACTGTATATATATATATATATATATATATATATATATATATTACATTTGGTTTTGATCATGTAAGGGCTTACAATACTCTTGCGAGTAACACAATGATTTTAGATAAAATTATAAATTATATATTATATACTGTATATATATATATATATATATATATATATATATATATAATATGTAGAATAGAAATTATAACATTATAATGTACACTATTATGGATGGAGCAAAAAAGTCAGATGTAGATGACCATTTTCATATATGATATATGAACCAGGTCGTATAAATCACTTTCCTGTCTTGGTCGTGTAAATGTTTTGTGTGAGATACGTGTACCCAAATGTCCTTCTATTTAATGTGCTGTATTCAAATTATTCACTTAATTTCCACTTCTTGAAAGTAAACACACATATAACATTAAGAGGGTATACATATAAAAACCTAACTGAAGAGGTGAGATAATAAATGGTGATAAATCACTTTGGACAGGAAAAAATGTAAAGAAAATTTCATTGGGAAATTTCCTCAAGTAGTTGTAGGTCTTTAAGGGTTAAGAATAGGGGTGTGCATTGCATACTAATCACAATACTAGGATTATGATACGATATATCACAACATCATTATATTGTTACCAAGGTCACTTTTTAGTTTCTTTTTTTTTTTTTTTTTTTTTTTTTTTACAAATGACTATTTCCATCAAAAAAATTAATTACACCAAAAATATCCACAAACAATTAACACATTTTTATGTGATCACAACAGGATTTGACGCTATATCTGTTCCTATGATGAAACTTAAATTACGTTTTATCGACATTACATTCCTGCTCAAATGTTCATATTATATTAGTTCAGAACTAACAGAACAACATACCAGCAAATGAACTAACATCTGCCCCTCAGACAGTAAAAAGAGTGCTTTTAGGTTCTGTCAAATAACCATGATTTAATAAAACAGTGTTTAAATAATCCAGATTTGTTAGACAGATGGAAAAATGGTTGATTCTTTTACCTTGACATGTTTCAGCTCCAGCCTGTAGCCTAACTCCCACAAATCCTCAGATCAGCTGAAACACTCAGTTTCTTTAAATCCAGGTTAAACACCCACCAGTTCTCAACTGCATATGAATAACTTTTATTCATCAGCTGTACTCTCTTTTTGTCTATTTGTTGTATCTGTTTTATCAATGTTTGGTTTGTTTTTTGTTTTTTTTCTTGTCATGACTATGTTTTATTGCTCCCTGTTATAATGCTTTTAATGTCCAGATCACCTAACCTGACTCATGTCATCTGGCTGCGTTTTCCTATGCTCATGCAATCATCTAAGAAGTTTGAGTTTCAGATTTTCTTCAAAACGAAGGAGCCAATCAGTATCGCAGGGTGGGACTAACCGGCAACGTTGTGGCTGGTGTGACGTAAAGCAGAAGCGACGGCAGTGTAGTCTTTTCAGATACACAACAATGGTAGCGTGCATTATATTTCCCAGGGTCCATATAGACTCGACTATTTCCACTGTTTCCACTGAACTCTACCGCATGTTCATTCCTTAAAAGATGAACAGAGGATGGCTTTTGACATGTTTGTTAATGGAAATGATGTTTTCACTCTTCTTCTGACTGGGTTTGGCAAGAGTTTGATTTATCAGATGACTGCACTAGTGGATAAAGAAATAGTACCAGTGCAGAAGCCCATGGTCAAAGAGGCTGGTAAACTTGGGCTGGCAGTAATGGAACTGAGAGGAAGAAATGACAACCACATCTACAACACAGTGTTTGGTAACCCCGAGTCAGTCAAGATGACGGACAGATTTTTCATCTAATCACACACAAGGATTTTAAATAAAGTCCCTCCTTTGAAAATGGATCTGTTGCAGAAGGGTCCCAGATGGTATTGTGAGATACCATCTGGCAACTGTCAGGTTACAGATCACCATCAAAATTGAATCATCTGTTGATCTCCCCATTGCCACCATAACCTGAAAATGTCATCAAAATCCATCAATAGGTTTTCAAGTTATGTTGTACACAAACCAACAAACAAACCAATGTCAGTAAACATATAACCTCCTTGTCGGAGGTAATGACACGTGACAGGAACAAGTGGCCCTTCTGAGGAACACTACAGGCTGGAACATGGTAACAAGGTAAAATAATCAACTCTTTTTCCATCTGTCTGACAAATAAGAAAAGCAAATGTGGATAAGGATGAACCTCAATCATATTTTAATTTGAATAAATACCTAAAAATATTGACATTTTGTAATATCAATATAGTATTGTGAAATTAAATACTGTAATACAATGCAAAACCAATATTTTTCTAACACTCCTAGTTACGAAGGTACTTATACTTGCAAAATTAGATGCAGATCACATCACATCACGGTATATGACCAATTCATGTAGAAAACTGGAACATTTCATAGGGTACACACTGTTTATCTATCCACTGTATCTTCCAGTCCTGCAGGTCCAGTACATAGAGTATAATGGACACAAACCTATGACATACATATATAATGACCACTCTGCCCGACAACAGTGATGACACATTCACTCTGATTATCTGCCTAATACTGAGAGGTTGAGTGCTTTTAAAACACAATACTCTGCAAATGTCTGCTCATAAATATCTGAACTGAAATACACTGAGAGCCTATTAGTTTGTTCTCTTAGTCTTTATTTAATGTACCTGTTTTCTGTTGTTTCCTGTTCTCTGCAGTACAAAACCAGCTGTTTCTGTCGATAAAACCATGCTCTTTCTTAATAACACCAGTGAACTCACAGCTTAATCCGTCCTGAAAACTACTGCTGGAAGCATACTTTAGGGTTTTATCTAACATCGCTGCCTCTGTGACACCAGTGTCTGATGTTTGAGATGAACTTGGTGCCTCTGACATGAACTGAAGTGACGTACCTACAGTAGAGCTGCTGAAGATCAGATTTAATTGCCTTTTTTTCCTTCTGTTTTACCATGAACACTGAGTGACTCCGCGACCAACTACGGCTCTTTTTTTTTTTTTCCTCGAGGGAAAAAGAAACAAGTGCTGAAAATAATCATGTCTCATTCTGACCTCAATTGTTTTACCAGTAGAGAGGTAAAAGTGGAGCTTTTAAAACCTGCAGCAATGTCAAAAAGACATAAAGGTTTAGCAAATAAGAGTAAAAGTGTCTGGTTTAACAGATGTAACCTGAGAGGCCATCAGGTTTCTACTTCTGAGATGACAGGATCTCTTCTTAGCATTTTCAGAAACTAAAACGTTTTCCCGTAAAATCACAGACAGGTTATAAAGACATGAATGTAAGACAAGTTATCCTACCTGTGCATTTTTTTTTACGCCATTGCTGCAGATATTCATCCAATTTCATCACAACTATTGATGATCAATTCATACTGTTAAGTGTCAGTGTTGTCATCCAGACATTTCAGGTTAAATATTAACAGCTCAGACTGAACGCAGCATTTCCTCTGCAGACTGACCATTGGATTTGCATACGAATGAGGGCAACTTCAGCGCAGATCATTTTTAAGTGGGTGACTATTACCAGATGAACTGAGATCAGATTGAATAGAAGAAACTCTAAAAGGTTAAATCAGACATACAAAATGGGAAATAGAAGCATTGAAATATGTGAAATGTATTGATGATAGATACAAATTCAATCTATTGATGGTGATTGATAGGTTGAAAAAAATCCAATGGTGGTTTGACTTTTTATTCAATACCTAAAGGCAATTTTCTTTTTCAGGGAGAGAGGTATGAATTGGAGTTTAGGAATTATTTTTTTTGTTAAACAAAATGTGAAAGAACTAGAAAACTGCAATGGAAAATGGAATTTACAGGAGGGAATTGATAGGTAGTAAAAGTAAAAAATGTTTTTAGTTTAGCTTTGACAACCTCATAACCACTCATTATTTGCATTTTAAGAAAAAGGTTATATATTCATAGGGAAATTGAGTCTGCATGTTATCCATAATACACTCCCACATACACACAATACCTAGCATAAGCTCTAAATACACATTAAAAGCAGTCTATTATCACAACTATTACTACGGAATGTGCTCAGGGACCAGGTCCATCTTCATCACCCCTGGGGTCAGGGGCACTGACAGAAGAATTAACCTACAAGCACCTCTTATTTCAAATAGCTATTATGAAATGTTTCCTTCATAGGAGAGAGATGAGGAGAGGGTGATAAAGAAGGCTTCACTGGGGCCGCCTTTATTTTATGAAAAAGATTTTTATTAAAAATACATCCAGCAGGCACCACGGTCTATCTAGTAAACAGCCAATATGAAGTCCCTGATTTAAATGTGACATACCCTTATATAAGTCTGCTGTTTACTATAAACATCCAGTATCCCCAGCAAGGATATTGATCTGTTTCAGCTGTCAACAACCCCCAACTGTCAGTACACTTACATGCTTACATACTTAGAAATTCAAATTATTGCCTTACTCCAATTAAGGAGTTTCTCAGAAATCCAAGTTTACATGCACCAGACATTTGAATTATTGAGTGAGATATGTTCTCCCAGACACTAGGTGGCATTACATGCCCTTTCATGTTGGCATGCTTCTGATTAGCACCATAGAAGAAGAATGTTACGACCCAGAAAGATGTTGAGAGTCCAGGGGAAGAAATAAGGGACGTAACAAAGAACTTGTAAGTTTGGCTATGTAGCAATGTATTAACAAAAGGACAAAATGGTAACTAAACAGGGCTCACAGTCTGCACAAACATAAATTCAACAGGTCTCCAAAAGACACTGAGTACAAAATAAACATCAGTCAGTAAATAAATAAAAGGGAAAAAGAACACAGGATAACTACGGAGATACACGACACAATAAACAATATATAAACCTTGCTAGCTGCCACACAACAGGCACGTTTTTAGACAGTTCACAAGAGAAGCACAGAGATAAGGTAGAACTGCAACACATACGGACTGCTCCCCAGTTGATCCCTGCTAATTTCCATTCATACCGGTCTTTTGCGGAGGGCAGAAGGTTATTAAAATAGTCGTAGGACATCATAACAGAGCTATTTGTCTAGTGTTGCCACGCTATTGTTTTCCCCTTTTGAATGGCGGTGCGCGTTACTAGGCAGTGCAGTGACATCACATGGAGCTACGTATGAGGTCCGATATGGGCATTTGTTTTTTGGGTTCCCTTTTATGTATATCTGTTGTCAATTAGTCATGTGTAGTATATTTTCGATTTTTGTGCAAGAATAATACATCTATCTATCTGAAGTGATTTGAATGTTTATGGTTTAATGAAATCTTGGCAAAATGACCCCACGACATGGCCTAACTTCGAGTGGCCAGCCATCTACGAGTATTTCGCCGAAAGTCCTGGCATATATACACGAGAAAAAATGCGAACTTATAAGCGCCTGAAAGCATATGTTTTGTTTGAGGTAGGTTACATACATTTATTTGAAATACTTCTCTGCCCCTCACTCACCCAGCCTCCAGAACACTCCACTATTTTAGTTTTACTTCCACTTTGATTTTGGACTCCAGGACTTGCCATTATCTTCTCTGCCTCTTTTCACCTGAAGCCAGGCTGCACGTTTTTCACCCTTTTCTGTCGGTACGCGGAAAAAGACATCTTCTCTTCCATCCACTCATGGTTATTGCACCCGAAGGCTGCACAAGACTTGGGCATTTTACACAAAGTTTTAATCGTGCAGGACAGTGCAAAGCAGTTCACGCAGTGGTTGCTATGCTGTTGTTTTCCCCTTTTACTAGGTGAAGTGACATCATCGTGAACCTATGTATTGGAGACCCAACAACCAACATCCTCGCCCAGAATCCTCCTCCACCCCCACCCCAAAGTCACATACGGTACCTACACATTCATCACCACCCACTCCCACGCACCCACACAAGTAATTTCTCATAGTCTTATAACTACATATGGACTAAACTTGAGTGTAGAGAGAAGAGGCCTTTACATTTTTTCAGAGTTTGGTCTGAAGACTCATTAAGATTCATCCTCTGAGGATCATGAAAGAAACAAAATTGTCCGAACATCCCCTTTTATACTTTATCAACACTTTTATCAGCAGTCTCGATGCCAAAAACCTGACTTTTACAAGACTGCACAGAAAAGAAAAAGAAAAAAAAAACAGACAACACTGCTACTGTCCCCTCTCATCAGTCTGACCTTTAAACCTTCAAACACATAATCCACAGCCTTCACTCAGAAGAAGAAGCTGTCTCAGACACTCAGCCGCTCCAATCAGATGGCCTGATGGTCTTTTATAACACAGAAAATGGGCTTAAAAGGGAATCAATTTCCATCTGAAAGCATCTGAATGGAGTTGATTCTCTGGGGAGTGATAGAGATGATGAAGGCAGCAGGTTCTTTAATGTTTTTATCTTCATCTGTCACCTGTACATCAGGCTGAACATCTGTACTGCTGCTCACAAGTACTGTATTGCCTGTTCTGCCATTTTATGTAAAATCACCCTTTTTTTAAATTTAATGATTTGGAAAATCTCTCAGTCGTCACTTTCCGGTTGAAATATAAGTTGCCCATAAAAAATTGCTTGATGGTAAAATGACAATTTGGAAAAAACCCTTGTTTTTCAATTAAAGGTTTTTGCACCAGCAAGAGGTCGTTTTTTGGGTGTAACGCAAATTGTATATTACACAAAACTGCAACTGAAAAACTTGGATGATAACTGATGTAAAAAAGAAGAGTTTTAAAAGAAACATGAGGACACCAGGAAACCCAACTTTTTTTTTTTTTTTTACTTAATACAAGATAGAAGGATAATATGTAATGATAATAATGGATATATCTATAAAATAATAGGGTGTTATGCATCTGGACTTTTATTGTCATGTTTTGTATTTTTTCTGTCAGTCTTCCCACTTTCTGTCATTGTTCGTGTTCTGGGCTTTTATTTCGTTATGTTGGTTCATGTTGACATTGTCTTGTTTGACTTCCTGTCACTGGCTGGTGTTGCCCCGCCTTGTTAATTGCTTTGATTGCTTCCACCTGTTTTATCCTGCATATAAGTGTTGAGTGCATGTGAGTGTGTTGCGAGTTTGTTCTGCCCTGGATGCGTCAAATGAGTGTTATTTTCCTCCTTTCTTGGTTTTTCCTGTGCATGACTGGTTTCGGCTCTTTGGTATTCATCTGTTCCTATTGGATTTGTTGCTGGGTTTCTTTTGTCTTCTGTTACCAGACCCTGTGCTCATTCCTGACCCTGAGATTGCCTTGTCTCTGTCAGCCCTTTCATGTATTTTGGATTCCTGGTTTGACCTTCGCCCACCTACTGGTAATGCTTTTTGGACTGTTCATGCTTTTTTCTGGATATCTGGTTCTGACCCTGGCCTGTTTACTGATCCACGTTCTGTCCTGCTTCTCAGTTGCTGTCCTGATCCTGTCCCAACTAACGATCAATCATACAGCAATACATTTACCTATATAAAACCTTGTGTGTAATAACTGCCTCAGTCTTGCATCTGGGTCAGTTTTTTTTCTGAACCATTATCACAGAATATTTACATCCATTGCTAGTTCATGGTATGACTTCTCCTGTCATCTTATGATAATAAAGAAGCAAATCACTGCATTTGTGATTTAATGAAAAAAAGATATTACAGATTTTTTTTACATTTAGTAAAGTTTAGTAAAACTTTTGTACATAGATACTATGGGAAAGTGATTCACTGATGACTAGGGGTCTCAGAATTAATGTATTAAAACAGATTAATCCATCATCATGATTAATCTGATTAGAATTTTTAACACAATTTAATGGAAGCATTATTTTGTATCACGTTGTTTTGTTGAAAATGTTGAGGGTGTTGAATAAACATGTTCACTGCATATGTATTCATAATTTTGCATGTTTTGGATATTTATCACTTTTTTATTCTGTATGTTGGGATTTTTTGAATATGTTCTGGGGTATTGATCGCTTTTTGTGTTACTTTATTCTTTTTTGTGAATTTTAGTGGATTTTAACATGCTTCCATTTAGTTTTTCTTTTTGTGAGTACCAAAAAAAACAAACCCTGAGACAGAACACTGACTGACATAGTGTTTTGATGGAATTTTGAAGCACTTCCAGATTAAAAGACAACATTAATGTGAAGCATACTGTACATTCGACAGGGATTCTGCTGAACGTTGGCTCAGGCATTGCTCAGCTTGGACAAGCACATTAAATGCAGATATATTCACTTCTTTCTTGAGTTTGTGTGTTCATGCAAAATGAAACAGATTGAACATTAATATTTAATCCTGATTAATCAAACTAATCCAAAGCAACTATAAACTGTAATTAATCTGATTAAAAATTGTAATCATTTGTCAGCTCTGCTGTTGACTGATTACTGAACGCACTTCATACCCTCACAAACAAGACTTTCCTTTAGAACACAGAGATCCATATTTATAATTTTTTATAATACAGCAGAGTAGAAAACGCATCCTTGTTGTTATTGCATCTTGTATCACTGACAGCTACACGGTGTTTTACAGCAGGAAACTAACCTCCCCTTAACGCCTGTCAGTCATCCTGTCAAGAATGATGGTTCATGTACTTCAGCATCATGATTCTGATACTTTTCTGCAGTCAGACAGATGTGAACCTGCAGATTAAAAAAGTGTTAAACTACAGCTTTTTTTTCCAAGCCTATTAATTCCCAATGAAGAAAAAACTGCTCATAAATGTACAGTTTT
The DNA here is from genome assembly GCA_020466265.1 of Siphamia tubifer. Taxonomy (NCBI): domain Eukaryota; kingdom Metazoa; phylum Chordata; class Actinopteri; order Kurtiformes; family Apogonidae; genus Siphamia; species Siphamia tubifer. The sequence continues at coordinate 26,687,931 of CM035788.1, read as the reverse complement.
AGATTTTAAAAAAGCACAGTAATTTCTGAAAACAGCTGGTATTTCTTCTGGGGACTTTTGAGCAGCAGATTAATTCACATTTGGTGCCCCACTGAGTATTTCTGGCAGCACGACGGTGTATGTGGGACTGAGTCAAAATGTAAGTATTGGGTAATAGCCAAGCACACAGAAATTAATGTGTGTGTGTGTGTGTGTGTGTTTAATGGAAGAACATATCACTCAGTGCCACATGTGGCTCACTGATGTGTTTCTAATTGCTTGAATTGTCACTTAATTTCACAACATTCCTTCAATATACAAGTACCTTAACCTTTCACATCTCTTTTACCCCCCCCCCCCCCCCACACACACACACACACACACACACACCAACTTTATGAAATACTACTTATATCATCTTAAGAGTCTCACAAAAACACTCAACATACAATAAAGACCTCAGCAGTTAACCTTTAACTGTTTCCATGGAAACACAGCAACCCAACACCTACATTTCTTTTGTGTGTTTTCTAATAAACTGTTAGAATTTGTTATCAGTGAAGGATTATTGGACTGTGGGGAGGTTTCACATTAACTTTATCTTCAGAAAACTCAGATGATAAACAGTGTTCAGACTCCTCTGACCTTCACTCTGTTCTTTTAATTCAATGAACTGATTTTATCTCAATGCCACAAAGCAAACTAATCCATGCTGTTCACAACCTTACACTTTACTTTTATTACCATATACACAGAGAGCATGGTTCTTCTCCTTGTTTCCTTTTCCACCTTCTGATACTCAAACATCAATTCAATTCAATTCAATTTTATTTATAAATCCCTAAATCACAACAAAGTCGTCTCAGAGGGCTTTACAAAAACATAATCAACTACAGAAATACATGAAAAGTCCCAGGCATCCCCTGTCCTTAGACCCTCCTTCTCGGCAAGAAAAAACTTCCAAACCCAGTGGGAAAAAGAAGAACATCAAACTGTGACAATGTGTACAATGAAAAGCTGATTAGACAATCTACTGTTTGATGAGGAAACAAAAGCAAGAGTTCAACTTTGTTTTTTCCTGTTCATTATTTTCAACCTGTGAGAGTTCAGCAGTCTTAGAAGTAAACTTATATGTAGCAAGTTGGATGTGTGTACACTGTACAATAACACCTACTGATTAGCAAGTCACTATGTTTTTGTTTGTTTTTGTTTTATGCTCTTGCAATGCGTAGACGTGTTCAGGATAAAAGTGTGAGCTGTCTCCAACGTTGGCGATTGCGGGCCAGCTCCTCCGCCTCAACTAAGGCAACTCCACGTTGTTGTAGATCATCCTCCACAATGTCGAGCCATCTGATGTGTGGCTTTCCTCGAGGTCTTCTCCAGCCGGCTGCTTTTGGATCGAAATTTAGAATGTCAGAATGATACAAATTCTTGTGGGGTGGTCTAAGGGACAGTGGAGAACATGACCGAACTAGCTGATGTGGCGTTTTGCAGCCAGGAAAGAGGTTCCGGGCTAATTTCTGTGGGCTCTAACCTCTTCATTGGAAATTCACTGGGACCACCTGATGTTCTCAATGGTTCTGAGAGCCCTACTATCGAAGCCTTCAATCCTTGTGGCCAGGGTCTTATTCGAAGGCCATGTTTCAGAGCCATACAGAAGAATGGAGAGTACGCTCGTGTTACATATTTTCAGCTTCGTCCTTCGAGAGATGGTTTTGTGTCGCCAGAGTGGCCTCCACACATTACGATAGCAGAGGCAGTCAAGGCTCTCCTGCCGAGGATCTTCAGCTGGAGGTCTCTGTTGTCGGTCACCTGAGACCCCAGATAAATAGTCACTATACCAGAAGAAAACTTCAGCAGTGTGCATTGTCTGTCTGCTGCACTATACAGACTAAGGTCCAATCTAATTTTCCTCCCCCTCACCTCTACGTCCCCATTTTACCTGTTCAAGTGAAGGGGTCGGGGTAGGGGTGTACTGATTGTGGAAGGGCTGTTTAACCCTTAAAATGGAAAAGGAGAGATATGACAAATCTCCCATAATTTTGTTTCAATCATTGGTAAGTGAGCCTGTCATGATAACAAATTTTGCTGGATGACAAATTGTATTGTACAATGTGATCATTTATTGTGATAAATGATCACATTGCTGTTTTGACACCATTTTTACAACAAATATAATAGTAATAATGGTGTAATAATAATGCAAGTACACCTTTTCCTTCTTATCTAGTGTCTTTAGTAAATAAAAAAAATGATGAAGCCAAGCCAAGCAAAGTTATTGAGTTCATTTTTAATTCTCATACAATTCATTGATTTGTTGATTATTGTGGCAGACCTACTGGTGTTACACCCCTGAAAATAGGCGAGATAGAATCACAAGAGTGATTTATGGTTGTTTCATTTAGTGTGCAGTTTAATGCAATGAGGACAAATGGCGTGATCCCCTTAAAGACAGTCAAAGGCATGACTAATCAATCCCAGATAGTTTCAGGCACATGAGTCAATTATATTACCTCATCTGAAATGGCAAAGATATTATAGTAGCATGAACATTTTAACCATGTATATGTGTATATGTGTGTATTTTAAGCCATATGTGAATTAATGTTATTCAATATATTATAACCACACACTGAAATGATGGAGGTAAACACAGCCAAGATGTGCAACAGTGTTCTTTCGGAAACAAAGTTTTCACATCCTTTAATCGCGACATTGACGACTGCTAATGACGTAACATGTCTCAAAGGGTTTCCATTTCAGAATGTTTCAATGTTCATCGTTAATATATTACGACATCAGGGGTCTCAAACTTGCAGCCCAGGGGCCAATTGTGTCCTAAGGGATGATTTTTTTCAAGGCCCTCTACTCAACATCACACCTAGTTCTTAAGTGAAGCTTTTCCCTGTATCTTGCCACACAGTTGATCATTTACAGGCTACCTTCTGACAGCTTCCAGCAGCATTCATTGTCAATGGTTAGCTAGTCAACTGTGAAGTACCTGAGAAAGTATTAACATTAGCAGTGTTGGGAAAGTTCACCTTGATTAGGAACTAGTTCAAAGTTCAGTTCAAGTTACTCAATATGAATTAGTTCAGTTCATCGTTCATTCTTCCAAATTATGAACTAGAAGTTCATGGATCCCAAAATGAACTTTTTCGTTCTTTTTTTTTGTGTTATTATTGTAAACATATTATTAACCGTTTCTGACGTTATCCTGTAGTCAGGAAAAATCAGGGGAAAATGCTGCCCCTCCAGGGCTGAAGTAAGTACCTTACCCCGGGGTTAACTTCCCTCTGCAGGTTCTTAGAACACAAGGAGCAGTTTCAGTGAGTTTCGTTTTCAAGGTTTATTTCCAAGAACGGGACAACACCATCACACAACACCATCACGTACATTTAACTCTTTTTCTCCCAAAAACTGTCTGCACCTCTCTCTCTCTCTCTCTCTCTCTCTCTCTCTCTCTCTCTCTGTTCAGAATAATACAAAAATGACATCTATGATAATGCTGTGTTTTGATCCCATTTTATACCTTATAGGACTCAATAATTACAACGTGATAAGAACGAAATGTGAACTACATAAGAACGCAGTTCAATAAATGCCAGAATAACCGCGTTCACAACTTCCCGTTCATTTGGCAAAAGTTAACGAGTCGTTCACGTTCGTCAAAAATATGATATAATTCATGAACGATCGTTCAATGAACACGTTCAGGTACAACACTGAACATTAGTCACTTATTTGGAAGACATTCTATATGACATTAAGTGGGCAGCCATCACCCAGTTCCAGTCATGTCTCTGTCAAAACATACGACCATCTGACATCATTGCTCAACTAGATATGCTGAGGAGTTTACAAAACACCAGAGAAATGAGAGAAAAAAGCGGGTCGCCAGTCTGAGAAAATGTCTATTTAAAGTTTAACAAAATGTATTTAAGAAAAGAATGAAGCAGGAGTCGAAGCAGCTACGAAGTGAGAGAGATGACTGGTAGAACTGGAAAGACTGTTAAATAAAGATTATTAGTGTGAGTGAAGTAAAGAAACCCTTGGTTTGTGGAATATTTAATGAAACTGAGCCTGACCCAGACTAGACCTTCAGTGGCCCCCAGATCTGATGAGTTTCAGATCACTGTATTATATTAAATAATAATAATAATAATAATAATAACAATAATAATAATAATAATAATAATAATAATAATAATAATAATAATAATAATAATAATAATAATAATAATAATAATAATAATTGTCAGGTTCAAACAACCTAGAACAACCTTTAAACAACAAAAGGAAGAGAAGACAGAGTCATAAATTTGTTACTCGCGAGGAGAAACGGACAGAGACATAATCTCCGTAACCGCTCTGAATATTTTGGAGTTTCCTCGCCTTTTATTTAGTTTGAGGTTCCCTTGGTTACACAATAGGAGGCAGTCCCTAAGGGGAGGGGATGAGCAAAGTGCGAACTGTCTCCTTTCAATTTCTTATCCTTTACACATATACTGTCACATGTGGTATGTTGCTATAACAGGATTTACTGAAACTGATACTGACACAACCTGTTTAGAGATAAACCAATCAAAATTTAGATTAAGGCACATAGCTTCTTATGCAATAATAAACAGAACACATTCTTTAATCAAAGTAAGTAATGCATGATAAAAGAAACAATAATACAATTATTCCAATAATAATAATAATAATAATAATGATAATAATAATAGGAAACTTTGATTACTCAAATGAATTTGAGTATTCCAAACTCTAATTTATGTATTATTTGCTCTTTTTTAATCTTTGTAGCCTTTCCTTCTGCCACACACACTTCTATTAACCTGTTCTCCTTCTGTAATCACACAGTCCATTAGCATTGATCAGTCATAATGTTATTACCATAGACAGATGCTGCGATAATAAAAGTGATTTTTTTTTTATTATTTTGACACATGTCATTGGGTTGGATATGTTTGGCAGCAAATTAACATTTAGTCCTCTAAGGTAATGTGCTGGAGAGGAGGACAATAGGCAGCGCAAGGATTTGAGTGACTTTGACAAGTTCCAAATGGTGATGGTCAAATGACTAGGTCAGACAATTTCTAAAACTGAATGTCTTGTTCGATGATCCTGGGGCAAACCAGTCAAGGATTTAAAATATTTCCTGGATAAACAAATCCATAGAGTCCCCCTGTTAAAACATGGATGGATGGATGCAGATCTGGCTAACATTTCCTAAACCAGTTTTGTTAAGCCTGTAACACTAAAACATCACATTTGATACATGAATTTTGAAGTCTTTTACATGATTAGTGTGACTTTGTTTTCTTGAAGAACCTGATGTATACAATTAGATACATGCAATACAAAATAATCCAACAGGGGGAGGAATTAATTCCCCAGTCTGTACCAAAAACAAATATTCCCAACTGACAAAACCAGAGGCTTTCTCAGCATCAAAACTTGGTGGAAGGGCATTACGTTTATTATTCTTAATGTTTTGTATCACACCGAGGGATCACCTAAGATTGTCCTGTGTTTGTCTCCCTCTTACAAAACCTGTTTGATCTTCTTCGATTAAGTCTGGTATCAAGGTATCAAATCGTCTAGCCATGACAGAAGCATACAGTTTATAATCCTGAATAACAACTGAGATTGGTCTATATCAGGGGTCACCAATCCTGGTCCTCCAGGGCCCCTATCCTGCATGTTTTAGATTTTTCCCTCTTCCAGCACACCTGTCTGTCATTATCAGTCTTCTGTAGAGCTTGATGATAAGCTCATCATTTAAATCAGGTGTGTCGGAAAAGGGATATTTCTAAAACATGCAGGATAGGGACCCTCCAGGACCAGGGTTGGTGACCCCTGGTCTATATGAACGACACAACCATTTGTTTTTCCCCTCCTCAGGGATAACACTACACTAATTATACCTTCCTTCCATGAAGGGGGGATGGGGTGGGGGGGTCAGTACAGGCATCAAATCATCTTTAAAATGTTTATACCAGTCAGCTGGTAAATGATCACTTCCTAGAGTTTTATCGTTTTTTAGTTTGTTCATAGCAACTTGTAATTAAATTTTTTAAATTGTATTTATTTATTTATTTATTTTACTGTGACCTTGACCTTTGACCAATATTCACCAAAACTGAATGGGATCTATTCTCGACTATCTTGCACCTTTCCTGAAAATGTCATGGAAATTGGTTCGGTTGTTTTTGCATAAAGTTGCTGAAACAGACAAAAAAAAAAAAACTGAACCAAAAACAATACCCCATGAAAGGGGAATGGGGTATTGAAGTGGGGGGTGGGGGGTAACAAAACAATAAAGATTATCACACTTCACCAGTCAGAGGTCTGAGTGCAGTGGCTGATGCAGGTTCATTCTATCACACTCATTGTCCCTCATGGCTCCCATGTTCATTTCTACTGGACTATCTAAGAGCAGTGTTTAATAAATTCCATTTTGCATCAGAGCCTGCGCCTGTGCACTGCCTTCACCATTAAACCTAACGGAACAACCCTCATACATTTTATTTCCTGCTTTAGGCGTTCAGGTCATTTCCATCTCTCCCATCTGCTCTTCTATGCTCCCTTATTTGCTAATACAGTCTTCTATATTTTGGGGATTGAGGCCCAGTGGTTATCTAATCCTTTAAATGGCCTCCTGAACAGATGTTTTCAGATGTAGCTTTGAAATGGAGACAATTCCCAGAATGCTTTGTGAACAGACGGTTTATCCTCACATTCAGTTATTCATTCATTTTCTGTAATCCTAGGTTTATGGCAGTTCAGGGTTGGGGGGCTGGAGTTTATTGTAGTTACGTGTGGGCAAACTCTTATCTTTGCATAATAATGCCATTTTATTTATTTATATTTTGAACAATACATTGTGATATATTTTAGTTTCAGTTTAATGTATGCAAAGGAAGATGTTCAGTCTATGCCAAAAGTTTCTGCAGCGTTCTGGATGTTTTTTTGCATAGAGTAAATGTGATTTATTTGTCAATAAATGATACTGAAAGTTCTAAAATCTCACAATTATTGTTCAGTGTACTTTAGAAACAAATGGAAAAACTAAAAAGAACAAAACTTGCAAAAACACAAGCAAAACTTCCTGGCTGTGACTGTAATTGTTGGGTCATTGGAACAAGCTATTCAGCAAAATTGTTATGTACTTTTGACTAACAAGTATAGTTATTTCAACAAGGCTTGAAAAATAACACAGCAACACATTTTCTATTTTTTTCAGCTCATCAGTGCTGGGCCAACATTGAACACTGAAACTTCCTTAATCTGTCTTATTATGTCCTGGAAATTTGATCTGATTCATCACTAAAATATGTTTGCTTATATGAAAACGGGTTTATTTTGGTATCTGGCACTTTGGCATCTTTTTTAAAACCCAATAATAACAGAGAAATTTAGACACATTTCCACCCAAGAATGTATCAAATATAGTAAATTAATAAATAAATAAATAACTATACTCCTGCTCTGAGTCATTCTGGAATGATTTTTTAAAACCAAAATATTGGAGTTAAAACTGAGACAGGAAAAGCTACCGAGGTTTCAGTGCATTTGATCTGGAAAACATGGCTTGAAATGGTCTTATAGTGTATATAAATAAAGACACTGTTAAATTTGTTGATCCTAGTGCTTTTTCCACACATGTAGGTTTTTCACAAATCAGTAGTTTCGCGGGTAATCCATTGCGTTACACGCAGAAGCTGCCCTTTTAAACACATATAAATCATGAGTGATTTTGCAACAGTGGTCATTTTTGTGAAATACTCCTGCCTTGCATAATTAGTTTGATTCTAAATATGTGTCTGTGAGAGAAGAAAAATATACATGAAAAAAATGTAGCACGTCATTTTTGTGTCCTTTTTACCAGGTTACATGAAGATTTTTGTGTTTAAAAAAAAATCTAAAAAAATCTTTTTTTTTTTATCTGAAAAAGCACTTGTCTTTTATCTTAGTAAATGTTTATTTATTTATTTATTTATTTATTTATTTATTTCAATGGACCCACTACTCACAAACTTTCTTCATTAATTTTAGTCAACATCTGGTTTGAATTTTTCGCTCCTGTCTCTCCTCTGTTGTTATGGAAACACTCATATACATAATATTATCAAACAGCTGGTTAAACAATATCAAAAGTATATCAAGTGCATGAGTGTATAACGTGTAGTTTATTTAATTTAACATTGACACTAGCCTATAGTTCTGCTCTGAAGAACTAATACTGAGTGGAAACTTTCTCAAAAATATAATGAAAACCAACAGAGGGAATTGTTACAAGGCTTGTTTTAATCATACCATCATTACACTCTGAACAAAGTGGTTTGTCTTGTGCACATGGACAGGATATCTCCTACCACACCTGTTATTTTGGTCCATGTGGGTGCAGCTGCGGGAAATGTAAAAGTGTTATAGGTGAAGTGGAATGCATGATGCACAGGGTGTGGTGATGAATACATTCTCTCACCAACAACTGGTCTTGCAGCTCTCTAACAGCTGAGCCAATCATTGCAGGGCCTGACACCAACAGCTAAACTAATGAAGCATTAAAAAGTGAACACACAACGTCTATCTGCGGCCCAGAGGCAGATGGTGTGGCATTTCCTGTGATATGAAGCAATACCATCATTCAGTCCACTTCTCTTGTTTGTCTGTTATATTTTTTTTTTGGTCAAATTAATTCAGAATTTTTAATATAAAACATAATAACAAACCACAACTGTCAAATACATTATGATGATTGCAGTTTTATTTACATGCCATTTTATCAGGGTGAGAATTATAATTGGTTGTGGATAATGTCACAATGTTCAGGTGCTAGTCTTTCATAGCAGGACTTATTTCCACACATTGTTCACGCTTTGACAGCACTAGAGAAAGGTCTGTCTGAATCACCTGCTATTGTGAAATACAAGAAAAACACCTCCAGCTTATTTCTGTTTCTTTATACCAACTACAATCGTCTTGGACAGTGTGAAGACCTTTGAAAAGAGTGTCAGGGAACCTGTGGCCTTGACTCAAAAAATGAAAACCATACAAAAGAAACAACAAACCACAAAAAAAATGAGAAGACCTGCCTTATTGAACAATACAAATCGTATAGTTGCTAGTTTTTACATTATACAGAAGAAAGGTGGAGAATATTGACTGAACCCCCCCCACCACCACCACCACCACCACCACCACTGTAAAAAAAAAATTAAAAATACAGTTTTTACAGAACAAAGCTGGCAGCTGTGGTTGTCAGAATAACCCTGAAAAACATCAAATAATAAACATATTTACAGAGTAACATGTAGATTTATCATTAAAAGCAAATGGACTGTTTCCACTAGTCTTAACTCACTTAACTCAGCTGGCTTTGGTGTGTGTGTGTGTTTCCATTACGAAAAATGACCCGGTACCATGATACCCGGTACTAGATTTTTGGTATTGCCTCCACAGACGGTCCCAAACGATAATAAAATATGACGTTTTACCAGTGCAGACACTGATTGGTGGAGTTGTTTCTGCATCACTGAGCTATCACCGTGCGACGCATACTTTTTTTAAAGGCAAGGCAAATGTATTTGTATAGCACATTTCATGTACAGGACAACTCAAGGTGCTTTACACAAAAACAGAAACAGACGAAACTACATTGGGAGTTACAGTAAACAGAGCAGTACATTTAGTCTTTAACACAAGGACATTTACTGTAGTCTTTAATGTAATTATGTAAGTTTGCAAAACAACCCTGTGGTCGGTTGTGGAGGTTGAGACATTTCAGTTTTTGGTGGCAGATGGAAAATTCCTTGATGGTGCCTGGTGAAGACGTCCAGGTATGATAGTATCTGTGATGAAAACGCTCTCAAGGAACAGTACGTGTGAAAATGTGGAAATAGTGGAAATGTCACATTACATACCCCTGCATGGTGCCTAAACTGATTCAATTCAGGATTAAGTGTCTTCAGAGGTTTGTAAGGACATTTGGAACTGGAGTCTAACTGCCAACCCTTTGTTCACTGGACCACCTGTTCTACCAACTGAATCACAGGTATCTGTTATTTTACATATTTATAATCTGAAATGATTAAATATCTACTACTTTGTTGCTTTTTTTAAAATAAAAACAAACAACACAACAAATAACCTGTTATTTTAACATTATGGTCATTTTATTTTTTCAATTCAGTTTTATTTTCTTAAAACAATAGAAATACATAATTTCTACATACAAATCTGATTTTGTTAATGTTCCAGTTCCTGTAAAAACTACACATTTGATTTTATTGTTAAGACAAAAATCTTCTCAAATGAACAACTTTGCATTGTATTTTTCCCTTACAGTTTTTTTTATGTTGTAATTTTACAACTTTTTTGCTGTTAATTCTCCAGTATTTTTTATTTTTATTTTTTTTTTACAGTGCAGTTCATTCAGAACTTCTCAAATCAAACACTGTAGACTTGGCATAAATTTTCCCTGCTGTATTTGGATGGCTGTGGGATTAACAAACTGAATTAATTTTCACTGAATCAGTCATCTTCATTTATCAGCAGACCCAAACAGCTGATGATGACCAAAAGCATCTACAGTAGTAATCTAAAATGTTGAATGAGCTTTGATCCACTTATCTCCTAGTAATTCAGATAAAATGCAGAGTTTCTCAGCTTTTCAGTGGCTTCAGATATGATCCATTTAGATGTTCATGTGTTTGTAAGGAGCATGGACCCTGTCATCCTTTGCAATATTGATTTACTAGTAAAACTCATGTATTTTAATAAATGACAGTGGATGGAGACACTTGATTTTGCTTTCAGTTAATAACACATTTTGATGAAAAACTGAAAAACCCTCAATTTTCTCCATTTTGATATAAAGTAATAACCACTGAATATACTCTGAGGTTCCGATATGTTCAGTGAATTAAATATATAATAAAAGAAAATACCTGATTTTCACAGATGAATATGAAATGCAATGGATAATATTATTAACACTAATGGTAATAAGTCACTTTTGGCTATATTATTGAGGGTTAACCACAGTAAACTGTATATTTTAAGTCAGTTTAAACTAGTGCTGTCAAATGGATAAAATTCTTAATCAGATGAATTACAGGGTTGCTGTGGATTAATTACAATTAATCAAATTTTTATAGCATTAATTTTTAATCAATATTAATGATGGTTCACTTTGCACACTTTGCATGAGCAAACGACAATAATATTTATATATATATATATATATATATATATATATATATATATATATATATATATATATATATATATATATTTTTTTTTTTATTATTTTTAATTTTTTTTTTAAATAATCAATTCATTCATTCATTCATTCATTTGGTCTTGTTTTTTAAAAAAAGGATTTATCGACATTACTGTTTCCCAGTTATTCCTCTTTATTCAGATTATTCACTGGAAGTGAGAACAGTCTCTCATATGGAACAGTTCAACATCAAGATATGTAGTAATTTAAGCTGGAAGTACTTTGGTGAAAATAAAACCTTTCTGCAGAGAGAAATTCATTCTGTATTGTAATGAGTGAATTGCATTTAAGTTTTTCATCTAATGAATTATGACGATAGATTAATCCACATTAATCTGTTAATTGTGTTTATACAGACACAGAAACATTATTGAACCACCCTTGTTTTCTTCAATTTCTTGTTCATTTTAATTCCTGGCACTACTAAACATACATTTATTTGGATAAATATAATGACAATAACAGCTCATAGTAGATTCATATTTTTCATTTTATTCTTGATAATAATTAAAATCACTTCAGTTCTTACATCAATATCTATAGCGTTTATGTCTATGTTTTCTTTTCTGTCTGATTTAGTGACATGATGCACACAGGGGTAAGTAATTGAATGCACAACCATTGTTTTTGATGACTTTACCCTGCCCCCTAAAGAGGAGAGGGGTATTGTGTTTGAGTTGATTGTGTGTTTGTCAGTAGCTTTACCCAAAATCTACTGGACCAATTTCTATGGCATTTTAAAGAAAAATCTCAGGTGTTCTAGAATAGATCCCATTCAATTTTGGTAAATATAGGTCAAAGGTCATGGTCACAGTCACCAAAAATGTGTTTTTGAAATTATAAGAGATAGGGTAAATTAGGTAAAATGTGTTTAAGGGGGGCAGGGTGTGTTGTGTTGGGCACCACTTGTTGCATATATTGTCTTTGCCTGTTGATAAAAGCACCTAAATGACAGGAAAATGAGACTAAAAAAGTCAGCAATGGTTGAGATAATTTAGTAGTTGTTGACATGTTATGAAATATAGTGATGACTTATAGTTTACTGACCAAAAAAAACCCCAATTAATTAAAAATAAATCGATTGCATGACGACCTCTGGAGAGTGTGTGGCGAAGCAGCAGACTTTCCCTGATGGATCCTGAAGGAACCACTGCAGATAGATATGAAAATAATGAAGACAGACTCACGCGACATGATTTTAATGAGGTTTAGCTTCAGTTGAGTATTTTCCAATAACATAAACCAGTGTAGAAAATCAAGCGCTGAAATTAACACTGCTCAGCTGCAGCCCGTTATATTCACTCCAGCTGACAGCAAATAGGAAATAATCAGTTAACATTAAACACACACACACACACACACAGATGTGATAATGTGGGACAGTGCTCCTGTTTCCCGAGGACCTGATAAGGAAATCCCAGTTGAGGATTTACTCTAAGCTCTGCAGGAACATCCAAGCCATGAGCTACAGCACTGAACTGAGCTCAAGGAGTTAAATCACCAACCATCACGTTCAAAATGGAAGAAAAATACAGTAATGAAAAAGCAAAAAAAAAAAAAAAAGGTGGGGGGGAGTCAGTACCTGGGGGGCCTGCAGTCAATGTCATTTAAAAAGTGAATATGAGCAGAATTTAATCTCCTCAAATTCCCTGCAGTGTGAATATTTGACATTATTAAACATTTACTAAGACCTGTGTCAGTTCTTTTTTATGTGTTTTTTAGGTAGTGGCGTTGACACTGTTCTTTTTGTCATTGATGAATCCACTGAGGAGCTTTAATGTTCATCTGTGTTTTATAAAAGCTGATGTGTTTTTGTTTCACTGCAGGTAAAGATGAAACCATTTTGTCAACAAGATTTCATCACGGCAAAATCTGACACAGCAAAATGCCGCTATTAATTCCAAAAAGATGCTGTGAATGTGTTTGCACTTCTAAAAAGTCACTGGAGCTGCAACGAATCAATTAATGGATAAACTTTTAATCTTCTCTTTGTTTGGAGTATTTCTTTGTAAAAAGCCAACTTCTGCTTGTTTGCAGACTCTTAACAATGAAGAAGATCATGCAGTATAGTCACAAAATGCACGTTTTCTATACAAAATGATTGAACACAAATTAAAGTCTAATCAGTTCCACAATTTATTTATTTATTTATTTATTTTTTACACGTCTGTTGTTTCTTTGTTTCCATTAAAAAATACTGTAGAACTTTATCCCAAACACAAAAAAATAGTTTGTTGGCCAAATGTACAAAGCAACTAAAAGCTGCTATGCATTAAAAGGCAACAGAGACAATGTTTTCTGAGTGAACAAATCTCTATGTCAGGGGTGTCCAAATCCAGTCCTCGAGGGCCAGTGTCTTACATGTTTTAGATATTTCCCTCTTCAACATGATTCAGTTTAACCCTTTAACTCCTGAAACTTTAGCGGTTCCACAGTAAAAAGTATTAAAATAAGCAACAACATGAACAAAAATGGCTGAAGTCATCAATAAAATGAACAAAAATGAATAATAAACTGACAAAATAATTAGTACCATGAACATTTTTGTTGCTCTTTGTTTATGTTTCTACATTTTACTTTTTTATTTTATAATTTTTTCTTTAATTTTGCTCCATTCATGTCTTACCTTCGTCATGTTACTAATTATTTTGTCAGTTTATTATTAATTTTTGTTTGTTTTATATTGTTTTATTGTTCGTGTTGTTGCTTATTTTAATTCTTTTTTACTGTGGAACTGCTAAAGTTTCAGGAGTTAAAGAGTGAATCATGTGAAAGAGGGAAGTGGCTAAAACATGTAGGACACTGCCTGTCGAGGACTGGATTTGGACACCCCTGCTTTATGTGTTTCCAATAAAAGTCATAATCCAACATTTGAGTTTGATAATGTTAGCAGAGTTAAAATTAAAATGGTTTTTTAGGGTCTGTTTTACGAGGAAGATTGCGGCTAAAAAAAAACGATCAAATATTTTATCAGAAGTGCCTTTCATTTATACAAGCTTGTTATCTAACTCTATGGGTTTTTTCCTGGTGAATCAATGTTTAGAAGATGAAAGTATTTCTATGTTCACTCAGACCTTCTGAATGTTCAAATCATAGTGTCTGACGAAAAGACAAGAAACTACATTTTAAATGAGTGATTTGACCCAGAAAGGTCCAATAATACTTTTGTGGCAGTTTCTTTTTTTTCTCTCTCTCTCTTGCTAACCATTTTTAAGTTATTTATCACAATTTTATCATTATATTATCCTCTGTATTTTTGGATTTTTCTGTGAAAATTAGGCATTTTCCTACTGATCATGTTGATGTTCATTAATGCTGAAGTTGAGTTATTATATCAGAAACAGAAAAAAACACTCAAGCAAAAGGGACTTTTTCAGCAAACATAAATAACTGATCATAAATGTGTAGCAGTGTGTCCATCCACTGTCATTGGCACAACTCCATGGGTTTTACTGGTGAATAAGTGGTGTAGAGGATAAGAGTGTTTCCATGGTAACAACGGAGCCTCTGAACGTCCAAATGGTGATGACCATGAAAAGATGAATAGCTGTATTTATTTATGTATCAATTATTTAAATCCATTGATCGGATTAGTGGATCAATAGGTATTAAATGTTTCAGGTCTGTAGATGCTTTTGACCATCGCTGATGGTTTGGATTTTTATGGGTTAAATGTATCTTAAATAACTTCTTTTAACATCCATGGGTAGACGCAAGCATGGCCTGGGGTACTTTTAAAGTCGTAAGCTTTTAAATATTGATTTAATATGTATGTATGTGGGCGACACGGTGGTGCAGTGGTTAGTACTCGTGCCTCACAGCAAGAAGGACCCTGGTTCAAGTCCCAGACCAGACCTTTCTGTGTGGAGTTTGTATGTTGTCTGCGTGGGTTTTCTTTGAGTACTCTGGTTTCCTCCCACCAACCAAATATCCGAAGACATGCACTGATAGGTTAATTGGTTAATCTAAATTGTCCGTAGGTGTGAATGTGAGAGTGATTGTTTGTCTATATATGTTCAGCCCTGAGATGAAGCTGGAGTAGGCCCCCACAGACCCCTGTGACCCTAGTGAGGATTAAGCAGGTTCAAATGACGAGATGAAATGTATATATATATATATATATATATATATATATATATATATATATATATATGTATGTATGTATATGTCACAGTATGGCAATGCAGAAGAATTGACAATTCTCCTAGTAGAGATTCCAATCCTAATCTCTACAAGGACAATCTGAAGATTCACAAGAGAAAGTGTAATAATTCAATCATATGCAGTCAAGATAGTAAAAGAAAAAAATGCTCACACTGCAAAAAGCTGAGAATATAACTGTGTGAAATGAAGTGTAATATCTCAAGAAGTTTGATGGTATATAATTAGAAAACTAATTGCAACCTGAAGTGTATAATTAATTCATCGTGTGTTCTTATATGGGTGCTATGAACATTATAAAATCATGTGATGAAAATTGTTATGTAAAAATATGATGTGTGGAAGAAAATAAAAGAAATATATGGTCTTGTCATTTATATTGTCCAATATTATTGAATTCTGTAAATGTGATATAATTATTGTTACTAGGGATACTTTTCATATTTTAAGAGTTCCCTTTAATACAGATTTCAATTGCTGTCTCACCTAGCAGAATTGCCAATTCTCCTAAGAGAGATAGCAACTGAGATTGTACTTAATTAGGATTTCAATCTCCCCTAGGGGCGATGCAAATTGCCATCTCTACTGTGACATACATATATATGTATATATTATGTCTATTTTTTTATGATATCTTGCTTTATCTTATGTTGCACTGTGGGGGTGGGTATAAATTTCATTGTAACGAGCACAGTGACAATAAAGGATATTCATTCATATCATTCATTCATGATTAAAAGTCATTAAATGTTTTCAGTACAGTAGATGCTTTGGGTGGCCTCCTGCCTCCACTCTTCTTTGCATCTTAAGCCGAGCACAATGTGAAACAGATGAGGCAACAAAAGGGCTCAAGGGCTGCGAAGATTGATGAATATAACATGGAACCAAATTTCATAAGTGTGAACTCCACCTGGATGGGAACGATGTGTCAGCATTGTTCAGTAGTAGTAAGGCACAGTGTGTGTGTGTGTGTGTGTGTGTGTGTGTGTGTGTGTGTGTGTGTGGAAACACAATAAAAAAAGCTGCTCACTGTTTATCTTTTCAAACTTACAAGCTGTGTCGACAACCTGGGGGTTCTTTACAACATTAGGCAGAGCAGCTTCCACTACTGTCTGCTCAGAATAAAAGAAATGAACATATATACAGTTTTCTCTGCGCTGTGATGCCTAAACAGTGTTGTGATGGAACCGTGGCCTCTGTGTGGCCCCATACTCATGAGCAGCCAGTGTCTGCACATCACTAGAGACAGTGTGATAATGCTGAGCCACCAGCAAACACTGGGGAACAAGACAGAGTTTTCAAGCAAATTAACTGCATTGTTAGTGACAATGTTACTGATGAGTTCAATATCAGTGTTTCTGTGACTTGGCTAATGCATTGGTGAATTAGCAGCGTTTGATTATTGTGTTCATAGACAGGCTTATTCTTCCCTGCAGATTTGTTTCATATTAGGATAAGAGACACGAACAGAACTTAAAGCTGCCATTATAATAGGCGTCTTCATTTTATTCTGTGCAAGAAAAGCATCAGAAAATGTCATATTTACCCTTTTTTTTTAAGAAAAAACTTTGAATACCTGTCCATTAATCATCATTAGAATAAATGCTTAAAACTGTATGTAGCATATTTATTATCAGAAACACCTGTAAATGTCAATAACAGAAATTGGAGAAATAAACTTTGAATTACTTTACATCTACTCAAAGATTCTTTTTGGTTTTGACTATTCAGTATGCATATTGCAGCTTCATATTTTTGTTATTTCTATATGTGTAGAAGTCTCTGAACAGTTCTTTGCTATTTCTAATAGAGACCCTCACTGCTACAGTAAAATGTTAAAACAGTGTAAGCGCAACATCTCAGCTTTCTGGTGGTGTTTGAATTTTGTGGATGGCAGGAGTGACAGTAATCTGACGGCTGTAAAGTGCTGGTGATATCACCACTGATAAAAGGGTTAAAAAGTAAAGAGAAAAAAAATGAAATATAAAACCCTAGAAATTAGATCTACGAGCCTGTCATACCATTACAAATCCAATCCTGGTTTTCTTTAGAGCTACAACAAACACAGGGTTGAACCACTGCTGGAGTGTTTGGTAATGTATTTATATGAGAATGACATACACTTGAGGGTTTAAACAAAGTCTAAAGTTCAACTTCAGTAACTAATCAAAAGTTTAAAAGCATTACATTTAAAGCTGAAAGTCAACATGTTTAAACACAGAAGCACTTGTGCACTTTTAATGATGTGGAGTCAAATGAAGCGTATCAGAAGGACCAAAGAGAAGAAATAACACAATGTCACTTTGTTTCAGCTCAGTGGTGGAAAGTCTCACAGCAGGAACCGTACGACTCAAAGGACTTCCAAACAAACACAGGCGGAGCATTCAAAGGCTTGCGTCTAATGGAATTATGGGTAATAACTGATATCATTAAAGCTTGCTTCAGGCAAAGCTGTTAATGTTGACCTTTCAATTAACAGTTCAGCGACTGTTTATGGCTCTGTAACCCCCCCCCCCCTCCAAATCCCATCCCTCCCCGTGAATGGAGACTCTGGTAGATCCCAACAGGACGGCTGTGCCCACTTGTCTCTTTCATTCCTTTGAGCCGTCGAATGTCCGACCATGAAAGGTTGCCTGGGAAACACACAAGCGGCCTTGACTTGAAAGTCAGATGAAAAAACTGAAGAAACTACAGAGCTCTCAGTTGTACCTTTTACATAAAAATCTCATAAATACTATTTGCAGTCCAGAGGTGGGGTTTCAACTGACACTTTGATCACACCTGGGTTTGTAAATCTGACAGTAAAAGGCGTCCTCTGTCTTCTGCGTTCGCCAAATGGTCCCATAGATATGGAAGTGTCTGACAGTGGCCTTTGAAAGGAAATGGACACTTATCTACTTTTACAGTGCACACCTCACTTTGGTACATTTGACCATTCACACATGCATGCACGCACATATCTACAGTATATACGTATAAAAAAAACAAGAACAAACAGACTCAGGAACAGTTTTTTTGTGGATGCCATTCGTGTACTGAACTCGGTACATGAATGATTTTAAGTGCGTATGACTTTAATGTTTGATTTTAATGTGTGTTTTTAGGATTATAGGGCTTTTATGGTTTTAAATGTTGTGTTGTGGATTTACAGTATGTTATTTATCAATATGTACTTTAGGGGCTGCACTTTTCAATGTCGTTGTTCTGTGAACAGTGACAATAAAGACAATATCAATATCAATACCAATATGTTAAAACCCAAACAACCACTGGCAGTTCAAATGTTATTGTATTTGAATCAAGAAACCTCTTTTTTTTTATTTCAGCAAAGATAAGGAAATGTGAGACAAGTTGGTGGTTTTGTTTTATCATCTTGCTGTCAAAACGTGTGTGACAGTATATATTCAACTGCAAGGGCACAGATGGGGGAGATGTGTCCCCCTCAGATTCATATTGACCAAAACTCACACACACACACACACACACACACACACACTTACAGGGTAAAGAAAAAGGCAAAAATCACTGACAAAACTTTTTTCATGATTATAGCATAGCAACTTGTGTTTGAATCATCGCTATGGTTACCAGTAGTTTGTGCGTGACACACATATTTCAAGGACTTCACGCTCACTCACCACACCTGCCATTTCTCACTGATCAGGACTGATGCTCCCTACATGCAGAACGTGCACAGCGCATCGGACCCCACGATGTACCGTATGAAAAACCCACTTTGTAAATGCAGAGCAATAGATAAATACACACACAGCTGTGAAGCACAACACTCATAATGTTCAGGATCAACTCAGCCTGAAGCAGCTGCAGACAGTGTGTTCTGTGTTCTCTGTGTACAGGAGTCGTCAGCCTGGCAACGGTTCAGCCAGTTCTTCCTTTCTGTTCTCTACTGTCTGTCTGTCTGTCTGTCTGTCTGTCTGTCTGTTTTATGTTTGTTCATGTCCTTCTCATTCTCTCATCTATTTGTCCTCTGTAGTTTTACTTCTTGGTTCAGGAGGGTCCAGATCTGGTTCTCCAGGGCCACTATCCTGCAGCTTTTACATCACAGGTGTCAAACATGCGACCCGGGACCCAAAACTGGCCAACCAAAGGGTCTACTACGACCCATACTTAATTTGTGAAATGCAAAAATTACACTAAAGATATTATCAATGAAATTCAATTCAATCTGAAGTGGATCAGACCAGTACAATACTACCATAATAACCTACAAATAATGAAAACCACTCATTTTCTCTATTCTTTTGATGCAAAAAAACAGTACAATTAAACAAAAATGCTGACAGACTAGCCTTTTACAAAAATGTGAAAAATTAAATGTCTTAAGCGAAGTAGCTGGAATTTAACAATATTCTGTCTGTTTCTAAATGTTGTCTGAATAATAGCGCTCAGTGGGATGAATAAAGTATTCTATTCTATTCTATTCTATTCTATTCTATTCTATTCTATTCTATTCTGTTTGTACGTCCATTGTCAGCTGTTAGTTGTAATGAATAAATGACACATTCAGAATTTCCAGGTTGTTCATATTATGTTCAAGCACAGTTCTTACTGTAGATATAAACATGTTCTTAAAATCATAATACATTTAGGAACTATTTTAAATATTTTTCTGTCAGTGCCTGAACTCTTTGAATTCTGAATCACTATGAACTGCCTTTTTTAAAATATATATTTTCTGGTAAACTCTATCCCTTTCCTCCTTTCTGTTGTTGAGTGGTTTCCACCTTGTTGTCAAGCCTCTGCATCCGCTTCAATAATTACACACTTATGTCTTCAAATATTTCCTTGACATTTAGTTGGATGTTTTAAAATGTTTGGTGATCGCCCACTTTAGCTGTCTTCCTCATACTTTTTTAGTTTTCTTTTTTGCTCAGACAAATGACATTGGAAGAATTCAAGTCAGCAGGTCCTACCCCCTTGGGGATTGCTGACATGGAGCTTGTGAGTGACATTGTCATGTGTGGATTAGTGACTGTTGTACATCACAACATTATATAATAGAGACCCCCACCTCCTCGCCTCCATCTTCCCATCCCCTCCGAGTTGCTAATCTGTGTGTTTTTTTCTTTGTTTTTGGTTTGTTTACTTGTTTTGTTTTTTCACTTACACTTTCTCACTGCTGTATCTACAGCGCTATCTAACCCACCACATCCTCCACATACAGGTTCCTCATTGAATTCCAAACCCCCCCCCCCCCCCATTTCCACATTTTTTTAAGGCACAGGGCTGGGGGCTTATGATGCCAAACAGCCCACACCTGGGCAGGAAACTGATCATCAGTCAGCTGTTCTGTTACATTTAAAACAGAAACCTCTACTTCCTACCTGTTTAATGCAACAATTTATGTAAATCCCCTTGAATTAAAGCTAAAAGTCCACACTTCAGTAACATCTTGATCGCTTTATTTCAGATCCACTTTGATGATGGACATGTTAAATGCCATCATATGTGCCATTGTCCAAATATTTATATATCTGACTTTATTTAGTAAAGGATTTAACACAGAACTTCTGCTGACGTGACGTTAGAGTAAGGTTTCTCACTAATTCAGGTGCAGTTCACAAGTCTTATCAGAAGCGCAATTACACTTGATATAATTTTAGAAACAGAGGATCTGCTGACTTTATCATCAGCATCATATTCAGCAGTGGAATCTATCAGCCCTCAAAGGTTTGGACTGAAACTTCACACGTGTCTAAAAATACCCACACAGCACGGTAGAAAAGTTAGAATTGGGACGCTTTCAGCTGCGGCACTAGATGTCTTCTTTTAGACACATATCGGCTCATTACTGAAAAGGATTTTGGGCTCAAACTTTGGCTTGGACCCAGTGACCCACATACTGTACCAACACTTATAGTGAATAAAACCAGAAGTAGTTTGTGCTTCCAAAAACTTTCCCAAATGACCATTAGCAGGGCTGAAGCCACTCATTAAATTATTGTTACTGATTTACTGTGATAAAGATTAGCACCGTTAATGATTTAGATGTTTTTTTAAGCCATTTCCTGCCATAATTACTTTATTAAAAAGTTAAAGTTTATGAAAAAGAATCATGTCTTGCATTAACAAAAAAATAAATGTTACATTTATGCAACTTATTTTGTTTAATAACCCTCAAAGACCTGAACAAATGTTTCTACTGGCTGAGACTTAGTATTTTATTCTACGGTCTTTTTCTCTGTTGCACTTAAAGTTTCTTTCAGATGAAAAGTCCTAACTTGTCAGCTCCTAATGCGATCAGTACAGTTAAATAATTGAGGTAAATTGTAGTTTCTCAGCTTTTCAGTCAGAGGCTCTGTTGTGGACATGGAAACTTGTCATACTCTGCAGTGCATGTAGTTTGATTAAAGTCCAAACTCAAGACTCACCTGTTCAAGATCAAATACTATAATAACTCTACAGTACATTACCTGCATTAGTTTTTTTTCTTTGTATTTTATTTAATTTTCTTTTTTTCCTATGTCCAGTGTCCTTGCACTACATGAAATGTAATAAAATAAAATATCATGAATGAACATGATGGGAGATGCTTGATTTTATGTAAACTCAGTGATATATTTTGCCAAAATAAGTACCTTTTCTCTTTTGATATAACTTTTGATTTTATTGTACACTTTCAATCAGCATCTAAATGGTCAGTAAAGGTAAATATCTGGACAATACTCGACTTTCACTGAAAAATTCAAAAGTGGAGTTTAGTCTGTAGTATTGTAATAACTAGTGATAAATTAAAATTTTGAGGAAAATTGCAATTCATTCCCATTTGGGAATAAACCTCTGGATACAATAATTCAGTATAAGAATTATTTATTGTATGTTTTCTTTTTGTTTTCCATTTTTTAAATTAAAATTGTAAAAAAAATTGAGGAAGCATTTTATATGTTTCAATGTATCTCATAAACACGCGGAAATTAATCATTACAAACAAAGTAATAATTAAAGCTGCATTCAGCATTTTGCTTGAGTTAAAAAGTTGAATCATTACTTCTGCTTTGTTCTTGTAAAACTTGTGTGTACTTTTGCCTCTTGTGAATGTCAAGGACATGAACTTTTATCACCAACTCTGAAAACCATCAATTATTATGTGTTGCAAGTTGTGAAATTCTCTCTGATTTATGTTTAATGGGTTAAAACATCAGACCTTGAAACAGCAGGGGTTTGGGTCAGGGTTAATGACTGATAAAAATGCCAAAGACTTCTTTAACTTTTCTGTGTGTCTGCAGCGTGTTAACTTCTATCAGCTACAGCTTCTGTCAGGATGGCAAGGGGCGGATCATCTTCTCACACAGGGAGTGGGTGATGAAATCCACGGCAACAGCTCATCACAATAACTCAATCAAAACCAGGGCGTCCGACATGGAAACAACTCATTCATTTCTGTTGCACCTCTCTGCACAAGGTAAAAGTGATGGAGCTACAGTACGTCATGTCATAGTTAAGAATATTTGTCAGTCAGGTGGAAAAAACTAAATCTAACCAAACAATTAACGTTCCAGCTCTGTAAATAAAGGACCCTTCATCACACAATGTAGAAAAGTCTACAAGGTAAGGTAATGATAACTAAAAATAAACAAATAATCAAAATTAAGGAAGCATTTATTCAATGTGTCATTCTGCTGAAAACCACATTTCACGCTCCTTTTGGAATCTGATGGGTCACCCCAAGTTACCAACACATGCTGCCTTTGAAAGTGGTTTGTCACAGAAAACAACGAGAGGAACGACGGACCCAGATAAAGCCGGTTCATCTGACATCAGACAGACTTTAGCGTCTCTCATTGTAGCGAATCTGAAGTAGCATTAGCATCTACAAGAGAAGACGGCGCCACAGTAGCTGCTGTACAAACTTGAAAAAATGGCGTATCAAACTGGTTTATGTGCTCTCTGTGGAAAAATAGCCTTGTTTGTTTTCCTGCACGTTTTCAGAACAAGCGACGGCATGAAACCTAGCTGGGTGTTACTCTGGTAAAGGTAAACACATACACAGAGCGAGAGGGGAGGGGGGAGTGTTCCTTCACGTATTCTGAGCCAATCAGAGACGCATCATCACCGTGTCATGGACATGTCTCAGGAAGTATCGGTAAACTCTGTTGTTCGACCTCAAGTCATTTTTCTACTGTGCAAAAACAGCTGGAAACAAAACAATCTAGATGTTTGTTTTTTTTTAAATAGAACCAATACACAATGTATTCAATAACAAAGGAGAACACAGTAATATTAATGAAATAACCATGGAATGGCAGCTTTAAAATAACAATGAAAACACTATTAAAAAAGTTTCAGTCCTGGTGAAAGTTAGAAAGTCCTCTGCTGTGGATCAACCAATGAAAAGGCCTCATCTTAGACAAAAGTATCTTATCTTTTTATAATGTGAACTTTAGTGGTTTGTATGTTGTATTTGATGTCCTCCTTTCTTCCTGCTTCTTTCAGCTTCGATGAATAAAGACTTTCCTCATTTTAAATTCCAGTACAACTGAGATGACAGCTTTCCATTGTAAAATATTTGTTGCATAAAAACTGAACCGAAATCAAAAACCAAGTTGAAAGACCATATAAAAATAATCAGGAAAGGTTAGTTATGAGCTATGGCTCTACCAAACCTGAGATCTTCCTCCAGACCACAATATAGACCAGACAAACTTTTGGATCAGCTATAGAAAACTTTCAAATGATATTCAGTACCTTGAGAAAAATAAAGAGAAGAAGAGAAAAAAAAAACCTGAATGAACATACTGATGACAGATGTACACTCACCTACGACCAAACAATGCAGGTACATAGAGATGCAGTGCATTTAGATGTTAATGGTGTTATGCAAAGGAGCAACTATAGAAGACGAAAAAGAAGAAGATAAAAGGAAGACCTTGGTTTGAACCTTGGTTTGAACTAAGGTATGAAAATGTCCTGCCAACTTTGGAATAAGGTGTTAGAGAATTACAAATTAAATCCATCTGGCTCAGGAGAGACTTTGTAGTCCAGTTAAATTGAACTTTGGATGCAGCCTCTATTCCCCTCAGTGTAATTCATTTACACAGGTGTAAGCAATGTCATTGTAGTTGGATGTGAACCAGAGCAACCACAGTGAATGGAGGACGTCTGGGTCCAACACCAAGGCAAGTATAGGATTGTCACATGTCCTCAGTCCACTCCATCTATCTGCCATAAGAGGACTTTCAACCTAAAAAGGCTCCAGTAGGGGCTGTGCTTTGCATTCTGGGACGCATTCTGTTGTTGCTTAGGTACAGAATGCTCCATTTTAAATACAGCTGGAATGATTTATCACCTTGAATTGATTGAAAAATCTATTCACTTACAACTTTTACAAAGTTAAACAGCACATGGCGCCGGGATCAAGACATAGTTGAATGTTCACAACATCTTGAGAAAAATATTACTTGTGTCACACCAAACAACTATTCAAAGCAAAACTTAAGATGCTTAGGAGTTCCTCTATGTCTCCTGCTTCATTTTCCTTTCTCCAACCTTTGGAAACTTTTATAACCAGGCCCAGATGACACCCTGTTGTTTGCTCTGATACAACATTCACAAGCGTCATTCAGTAGTGTATCAAACACGTGACATTACTGTAAATGAATCACATGCTGTGTGGACAAATATTTCAACATATTAAAGGTATTGAAGGTAAGAAACAGCTTAACAAGTGGCCCTCATGTCATCTTTTTGTGAAATGCAGCCAAACTTTGGAGCATTTCTGCCTCTACAACATATTGACTATGTTCTAAAGCAAAACAATGCAGTGTACATGTGACATCATCATGTGCAACAAAGGCAGAATCAATTAACAGAAATGTTAAGTGGGTAGACAAATGATTCCAAAGGATTGAGCTCCGGAGAACTGGTTCTCAAATGTCATGCTGCCACTGGTACCAGATTGGCTCGACTCGACATTCCATTACAGGACAGTACTAACTTTACAGAACCTGGATGTCAGTGGGACGGCACATACTTCTGTCTCATCTCCTCCTCATGTTGTTTTAATTTTTAGGGTTAGGCCACAAAAGACTGAATCTCCTGGACTGACCATGGTGTAGTATTATGGGATGCCATCATGTGGATTCATGTATCAATACATTTACTGTCAACTTCCACATCGGTATTTTGTAAACCGGCAGGTCACAGAGACAACAGTGCTCTGCAGCGTTTATAATGTCCTATTCACACAGGATAAGTATTACTGATGGACCACTGAATGTCTCAGTTCTTAGTCCCCTGCGATCACACCATGTCCGTGATTTGCTCAGTAATAATTCTGCTGCAAATTACCAACTGTGTTTCAGCGAAAAACAGATGTCCAGTGGTAATTCAAATCCCATGCGAATGTGTGAATGTCTGTTTTTGTGATTTCAAGTGAGTGCCTCTTGTCTTTTTTCTGGAGCAAATAATGGAGGAAGAGGCTGAAATTGTGTGGCAGCATGTGGTGAAGAACATATGGTCATGCCAAACTACATGTACACTAAGAACTGCCCATTCACTTCCATTATAATCTGGAGACTGTTTTCATCTGCACTGACCCCGCTCTTATTTTGAAGGCATGGAGCAAATTTACAGACTGCATCCTTATCAATGGGATTTTCCCCCTTTGTGGACACAGTGTTATTCCTATGCATACTTTGTTTTCATATTACCTTATTAATGTATTGAGATCAAACAGGATGTTGTGAACTTATGACATATCCAGTCATAATGACTGTAATTTGTGTATATTACAGACCTTTATTTATCCTGTCCGAATGCGGCACACAATAACACAGAGGTACAGGGGTAATTGCGAATTACCAGTGGTCCACAGATAATACTTATCCCGTGTGAATAGTACATAAGTCACCTTTTAGTGACACCTGGAACCTAGATGGAGGTGATACCAAAAATCTAGCACCAGGTCTTTTTATATAATGGAAATGCACAAAACTAAGCTGGGTCGAGCCGAGTCAAATCGAGTTGAACCGGTACAAGTGGAAACGTGGAAAAAGGACCAGTTCTCCATTCCCATCCCTACTGATCAGCACTGGAACTGAGGCCAAAACCTTCTGGCTGTGAGGTGATAAAAGTAAACATCACGACGCATGAAGCACAGTGAACATAAAACCCACTTTGATGCATTTTGATGAATTTTTTCTATGTGTGAGGAGAAGTCAAATGAAGGGGAAAATACTCCAAATTTTAAAAACTCATTAATTAGTTCAGGAATGAATTATAGTGTGAAAAAGAACTTAGTGGCACAAATAAGCATTATTAAATGAATATTAAAATCCTGATGGCATTTCATTTTATATTTGTGTCCGATGGATGATGTATGCACCTCAGAGTCATTAATCAATAGATGATTATTCACCATTAAAGGAAGATGAAGAAACTCACAAAGAAGTAATCTGCTTGTGTTTCTCTGAGCAGAGCTGTTGACACAGGAGGAGAAAAATAAATCTTTGTTGTAATTTGTCTTCCAGAGCGTCCTCGTCATTGTTAACGAGCTCTGGATAATTGCAGCGCTCGGGGTTTCCGTCAGCTGATGATGTATTCAGACTCCAACACACAAAGAGAGAAAGGCCGCACAATGTGAGCCCTCTACCACATTTATTTTTTTAACTGGGGGGACACAAAGAGGCTGCAGATTATTGAGAATTATAATTTCCGTTTATTGAAAAGCCTCAGAGACACTGATGAGATGCTGTTGAACTACTATATTGTTATGAGAGCGAACCAGGCTGAGAAGAGTTGCTATGTTTAGACACTTCAGCTGCTTTTCTACAGATTCACAGTGAGATAAACACAAAAGCATGAAAACACATTAGATGCCAAAAATACAACATACTTTTTAGTAAGAGTCTACAGCAACAGTTTTCAAAGTGTTTTAAACTGTGGTGCATCCCTTTAACCTTTATTTTTGAGACAATTTGTATATTTTGTATTTATGTGGAAAAAAAATTATTCAAATGCACTATAAAAAAGTAAATATTACCAGCTGTATTTTTCAAATTTCTAGTCAAAATATCTCATCACACTTAAAATAAGACATAATCAGTTTTGACTAACTTTTGAATGACACATAGATCTGGAAAATACTATTTCAAAATTTTTTACAAAGATAATTTTCACTTGTTCCGTTGGTAGATTGGTCGAATTTTTGTTGTTGTTGTTGTTGCTGGAATTAAGCACAAAAAAGGAACAATCTCAAATTAAGCAAAAAATTATAATAATAATAATAATAATAATAATAATAATAATAATAATAATAATAATAATAATAATAATAATAATAATACTACTACTACTACTACTACTACTACTACTACTACTACTACTACTACTACTACTAATAATAATAATAATAATAATAATGATAATACTAATACTACTACTACTACTACTACTACTACTACTACTACTACTACTACTAATAATAATAATAATAATGATAATACTAATACTACTACTACTACTACTACTACTACTACTACTACTACTACTACTACTACTACTAATAATAATAATAATAATAATAATAATAATAATGATAATACTAATACTACTACTACTACTACTACTACTACTACTACTACTACTACTAATAATAATAATAATAATAATAATAATTATTATTATTATTATTATTATTATTATTATTATTATTATTATTATTATTATTATTATTAACCTCCTACCCAGGCCTGAAATGTCACCTTTCTCTCTTCTTATGATATATGTATGTATGTACTTGTGTGTGTTTATAATTTTTTTAAATTTTATTTAATTGCTTTATGTTATGGGGGGGTTTTTTGTATTTTTTAGAATTTTTTGTATTTTATTTAAATTTTATTTGTATTTTTATTTCATTTTTATGTTATTGTAAAAACTATAAAACTATATATATATATATATATATATATATATAAAAAAAAAATTTCCTCTCGCCCCACGTGGGCGGTGTCTCCTTCAGGCTCGGGTCCTCTACCAGAGGCCTGGGAGCCTGAGGGTTCTGCGCAGGATCTTAGCTGTTCCTAGCAATGCGCTCTTTTGTACAGAGATCTCTGATGTTGTTCCTGGTATCTGCTGGAGCCATTCTCCCAGCTTGGGGGTCACTGCCCCTAATGCTCCGATCACTACTGGTACCACCGTTGCCTTCACACTCCACATTTTCTCTCTCTCTCTCTCTCTCTCTCTCTCTCTCTCTCTCTCTCTCTCTCTCTCTCTCTCTCTCTATATATATATATATATATATATATATATATATATATATATATATATATATATATATATATATATATTGTTTGTTTGTTGGTTGGTTTTGTATCATTTATTGATTCTTTTTAAAAAATAAATGAATTGTCTTCCCTGTTTACCAATCACATGATGTGAAGGCTCCACCCCCTTTGACACCTATGGGTGCCTATTTAACCTGTGACCTACTTTTTCTGTATACGCCCTGATGAAGGCCTGATGACCGCAACGCGTAGGTTCATGTTTTTTTAGGAATTGTCATGTTATATTAGAAACATTTTTATATTTTTTAAAATCTCAGAGTGCCTCTTCAAGATTTTAAAGATATTTGTCAAGAAATAAATTCTTATATCTCACTGAAAAGTTACTCTTCAGGTGATTGTCTTCTACTTTGACTAGAAGAATAGAAGTAAAATTGCTTCATAACAGCAACAGCATTCACATAATAAGAAAAACAAGTGGACAAGTGAGGTGCAAAACTAAAGTCAGGTGCAATGACATATTACGTGTACCGTAAATACAAATATCTGTAGAGCGCAAAGTAGATAAAGTAAAATAGATCCTTGTTGTGTCCATTTCTTTTTCTTTACATAAGCAGCAGAGGGAAGTCTCATTCCAGAGCACACAGAGGAGGACTAAAACCACCAAGTATGAAGTCTAACACTCATTGTTTATACAAATCTGTATTATGGTATCGTCCAGTAATCTTCACATGCTGCATCAGCTGATAGTTTACATTATAGCTATGTTAGCTTAGCTCTGTTTGGAGTTAGAAAACAACCACAGTAAAATCACAAAGCAGCTCAGTTTTCAGCCACATTAAATATCTGTTTAGAACTGTACAAACAAGGTCAGAACTATTAGTTTAGTCAAAAACAATAAACTTGACGAAGAGAATTATGTCATATCTTACCAGCCTGCCTGAAAAACTGATGTTTTTCAGTTCTAGATAAAAATGTCACAACAGATACTATTATCAACAGAAGTGAAAACTTAATTTCCTTCAGTATTTAGCATACACACACCAGTAGCAGTAAGCATCTGTGTTCCCTGGGCTTTATGCATATTTTTGTGATTATCCACCGTAATGCTGTTTATTACACATTAAAATGGCATTAACGATCAGTCAAAGGATTAAGTTGTTTACAAGAAAAAAAATTTCTTTGGTCACTGCTGCAGTTTTTGGCTGCATTTTCCTCCATGTGGCCGATGATTCAAACTAAATTATAGGAAATTTCTTCTAACCCTTTGTTTTTAGTGGTTTGTTTCCATTTCTAGGCCTATATAGTCCTTCACCTTAGCCCTTCTCCTCTTTGTGGGATGAATAAAGTACTTCTATTCTATTCTATTCTATTCTATTCTATTCTATTCTATTCTATTCTATTCTATTCTATTCTATTCTATTCTATTCTATTGTAACATAACCCCTTCATATGAGTGCATAAAACAGAGGGGTATGGAGGGATAAATCATAGACATGTAGTGACCACTCCCTTTAGTGTTCACATAAATGTTCCGTCAGTCTAAGTACATTTTCTTTATATCTAATACATCTGTGTCTATTTCCACCTATTAATATATCTATTTCTTTATATCTGATATATTGCTGACAGCAGATCTGATGAGCTCTTTAGTCTAAAGACTAAGGATAATTTTAGGTCATTTATTTAGTATTTAAAAGTATAAATTCTATAAATAGCCCTTTTAATGTAGTTTCCCTTTTTAAATATCTATTTTGCATACTACACAGACTACTGTAGTAAGCAAGACATTTCTTCTTCTTTCTTTAGCATTAATGACAGTAAAAGTCAGCCTTGTTTCTGCTGCATTTTGATGCAGTTATTTTCCTTTGACTGTTTCACCTCCTCTCTCTGACTTCAGAGTTCAGTCACTGGTGCTACTGCTACTGAATGTTTCATGTGTTTGATAAAAGGTGAGCAAGTCAGTCTTCTCAAATGTTTTTGATGATCCCTCAGTATGAAATGTTCGCGTGCAAAGACGGAGAGGGAATAAAATAAAGAAAGAAATAAATACAATAAGGATAATAACTCACAATTTTCTCCAGGAAATGAGGAAATAAATGACAGACGACAGATTAATGGATGATGAAGCTGTAGTCGAGGTGGTTTCTGTGAGCGAATGGAAATGAAAGCAGAAGAATGAAAACCGACAACTTTACTGAGATAGGTGAGGACGGAGGGAACGTCTGTGAGTAAGAAAAGGGAGAAAGAGTTTGACGGATAAAGACGCAGAGATGGAGGAGGAGGATGAGGAGAGCAGAGAAAGCGCAGAAAGAAAAGCAGATTATCTCCTGCAGCTTTTCATACTTCTGGAGAAGAAATAAAAAGACAGGAGAGGTTTTTTTTTTTTCCATAACCACTGATCCGACAGAACGTCAGTGAAAATACAACAGCATCACTTTGTTTAATCTGAGGCACACACACACACACACACACACACACACACACACACACACACACACACACACACACACACCACTTCAGGTAGAGTTTGGTCTTTGGTTTTACATTTATTTTTTACATTACATGTTCATTTTATAATACATTTTCAGTGCCTATTCATATTCTCACTCCAGTTATTTTATGTTTAATTCTTTAAATTAATGTTAAACATTACTTTGAGGCATTGGTCACAGCTACAGAATGATGAATAAAAATTTGGTGGTGAAAAATGTTTTTTGCTTCCTCTTCATAGTCAACACTACAATACAAAAGAGTTTGTGCAGTGGAATGAAAGATATAGGCTGTTTTTTTTTTTTTTTTAGCCGACGGCAGAAAATTATGTTGATGTGGTCAACCATTGATCATGGCTAACATCCCTTATTCAGATGGACATGGATGACAGTAATATCCTGTTGAACTTTCACACTGAGATAACAATTCAATAAAGCAAATGTGACAAATAAGAATTATTTTTAAAAAACCTGTACCAAATCCTTGTATTTACAGGAAGGTGTAAATATTACTGATGTATGGATCAGAACTGTAATATCGTATCTCGTATCTCATATCAGTACCAGATCTTTACGCTCTAGATTCACCAATCTAAATATTGATACTTGTGGTGCTTCAGTCATTTGAGCCAAAGTGCTGAAAAAAAAACAAAACCCAAATATTGTATTTTCAATAAAAAAAATAAAAAATAGTGTTGCAACTTTACAACTTTTTGCTGTTAATTCTAAGGTCATATTTTTCACCCATTTTTGATCCTGACCCTACACTGTAGATTTTGCAGTGTTAATTTGGAGACAATGGGACCAAATACACTCTAGAAGAAGTTAAATAAACTCTCTAAGTGTTGATTTAACACTGCAAAATTTACTGTGTATGTTTGGAAAAGACCATTTTAGACTAATATATTTCGAGAACATCTAAATGATTTTCCCTGTAACATGATCACCTTTGATTATTTGAGTCCGTTTTCTGAGTATGTTTTGCTGAAAATTCCTCTGCTATGTTTTAGAAGCAGGCATCTTACTGTGACACCTTCTTCTATGTTGTGCCACCGCTGCTTTAACTGCGCTGACAGAATCAGTATGTGTGCAGCAGCCATGGCATCGTGCTGTGAATTCAGGCCTCCGAGGAAAAAGCCTGCAGCAGACGGCACAGAGAGTTCAAAGACTTCAGAGGCACAAGGAGAGACGATATTTAATCTGTGTTTAATGGGATTATAAGGCAAAGGAAATGATCATTTCAACACATTTTGATATTTCCAAATGGTGTTAGTGTAGGGGCAGTTCAGAGGAGGAGACTCAGATGTGTTTGCAGCATTTTTATGTAAATGCTCTTTTAAACTGTGACAGCCCCTTCCCTTTAATGACTTTTACCGTTATCTATCTTGTCTCATTACAGAAAGAAACGCTAATAATATCTTCATACTGTCTTTGGTTCAATGGATCCTGGCCACTGGAAATGACATTTATACAGAGCAACCATTAAAGTAGTTAGTTCTTACTGATCAGGCAGAAAATCTAATGACAATGTTAGAAAATAATCACTGCTGTAAAATAACCAGCCTTGGAAATGTCATTTTCAAATATATTTTATTCCTAAACACCTGGTGAAAAACATGAAGTGACCTAGTATCACAGAATAAAATCCAACAAAACATACTTTCTTTCTGTTGCTTTTGGATGAGATCAACACTATACGTGCTCTCATCTGTGTTTCTTTGAATTAGACGTTGCGTTTTGAATGGACTGAAAAAAAAAAAAATCTATTTTTTTTACTGAGTTTTGTTCATGGAACTGAACTATGGAAATAAACAGATGTCAAAAAGCGACTGATTTAGAAAAAAAAAAAGAAAAAGCCAAAACTAAAACTATTGGAACCAAATTGCAATACAAATTATTTCTTTTTTTTTTTTACTTAATTATTCTGCAAATTATTTCATATTATCTCTTTTTTTTAACATGTATTTTTTTGTTCATTGCTCATTTTGTTTATTTTTCTACCTTTTTTTAAAAAGATTTTTCTTCAATGTTTTTCTGTTTGTGTCTTACATTGTTCATGATACTTATTATTTTGGAGGAAAATTTCCAGACCCTCCTTAACCCCAACAGTGTTGTAACAGTAGTGCAATTCTAACTTTTATTGAGGAAAAACTTTAACATTGTAAAAATACTTTTTGTTTTTCCTTGAATACGATTTTTAGATTAGATAACATTAGATTTTTGCTTTTGTTTTGTTTGGTTTTTTTGTACACACCTAAAATGAATACAGGGTGCTCAAATGCTAAAACATTAGTTCCACCTGCTAAATGTTCTAACCTAAAGAATAAAAAGTATCCAGGACAGATCCCATGCCACGCCCCAGCAACGTTTCATGCCCCCCTGGTGTAGTTTTATTATTAAACTAACTGAACATAAACCCAGTGTTTCCATCCACTGCCATTTATCAAACTCCATAGGTTTTAAACAAAGTTGTAGAAGATGACAGCGTTTCCATGGCAACCACAGAGCCTATGAACGTTCAAATGGGTCATATCTGATGATCATGAAAAGATGATAAACTGTATTTTACACCAGTTATTTACATCTTCTTCTTCTTCTCTTTTTGGCATTTCCCTTCAGGGGTTGCCATAG
Source organism: Siphamia tubifer (assembly GCA_020466265.1). Lineage (NCBI taxonomy): Eukaryota > Metazoa > Chordata > Actinopteri > Kurtiformes > Apogonidae > Siphamia > Siphamia tubifer. Next base: position 26,654,134 of record CM035788.1, on the reverse strand, counting down.
CGAATCACTTGTCTCCATCTAACCCTGTCTTGTGCGTACTCTTCTATCACACCAACCTTCATGTCCTCTCCATATACCTCCTCTTTGGTCTTCCTCTAGGCCTCCTGCCTGACATTTTAAAACCAATATATCCACTCTCTCCTCTGGACAAACCATCTCAGTCTGGCCTCTCTAACTTGATCTCCAAAACCCCTGATGTGTCTTTCTTCTGATGTACTCATGGGTTAACCTCAGCATCTTCAGCTTTGCCTCCTTCCTTTTCCTCAGTGCCATTGCCTCAAGACCAAACAGTATCTCTGATCTCACCACAGTTTTCTACACCTCTCCTTTCATTTAAGCTGAAACTCTCCTATCACACCTGACACTTTTCTCTACCCATTCCATCCTGCCTGCACACACTTCTTCATCTCTTTTCCATTGTCTCAATTGCTTTGGACAGTGGACTTAAAATCATTCACATTCTTTATCTCTTCTCCCTGTAACCTCACTCATCCACTCGGCTCCCTCTCATCCACACATAAACTCCGTCTTGCTGCGGATAACCTTCATTCCTCTCCTCTCCATTTCACTAAAAACATTACAGTCCATGGAGCATCCTGTTAATGGATTCATATTACATGTATTGATAAGATTAGTGGATCAACATGTATTAAACGGTTTTGATCAGGAGGTGCTTTTGGTTATTGACGGTATTTATAGGTTAAAAACACGCAACAGTGACTAAAAGTACTGGACTATTGTCAGCGAGATGATTATCTCAGTTTTGGTGTCAAGCTGGTAAACAACTCGTACATCACATTTCTTAGAATAGTTTGAAGTGTTGATTCACACTTCAGTCACAGGACACCACTGAGGTCTATTCAGGAAGAATAGCAGCATTATAAGATACTCTATCCCTCAATGAGCTGTAGCTTTACTATGAGTGAAATTAAAGTGAATACCGACCAGTTTCTGTCATTGGAATTGAACATAGAGCCCGACCGATATTGGATTTTTGGGGCTGATGCCGATACTGATATTAGAGGGTGAAAAAAAGCTGATATATTTTGTTATTTATTAATTTATTTAACCAGGAAAGTCCCATTGAGATTGAGATTAAAAAACCTCTTCTTCAAGGGAGTCCTGGCTAAGAGGCAGCAAAAAGTTACAGACATAGACAATATATAAAATTACACACAATTATATAAAACAGTTACATTTAAAAGAGTTGACCTCAAGAGCTCTCAGTCTGAATTTAAAAACAATGTGTTACGTTTCTGCTTGTTCTGTTCTGACTTTTCTGCATTTCTGTATGTCTCACCTTTCACCTATTTGCCTGAACAGTCAAGCAGCACCTGATGTCCCAGCTGCAACTCATCAAGGTGCTGCTATTTAACCCGCTCTCAGTCTGGCATTCCTCACCAGATAGTCAAGAGTCTACCTGCTATCCTGTGATCTCCTAAAATCCTGTTTTCTGTGTGTTGACCTGATCTGTTGTTTAACCCCTGCCTGATTGTCTCCGTTCCTGACCTCCGCCCCCTGACCACGTCTCTAGTTTGAATCCTCCTGTGTTTTGACTGTCTTCGCCTGACCCATGAGTAGAATGCCTGTCCTGTGTATCTGTCCTCGACATCGACCCATCCAGAGCCCCAGCGTATGCATGGTGAACAACCCCGGACCGACCCCAACCAATCCCCAGTCTCACCCCCTGATTCTCGACACCCTGGATTCTAGGTCTCATTCAGGAAAGACAGGAATGACACCTTTAAAAATACAGATTTCGATATCTGATATACTGACCAATATATGAAATAAGAACATTTATCTACACAGGACGTAATAACCTTATATTGGGTAATTGTGGACAGTTACATAAATCTAACCGAGTGGGGGGTGGGGGGTTTAGAGTGAGAGACCATCCTTAATCGGTGAGATCCTTTAATTGGCTGACTGATTAATTGGTCGAGCTCTAATTGTAATAAACAGAGCACACCTGTCAGCTTCAACACTTATTTGTTGATTATGTGATGTCAGGTTTATCTGTGAAAATGATGTTTATGTTTGAGTGAGTTTATGACTGAGTTGGTTTGTTAGGAGCTCAAACAGTTAAATGAATAGAATATATTTCAATTAATATTTTATGCATTTATTAATGTTGCATTACTTTTTGAATTTATGTGAATTCTTTCAATTGTAGTTTTTTGTTTTGTTTTATATTTTACGTTGTTTTGATCCTGTTGCACTTCACATTTTTTTTCTTTTTTTTTTTTTTTTACGTTGCTGCAGCTTTCATTCTCCTTTCATTCTCCATTAGCAGATTTATTTGTTTGAATTACTCAAAGGAAACCTAATTCTGATTTTTTTTTTTCTTTCTCTACTTGAAAGGGGATTTACACGAGGACGATTGCAGCTAAATACAACAGCATATTTTATCAGAAGTGCCTTTCATTTAAAGAAAGCCGACACTGTCAGGGTGTGAATATGCACAAATCTGAAGACTCCTTCCAGAGTGGGGCATACTGAAGACGCGCTGGGTCGCGTCTCCGTCTAAATGGCAAGAAACGTACATGTTAATGTTGTGTGTGTCTTTACGTCACATATATTCACGTCACATACACTTTCATGTTACATTCATACGCTGAGCAGGTAAAGCAACAAACATGTGGAACAACCTCGATCCCACAGATATTCAAGCTGCACTAGCATTAGCATTAGCATTAGCACTAGCATTAGCATTAGCACTAGCAGCTCTGGTAAATGTACAGGAGTCATTTCCGTTATTGTACAGACATTACACTCATACCATAGCCGACCAGAAACGGGTGGACAACTACATACGTCAAAAAGATAAAAGGACATAGTGGCCTGGCATGACTATCCATTCGTATTTCACCTGCTGTTGGATCTTCGTATATACAAGGATTTCCTCCTAAACACGGATAAAAAACTGAAGATGAGATGCCACTTTTGCATCTTCTGTTTTCATCGTCTTCGTATAAATGTAGCTTTAGTTTCATTTTCAGTGTGTTTCGTGTGTATTGTGGTGCTATACCAAACCTTCAACACCCATCCATGTTACTCAGTTTTCGTTCTGTTGAACATATTGAATATGATCATGTGTTGACTGTAAAAGAAAACATGTTCTTAATTGACCTCCCAGGTTAAATATGGGTAAATAAATACATAATTAAATAAATAAACATTGTTATCTCCACTCTTGCCCATAAACTCTGAAATGAAAATGATTGTCACCGTGTAATGTTTTACTTGATAGATAAAATATAACTGGGACTTATACCTGCTCAAATGGAATAACTGATGTATATAAATAAGAATGTAAAGAGGAATGTGTCTGAAAACAAAATGATTCCAGCATTATTGGCAGCAGTAAGACCCTGCTCTCCACTAACTTTCCAGTTCATTATACGACTGCGGCAAAGCAGGATAGACGATGGCAGGTTGCCACAGTCGATATCATGAAAGGGATCTGTTCATTTGATCACACACCCAGTTAACAATTAACAACCTCTCAACAGTCATCTTCACTTCATCTATGCATGAATTAAATTCATTATTTCTAAAAGAACACAGTCAAGTTCATGATCAAACCAATATATTAACATTAAAGTATTATGAAATAAATTATAAAAAAAATGTCAATGATGAAGTAAATGTGACATATAACAATTTCAGAAGATGTCAATAACTATTATCTGATACTGAACTTAGAAGCCACAGCAAGGATTTTTTTTTGGGGGGGGGGATGAACAGATTTCATCCAGTCAATACAAAACATTCCATACTGTATGTTATTTCTTACTCTTCAAATGCATTGGTCATATATAATACTTGCAGCATTTATTTTTTACGTACACTATACAGTAGACCACCATATGTGTTTCATTAAGTTCAAAAGTTAAATTTTTTAGAATATTTCGCACAGGTGTTGTTTCACTTAATGTTAATCCAATATTTGTCAATGATTCACAGTAAATGTTTTTATTTCCTGCAATTATCTTATCTCTTTTGGTGGTTTTAAATTTAAATTTGTAATCCATCCATCCATACTCAGTTGCTCTCATCAGTTTGTAATGGAAATGTATTGTGCCTTAACATTTGTATTATTTCTTTGTTCTTTATAATTCACCTCTGACAGTGTTAACTGTTGACTGTACTGAACCCAGGAATGGGTTAAACTAGTCAGCAGCAGTTTTTGCATGAATCAGCATTAGTTGAAGGCTGTTTATCTGGTTATCATCCTTACTAGACTTCCTATTTTTGTCAGTTGTATTGTATAGTAAGTACCTGTGTCTCTCCTTGGTCTAGCAGAGATCTCTCCACACACATGCTCAAGTGTGTGTGTGTGTGTGTGTGTGTGTGTGTGTGTGTGTGTGTGTGTGTGTGTGTGTGTGTGTGTGTGTGTACTCCGTGTTGAACAGAACTTATTATAATGATTATTCTAAAGATCGTTCTGATTCCAGCTTTGTAATTAATTAAACTGAAATAATTCTGGAACAAGTTCACATCATGATATTTGATAAACACACGAAGAGTTAATTTTCAAAAACAAAGTCCATTTTTTGTTTTTTTCACAAAAATGTGGGTTTTTTTTTACTCTATACATTCCAGGTAACACTCATTGATTTGATATTTTATTTATTCAATTTAGTGGAACTTACCAAATGAAATAAATAATACATCAAAACAGTGAGTATTACCTGGAATGTAGGGTAAAAAAAGGCAATTTTGTTAAAAAAAAAAATGGAGTTATCTGTTTTTGCAAATTAACTCTTCACATGACCTTTAAATGTAACTTTACAACAAAATCCAAAGTGTGGAATGATAGATCACAGCTTCAAAAAGGTCTGTTTATTTTATTATTGTTTTTTTGTTCCTGTTTTCTTTTTTCTTGGGGGGTTAAGAAAACTGTCTCACCTGATCCTTCCTGAAAGACAAACCAAATTTTAATCTCCTTCTTAGCCCGATTCAAGCTGATTTGAGCCGTTCCAACCTGACAGGATAAGAGGTGCATTAAATCAATACCATGACACACTAAAGCTGACACACAAAGAGCTTGAACCCTCTGAAAATATAGTCAAACAGATGGTTACAGTGCACAAGTTAAAATACGTGAACCAAAGACGTGTTTTTCTCTTCATCCATTCATATGAAGACACTTGGCTTTAATCAATGCACCCTGCGTCATTATGTTTGCAGCCTGTGGTTCCTACCGAGAAGCTTTCCACCCTCACACATAAAAACACGAGGCGGTGATGAAGCTCAGTGTTTCAGCAGCTCACTGATCCTCAGAGGAGAATCTCCTGATAAATCTGCAGCGTTTAACCAGAACCATTCCTCATGAAACCTTCTACTGCTGCCATTTACACACAGATTACAGGCATGTTACAGGGAAGCTAAATATATAGGTATCATAGGAACAGTTTTCTGGTGGCGGTAGAAGGCAGACGTGACCAGAATACCTGCTTTAGTTTATTTTTGCTCTGTTTTTTTTTTGTTTTTTGTTTTTTTTTCTGTTTTTTTTTTACTGCAGGAACGCTGGTGCTTCCTCTTGTTATGAACTAATTTAGCAGTGCTGTGGCTTGGAAGAGGAAACATGAGCTCCAACAAGATGCTCATTAGAGTTCAGACATATAATCAATACAGAAATCTATCCTGATTGGTTCTCCAGAGATACTGAAACATGTCTGCAGTCTTCAGTAGACTGCAGTTTTACATCCTGCTGGTTTGTGAAGATATGGCTCCAGTTGAAGCTGCTCCTATAAATATGTGTTGTGTTCCCTTATATTAGGTTTGTTTTCCAGCATTTTTCACCTTTGCTGTAAATATGCATGTGATTCCTCCAAGTGCCTTCTATATTTTGTCAATTTTATCCTAGATATTCACTTTTGGAAATTTTAAATTGTATTTCCACTGCAATACTTCTGCATTTCCTTACAAAAACCACTTGTTTCTTACTGCTCAAAGTCTTTACCCCGCCCCCTGAAGAGGAAGCAGGGGTATTATTTTTGGTTCATTTCTTGTGTTTGTTTTTATATCTGTCTGCAAGCCTGTTTGTTTGTTTGTTTGTTTTTCAGCAAATTTATACAAAAACTACTGAACCAAATTCCATGAAATTTCCAGCAAAGGTGTAAGGTGGTCCAGAATAGATCCAATTAGAAACAACCTGGTTAAATAAAGGTTAAATAGGATTGAAAATTCATGTTTGGTTCTTTGTTCAGCCACACAGCAATCGTAGTACTTCAAACCTTAATTTGTCCCCAAAACTGACAGTTTAGTTTTAATTATTTAATTTTATTAGGCAAATTTTTCAGGAAGCTGTTCCAGTTCAACACAGATCATTTTGAAACCAACTGTCTTCACAAAATAGTCATCTCTCCAATTTAATCTGAAAACTGGGAGCTTGCATCTCAAAATACTTTTCCTGTGCTGTCATTTTTATTTTATTTTTTTACCATTTCTTTACCTTGTGTTTGAGTTCTATATGATGATTCATATGATCCAAAATATTTGCTAACAACGTTTTCAAGACAAACTATTTAAAATCAAACATAATTTAATATTTTTATGTCTCAGAAATAGCCAACCGCCACAATGTGAAGGAATTCTCAATTAGCCTGAAAGAGTTGACGAAAACCTTTCCTAATCTACCAAGTATTCAGAAAATGCCTAATCTCACCCCTATTTTGTGGCAATCTCATATTTCTATGGCAAACCTTAATGGGATTTTGACCTTTCTGCTAAATGCGACCTTGACCTTTGACCTTTTGCAATATTGATCATTTAATTTTATGTACGTATATTGACATCAGTGCGTGTAATATTATAATAATATATCCAGTATTTATTAAGTTATTGTGTGATATGTCTATGCTTGACACACACAAACAGTGTTACAGAAGTTAACTTTGCAACACGTCACCTTTGACCTCCAGAGATCTCAAAAACTATTGGTTGTAGGTGATAACACCAATTATAAGAAATGTAGAAATCTTCATTCCTCATTGTTTGGTACCAATCTGAAAGTTCTGTGACTCTCCGTTCTTGAGTTATAACTGATAATGTGATATTGACTTTTTAGTTAATTGTGACCTTGACCTTTGACCTTTACTTAAATGAATCATTGCGTCTGATGCGCATTAGCTATGTGTATATAATTTCATTGTGACATCTCAAGTATTCACACACACACACACACACACACACACACACACACACTGATTAAAATTAATGAATGTATGATTCTTAATCTGTTGGGAATAAAGATCTTATTATTGCTATACCGTTTAATGATATAAGATTCAGAAACATAGCAAAACACAACTGACTTGTCAGTGATAATTAACACAGATTTGAGAATAGTTGAAAGGTTAAGTGCTTAAAAACAAGAAAAATGAAGTGCCTGGAGCCAGACTGTAAATAACTGTCCAAAGAAAAGCTGATGAGAAAAGATTCAACATTAAATAGTGGGTCAAAGAAATCACATTCTGATTGCATGTTTGAGGACATGAAAACTCACCTTCTGAGATCATTATAGTTAGAGACACAGTCAACACATGCAAACATTGACTAATTGCAGTAATTTAAGTCAGAAGTTAAAATAATGTGGATGTAATTGGAGCTCATCTTAGCATCTAGAGCAGTTTGACTACCATCCAGTAATGTTTACAGTTTCTTGAGTTAGAAGACTCATGGTAACATTCATAACCTCAAAATGTCAAGAGGGAATGAAAAATGCACAACAAATGAATTAAACTTTTACTGTAAATGCATGAGAAATGTATGAGAATAAAAAAGATCTACAAAAATCAAAGGACTTGAAAATGTTTCTCCATATACAGCAGCTGTTCATCATTCTCTTTTATTAGTTTTGTGTATTTGGACACTAATGGTTCAGAAAGTTTAAATTTGCTGCAAAGCTATTTTGGTAACACTTCACATTACACATCACTAATACGGTAGCAATTCTATCGTAATTTTGATGTAATTTGATGGTAATAATAACCTTTGTAACAACTTATTACAAGTAACAGATCACTAATGAGGTGATTCTTCAGTGAAGTTCAGAAAAGGTAATTAGGAAAAGAGTACGGATGCTTTGAAGCTATGTTTCTAATTGTGTTTTTATTCTGTCTTACAATACTGAAAGATCTGAAACCCATGGAAACATGTCTGTAAAATGTACAGTTTGTGCTTAAACAAGGGAAAAGCAGACAGTACCAATAACAGTTAGACAGCCTGTTCAAGTTAGCTATTATACAACCTAGCAGACTTAGCTAGTAGTAGCAGCTATGTTAGCATACTGTAAGTCAGGCAATTTCAGTATCTTGTCACAAATTACATCAAAATTACCATAGTATTACCACCTTATTAGCAAATGTAAAGTGTTACCGCTATTTTTATATTCATTTTGGCAAAAATGAAGTGTATTTCTACAACCTGTTTTAATTCCTGCTTACTTTGTTACATTTAAAACTAGTTAGTCATGACATTTGCATATATCAGGTCAGAATATCCGATGAACACGGACGCTGTTCAGCTTAGACAGATTTTTCTGTCAGTCATGTTTTTAACAGTTTTCCGACAGTATATTAGCACTTTGTAATCTAAGTGATGTTTGTCTCGTTGATCATTTGTCGAGGACAACAGATGGAAATGAGCTTCTCTGTTAAATCTGGTGTATGCATCTTGTTCTATGTAACTAATGCTAATACACAGTCCAGTGACTAAATAAATAAATGAAATTAAAGTAGCATGAAAGACTGTGGAGAAATAGGACAGAGCAGCCAACAACTTGCAGGAGGCAGAGCACGAAAAGACTCATTTACATTTAGGGGCCATTTACATGAGGACGATTGAGGCTAAATACGACAGTATAAAGTGCCCTTACGCACAAATCTGAAGACTCCTTCCAGAGTGGGGCGTATTGAAGACGCGCTGGGTTCTAAATGGCTGGAAATGGCATGTTAATGTTGCGGACGTCTTTACGTCACATACTCTTTTATGTTACATTCATACGCTAAGCAGGTAAAGCAACAAACATGTCATACAACCTCGATCCCACAGATTACATTAGCATTAGCACTAGCAGCTCTAGTAAATGTACAGGAGTCGTTTCAACTATTGTACAGATATTAAACACATACCGTAGCTGAACAGAGATGGGTGGACAATTACATACGTCAAAAACAGAAAAGGACATAGCCGGCCTGGCATGCATAGTCAATTGTATGTCTCCTACTGGATTTCCTAAACAAGGATTTCCTCCTGAATACGCTCGTCTAAATGCGGATAAATGTAGCCTTAAAGTGCCAGTGCTCAAAATGACTTTTCTGGTGCCATTACTCAGACATAGGGTTGAAAATAAACCTGTAGAGTTAAATTATTGAAGAATTCAGATCCAACCAGAGCATTTACAGTAGGGTATAGACCACAGGGACATGTTTTAAAATGCATAATTCTTGTTATAAAAGCTAATATGACCCCATTTATGCACCATCCTGTGCTCATCCATGTGAGTCTTATCAGTTGAGCCTGAACTTAACTCTACTAACACACACACACACACACACACACACACACACTGGACTGAATTTCAACACCCCACTCACAATCTAATTAAAATGTGTGGTCGTCTAGGCCAGTATAACATTTTAATGAGACAGAAACAGGTTTGATAACCTCAGTGTGACCTGACTAGTGTAAAGTAATTACATCAAGAGTCAATTACAGAGCAGCTTCTCGTGTCCACTCAAAAGCACACATTGAGCAGGAATACAAGCAGCAGTGTGAATCCACAGTGTGACTTATCATCCTGTCAGTCTGCCATCATTTAAAACATCATTCATCAGGTTAAAACCTTCCACCCCTCTGTTTCCTACCTGTGTCTCTGGAAATCTGGACAAAAGCTTCGACTCCGCTCTCGCCATAGTTTCCCTCAGAGGCCAGCGTGGACACAAAGTTCCATCCCATCGCCGTGACGATGTCCAGCATAGCCTGAGCCTGATAGGAGTCAGGAGGAACCACGCGGGAGAAGAAGTCATAGCGAGTGTTGTCGCTGAGTTCTGGAGCCGTGGAGGCATAGCTGATCTGAGGAATCTATCAAAATGAGGGTGAGAGGGGGGTCAGAGGTTAGATTTTTGGGTTTTTTTGGGAAAAAACTTTCCCCTAACCCTATATCACCCTCTATCCTACAGGACATAAAGAGCATAATCTGGTTTGCTCAAGATTTAAGCGACTTTCCCACAGATGGGTAACATTATCAAGAGATGATTTAACCCTTTGACGCATACTGGTCACTACAGTAGACAGTTGTTCTACAGTTGTTCTCTTGTATATTCATAGGTTTTGTTGTTTTAGTTCCATATCAGTCAGTTTATATCATTACTGTAACTGTTCTGTTCTTCATACCTGATGTGCACTAACATTTTCATCTGTAAATCAATTGCTCAGTGTTATTCGATTATAATTAACAGTCTTCTTAAACAGAAATTGCATTGAATTATTTCACAGTGTTAAGATATTACATTTTAAATACATGTTTCTTTGGTTTAAACACATGCTGTCCAGCTGAGTGGACATCCATAAAAAATAGGTTCATTAAAAAGGTTTCAATCACATTGCTTTTTTTCAGGCCTAAAGAGGAATAAAAACACTTAGGAAAAAAAAAAACATGTGAAGTGCAGATATATTTCGCTCTTTCTTGAGTCTGTTCTTGCAAAATGAAATACAATTAAAATAGATTTCACATGAATATGTAACCATGGGACGTATGATTATTTTAGATGTAGATTTTATTTCTCTTTTAAATATGATATTACTAGCCTCAGATATTAGTGGATTTTAACATATTCATTTATTTATTTGTTATTTATTGTCATGGTTAATACGGGTCCTCTGTATCGAATTTAGTTCTTTTTTTATGACTGAATAATAATAAAACTTCCTTGAATCATTGAATGAATACTTAATTAATCTGAGGCAACCCTATGACTAGTCTGATAAATAATGTTAATAATTTAATAGCCCTAGTATTTGTCTCTCATTCTCTTTTCTCATGTCACTCACATGGGCACACTGCCCGACAATATCCAAAAACCAAAAATCCAGATACAGTGTCTTCACCTTCACAGTGTGCAAAGACTCAACTGGACTTACAAACCCTGTGTGACCTCTGATTATTCTAAAACTAAAACCCCAGTGAATTAACTCACATGGAATAACCAAGTGGACTTTTTCACTTGAATTTACTGACATTTTCCTTGGTTCTGATGTCATGGTTCACCACCTACAGATAACTACTGGAAGACAGAACATTGCTTCTTACTGTACTTCACTGTTATACATCCATCTTTTGAGATTTTGCTCTTATGAAAGTTTTCATTTTACTCTTTTTCATGTTATATTGTGACCAAATCCTTCTAAGTTTCCCCTCAGTACACTTGAAACTTTGATTTATCCACACTAGTACAACCTCCATCATTCTTGACAAGGAAATAAATGAAATCAATACGTAAGGAAACAGACATTTTTGCATATTCCATCAAATTGTCAATTCACACAAGAGTAGCATGAAGACAGCGTCTTATTAACAAAGAAGTGACAAATTACAGACATCACCAATTAACATGGGATTCAGATCACAGATGACCTCTCCAACTATGACAAATGACAAGATACAGAGGTGTCGCAATTGATTTATAACACAATATTTGTTGTATATTATAAGTTCTTAGTACATATAATAGATAAGAAATGAAAAATGCGGTTGCCCTAGTGATAATATACTAATAAATTAAAATCTCACTAAATTTGAATAGGGGGTCATCTGTTTTCATGCTTTAATGTAGTAGTAATGACAGCATTGGTAGAATAAGTACATAGTCAGATCATTCAGTTTATTATATGGGTACTCCCAGAAAATTAGAATATCCTGAAAAAGTGCATGTATTTATGTAACTCAACTTTAAAGGTGAAATGTACATATTATATAGACAAATAGTATGTGAATCAATTTATTTTATGTTTTTATTTGTTTGGATTTTGCTGATTGGGACTTACAGCTTCAGAAAACTCACTTTCAAGCAATGTTCTACTTTATTGACCTTTTAGGATTGATGTTTTAATAAGCTGTAACTTATAGTCAGCACAATTACAACAAATAAATGCTTGAGACATCCCAGTTTGCAAGTCATGTGTTTATAAAATGTATTAGTTTCACCTTTTATGTTGAATTACTTCAATGAAATAACTTTTATACAATATTCAAATTTTCTGAGTAGTAACTAATATGACATGACATGACATGATACTAATACTAATCTAATTTGACCTGATTTGCCCTCTCTCTTAACGTTGTGAAAACACATATTGGTGACCGTGACCTTGACCTTTGACCTACATTCACCAAAATTTAATGGGATCTATTACGGACCACCTCTCCTGAAAATTTTATGGAAATTGACCCAGTAGTTTTTATATAAAGTGTGTGTGTGTGTGTGTGTGTGTGTGTGTGTGTGTGTGTGTGTGTGTGTGTGAGTTTCATTCAGGCAGACTGCAGAGTCTGTGCTCTCTGAGTGCTTTTTTAAACATGTATTTGATTAGTTGGTTTTTTTTTTGTTTTTTGTTTTTTTTACTTAATTCAAGCACACACAAAAAATATGCCAATGGAACAAGTGAAAATCTCATCTCTTCTCATCCCATGAACCCACTTTATCCTCACTAGGGTCACTGGGGGCCTAATCCAGCTACAATGGGTGAAGGCGGGGTACATCCTGTATGAGTCACCAGTTCATCTCAGGGCTGAACATATAAAGACAAACAATCACTATCATATTCACACTTATGGACAATTTAGATTAACCAATTAACCAATCAGTGCATGTGTTTGGATGGTGGGAGGAAACCAGAGTACCCGGAGAAAATCCACACAGACACGGGGAGAACATACAAACTCCACACAGAAAGGTCTGGTGTGGGAATAGAACCAGGGACCTTCTTGCTGTGCTAACCACTGCACCACCGTGCCACCACACAAGTGAAAACGTTCTTAATATTTGTTGAAATAACATTTTCAAGACCTATTGTCTTTAATAAATTATTTTTTATCTCACTCTTTCGGTGATTTTGTCTTATTTTAAGTGAGATATTTTGACTAAAAATTAGAAAAATATGCTTAGTAAGATTTTTTTAATTTTTTGTAGCGTTTCTGACCCATCTTCTTCACAACTATGACCCTGTTACTGTCAATAACTGTCAGACTCTTGTTCCTTCTCTGGAACAGACAGTAGCATTTTAATTGGATCTGAGGCATATAAGATAAGACATATCAGAACTGGTTCCAGTTACACTGAGCTGTTGCCGAAGAAGCATGTGGTGAAATGACTGACACGCTGCCTTCTGGATGTATCTCTGGTGTTCTGACCAGACTGAAACAGCTCACTGTGTGATCATTTTGAAATGAACCACACACTACTCATGCATGGTCAGACAGACAGCCCAGAAGATGAGTTAAACATTTTAAACCTAATGTCATACTATAAGTAACACTGAGAACAAAATACAATAAAGCAGAAGTTTGGCATTCTAAAGGTTTGAGTCCACATGTAGTCCTGAGATGGTATTTACACAGAACTTCGGGAAAGGTGCAACTCATTATAACATGAATTAATTACACTAGTATCCTTAAAATGTTTCCCATCAGGTCCTGGATACCAGACATTTGGATATACGCCAAATATCAGCCATAACATTATAAAAACTGAAAGGCAGAGTTCTATTAGTTTAGATTATTTCACTATAATGAGACCTGTCAGTGAGTGGATATATTAAGCATTTCCAGATCTTGTACATTAGCAGTGTAAAGTAGTGATCTTTAATACAACAGATTTAACTTACAACCTTATACCAAGTAAATTGAGGTTCATCTTAACCTTAATGTCTGAGGAAAACAAAAGAAAAACTAAAACAGTGTATTTTATTTGATAACATGAGTGATCATTGTTACGAACTATTATAAATATTAAAACTTGTATATTAATTGACATGACATGATCATGTTAAAATGGACTGAACGTATAACAATTCAACAAAAGCATCAAACATCGACACGTTCCCACATTCACAAGCTTTTTCCAAAGGAAAAAAATAAGATATTTAGTGTTTTCCCCTTTAGTCTGTTCCATTTTTGCTCAGAACTTCTACTGCCTTTGAAAAGAGTCTGTCTGCTGGCCCAGAGGTGGCGCTCATGTCCAGGTATCTGGACTGACTGACAAGTGTGATACACTACACACTTAGCCAGGTGGAAGAAAAACTAGTTCCTACCAATCACATACCATTTGGATGAAAACACCAATAGTTTATTTACGTTCCTTTACAAGTGTGTTCTGCATCACACTTCTCAGTCAGTCAACTCTGACTCATTCAATCTGTCGGGAAAAAAAAATCACCAAATGGAAAAGGAGTCATTTGTGGAGTTATTTTAGTTTCACAAACAGCCAAGTAGGTGATTAATATGCAAGTTTTATTTTTTTTTTATTGTAGTTCTTAAAAAGCTAAACAATAATGACGCTCATGATTATTATTATGATTTAAAATACACAATTTTATTAATTGTGTATTTTAAATTAAGTGCATTTGTTAAAAAATATCAGTATCGTATTGGAATCACAGGTACCAAACAGAATTTTACTCACTATTGGATCAGCAAAGACATTCATGGTATTGAACCTCACTATATTGCTGGTAAAAAAAAGTCCCAAAATATGTCTCGAAATTAAAGTGAGCACTAGATTTTTCAGTATTTTCTTATCAATGCTCTCCTTCCTCAAGCTGCACCAGGATAATACATATGTAAATAAATCTAAATAAGAAGCAATTTAGAGAGGCACTGAAATGTTAATCGTACAAAACAAAACATCTGAAAATAATTAGCGTTTGCATATTTTTACCATATGTGACCCTCCAGTACAAAACCAGTCACTTGGGTCAAATTTCAGTAATTCATGTTTTATATTTATCTGAAAGTTTGTTAAAAATGCTTGTGTGACACTAATTCAATCAATCAGAGGCCGTTTTTCAACATCACCCTGGCAACAAGGGATTTTTTTTTACCGGAGAAGGCTTTGTTCTGATGCCTCCCATTGGTTCAAACATACAATTTTGTAGATTTCTATTGAAGGGTTGTCTAGAGGGAATCCTGATCTTTCCAATGGTACCAAACATGATGGGGAAATACCTAACGCCAGCGTGAAGGAAAGCCGTGTTTTGAGCCGATTTTTCTTTGTTTTAGACTCAATTACTGTCAGAGTCAGTTGTTGTCCTTCCTAAAAGGCATGATTTGAAACACTTACGGTAGGAATTTCACAAAAAGTCATAGTTAGAAGTGTTCAGGAGACATTTTTGCTTTATGCATAAACTTTGATAATTGTGACTCATATAACATATTTGAGGCTAAAGTTATAAATACTGCTGTGAGACTGAACTAATGCTGTTGTGCTGGAGGGTCACATATATGTATGAGAGGGAAGGACGCCACAAACACATCAGAGTAAAAAAAAAAAAAAAAAAAAAAAAGATTAATGTCGCTAAGGAACTTCTTTTTTTTATGTTTGGAATAAAACAATGTCAAAGTATTTTTATTCTTCTGAGGTTACTAACGGTACTGATGTGTGATAAAATCAGACAGGTGCAACATATTGGATTCTGCATTTGCTGAGATGTGGATGTGCTGCGTCGCACTCGGCTTGTTGCGATTTAAAGCATCTGACCTTTGTGTGACTCGCGTTTTGTGTCGGATGTGAGTTAAGAGTTTGTAGATCGTGCAGCAGACAGCAGGACAGGCCCACAGGGCGGGATAATGGGCCTTTACAGAAGGATTGAAGACCTGATTGATTTCCCTTCAGTCAGTGTTCAGCCGGACGCCTCATCAGGATTCACAAGGGAGGAGGACGTGGAGGAAGACGGGCAGCTTAGAACCCGACAGCTATACAAATGTCACTCAGGCCGATGGCTCACAGACAGGCGGCAAATTACCCACCTGTACTGTAAATACAAAGCTGTGACAGCCGACGCTATCAGCGCACTGCAGGTCCAACCAGCACTATTTATTTCTTCCCGAAGTGAACACAGAGATGTCTGCTGTTTCACCAAATGTTTCTGTCAGAGTGTGAACTTTCCTGAAACACATTTCAAAGGGAAAAAAATATATCTCTTTTTCTCACTGTTGACATTTTATGAAGAGAATTTACTCAAACGAAGCATCAGAAACTCCTTGTGATTGTTTATAGACAATGGAGGAGGACGTTTCACTGACAAAAAAAACCTCCACTGAAGTAAAATAAACTATTAAAATCCCAATATGAAAATAACTAAAAAGTAAATAAAATAAAATAAAATACAGTATCATCAGCATAATGTCACAAATAATTCAGGTAATACAACCACTTTGTTAGCCTGGCCAGCCATCCCCTTTATTTCAAAATATTCAATACTGAGTAAACAGTGTGGAACTACTCCATTCACTGTGAATTTTGTCCAGACTATTTCATATCCCGTCAATTGCAAGTCTGAGGACAGGGGCAGGGGCAGGGGCAGGTGGGGTGGCCCGCAATGCATCATACACACGGAATTGTTTTTTTTTCCTGAGTCAAAATCAGTTCTAAGTTTGTTTGAATCAAAAATAAAGATTGAATTACACCCTGTATTCTTAAATTTATCTGACAAAAGTGTCACATCTGGCTTATGTGATTGGTTTACTCGGCACCTGTTAGTCCCGCCTTCATGTTTTCCATGAATTCCAGGTGGGTTTCTTACTGAGAAAGATGGACAGGATGTTATGCATAATTCCAGCCTCATTTCCAAATCAATAAACCAACGTTTGTGAAGAGTTTTGCAGCCTTGGAAATGACTTTGACTTTTCATAAAAAAGAAGTCGGTGAATATGACAGATTGAGACGTATGATTGGCCCAGTACAAAATAGATCAGGCATAAATCACAGCACATTGTGCAGTTTTTCTGCTTTATTCAAGCTTAAAACAATCTGCCAATGAAAAAGTTCTAATTACCTGGGTAAGATAAGTATAAAATAAGTATTTCTATATCACTGATATATAAAGCTAATAAAGTTATAAAGTTTAGATGATGATGTCTTATTTTATGTGTGATGAGATATTTTTAATTAGAAATTAAAAACACACATTTGAAATTAGGCAGTGGTTCGCACTAGTGCCTCACAACAAGAAGGTCCCTGGTTCAATTCCCACACCAGACCTTTCTGTGTGGAGTTTGCATGTTCTCCCAGTGTCTGTGTGGGTTTTCTCCAGGTACTCCAGTTTCCTCCCACCATCCTGATAGGTTAATTGGTTAATCTAAATTGTCCATAGGTGTGAATGTGAGAGTGATTGTTTGTCTATATATGTTCAGCCCTGAGATGAACTGCAGATTCATACAGGGTGTACCCCGCCTTCACCCATTGTAGCTGGATTAGGCCCCTAAAGACATCCGTGACCCTAGTGAGGATAAAGTGGGTTCAGATGACGACACAATTGAAATGTTTTTGTAAAGCCCTCTGAGACAACTCTGTTGTGATTTAGGGCTTTATAAATAAAATTGAATTGAATTGAATTGAATTGAAATGATTCTACATTACTTTACCACACACTTTTTGTTCAAAAAAACAAACTAATCCAAACCATATCACTCAGAAACCACTAAATTAATCCCAAAAACCTCAGTATGTTTTCCATTGTGTATAAAATCAGTTGGAACAATCAAGCTGCTGAATTAATACATTGAGATAAAAAGTGTAACATGCTTCAGTGGATAAGAATCATAAAATAGGAATCTTCAAGTAAATTACATAAAAAAACTTCTTGAGTAAAGTAATATTGTCTAGAAAGGTTTACACTTTTAGTTGAGTTTAGTTTTTGTATTATGCAGAACAATAATGTACCACAAACACATGAAAGAGGAGAGGATCAAGCAGTTCTTTTCTTATAATGACTACTTCAATCAGGTGTTTGATGAAAAAGAATCAAAAGAACAAATATTCGAAATATAGAACTTCTCAACCAACCATTCCTGCCCTGTTGTGAAATATGACTCAATCACTTCAACGACAACTAGTTATTGTGTGTATTGTATTGTAGGTCCATTAAACTTCCTTAACTGTAATCAAGCAATTTGGTGGTATTATAAATACATGTACAGTTATGGTAACAGCTGTGTGAGACTACACACACGCACGCACACACACACACACACACGGCAGCTGTACCAGGGGTATGATGGAGCTTCCATTAGCATTAATGGTGCATTGTGAGCAGAATAAACAGCAGTCTCAGCCTCTGTCAGCTCCTCATTAACACCCCACTGCTGTATTTAAAGGAACATACCGCTATTTTAGCTCATTCAGAGCTCATTACATCCGTCTCATGACCATTTCTGAAGTGCTACACAGACTCAAAACCATCTTCCCTCTGAGGTAGTCATATGTACTGACCACAATGATTGACCCTGATGTGAAACGGCTGCTGAAGATGTGGAGGCAGACCAAGGACTCAAGGGACAGGCTCAGATAAGTTCAGCTTAATATAGTTTGTAAATGCTCTGACAACACGTATTCATCTTAGAAAATATCCATTTTTAAAATAAAGCCAAAGTGCTTCCAAACTTAGTTCATAAACATTAGTTTACATCTGGTTTAAAAGTTTAGCCCTCTGTTCTGTTTTTTGGGACCAGTTTCATAGAAGCACCCATGTGCCCTTTTCCCTTTGAAGGGAATTCAATCATTTTAATACTAAAACACATTTATTCACACACACACACACACACACACACAGCACTGAACAACTTCTCTCCCAACATTAGTTTGTAATTATACTGTTGCAGCATCCTGGACTAAACACTGTACAAACTCAACCCAAACAGCAC
Source organism: Siphamia tubifer (assembly GCA_020466265.1). Taxonomy (NCBI): domain Eukaryota; kingdom Metazoa; phylum Chordata; class Actinopteri; order Kurtiformes; family Apogonidae; genus Siphamia; species Siphamia tubifer. The sequence continues at coordinate 26,635,206 of CM035788.1, read as the reverse complement.
AGATAACTAAGGTACAGAATCAGCACCAGCACAGAACTAACCAAGTATGGAGACACATCTGCTGTGTTTTATAAGGAAAGTAGATAACAGGGGGCTGCACATAATCTTATTTAATTTTTAATATGATAATGAATGAATCTTCCTTTTATCAGTAATAGAGGATTTAATGAGTCACCAGGTGAATTATTGTTTCTACTAAAACCACCTGCTGCTTGTAATGATGAGAATCAACTATATCATTAATAGAAAAAGAGATAATGATAAAACTGCAGATGTCATCCTTTAAAGTAGATCCTGCGGTGAATTACTTCATAGATACATCTTGACTTGAGTTTATCAAAGAGCTTCGAGAGCTGAAATCATCAAATTGATGTAGTAATAAAAATAAGTGTGTTATGTTGAAGTGAGCTGTTGTCATCCAGTTCCTCGTGTGTCATTAAATAAATTGCAAAGAGACTCTAAGAGGGAAAAATCAAAGCGCTGCCCTGCTGGTGGTTTCTGAACGAGTTCCTGCCACGACTGGAGGACTACAATTTTAATTAGCCGCCTAATTAGAAACCCCGCTGATCAGCTCGGTGCACAGTCACAGCTCTGCCATCAATGCAGAGCAATCACCAAACCAAACATGTCACCATGCAGAACAATGAAGGAGTTCATCTATGAGCAAATCCTATAACATGAAGGGAAAACAAAATAACAAACAATTTTAACAAACCAGTTATAAATAGTTGTCATTGCACATGTCTCCAAACTGCTGATGTGTATAATCTGAAGGTAGTTTGTCTTTGAAAGACCCAGTCTTTGTCCGTTTGTCCTTACGCTTATGTAATAAATTGGCTTTAGTTCAGATTAGGGGAACACTATACTTTTGAATGTTAGGAAAGTTTCGTCATTTTAACATATATTTTTGGATTTAGTGGCTGTAATAAGACAAGCTTTAGTAGCTTTCTCTGACTGTGTCTGAACTGGCCATAAGACGTTCACAGGTTATAAGACCTACTTATACTCTTTTTGTGTTGAGCTGGGGACTTGACTGAGTAGTAACATGGGTTAACTCAAATGTCTTATGCTGCTTTTTCAGAGACAGTCGTCACTTTTCCATTGACCCTCAGACTGCACAAATATAACTTGTCCATAAAAATGTATGTAATGGAAAAATGCCAGTTTAGACCAAACCCCCATATTTTTAATTTGAAGTTTTTGTGTTGGCAAGAGGTGTTTTTTTGTGGTGTAGTACAAAAACCAAAACTGTAATGGAAAGCCAACTACAGTCAGGTAAATAAAAAAAATATCATTTACCCCCCCTTTCATTTTTTTTATATACTTGCAAGTCAGACACTTTGTTTTAGTCTCTACCCTAGGGTTCCCATTCAAACATCCCTCTAGTGTTATTGATGAGGTGATATCAATTAACCCAACTAAGAAAAAATCTATTTCTATAATGTTACACTTATTTCCAGTTTGAGTTCTCCTTCTGGGTCTGCTATCCAAGAGGCCTGGGAGCAAGATCTCAAAAACCATCAACCATCAATAAAGGTACAAGAGTGAATCTTTATTTAGTATTCTGGCTGATTTCATCACTGATGGTCTATATGTATTTGCATTATTTGAATTTCTTTCTTTTATTGGTAAGTGACAGTAGGGGCAAGGTGTTTGTTTTTGTATGGGGTGGATGTTTTTTGTTATTTCTCTCTATATATACAGCATTTTTTCCTCATTTTGAAAAAATTATCAATACTGTTTTTTAGGGGGTACAATTTGACTACATGTTGAGAAATATATTAAACCAAAAAAATGGTTGTGGATGGACATTTCAACAAGTATAAAAGAAGTTTAAAAAACATGGCACTGTATGTGTGGACACACCAGGAAACCTAATATTGTTTTATTTAGTGCAGAATATAGGGTTAATATATAATAATCATGCATATATCTGTAAAACATTCTACTTATTTTCATCACCATGTTTCATCTCATGTCATCTTGCAAGAAATACAAAAAAAAATCATTGCATTTGTGATTTAATAGAAAAACAGACATTACACACTTCTGTAACTGTAGAATGCTCATTATGTCTTATTGTTACTGTTACTGTTAAGGTGACCCTCTGACAAAGGTGGAAGTAACACGCCGAAACATGTCAGGTGAGAAATACCAACACGTTTGTCTGAGATAAATGAAAGATAAACTTCATTTAATCACACACTTGTGGTTTTTTTCAACATTTAGTGAATATCTATAAAGTTTGCGCATATATCCAATGGAAAAGTGACGAGCAGCAGCTTGCTATTTTGCCATAACTTCGATTGGTTTTGGAACTAACACATTGTATACAGTGTTTTCACTCCAAGTATACAATAGTATTCATATGACTAATACATGACAGGGATAGGATGGGACTTAAAACTATAAATGGTCATGTCTGAAATAAATGTATGATTTTTCATCAACATAAATAGTAAATGGACTGAGCTTATATAGCGCATTGTATGAACCTCCATGGTGCTCAAAGGGCTTTACACTTCCTCACATTCACAGACTCTCACACCACTAGGCAGTTGCTTCCATGTAAGGCACTGCCAGACCTACTGGGAGCAATTTAGGGTTCAGTGACTTGTGCAAGGACAGTTCGACATGTGGACAGTTGGAGCCAGGTTTTGAACCACTGAATTTATTGAGGCAGAATTCACTTGAAAAGCTTCATCAACATTTTCCAAGACCTCCCGCTAGTGTAGCTTGGTGTCATATGTCACCACATGATGATTCACATAAATACTGACGCAGCACTGATTGTGCATCTGTGATCTGCATGATTGTACAACACTTTTAGTTGCGCTTCTGTTCACTTGGAACCTCAGTGAGCAACTCATGCTCCTACCCTCACAAAATGGAAATATAAATAAGAACTGTCTTGAACCTTTACAACTATCAGGTCATCAGGAACAGGTTTACTGTGTGTTCCAAAAATCAGAACAAAACAAAATGAGGCGTCATTCAGTTATTCTGCTCCTCAACTATGGAACAAACTACCTGGATACCAGAGGTCTGCTCAAACTGTCAGTTCATTTAAATCAGGTCTTAAGACAATATTGTTCACTGGAGCTTTTACTTAGATTCTTATTTGCTTTAAAATGTTTTTATGTCTCGATTTTAATTTTAATTTTAATCCATCTTTATCATTTTAATTTTCTTCTTTTCTGTTTCTGTTTTTGTGTAAAGCACCTTGAATTGTCCTGTACATGAAATGTGCTATACAAAATAAATTTGCCTTGCCTTGCCTATCACTATTACTATCCTCTCACCTCATCTATTAACCCCCATTACCATGCAGTGACCCCCAACGGCCTGAACAATGTGGGTCAGCATTGCTGTACAACGTTGATACAACTACCTCAATTTGACATTAAAGTGAAGGTCAAGGTCACCACCCAAAGTCTTCATCCAAGAGCCTTCTGTTTTTGCCTTAATACCAAACATGACTGAGATCAGATGATTTGGTGAAGAGTACTTGGAGTGACACTGATGGACAGACACGTAGAGACAGATGGACGCTGCAGAGAACAACAGCCAAAGGTCGAAGGGTAAAAATGACAGGCTGAGTTAAAAAAAAAAAAAAAAAAAGAAGTGAGTCAGTGAAATACAGCAGTGTGTGTTGTGCTGTATGCTGTTACAGACATTGAAGAACGTGAGATGCAGTGTGACAATTATCCCCCTCAAAAAAACTCAATATAGAAATCAGTGCGGTGTGTCATGAATGAAGGCGACGATTCCATTGTTAGTTTAGAAACTGAGTTCAATAAACTTAACAAAGCATCAATTATTAGTATATTCCCACTGACTACTTGTTGCATAATAACGCTTTGTGATTGTATATCAACATACACGTCTGGAGTAGTTTAGAGGGCACCTAGATAATATGGTGTTTATTGGTAGATTAGGAAAAACTTGGCTAAATTGTAAAAAAAACTGAATTGAATTGACTGTGTACAGGTGTGTAATAATTCCCTGAACAGAAGACGCAGGTGTAAACCCACCACATCACTATGACAAACTGTAAAGGTAGTAGTACCCTGTAATGGAAACACTATTTTGCAGATTTCACTTATTTAGACCATACCCCCTGTGACAAATGAATGACCACTATAATACTTTTTTAATAGTGAAGTATGTTACTGATCAATAATTAGAACTTGTAGGAGTTCAAATAAATCTGAAAATTATTTTACAATAGTTTACTGGACACACACCAAAACACTTAAATACAATTGTATTCTGTAAAAAATATGTTGTATTTTAAGGTGTTGTTATATTTTTCCATTGCGTAAAATCTTCATTGGAAAAATGACTGCAGATGATCAATTTATAAATGAATATAAAGAAAAGTTTATCATATGACTAAGATGTAGTGTAAAAGAAGCATAAAGTAGCTTCAAATAAGAATCCTCAAGTGAAGTGCATGAAAAAGTTCAGTACCTGAATAAGTTAGTTTTACAGGGTTAGTTCTTTTTTTTTTTTTTGTATTATGACAGTAATGGAGAACCACAACACACCACAAACATGAAAATGAATGTGTTAGAGTTAACCTAGTTTATGGTTTAATAATAAAGTATATGAGACTGGAAAAATGTTACTTAATGACTGAAAACAGACTTAAAACAAACCATTAGGATGGATGAAATACAAAAAAAAATTTATGAAATTACTGAACCTTCAACCCTTTAACGCCAAATGTCACAAATATGCAACTTTTTTTTTTTTTAATTAAAAATAATGATCTACTGTAGGTGCTATTATCTCCACTTAATTTAGCATTTAGTTTTTTATATACTTATTTTTCAATTCAGGGGTTAATAGAGTAAAATCTGCAGAGACAAATGGCATTTAATATAATCCAATCCACCACCAAAGTGCTTTGTTGCAAAAACATATCAGACCTGAATCAGGATGTGAACTGTGCTCTCTGCTGTCAAAGTCATCATCCAACACCAACTCTGAATTCACAGACAGCTTCACTCACTCACTCAAAGCAAACATTTTCCACTGAACATTATGTTTGTTCAGACGGCGTAATTGTGGAAGCAATTAAGTGGCACCGACTGTAAGGTTTTAGGAGCGAGGGATGGAGGAACTATAAATCAGCAGCGTTCACTTTGAGGACAGATTTATGTGTGTTTGAACTTTCCTACTTGTGTTCGCATTAGAGGACATGTTCACTGGGGGGTTTCTTTGACAGTGACTGATGCGCGTCATCCCACGACGGCCCGCAGCTTTATGCCCGACTGAACAGTTGAAGAAGAAATCCATCTAAGGTGACAGCGCACGTCCGTCATGTTCCCTCCGCTCTGATTTTCTTATTTAAATAAAACTATATTTACCGTCATTTAGACAATAAACAGCTTCACCCTGAAGGTAATTCTGACATAATTTGATCAGTTGTTGTTGTTGTTGTGCTCCACATCAAGGGACTGTTTTTTAATGAAATATTTTACCCCTACATGTTTTATGCTTTTATTCCTGGATGTTTCATCTTAATAATGTGCTTTAGGGTTAGATCATAACCAGCTGTAAAACTCAACCCTCTCCTCTACTAGTTTTGTCTCCATATGAAGTCTCCAGACATACAGTGAAACAGACAAAACTTCAACAATGGACAAATGATAATCACTTTTTCCAGATCTCATTAATCACCAGGAAAAGTGCAACTCATCAAATGATTTTTTTTTTTTTCTGTCTAATTAAAGTGGTTTTGTGTCTCAGTTTATCTCATAATGAAGAGTTCCCTTTGTGGACATCCTTGCTTTAGTTTGATTTCTTCTATTGTAGTTTTTAATCATATTTTGTGCAGTCTGTGAGCCATGTGAGAAGTACAGCGTGATGTTCTTTTTTTCCTCATTATTATTGTAATTACCCTGCCCTCAAAAGGAGAGAGGGGTATTGGTTTTGGTTTGTTGTTCATCTGGTTTTTTTTGTCTGTTGGCAACTTTACGCAAAAACTACTGGATACATTTCTATGAAATTTTCAGTAAGGGTACAAGGTGGTCCAGAATAGATCCCATTAAATGTTGGTTAATGTACATCAAAGGTCAAGGTCGTGGTCACCAAAAATGTGTTACATTTGTCCTCATAAGTTTACATACTCTCACAAAACTTTTGACTTTTGGTCATTTTTCAGAGAATATGAATGATAACACAAAAAGGTTTATTTCACCTGTAGCTCGTGGTTTGGTGAAGCCATTTATTACCAAACAAATGTGTTTGCTCTTTTTAAATCATACTCACTAGGGCCATGAGGGTCACTGAGGGCTTAATCCACCTACAGTGTGTGAAGGCGGGGTACACCCTGTATGAGACCCCAGTTCATCTCAGGGCTGAACATATATAGACAAACAATCACTCTCACACTCACACCTGTGGGTAATTTAGATTAACCAATTAACCTGTCAGTGCATGTGTTTGGATGGTGGGAGGAAGCTGGAGTACCTGGAGAAAACCCACGCAAACACAGAAAGGTCTCGTACTGGAATTAAACCAGAGTCCTTCTGCTAACCACTGCACCACCACCTTTTAAATCATACTGACAACATAAACTATCCAAATGACCCTGATCATAAATTTACATACCCTAGTTGAATGGTGTCCAACTCCAGTCCTTAAGAAACTGGTTCTTAAGGACTTAAATCCTGCATGTCTTACACATTTTCCTCTTCCATCATACCTGTGCTGTTTTCCAATATCCATACTTGCCCTAATTTCCTCCACCAAGGAGCTATTAAATTTGGGTCTCTTTGTCTTTTTGTCTATCTGTCTGTCTGTCAGCAGCATTGTGCAAAAAGTTTTGAATGGATTTTCATGAAACTTTCAGGAATGATAGATAATGGGTCAAGGAAGAACCCATTTGATTTTGAGCAATGAAGGTCAAAGGTCAAGATCACACTAAAGGTCAACATCTAAAACACATCAGTGGTAATATCTCAGGATTCAGACAAGATAGAATCAGACAGATGTTTTTTCATTCACATCGTCACACCTTCAAACATCAGTCACATTTTGACGTCATATGACTCCCTTGTTATCATACCTAGTTTGGGTACACAAGGCATTTGCATTATAATTTTGCCGATCATTTTGTACTTAAAGCACCCAGATGTGTACTCATTAGGGTCGAATTTCTGAGTGTAAACATGTACACCTTTTGCACTCAATAGCCACCATCTTAGTTACATAGCAGAAGAGGTGGAGCAGGGTGGGAATCAGCTTGCACCGCACGGCATTCTCTGTCAGAAGGAGGAGATAATGTCACAGAATTTCTCGAAAAGTCAGTAGGATTTTCATTTTTGTTGAGGAGCAAATTAGTAGATCAGAAAAGTTTTAATTCTGAGTGTTTTTGGCATTTTTGAACATCCTTTGGCGAGCCATAGTCATGATCGTCATTTCCGGTATTAGAAGTGGAATAGTACTTACCTATTGAAATATGTGCATTTAGTAAGTACAGAAAGTGTACTGTGTGTGAGTGTACTCAATACAGTATGGATATTGGGCACAGGTCTGGAAGCCACTACATCATTATCAGGCTTCTGCAGAGCTTCATGGTGAGCTGATCATTAACTAAACCAAGCTAGCTGGGTACAGGTCCTTCAGGACCAGGTTTGGAGGCACCTGCCCTAGTTCTTCATGGTCTGTATTGGCCTTTTTAATGACAATGACAGATGGAAGTCTTTTGTGGTAGTTGAGTTTATTTTCTCCAGGTGGTAAAGCTGCCTATTGTTCTTGGTAAAACACCTTCAGTTCCTTTCAGATTTGGAGTTTTCTTGCATGAACTGCATATCTGACACCTCCCCAAAGTGGTTTAATGATATTAGGGTCAGGAGACTGAGATGGACACTCCTTCACCTTCCCTTTTTATTGCTGTAGTGTTATGGCCCCTAAGCCCTGGAGGTGTGTTTTGTGTGTGTGTCTCTCTTCCCCTCTGTCTTCAGACTGCACCATTATTTCCCACATCTGCTGCAGGTGAAATCATTCTCAATTAAGGCCTGAGCAGGATACAAGCTGGTGAGCTGCAGTCATGGTAAGTGTGTGCACAGACATGGAGGACCATCAATAGGTAGGTTTCAGTCAAGTGACTATGATGACATCGTGGTTTCAGCTGGAGGGCAGGAAGTAACCATGGAGGAAACCATTGAAATGGTAAATGTACTGTACTTATATAGCACATTTTATACACCACTTGGTTCCCAAAGCGCTTTACAATTCCTCACATTCACCCATTCACACACACACACACACACTCACACACCAGTAGACGGCTGCTGCCAATAGCAACTTAGGGTTCAGTGTCTCAACATGTGGACAGCCAGAGGCGGGATGCGAACCGCCAACCCTTCAATCATTGGACAACCCACTCTATCAACTGAGCCACAGCTGCCCAGAAGAGAGTGAAGAGAGTGCTTATTTTACATTTAGATCCAGTGTCGAAACAGAGACACATCCATTTAGTAAAAAAAAATGCATTCGACATGAAATGAAAAAATTAGGAAAATTAATGAGTTTTCGACAGAACTCACTGGGAGCCACTCACCATCTTTAAAAATCTCAGTGAATGTGTCCCAAACCTTACTTTTTTAGTTTTTTGTCTTGTTTCTGAAGCTTCCACTCTCCTAACTTGACTTTCTCTTTCTCCCTTCATACCGTAATATACTTCTGACATCGTACGTCACCTTCACGGAAATTCAGTTAATAAAACATATTTACCAGGTTACTTTAATGTTTATCTCAAAGGACAAACAAACATATATATATTTATATATCTATATTTATATATATATATATATATATATATATATATATATATATATATATATATATATATATATATATATATGTATACACAGTGTTGTACCTGAACGAGTTCATTGAACAATCGTTCACAAACTATATTATATTTTTGATGAACGTGAACGAGTCGTTAACTTTTGCCAAATGAACGGGAAGTTGTGAACGCGGTTATTCTGGCATTTATTGAACTGCGCTCTTATGTAGTTCATATTTCGTTCTTATCACGTTGTAATTAGTGAGTCCTATAAGGGATAAAATGGGATCAAAACACAGCATTATCATAGATGTCATTTTTGTATTCTGAACAAATTTTGGCAACATAATGTTGTGGAATAGCCAATGAGAAGCACTTTGGGCGGGGCAGAGAGAGAGAGAGAGAGAGAGAGAGAGGGGTGCAGAGAGTTTTTGGGAGCATAGAAAAAGAGTTAAATGTGTGACCGGCAACCGGAGCAGGTGTTGTCCCGTTCTTGAAAATAAACATTGAAAATTAAGCTCACTGAAACCGCTCCTTGTGTTCTGAGAACCTGCAGAGGGAAGTTAACCCCGGGGTAAGGTACTTACTTCTGCCCTGGAGAACCCGCCCGAGAGGAGGACGACATTTTCCCCTGATTTCCTGACTACGTTCAGGATAACGTCAGGAACGGTTAATCATAAGTTTACAATAATAACACAAAAAAAGAACGAAAAAGTTTGTTTTGGGATCCATGAACTTCTAGTTCATAATTTGGAAGAATGAACAATGAACAATGAACTGAACTAATTCATATTGAGTAACTTAAACTGAACTTTGAACTAGTTCCTAATCAAGGTGAACTTTCCCAACACTGTATATATATATATATATATATATATATATATATATATATATATATATATATATATATATATATATATATATATATATATATATTATGGAGTGGATTACCATCCAAGAATCCACCTATATGTTTCTACAGTCACAACAATAAACTTCCTTTTCTCCTTTTTCCATTTCATAGCAGACCGCGGCCTCTGTTATTATGACTGAATGTGGAATGAAGTTGTTGCTTTAATGAAGGACCTGATGAAGTGCAGAAAATAAATAAAACCCTTGTGAGGTCACACTCTGCTGTAGTACAGTTCAATCAAAGCATAAAGTAGAACTGGTGACAAAATGTTCAGAACAATATGCTCTGATCCCAAAGCAAAAATGAGCAATGGTCTGACCAAACATGCAATGACCTTGTTTTTGGGAATCAGAGCTGACAGCATTTTGACAATAACCTGGGTCTTCGATGTATTTTTTCTTCTTTTTTTTTTTAAGCTGAGTCTAAGAAAGAAGGTGAAGATGAGTTCAGTGAGAGATTAAAAGGAGGATAAAAAGAAGCAATCCTCTGTGAGCTTCGCAGGATGAAAATAAATTCCAGTTTGTTTTTTTCCTCTTTTCTTCTGAAGCGTCTCAAAGTGAACCAAAGATGAATAACGAACCTGAGAAACTCCCAGTGTCTTCAGATTGATTACACCAGGAGAACTACACCCTCAACACAACCAAAGACTTTTCCACAAATTGTGGGATACGAAAAGCCCAGAGAAAAACAAAAACTTTCACCTCATCATCCATTCCAGTTTAATTGCAGTCATTTATTGCCATATTCTTACATCATCACCATTTTTAAAAATAAAACATTCAACTTTGACTTCTCAGACACTGATGGAGACAACATTTCTTCTTCTCCCTTAAACTGTGAAATTAATATCAAGTCCTGGTGTCGTTTTCTCCTCAAAATAACCTGACCTGTTTCCACTTTCCACTTTGATGGTGCTTTCTGTCATCTCTCCTCATTATCCACCTCAGAAACAGAAACCAGCCAACCAAAAGAAGGGGGGGGGCAAAGATTGAACTGTTCTCCTGCTGACTCTCTGAGCTCAGATCGGTCCAAGTCAGAGGACACCACATCCCCCTCAAAGCCAACGGGTCCTGATGATTTTAGCCAGAGTCTTACTGTACCTCAGAAAGACAAATAAGCAATAAATGAAGAGACAAAGAAGCCAGAAGGTTTTTGTCTCGGCCAGTCGACAGTTTGTTTATACATGAACTGAGGCCTGAGGCTGAGCTGTTCTCTGAGGGTTTAAGGTTTCAAATCGACAACAGACAAAGATACAGTATATTCCATATCATACGTAATCACACTACCTTTAATCCTCATTTACTCACTTAACAATTACTACAGCCACTAGTCACAGAAGTTGGGGGTTCCATTCCCACCTTCACTCTTACACTGCAAAAATCCAAATCTCCCTTTTTTACATTTCTAGCCAAAATATGTCATTATACTTAAAATAAGACATAATCACCTACAGACTAACTTTTCAGTGAGATAGAATAACTTATTTTTAGACAATAGTAACTGTCTGTCTGAAATTTTAGTTGACATCATAGATAGATAGATAGATAGATAGATAGATAGATAGATAGATAGATAGATAGATAGATAGATGGATAGATAGATAGATAGATAGATAGATAGATAGATAGATAGATAGATAGATAGATAGATAGATAGATAGATAGATAGATAGATAGATAGATAGATAGATAGATAGATAGATAGATAGATAGATAGATAGATAGATAGATAGATAGATAGATAGATAGATAGATAGATAGATAGAACTATATTTTTGTGAATGGTCCAGTGTGTAAGATATGCAGGTGTAGAGCTGGATCTAAAAACAGAAGTAGGATATTTTATTTCTAAACATGTCTAAATGATGATGATGTCAACTAAAATTTCAGTGGCAGTGTCGGAGTGACGACAGACTGTTACTAAATGTCACTACACATCTCACCTTTACAGTATTATCAGAAACATAAGGAAGGTCTGGGCTGCTGCTTATGGGACCTGATCCTAAACAGGAGGATAATAGAAGAACGGACAGACAGACGGATGGAAACTACCTGTAATAGTAGTTGAATCCATATTACAGCTGCATCAGTGTTTCAACTAACTAAAGATGTTTCACTGACTTTGTGATAATGCATTTTTCAGTATTAATATATCCAGAGAGAGAACCATTTTAGACTCATACCATGTGGGAACACGTCATACTTTATTTTACCATAAACTTTAACATTAGTAAGTTTGAAGATGTCTACTTTCACCGTATATGAAGGGTGTGAACCATTCTAACAATTCTAATCTGTAAAGTTCAATATTTGTGTCTATAAAACAGTATTTGAACTGGACTTTCCTCCACTGAAGTATGATGCTGCAGCAGATCTAATATAAAGCTGGATGCTCTCTGAACACCATGAGGCAGTTTAACAGCAGCCTGCAGTCATTTCATGTTCATTCAGACTCTTTTTGATCCTGGAGCCACTGAGAGCAAATGTTGTTGGCTTTAAACACAAGCTGGGAATGTTTACAGCATTTATCTCCATACTGACACTCATTAGCTCCAGCGTTAGCATCGCCCCAGTGACTATTAAATTATGACCATGTGAAGCCGGTGTATTTCTGCTCACTCATCCTCTCTTATTCTTTTGCTTCAGGCCATCAGTCTAAAATTTGGACTGAATGATGATAAAGCTTGAGGAAATAAATGCATGCTGTATAACAGATAATACATCTTCTTGGTAGTTCTTCTCAGTCTATTTAGTTCTGTTCTGTCACTCTGTAACTATGTTTCTACTTTCTTTTCTTTCTGGTTCTTTCTGTCAAACCAAAAGGAGACAGTGAAGATGCTTCACTCATCATCATCATCATCATCATCATCATCATCATCATCATCATCATCATCATCATCATCATCATCATTATCATCATCAGTTTCACACCTGCTCGACTGAATAAGGATTAAGAGTCCACCTTCCCTGTTTTCAGTCGATATCGTCAGCTGTGAGGTTCAGTCTCCAGAGGAAAATACTGGGCTTGGTGCAACTAATTACTGACCATTCTTTCAGTAACAATAGGCACCGACCACAGGCATAGTTAATTGTCGGGTTTTGGGGAAACAGCTGAAGAAAGAGCAGAGCTCATTATGTGTGGGCGAGTGCAGGATTTCAGCAGGTTTGGAGGAATTACAGACGAGTGTGAAAAAAAAAAAAGGAAAATTAGCACCTTTTGAAGACAAACAAGGAAATGTAAAGTGTGGAACAGAACAAACATGACTATCACAAGTTTTAGGTTTAAGCTCCTGTTTGGGATCAATTTTACATTTCATCTTCACACTGACAAAAATGTTGGGATATAATAACATATTATTTCAGAGGATTTATTTTCTGGTTTTGGTTTCAGTCCCTGACAATCAGACAGTTAGGCTCAACAGATAAAACAGCAGATTGCAGATCGGAGTAGTTTTCAGAACACAGCAGAAAGCATGACAACATTCACTTCAAAATAGAAATATATGCTGCACGACTGAGAGTCCAATTCACCACAGCATTAATGGAGGAAAACATACTGTAGGTGTAAAATGTGTAGCTTAAATAAGGTAATTACCACAAAAAGACTATTTTTACGGAGCTGTTGTCATGACAACAAGTGGTTCTTACCATCTCGTAGGAACTGTATAGGTTGTGTCTACAGGAAAAGCACAGTCCTTAATGGAGCCAAACTGTGAGCTATGATAAAGAGTACATTAGGAGAATTAGTCACTCATGGAAAAAAAAAATCTAGTGTAAGCTAAAATGTATTTCCCTTCAGACTGCAGTGGTAATGGTTGTATAAAGAAGTGGACAGTCAGTGCGATGTCCTATTGGAGTTTGATGGCTTCACTTAGCATTTAGCCTGTTAGCATCTTTGGAGTCACAGATGAAAATACATGGACGAGAAGGTGAGGAAAGTTAATACCAAACACTAGCTTACTGACACTGTAGAAGGTTTATCTTTATCAATGTTTTCTTAACAAAATCAGTTTTATTATCTCTAACTTATAGTAACTGAACTTAACAACAGTCTGTCAAAGGAATTTTTTTTAATTCAAGAAACAGCTCTAGAACTCCATCAGTCATCTTATTTTTAACCCATAAAGACCCACAGTTACTTTTGTGGCAGTTCATTCATTCATTTTCTGAACCCACTTTATCCTCACTAGGAGCACAGGGATCACTGGAGCCTATCACATCTACTTATGGGTGAAGGTGGCAGTTCCCCATATGAATTTTTGTCTATATTTAACTTTTCTTAAGTGATTTATCACCATCCTCTGTATGATTTTTTTTTGCATATTTTGCTGAAAAGGATTTATTTTCCTATAATTACTTCACTGATCATGTAGATGTTCACAAAAGTTGAGGTTTTATTATATTAAAAAGTTTTTCAGTCAAATCTTTCATTAACCCTTTTAACTGCTACGACTTAAGCAATTTCACAGTAAACAATAAAATAAGATAAAATAAGCAACAAAATGAACGAAAACTGGCAAAGTGATCAGTAAAAGGGACAAAAATTAATATTAAACTAACAAAATATGGAACACTAACAGAACACAATTGAAGAAAAAATAATAAAATAAATAAACAAAACATAGAAAAAATAAACAAAAATAAGCAACAACATCAACAGAAACTAATAAATATTCACAAAATAATAAATAACTCAAAAAAATGCCCCAAAAAAAGAAAAAAAGGAATAAATGTCTAGTCTTGTAATTTGATTCAGTTAAATCAGTTGCTTTTCCACACCTGTACATCAGTTCCATGAATGAAATTATCAGTAAAATAACAGTTAAAAACTCAAATTATTCTGAATTTTTAAACTAAACCATGCACTCTGAACAGGTCACACATCGGAGGTTAAAGGGTTAACCGAACATAAACCAAGTGTCTCCATTCACTGTCATTGATACAACTCCATGGATACAGAAGATGATACAGAAGATGACGGTGTTTCCATGTTGACTACAGAACTTCTGAATCTCCAAATAGGTCAAGGGCTGGGGGCGGGCGGGGTACAATTTGTCCCCGGGCTTTGAGTTTGAGACCCCTATTTTAGACAGCCCCCTCATCCAATTTACCAGATTCAAATGATCAGCCTATCATCACGCTCTGCAGAAACAACTGTTAAGGGCACTGGGAGATGAAAACATCTAAAACATGCAGGATAGCAGCCACTGAGTACCAGGATTGGTGACCCCTAATCTACACAATCAAGGGATAAAGTGCGGCTTCATCTCTGTGTCCAACGCTGTTCATTCACTCATATAGGTTTGGCTCATACAGTTTCTGATATGTAATCTGATAGCTATCGCTGTATACTGTACCAGCAGTTGGAAAATATCAGGCTAATTTTGGCAGGAGCAGTTAGAATGGTGTCGTGTGTAGATTATTGTGTTTTGTCTATGATGAATATTATTAAAGTAAATGTCTGCCTCTGCCTTACTGGAGCATTTGATACTTGTCAGTCGCTGTATCAGATAACCTGCATGTGTTGAAAATACTTATTGGTGTCAGCTTTGGAGGTTGAATCTTTTTATGTGCTTTCAAACTCAAGGATATTCGGTTTCTTATCAGATATGACATTACATTACACTCTGATGTTTGCATTTGTTGAAATACATGTATATTTTGATCAAATAAGTAAGTGATTAACCAAATAAGTGACTATTTGAACCATAATTTTCCATATTACTGGGTATTTGTTTTTGATCTTTTTAGTAATGACCCACTTTAAATAAGGTTTTTCCATTTACACACTGAGTCTTACATGAAACCACGTTCTTGAAGGCAGTCATGCTATCTGATCTACCCCCCCCCCCCATACCACCACCTCCTAAGAAGTCGCTTAATAGGATTCATGGAATACATTCTGTCCTACAGGGAGGGGGGGTTTTTTGCCCACTTTTTTTCAAGCCAGGTTGCTATAAAGGTGCCTCCATATCTGCTATCGTTTGTAATTATCAGAAAGGCATTCAACAGTCAAACAGTCACTGAGCTGCCCTGAGGGAAGGCCAGCTGAGAGGAAGCCAGAGGACCAGGAAAGGAAATACGAGGACAGGTCTGTCCGATTTCTCTGATGACGGGAACGATGATCTTTAAAGACTAAGCTGACGGCAGCATTAAACCAAACCAAATAGAAAATGTACCACATAGCCAAGACTGGAAGCCAAAGCCAGCAGCAACATGCAACATATCTGCAGAATTGTTGACAACATGTTAACCCATAAAGAACCAGTGGTACTTTCACATCACTTTTCAAATGAATGTTTCTCTATATTCAACCTCTTTTAAATCATTTATCACCATTGATTGTAATATTATCTGGAAATACTTTTCTGATAGTAATGCTTGGGCAATATATTATCTCTTGCTTATTTAGTAGAGAGGTAAAGTAAATAAACTGGTGTATTTAGATTTAGTTTTAACTCAATGTTTTACCTGAGGGAATAAGTGATGGTGATAGGCAGATGCTATTTACTGCCAGGTATCTTCCCAAAAGTGTTGTTTATAGCCAGACTGGAGTTGCACAGATTTACTCTAAACCAGGTTGTTTGTATCAGCAGAAACATGTACCGCTGTTGCCAACCACGTTCACTGTGGAATTAAAATAACTAAACCCACACAAAGGAAAATGTCACATAAAAAAAAAACATTTGCTTTTGTCTAAACCTGAAATTTTTTGTTTGTAGCTGCAGCATGGAGGATGTTCTCATTGTTTACTCGTGTAGAAAGGTAGAATTATGCAAATGAGGGAGGAGGAGAATATGGAGCAAATATAGAGCATTAATCTCAATGTAAATGCTACTCTCAGTGCTGCACTTTAGTACAATGTTGTGGTACTTTAAGCTGGTTTAGTGGAGAATTATTCTTCTACTCCACTGCAACTCAGCCAAATGTTTACATTTACATTTCCTAACCGATTTTCAGACATTTACACAACACCCAAATCTGTTGCTTTGGGCTGTTTGTGATAAACTGAAGGATGAAGTGTTTCTCCATGGGTTTGAAAAAACATGTTCTAAATAAATTCTTTCCAAAATATATGGCATATGCTGAATAATGTAGTGCCATGATGCTGATACAAGTCTGTTTTTCTGAGATGATGAGAGTTTACAGAAAAACAATGTGAAAACATACGATGATTTTTTCATTTCATTTTCTGAACCTGCTTTATTCTCACTAGGGTCACAGGGGTCACATGGAGCCTATTCCAGCTACATACAGGTAAAGGCACAGGTACCCCCCTGTATGAGTCTCCAGTTCATCTCAGGGCTGAACATATATAGACACTCTCACATTCACACCTATGGGCAATTTATATTAACTAATTAACCTATTAGTGCATGTGTTTGGATGGTGAGAGGAAACCAATGTGTTATAATGTGTACAGATGACACCCCAAATAAAAGTGGTGTGTTGTCTACGCAATTCATGATCTCACGTCAAATGAAGTCTATGCATGTGCTGATATCACTTGCCTCTATATATGTGCCAAGTCTGAAGTAAATTGAAATATAAGTGATGCATTTTTTAGACATGTGATTTTTTTTTTTTACTAAATGGAAAGAAAAAAAAGATCTAAAAAATTCAGAAAAAAATTTAACTTTGACCTACGTCTCCCAAAATGTAATCATAGCTATTCTGGGTCACTATAAACCCAATCTGATGTGAATATATTCAACCAGCGGTTTTGCTACCAGAGTGTTAACAAACGAACAAACCTAACTTTCCCTTCGATGGCGAGATAATAACTTTTCATCACAAAGATGTTGAATGAAAACATCCTCACTGTGTCATTTTTGACCCCCTTCTGCATCAAAGGGTTAAATATAGGACTAATTCATTTACCACTGATGACATTTTCTGCATTGCTATGATGTGATATTATTTAGCAGCACTAGTCTACCAGTGTGTGCGTCTATGGCAGTGACACAAGAAAACAGTGTCTACTCACAACTGGGTGTAAATTCCATCATCCAAACCCCCACAGAGACACAGCTATCAGAGGCCAGCCTCAGTCTGCCACCTGTAGCTCTGTGTGAAGGCATCATTAGTGTTGACAGCAGCTCTGTCATGTGCTAAAGGCAAAATCTGTGTTACACTGTTGTTAGTAGAAGCCATTTTCTGGAGCTCTTAAGTGTCAAGTCTTAACAATTCATCCAGAATGAATAGTGGAAATATTTCAGTTTGTATCAAAATGGTGAACCTGCTTGAAAATGTGTGTGGGTATGGAGCTGGAATAGGTAACAAAACACTGGAGTGACACAGTGACACCTTCAGGACTACTTTTTCTCAGTTACTGTCGTCGCAATTATCATTTCTGTACTTCCAGAATGGACTCATAACACCTGACATGTCACAGTGAGTCAGAGTGACACAGTCTGCAGAGATAAAAACTGTTTTTAGTGGCCTTTTCTGTTAAACTGACCTCTGACTAGTGCTGTGCCGTCGCTCATTTAAAACGTACCATTAAGAGCAAAGGCAGAGATGCTGTATAACTTGAATGTGCTGAATTAAGGGTAAAATATAAAGATGGGAGTCATGACATTTCTCTGGCATTTCAGATTGTTCTCCTAGGGGAAAGAAATTAAATAAAAATGTCTTCATCAAA
This sequence comes from Siphamia tubifer, assembly GCA_020466265.1. Lineage (NCBI taxonomy): Eukaryota > Metazoa > Chordata > Actinopteri > Kurtiformes > Apogonidae > Siphamia > Siphamia tubifer. The sequence continues at coordinate 26,616,844 of CM035788.1, read as the reverse complement.
ACTTTCAAACTGGCTGCAATCAGGTGGAACATAAATGTCAACCAACAGAAGTTTGACTTGATAATATAAATGGAAAGAAATGTAGCTACTTGTAAGGAGACAGAGGTGCTGCAGAAAATAGAAAATGAATTGAATCAATAAACTCAGACCAAGATCTATAAGTCTGTTTTATAATTTTCTGTTGCTTGTATTGCTCCTGAAGCATCGTTATTAAAAAATAATAACAATAAAATTAAATTAAAAAAAACTTCTGTTGAACTGGACAAAAGGGTTTTTTTTTTCTCAATAGTTTGGGTGATGTAACGGTTGTGAATTGTTGAGTCTACATTCTGTGGCAGTTTGAGAAGAAGCTGCAGGTTTTCAGCTGATCTGCAGTTAGGCAGAGGGATCATCCTGGTGGATTCAGGGTGGTGGGAGTGTGTGTGTGTGTGTGTGTGTGTGTAGGGGGGGGGGTTAGTCATCCAATTCACAGGAGGAAGCTGTCAAGTATAGTAAATGTCAGCACTGAGAGAGCAGTGGAAGATAGTGGGACATGTCAGACAGGTTAGTGAATGCTCATGGTCTCATCTGCAAAGTGATATTCTCCCTCTGTTGGACAGACCAAGCACTGACACCACATCACATTCTGAAGAACATCGAAGTAGATGGTTATTGCAGAACTTCACCTATGCCTAAGGTGTGTGGAGTGAGAAAAACCACTACATGGCCCTCTGCTGCGATACTAATCATTCCATATCTGGTTATAAAAATGTATTTATCAGCAACCATACTAAGTCAAAGTAAGTACTAGAACATGCTATGAAGGAATACTAACAAAATATTTAATAACAACATGAATTTATCATAATAGACAAAGTAATGGAGTGAAGAGAAATATATGTAGAGCAGTTATTCAAGGTGTGGAAAAACTGCCAGAAAGTGCTGCTCCTCGAGGGAAGTGCAAATATTTAACATACCAAACTATTCTTAATGTATGAGAGTACATTATATCCAAAAATGAAACTGGTATCATTTTTATTTTAGCTTTAAAAGACATTAATTCATAGTAATGGAATGAGAATCGAAAAAAGTAGTAGTTTGTTCAGTGTGACACACCTTAATAATAATGATCAAAGATTTGATTAAGATACTGATAAAAGTATCAGTCTTTGATGTCATGAATAGTAATGAAACATATGTTTCATTGCTATGTTTAATACACATCTCTATTGCTTTATATAATAAATAACATTCAAAATCATTATTGTATTTCATTATTATGAAAGATAATATTAGACACAGACAAACGTATATTTTCATTTAGATATTGCTGTATACATTCTGAATTTATGCTCTACACATTCAAAATATTTACTGATAAATGTATATATATATTTTTTTTTTTTTTTTGCTTGTTTTTGTGTGTGTTTTTTCTGTATTTCTGTGTATTTTGAGGGACATTTTTAGTAAAAAAAAAAAAAACAGTTGACTGACATAATGTTTTGACCATGATTTATTAAAATTAATCCATAGCAACCTTATGATTAATTAGATTAAAAAGTGTAATAATTTGACAGCCCTAGTATTTATGTATAATAAGTCAGCATTTGGCAGCTGTAGCTCAGGAGGTTGAACAGTTCATCCACTATATCCTCTATGTTGCTGGTTCAGTCTCTGCTGTGTTAACACTGGACCCTCCACTCCCCCCAGTGCCTGTTTCAATAGTGCATGAATGTGATGTATTTTAAGGTGCTCTGAATACCACTGAGGTAGAAGTGATGTTCTGTTTGTGAGTCACAGGAATCAGACTATATTTGAGTGCAAATATGAGGCAAAAAAAAAAAATCTATCAGAAGGTTTGGTTTAAAATGTTATGAAAGAAATACATTATTTTTAATGTGTCAGTAATTAAACCCAATTTTGTAAGTAAAAATAACATGTAAATGAAAAATATGTGTTGTTGAAAACCACACAACATCAAAACATAACGTTAATATCTATCATACAACATGTCTGTCGAAAATGATATGGTCTAATAATTATTTCCAAAGCTGTACTTGACAGTGTAATTAAAGCTGTAGGTTAACACATTTAAACATATTTAATATTTTAATATTCCTGCACACTCAGTAAAACCCTGTGACATCAGCCACAGCATGTCCACCAGGCGGTCCACTTTACAAGCCTCCTCTGAACGTGACATGTTGGCTGAACCTTAACTGAGTGTCAGCAGACGCCTGTCAGTGAGCATCACATCCAGAAGAGCGTACACAACTCTGCCTTCCCACTGCTTAACCCCAAAACGTCACGGTGCCGTCGGCCCACGCGCACGGAGACGCGAGGAGACGACGTGAGGAGCTACTTGACGCTGATGAGGGAGAACAACGTCAGCGACGACACGCTGTGACATCATCATCCTGAGGCTTGCAGAGAAACGATGCGACACGTTTCCTTTTTGACCTGCGACCATCTGCAGCCTGCAGCAGGACACATGTGTGCAACAAGAGGAGCACATGGAGCAGGGTGAGCGGCCATTGACCTCTTACAATGTATGAGGTCAAGTAACACTGAAGTGTGTTTGTGAAGATCCACACTATAAACACAGTAAAGGCAGCTATCAGACGTCATTACACAGCTGACGTCATTACAGAGTTGAGAAGTACCTAAGTACGAACACATCATTACTGTATTTGACCCTTACAGAACCAAACTACAACTGGAACCACAACCATCTACTGATCTAAATATTCTGAACAACTAATGCTATCAATCAGGGGCGTAACCATGATGTTGATATTGGTGGGGACATAGTTTGACGAGTTCCTCGGGAGAGACAACAACAATAAATAAGTGAATAAATAAATAAATAAATAAATAAGAACATGGCTAAAGTAATTAAAATAACATCTAATTTATTTTTTTGTTAACAAAGACATTTTAGGAATTATTTTTATTTCTTAAGTCACATTTTGTCTGTTTTTTATTGCTCATCTATAACTGCATTATATATTTAATTATAGTTATTGTCACAAGACCCACATTTACATCTAGTTTCATCTAATTTTTGTCATGTTATAAAGGTGAAATCTAAAGAAAATGTATTTGGGAACTCCCAAAAGTAACACATTTCGACAGGGATGCCCATTTTGACAGAACACCAGAACATAAAGTACATATGACAGCACAGGGATGACGAGATGGACAGAGGTCCTGGAACACATATAAAAACAAAATATAAAACAGCATGTGAGTGGACACTTGTCCTGCGGCACTTAAAAGCCTCAATTCCAGACAACTATTATATGCTATTATGACAACTATGGTGACCATATGTCAGGGTTTGTCCGGACAGACGGCTTTAAAACCGAAAAGTCCATGCGTCTGTCACGCCTCCTCACTTTTGACATGTTGTCCTTACTGTAGGTCCTTAAGATGAAATATAAAAGGTGAGAATGCATGACAGACAGTCTGATTTCAGAGCCGTCTGTCCGGACAAAATCCGGACAAACCCTATGACAACAATTAACCAACAGTTATATTAGTTATATTCTGCACAGTACATGCAACTGTAACCACCAGGAGCTACTAACAGGTCCATGTTAAAAACTTTTTTTTTTAAAGCAGAGCTTATAAAAGGTTACACAAATCTTTCATTTATTTTGCAAGGATTGGCATGGCAGCCTATTAATGCAAAGTATGCTCAACATGCTGCTGTCCCCACGTGCTTTAAGTCGTTTTGAGGCATGTCCTTCTTCCTTTTCTTAAAAAAGGACATCAAACTCAGCTGTTGTTTCGACATGTTGTTTGTTGTTGAAAATGAAACACTATTCATTTGTTCCTCTCAATTTGATTGCTCCTCACATGCAAATTTTCTAGGTTCCCTTTTGTTCCTTGTTTTGGGGAATTCTTTGTGTCCCAAGAAACACACCTCCGACTCTCAAATAACATTGAATCTTTATAAACAACATGAACTTATGAAGAATTGTTATTTAAATGAAATGTATCAAATCATTTTAGACATTTTAAAACGCTTTTCACACACACACACACACACACACACACACATATATATATATATATATATATATATATATATATATATATATATGTGTGTGTGTGTGTGTGTGTGTATATATATTTTATTCACGAGAATCAGCCGAATCAGCACAAATAAGTCCTGGAACACAGGGGGTTAAAATCATGAGGTCCCTGTTCCATCAGGATCTGGTTCAAATTAAAGGTACGGTAGGAGATCTTGGAAAAAGGTTCCTGCACGCTATATTTTAAAAGTATACACACTATGCCTCTCCATAAGCCCACTCCTCAAAACCATGCCTTCAAAAATACATCAACACGCTACTGTCTGTGTCTGAAGCGATCACAAGAACTCAACGTCAATTATCATCCTAAATAAAACAATAATCAACATTTATCAGTTTGTGTCACATGAAGCTTCACTAACAAAAGCTTTAATGTTGTGGATTTTCATCATGGATCAAAGATGTCACCACCAGAAGTGGAGTAGGAAAAGGCTCAGTTTATTTTAACATGTATGTGTCTTTTATAGTCTATTTTCAGATACCAGTTTCCCATGCTAAACATGTTCTTACCAGTTCCTTGGTGTCATCTGAGTATTGTTAGAGTCACAAGGACAGAACAGTCACTTCACTTACTGTATCTTTAGTACAAACTTATCTCCACTTCTGACTCATGCTTTGTCACACATAGTATGTTTAACACATCTTCACAAATATATATATATATATATATATATATATATATATATATATATATATATATATATATATATATATATATATATATATATATATATATATATATATATATATATATATATATATATATATATATATATATATATATATATATATACTGTGTGCAGTTTACACACAGTGTTGGTAACTTAGCAAAACCTGCTGGAACATTATGTTTGGTCAATATCTGACATTTTCTCACTGACGGGGTGAATACGATACCCATAAGTGATTAGTAAGTTGAAATATTATATAATCATAACAGTATCATCTTACAGAACCTATAGAGTAAAAACATAGCCACATTAGCATCAGTTTTGAGCCCTTTTTCCTTTGTCAGTTGACGTCAGCACTGGAAAGCCGTAGCAATTCTCACCCTGGTCCTGTTCTGTTCTGTTCTTCACTCAACTTCCTCATGGGCATAGCTTTTTCAAAACCAGTTTTTACTTTGGTTTTGCTGCTGGTTGTCATCTTTTCCACCCTAGCTGTTTATGTGAACGCACAGAAGAGGGGCAGAGGGGTAGACTGATATTTGATGGATGTATCAGCAAATCAATCATTGTAAAGATGATCAGTCCAATAATTGGCCGGAGTTTTCCTCTGGTTCCACCCTCTAGACTGGACTAAAACATTTATTTATTTATTTTTTGCAAACATTCTATTTCAGTGCGTGATATGTGATCATGCAGAGGTTTTCTTCAATGCCCTAAAACCCTAACCCCACCTTTAACCCCTGCTGATATGGAATTAAAACAACAAAACCCATGAATATACAAGAGAACAGTAGAAGAACTGTTCACTGTACTGACCATTATGCATCAAACGGTTAAGTAAAGAATATATTCTGACATTTGTTATCATTTTACAGGCAATCAAAATCACTATCGGATCCAAATATCAACTTAGAAATATTGACTTTGAAATATTGGTAGTCAGTATCGGTACCACAAAACCACATCGGCCGATCACTAGTCTATTTTAAAGCGTGTTCTTCATTTAACCTGTCTTTTTAAAGTGTCTGTAGTTCTGCTTGAGTAAAGAATCTGTGTGTTTTTGTCATCACTGATTGAATACAAATAAATAAATAAATAAACGACATCTCCATCTGACCAAGGAAGATGAAACAGAAGGTCCCAGAAGATGGAGCTGCAGCTTAGTCAGTGGGAAACTCCTACAGATCAAATCTGGGTACAGACTAAATGCAGTTTCCCACAGCTGCTGATTGAATCACACATGATGCTGAGAAGAGTGCGGAGCAAACACAAATGTAGCATGAAATGTACAGATGACAGAGAAGACAGCTCCAGACATTTCTCCAGGGAGACTCTACAACTGACAGCTCCTCCTCCTCCTCCTCCTCCTCCTCATCATCATCATCATCATCATCATCATCATCCAGCTTGAGAACATTGTGATTCTGCAGCTCAATAAACATCATTTTACAGTCAATTCACCAGATAATATCAACGCATTTCACAACATGTCAAAGGGATGTAGCAGACAAACAGCCAAACACACCCCATAAACCTACCAAGATTTGAAGAATTGGGGATTTTTCATTATAGTTGTATTATTTTTTTTTTATTGTTTCCACTCTAATTCACTTAGTTTGAATTAGGCCTGTAGAAGACAATAACGAATAACAGCTGATAATGTAATAAAAGGTGAGAACATAATAAATTTGCCCTTTTAACCCTTTCATGCACACTAGTCACTAGAGTGGACAGTTTTTCCACTGCTGTTCTATTGTATATTCATGGGTTTTGTGGGTTATGCATCATCCAATTCACATCAATTCATGCAACAGTATTACTGTAACTTTGCTGTTCTTGATTAATAAAATAATTAAAAAGGATTTTTTTGTCATATTATCTCCATGAAGTAAAGTCATAACTTTAAAAATGTGAGAGAAAAAAATTGATTAGCTAAATTATTATTTTTTTCCCCCTAATTTCACTTTCTGATGATGGGTATTCAGTACATGTTTCGTTGCTTTAAAAATTAAACACATGTTGTCCAGCTGAGTGGATATTTTTGTACTTCTAGGAAAAATAGGTTCATATAAAAAAACTTGAATCATGTTGCATTTTTCATGCCTAAAGAAGAATAAAAGCACTCAGGAAAGAAATCTCAACTACTATTCTCATAAGTCATGCATGAAAGAGTTAAAATGTAATAGGTTAATCAAGTAATAAAAGTCCTGAACAGATATCGTAATGACTTCTGACCAGTTTATATAATAAATGATTATATTATTGGCTCAGTTACTACATTTGCAAAGATTTTTAAATATTTTTTACGAGGCTAATAGTGTAATAACTGGCTAATAACATAATAAATTATTACATAAATGGTCAAAAAATTATTACGATATCAGTTCAGGACTTTTATTATGTTATTAGCCAGTTCTAACATTATTAGCCTATTACATTTTAGAAATAGCAAACTTCTTGCATTATCAGCTGCTATTTTGTTATTGGCTTCTACAAGACATGGAATATTTGGATGTTGTTCTAGTCTGCTTAACTGAACATAAAAACAAGTGTTCATCCACTGTTATTGATCCAACTTCATGAGTTTTACTGGTGAATCAGTGTTGTAGAAGTAGAAAAAATCCAGGACATAACATTTTGAAACTGTCAAAAATGTAGTTTCATTTGACTTTTTTTTCAATAAACAAAAATAAAACAATAATTTGCAGGGTTTTAAGGGTGTGTGAAAGCTGTTTTGTGGAGTTTGTAGTGATCATGGGTATAACAAAGAATGTTTTAATTAGCCTGTAGATAAATCATCTGATAATTTCCTCTAAATTATGAGGACTTCATGTTTGGTATAAACACCTGATCAGACAATTCCTAAATAAGTTTTTCATGAGGACCTTTTGTTAAGCTAATGAGTTCACGGCCTCATTTAATAGAAACAATTTCTGGTTTTCTGTTGTTACCCTGTGATATTAGGTGATTACCATCAATGTTTAATGAAAAAATTATCCATCGATATAACAATTATGAACTTATTGTCTTTTAAAGACCCAGAGCTGTGTAGATCCATGTGTGATGTGTGATTTTGACAAACCAACGGTCGCAGTGTGCACAGTTATTTTCAGTAACATTATCCTGAGCCCCAGTCACAGGCAGGTTAAACGGCACTCCAGAGGACAACACACTATGAGCTGAGTGAAAAAAAAATTTTTTTTGTCTAAAAACATGTTCCCTTTAGCAAAATCTCCTCAATTTATGTGGATTAATTTGGGCTGGATAGAATAAAAAAAGACTTTAGTACTGCTTCAGGAAAGGAGTCTCTTATTTATTTCTGTTTTAGACTCTTCACTTTCAGTAAATAATGCTATAAATAATAAAACTACATTCTTTGCACTCTTCAGTTATCTGTATTGTCACCGTAAGTTGTCACTTTAATATATCATTGCCTTTACTTGTTTTGTGCCTCAATGTATGTCTGTCTTGTATGTGAATGCTGCTGTTGTTATGAAGCAATTTCACAATTATGGGATCAATAAAGTACTTCTATTCTATTCTGAAGCAGATTTTATTTGCTAAGACAGACAGAGGAGATGGAATATTTTGTTTTCAACTAAACTATATATTTTTTTAAAAAATCAATGGTTGTGTAATGAAAGACAGTGAAATGTTTGTTCTGATGCATCATAAACACACAAATGTTCAGAACTTTGGCATTTGGTTCAAAGGAGAAGGCTGTTGTGCTTTGGCCTGACCTGCAGCACTGCATGGGAGAGAGAGGGAGGGGGCTGCAGGCAGTGGGGGCGAGTGAATGCAGCGGAGCAGAATTCTCACAAGAACTCAAATCACATTATTAGCCCCATCAGATATCCAAACACATTTGTGGGAAATTGATGACAGAGTAATCCCCCCCCCCCCCCAAAAAAAAAGGAGAAGCCAGGGTATTGTTTTTGGTTTGTTTGTCTGTCTGTCTGTCTGTTAGTTTGTTTGTTACCCTGTGCCCTGAAGGGGAGAGGGGCATTTTTTTGTGAGTCAGTTTATCTTTCTGTCTGTTGTTTGAAAAACTACTGGACCAATTTCTATGATATTTTCCTATTAAAAATTTTTTTTTAAATTACTAATTAAAAATTCCTATTAAATTTTGGTGAATGTAGGTCAAAAGTCACAGTCACCGAAATATGTTTTTGCAATGAGAAGAGAGAGCAAATCAGGTAAAATATGGTGCAGTGGTTAGCACTCATGCCTCACCGACAGATGGACCCTGGTTTGAATCCCACACCAGACCTTTCTGTGTGGAGTTTGCATGTTCTCCTCGTGTCTGCATGGGTTTTTTCCGGGTACTCCAGTTTCCTCCCACCATTCAAAGACATCCACTTATAGGTTAATTGGTTAATCTAAATCAAGCCATAGGTGTGAATGAGAGAGTGATTGTTTATATATGTTCAGCCCTGAGATGAACTGGCAATAAAACCCTGCGCTACCACGGGAGTCCTAGCAAAGTAGTGTGGCGGAGGAAACATTTTTCAAAGCTCACTGCGGGCCAGGTGGGGGGGGGGGGGGGGGGGGTACACTGCATCTAATTGCATCTATGGTGGAAGAAAAGAGGTGAGGGGTCGAGGAGCTACCATCCGACACCTGAGAGGAGGCTCTGGTGTCAGAAGTCAGAGGTCAGTTAGTCCACCAGTCAATTTGCCTGCACGTGCTCCATAATGCTTAATGTTGCAAAGCAGGTCAAAGGTCACCTCCTCCCCCATGCAAATTCTTTTTTTTTTTTCACTCAGATGACATCAGCTACAAATCCAACATCCGTACAAACATATCACTTTGTCCCTGATAGTGATACTGCAGACTCTCCAAAACTCAGACGGAGTTTATCTTTTCTGTGTTATGAATAAAAAGGTCATCGTCCTGCAGACTGGTAAGAAATCTGATCCATGTGGGAATATAAGGCTCAGACAGCAGCTCCGATTAAACTCTGAAATTTCACACTGCAGCGGAGTCAGTGTGACCTCTGTAGATCGCCTCAGCTAAGTGATGGGAAAGGTCAAAGGTCAACTGCATTTCTATCATCACAGCTGCAGACAGAAATATGCTTATATATTTTAAAGTTTTATTAAAATGACTCCTTATATGTTGTTATTCTAAAGCTGGAACAAGGTACATAGTGTAAAAGTTAAAGGGTGTCATATTTTTCATATTGTGTTTTTAGAGGGCTTATATTAAATTACTAAACTGACTGGGGTGAGGCATTTGGAAGAAATATTACCAAGATATACAGATAATCATGGGAGTGTGTTGTCGCCACTGTGACAAATACACATTTTCCAATTTTCTTGCTTTAACATATATTCTGGCATAAAAAGACATTTCCGACACCTTTTTATAGCACTGTGAAAGCAACGGATAGAGGTTTGTGCCAAATTATCATTCTGGTACTGTGGAGATGCTTTTCACAGCAGACATTTTGACTTGTTGAGGGAGGATATACACAGGTGTGATCTGTATAATTAATGGTGTATCAGTTTGAGGCTTAGGAGTTGTTCAAGAAGGTTCATTTAAAAAAAATAATAAAATAAATAAATAAATAAAAAAAACCTCCTGAGGCAACTAAGTGGAACAAAGCTGCAGTTGTTGTTATCTGCAACACCTGTGCTTTGCCTGCTTTCACAAGTCAAACTCTCTGCTATGAAAAAAAAAAAAAGTCCATACGGGGGGGAAATTTGTTTGTTTGTATTTCTTTAAACCAATGTTGCACATATATATTGAGCTGTGCTGTGCAAAGTAAAAAGAGGAACTTGTTTTGGTGGAATATTTGGCCGTAGGGAGGTGAGGCCTTGAATTTCTGCTAAATCACTGCAGGAAAAAAAAACATCTCCATAAACAAGAACTAGAAGACCTGAATATTAAGTGTTCATCCAAACTTACTATTTTCAGCGTGTATTTGTTAAGACATTAAAAGCAGTTGGATCATAACAGGGGATGGAGTGTCACTGGTTTATGAAGTGTTGTTTCAAAACCATAAGTTTGCATGTTGGACTTTTTGGAGCAGAAGTGACTGTGTTTGGAGCAGTGATCAGTGCCGACAAAACTAACAAAACTTTACTCTGAATGATAAAGTGTAAACATGGATCTCCAGACATTGTGTTAATATAACTAATTACCCACATCTACACTCTTGAAGCATTATTTTAATTCCAATATTAAAGCATTAAGATGAATTATTAGAAGTATTAATAGTTAAGGTTTTGCTTAGGATTCATTTGAAGACCTTGGCTCTATAAAGCAATAAACACCAAATCTGAAAATGTGTTACCAGTTATCTGTTATCAGTTCATTTACATATGACCATAGCTTTTCTGTACTGTACATGTACTTTGTACCATAATGCAATAAGCACCACCACTGCTATTCTACGAAATTAGACATATTTGTTCAACCAATTAAAGGCTGTAAATGGTGTGACGTATTCCAACATGGCCATGTCCATGGAATAGGAACTAGCTTGGATGTTTTGCTCAAGTTACTGCTGCTTTCATCATAAATAATGAATAATAATAGAGTCTCATTATCATTTGAATTCCAGGCAACCCCACATGGAGTCCAGACCCCAAGGTTGAAAAACAAAAACACTGTGCTAATTTATAGTCTTGTATTCTATTTTTACTGTCAAATGTCTGTCTGTCTATCTATCTATCTATCTATCTATCTATCTATCTATCTATCTATCTATCTATCTATCTATCTATCTATCTATCTATCTATCTATCTATCTATCTATCTATCTATCTATCTATCTATCTATCTATCTATCTATCTATCTATCTATCTATCTATCTATCTATCTATCTATCTATCTATCTATCTATCTATCTACCTACCTACCTACCTACCTACCTACCTACCTACCTACCTACCTACTTACCTAAGGAAATGACATCCTAACTTTCTCTTTCCATTCTGTTCAGAGTAGCTGAAGGTGACTGTACAACCTCAATACACCAGATTGATGTGATTTTTTAAAAACCACAATTTACTTGTTCTGCAAGAGTAAAAGTATGACACAAAAGTAGACATTACATTCTTTAACACAATCTGCGACTTTCTTGGTTCATAAAATCATCTATTAAACCAGGGGTGTGTTAACCCCACTGCCCTGCATGTTTTAGATGTAGCCCTGCTCCAACACACCTGATTCAAAGCAGTGGGTCATTATCAGGCTTCAACAGAGCTTGATGTAGACATACTTGTTTGAATCAGGTGTTATTAAACTGATTAAGATCATTTGTGTTAATGGTGATACAACTCAAACCCACCATCCATTTTTCTCCCAATTTTACTTCCTGTGAAACCCATCAAAAGAGGCTAATTTGTTATTTTAATGGGTCTAATTTTAGTTACAATTGTCATGCTATCTTTTAGTCAATTAACAGTTTTTTCTTTCTTTAGATCCTCTTGGTATCAAAAACTCATCATAACAGGAGGTGACCTTTAAATTTGATCCCCTCTAATTAGTCATTGAAAGTTAAACCTTTGTAATAACATTTTTAATCCTACATCACCACTGTGATAAACTTAATCCCACCATGGAAAAGGGAAGTTGGGCTTTAGGATGGATTTTTATTTAATTTACAATGCAACCGCATGCTTTACAGATTAATATACAGATCAGTATTTCCTGACACAGTCGTCAGTTTTCATTAAAGCATAAATTACAAAATAGGCACAAAAAGCTTTATTAACACTGACAATGAAACTGAGGGTGATGGCTGCAGACAGCTTAATGAGGTTGTTAGTATCAGGCCCACTAATGAATTGCCGCTACAATGAGCAAATTCCCCTCTATTAAATCCCATTATCCACCCACTCCTTTATCTTTTTGTTTTCACAGAGGCCGATTTCTTCTGTTTCCTGACAGCGGAACGATCAGGTAACAAGACAGATCAGACAGATGCTGCTCACATGTTGGACACACTATGATGGTGACATTATCTAACACTAATTATCGGTTGAAGTTTAATGATGAACGGCAACAGAATCAGATCCAATAGAGTAACGAATATAAATCAACCATATGGGCAACAAGTTAATCCAATCATTGTTTTAGATCCAGGCCATTAATTGCTACAATTGGAGGCAAATGTACTAAAGTACTAACATTTATTGCTAACATTAGACGACAGTTCTCCATTGGTTGATTTGTTTATTCGTAATTGAAAAACATTTAACCCATAAACATCCAAACAGCTACTGACCAACAAATCCATATACTGATCTAAAATATTTAAAACCTGTTGATCCTGGTGGAAAATGAAAATGTAGTTCTTCATCTTTTCATGATCATCAGGTATGAAACATTTAGACATTCAGAGGCTCTATAGTGAAAATGGAAACACTGTAATTGTTAACAACTTGATCCACTAGTAAAACCCATGGAGTTGGATCAATGACAGTGAATGGAGACACTTGGTTTATGTTCAGGTAATGATAGATTTCACTGAACCCTGAACTTTTATGAACATCTACAGGATCATGGACTTAATCATATAGTAAAATATATGATTCACACTGGTATGAATGCAAAATAATGAGGATGATATTACAATAAATGATGATAAATCACTTTAAAGGGGTCATTCAGTTGAAAACAACTTTACACGCTCCCTTTGGAATCACAAGGGTCACCCCGACTTACCAACACATGGTACGTTTGCTGCGTGGTGTGTCACCTCCACTGGCTGTATTTCCCATTCATAGAAAACAACACAGAGAAACGAGTTACCCAGAAAATGCCTGTCCACATTATGTCATGTGGACATTGGCGTCACCCACGTGGGGTTAAGCCCATCCCTCATTGCAGCGAATCTGAAGTAGCATTAGCATTAGCATCTACAAGAGAACATGGCGCCACAGTAGCTGCTGCACAAACATGAAAAAAAGGCAGAACAACCTGGTTCATGTGCTCTCTGTGGAAATAAAGCATCATTTTTTTCTCTGCAAGTTTTCAAAACAAGTGATGGCACGAAACCTAGGTAGATACTACTCTCGGGTGGTAAACACACACAGACCGAGAAGGGAGGGGAGAGTGTTCCTTCACGCATTAATTCTCTTAGCCAATCAGAGAGGCCTCATTACAGCATCATGAACATGTATGCGGAGGTACCGGTAAACTCTTGTTCGACCTCAAGTCATTTTTCTATCCTCCATAAACAGCTGGAAACAAAGCAATCTGGACATTTTTTTGAATAAAACAAATTGAATTGAATGGTTATTGAATGTACAATGCATTCAATAACAATGGTGAACACTGCAATATTAATGAAATAACGATGGAATGATTCCTTTAAGAAAGTTTAAATCTAGAGAAAAATTCATTTGGGAATTACCACAAAAGTAGCACTGGGTCATTATTGGTTAATGGTAGATACTGAGGGATTGGTTCATTGTATCTGCCCCATTTAAATGAGAAATTCACCTCCTTAATTTGTCTCTTAATTGACCTTATAAAACCACATTAACTACAGTAGTGGTCATTATTCAGTGGCAAACAGAAGGGACTGAGATACAAGCCTAATGCAGCAGAACAGATGATAGTATAAGGCACATGTGGCACAAAAAACAGTAGATGATAAAAATGATGCAGCACAGATGACTTAAGCATGACGGAGAACAGACAGTAATGTAGCAACAGAGAGTTAAAATGTGACGCAGCATGACACATAGGAGTTTAAGCTGAATGAGTAAAAACATGACAGAAATGTGATGCAGCAGAGAAGGAATCAGAAAGGCTGAACTCAGACTGTGTGATTCTGTGGTGGCTGCTGGTCTTTCAAAGAGGGGAACCTCATTGTCAGCTTATATCATAAAATTTGTCAATTTATTTATATGTAAATTCTGCCTCCATTCCTTTTCTAGAAAATAGTCTGTGACCCTGTTGTAGCAAATATGTATCTGTCCCACAGCCTTGTCCAGTGTTCGCTCAATGGCCAACAGAGTAAGAATTCTTACAAAAAATATTGAACCCAAACAAGAAAATACTGAAATTATATTAAACTCAAACAAGGAAAATGTGTTTTAATTACAGTGTAGAAAATTAACAAATCCTTTTGTTGGGTAAATGCCAACAAATAGTTTGTCTTTTGACTTCTCTTGCAAAGTCCATGATGGGACTGACCTGATAGGGACAACCTGGGTGTGTGAGGGACTGAAAAGCGTGTGGGGCTTGGGAGTAGAGATGGGTGGGGTTGGGAGCTGGGGCCCCTGGAGCTGGGGCATCAAAGGGTGTTCTGGTTTGTGGTGGGACAGGTGGCTCCTGGGTCCAAGAAGGGCTCGGGGGCCGGTGCCTTGTTTGTCCATGGGCCCTCAAAAGGGGGTTTGGCGGCTGGTATCCCTGGCTCTCTGGGGCTTATGCTGGGGTCTAACCCCCCTCTGGGGGGTGGTTTGGACCCTTCTCTGTGGTGTCCATTGGTTGAATGAGCCCTAGGGCCCTCTTGGCTGACTCCTGGTCTTTGGAGGGGGTGTGGCTGTGGTTGCATGGCTGTGTTCGTCACTCAGTATCCCAGTGTGTCTGCCTTGGTCTCATCTCTTTTCTTTACTCTAGTACAGTCACTCTAGTACAGTCACTCTCGTACAGTCACTCTAATGCAGCAGATTAATAATAACAGCTGCTGTGGTGTGGTTTTGTTGTTTGTATTGTCTGGGCTGCTGTTGTTTGTGATGTCTTCTTCTGATTATTCTTTTTGTCTTTCTCATCTAATGTGTCTGATTTAGTTTAATTTCCTTGTTTAAATTATTAATAATGATTTAGTTTTTTAATTTTTTGCCAAGTTCTTGTTCTGGTTGTTATTGTTGTTGCTATTATGGTTGGTATTGCTCATAATGTTGATAATTTTCCTGTGAATGTTTTTTTACACTCCGCTGCAGACCCCCTCCTTTTTTCTTTTTTCCTTTTACCCCCTGTCCTTCCTTGTCAGATCCAGGATTGAAATGTGGTTTATGCAAACTCATAATAAAGTCAGTCGAATACCAAGCCGATCCTCATACATTTTATGAAGTCTCTCTTGGCAAACCAAATGAGTTCAACAAGACAGGTTAAAAAAAAAGAAAACAAAACAAATCATGCCTCAATGATGAAATGCAATAAAGTCTTTGATAGTGTGACAACTGAGAGGCATAAAAAGTAAATAGATTTTTAAAAAGTGATGACATATATTTCAAAATACCTATACCAAATTGGGATTCAGTCTTTCTACTAACCCTCCAATCATCATGCACAAGCTCAGCATCCAGGCCAGCTGAAGCCCCGCCCACAGCTTCATTCAACCCCAGGGACACTGAGCATCTGGAAGTGGGACAAAACTGTCGAATTTATCCAATGACCATCGAATTTTGATGCAATGGAACAAACTGTGCCACTGAAGTGCATGGACACTCAACTTCTATGAGCAAATGTATCAACCATAGACCGTAGAAGAAAACGGTCTCGTTACATCATCTGAACCCGTTTTATCCTCACTAGGGTCATGGGGGTCTGTGGGGGCCTAATCCAGCTACAATGGGTGAAGGCGGGGTACATTCTGTATGAGTTTGGCTGAACATATATAGACAAACAATCACTGTCACATTCACATCTATGGGTGATTTAGATTATTCAATGAACCTATCAGTGCATGAGAACAAAACGGTATTATGGGAATGTATGACAAGTGAACAACATCCATTCAACCCATTTGTGATAAGTAGTTAATTCTGAATGAACTTGAATTTAAGATGAACGTGTTTCCTCTCTTCCTGAACCTCTCTTTGCTGGATGGGCAGACAGTAGAGCAGGTGGAGTCCAGAACTCGACATACACCAGTCATTTTCATACCACACTAACACCATATTTAAGAAGGCACAGCAACGCCTGTTCCTGCTGAGGGGGCTTTGAGGAGCTTTGAAGTCAGTCAGAACATCCTCACAGACGTCTACAGATCACTGGTCGAATCCATAATCACTTTCAACATCATATCCTGGTTCACCTTCACCTCTGCCAAAGACAAATCAAAGCTTTCCAGGATCATCACACAAGCAAGTAAAAGTCAAAAACAACTATCAGTACTTTACAACCAGGCAGTAGCAAGAAAAGCCCCCCCTCATCACACACAACCCCACCCACCCCCTGCACGTCCCCCTATCGAAAAAAACATATACAAGAACTCATTTATACCCACTGTCATAAATATTTCAAACAAACTATGAACAACCCTGAATCATCACTGTTTTAACTGGAATTGTTATCATGTACTGTATGATTTTAATTTATTTATGACAACTATATTTAGATCTATGATCTTGTTTTGTTGGATGTCTCACGCCAAAAGACGATTTTCTGCCATGGCAAACAATAAAGTTTTTTTTCTGATTCTGATTCTAATGCATTTGTAGTCAATGAAATGTTAACACAACAGTACATATTTGACCATGTAATTCCTGACATTATAGGGGAAGATGAGCTTTCCTTACAGTCTGAGAAAAATCACCACTGTTCGAAATATACTGAGATGGAGGATCTGACTTCTGACACTTCCACTGAAGCTTGAGTGAAAGCAAGTGAGATTACATTGTTATACTTTACCAGTAAATGTAAGGTTTATCATGAAGGTACCACTTAAAGAAATGTGACAGAGTGGAGCATTCAGAAAAGTGAAAAATAAGCATGAAAAAACATTTACTAAATAAAGGATTTGAGCCAAATATTTTTTCCCCCTTTTTTTCTCCTGCAGATATGCTGAATATTAACAGTGTGGGGGTGTTTGATCATATTGCATAGACAATAAATCCAAACTAACCAAACAACTGGTAGAATAAAAATATAAATTAACTAGAAAAGCACTCTGAGAACGCAAACCTCCACCAAGGCAGACCTCCCCCCTCCGAATGAAGAGAGGTCCGCCAAGGAGGTTATGTTTTTGCCAGAGTTTTTCTGTCTGTTTGTCTGTCTGTTAGTTAGCAAGATAACTTAAAAAGTTAAAAGGGTGTCACACGGAACAAATGATTCAATTTTGGTGATGATCCGGAAGAGATCCTGGTTTCTGGATCAATTTTTTTTTTACATTGCAGTAAATGGAGAATAAATTTCAAAGTGATCTAGAATCCAGGATCTCTTCTGGATCATCACCAAAATCGAATCATTTGTTCCTTGTCATCAAGATGCGTCCATAACTTTTTGACTTATGTTGCTAACGAACAGACAGACAAACAAACTCTGGCAAAAACATAACCTACTTGGTGGAGATAATAAATAAAAACCTGCTGTGGCTGATTAATGCACATACTGGCATTGTGACAAATAGTAGAAGTGCATGAAAATAACAAATATTGTGCTTTTTGTATCAATTGTTTTATCAGTCTTGCAGTGAACTGGTGATCTATTCAGAATATACACTGATGTTTTTGCCAAATGCCAGCTGGTGTGGGCTTCAATAATTAAGTAGCTACAGAAAATCAATGAATGAATGATTGAAATAATATGCAGTTCATAAATAAAGACAACTAACCCCAAATCTAGTTGCATTCACATCTGTTTATGCTCAGATATTCCAGTGTGTGTGGTGAAGATGTTGAAGTCATGTTATGGAAGATTTTACTGGGGAAAAAAGTGATCATTTAGTGAATAATAAGAATACTAATACTAATACTACTACTACTACTACTAATAATAATAATAATGATATTTACTATCCTGCAGAAGTGATTGGTGGAGGTGTGTGTGTGTGTGTGTGTGTGTGTGTGTGTGTGTGTGTGTGTGTGTGTGTGTGTGTGTGTGTGTGTGTGTGTGTGTGTGTGTGTGTGTGTGTGTGAACTGAAGTGATTTTGATTGTGATTATCAAGGAAACATGGAAAATGGTTGGATATCAGCTCCAAAATTAAACTCTTATGAGCAGTTTTTGTTGTTTTCATGACATTAGGTGTGTCAAAATGAATGCATTAATGTGGATTAATACATCATCATGATTAATCTGATTAAAAAATTTTACACAATTAAAAGGAACAGTTGTCAACAGTTGTTTTGTTGAAACTGTTGAAGGTATCGAAGAAACATGTTAATTGCATATATATATATATATATATATATATATACATATTCATATTTGTGCATATAATTTACATATTTTATCACATTTTGGGGTGTGCTTTTTTCCTGCATTTTAAAAGAGTTTTTGAATACGTTTTGGATTTTTTATTAATTTTAGTGGATTTTAGCATGTTTACCTTCTTTTTGTTTCTAAGTATGTTTTTGTGTATTTTGTAGGAAATTTGAGTAAAAAAAAACAAAAACCAAGACAGACCTAGTGTTTTGATCATGATTAATCCATAGCCAACCTGTGATTAATCGGATGAAAAATGTTACTCATTTGACATATATTTGTCCAAACAAATGTAACTATATGTGTACCAGTCATTGAATTATATTTTTTTTTTTAAATGAAGAAAACAAGTGTGGTCTAATCATTTTTTTCCACAACTGTTTATAATTTCCAGTGAGAAATATACATCTTCATGAGATACTGTGTAGATGAAACAACCTGTACAGATGGACAACCTGAACACATAATGCCTCAGGCCAAAGCTTTCATCAGTACAGAGGTATTAAAAAAAAAAGAAAAAAGTCCTGCTCACAGCCTCACTTACTGTAGTAACATTTATGAGGTTATGGTCGGTTACGTCTTCTTCAGATGAGCACAAATGACTTCTACTTTGATGTGTTTCAATCATTCTGAAAATTCACATTTGTCACATTTTACTCATCGTCATAAATGAATGTGTGTTTAGTCTTGAAGATCCAGCATGTCTGTCTGTCCCTGAATGCAGCTGACAGAGGCGACAGCTCTGGTAGGTGGTGGTAGGGTGAAGAAACCTCTGCATCAGCACAATCCCAGTCCCTCCTCCTCCCCTTCTTCACCCTGGAGGCATCTCAGGCTAATTTTAGATAAGTGATGTTGTTGGGCCTTTCTGTCCTCATTAAACTGCCCGTTCTCTCTCATGAATCATCTTTGATTTAACGCAGTGGATATTTCTGTTTGCTGCCATCACATACAGTTGTTCTGACTGAGAAACAGCTGGATGTGAAGTCATGTGTCTGAATGGATCATAAGGTTGGATCCAGCACAGATCACAGAGGCCAAGATGGTGAGGATGAGAAGATGTGATGAGATTAGAAAGCAGAAAGGAGGAGATGAAGACTCGATTTACAATTAGTGAGACTCCTCAAACAAATCCAATGTTAGTCCCACATTGTAGGACACAGCGTTATAAAAAGAGCTGTGTTCCTGTCGATGTCACTGAGCTCAATAAAAGGTAGTGACACTTTATTTCATTATTTATTTATATATCCTTCTTTGCTCCCTTTATTTATTATTATGACTTCTAATTCCTACTTTTTAATTTCATGGCTTTATCCAGAGTCTTTTTATTTCTTAAAGATTTTTATCATGGTTTATTGCAATTTGTTTTTATTCATCTTGATTTTAATATTTATATTATTGAACACACTGAGCACTTTTTTTTTTGTCTTTTGTCTTGACACTTGTTCAATTACCTGCTTGACAGGTTTAATCAGGTATTCTGTATTTTTTTGTTGCCAAATGAAATCACATTCTTCCTGCAAAACAAATCTACCCATGAAGTAACTTTGAACCATGAACCTTTGGGGGGGCATCAAGGTAACTGAAAAACCTATGGACGGATTTTTATGAAATTTTCTGGATGTGTTGAGAGCATGGGCGTCGCAGCTGTGGTGGATGGGGGTGTTGCGACACCCCCACTTCTCCAACCAGATGATTTCATACCCCCCACTTTTGTATCGTCACTGGATCCAGGAAACGGACGGAGAGTTGGTCTCACCTACTTTTTATTTCAGGATAAACAGTTACTGTCGGTCACAATCACACCAAACAAACATCAATAACATTTCGGGGCTGTTACAATATCTATGATTTAAACTGTTTACCCGCCCGGGTGGCACAACAGCATATTTTAATGAAGCGCACCTCAACTCACCAGGTGAAATGTAAACAGTTATTCTTCATGGTGTTAGCAAACAGTCATCAACCAGTAAGTAATGAGAAATGTTGCCGTTGTTAAACAAAGTTAACTAAACTATGTCCTGTTCTGTGACATATACCCTAAGCCAGTGGTTGTCAAACTTTTTTCAGTGATGTTCCCCCTGAGAAACATATTCTTAGTCGTCTCCCCTGACATGGACAAAACATTCTTGTAAGAAAAAAAGAGGTACAATGTCTGTAAAATCAGCATTTAATTTTTTTTAAATCCTTTTTATCGAATAATTTAGAATTTTTATCTCATAATTTTGACACGGTTTTGTTATTGTTTTTGGCCATGTATTACTTTTTTAATCTAAAACATTTAATCATTAATGGATAATTATTCGTAAATTTTCCAATGATAGACTCTTTTTTTTTTTTTGCTCACGTAGAACACCTCCACATTTTAAATGGGTGTAACGCCAGTGGTTGAAAGTGTCACAAGGACAAATTATTATATTTATGTGGTGATCTGGAAGAGATTCTGGATTCTGGATCATTTTGAAATTTTACATTACATAAAATAGAGAATGGTTTGCGCTCTTAGAGTACTTTTATAGTTTAGTATGTATGTATTACTCAGACAAGGAACACTAGAGTTATGTTGTCGTCTGTCTGTTTAGAAGATAACACAAAAGGTTATGGGTGGATTTGGCAGATTTTTTTGGGGTTTGTTTCCAAAAGTCTCTTATTCAGTCTGTCCATGTTTACATCATTACATCAAACTCAGTTGTAAATGTTCTAAACACTGAAATACTGTGGACATTAGCGCAAGAATATGTGTCTTAAAGTAGCTGTATGTAGTATTTCTGCATTCAAGTATTTAAAAAGGCTGCAAAAACATCATTAGTGTTTCAAATAAAGAACTCTGAAGTTCTGCCAAAGATGCTGATGTATTGAATGGTCAGAATATGAAGTCAGTTTATTCAGACCAATGGTTTAATGGACAGTTTCCCACAGTGAGGAAAACTAACATCAGGGGGTTTTTGATAAAAAAAAAAAAAAAAAAAAAAAAGGTCAGAAAAGGACAAGATAAGATGAGATAAGATCTCCTAAGAAACAAGTTTTAGAGTCAAAGAAAGTGACAAAATGATAAAAGCTAGAAGCACTGTTGTTGTTTTCACCACTGGACACAGCTTTAAATGAAAAGAATGGAGTTTAATAATGAAATCACAGCATTTATTCGACACAGATCAGTTAGATAATAAGGTATAAAGTTATAATGTGATGTTATTATCTATAGCTCACTATGTTTTCAGACCAAGCCTATTAAGACAAATCCAAACGGTTCTTTAGTGCAGCTTCTGACACTAACTGTACAGATTTGTGGTTTTACTCTAGCTGCTTTTGACTGAATATCAAAATAACCACAGATGAGTTTTGGTTCAAAGAAGAAAACTTAATGATACCATAATACAGATGTGTGTAAAGAATGAGCTTCTTACTTTACTTGGTCAGTGATATAGTGTGGAATATCAATGTTACCCCCTTTAAAATTCAACTCTATCAGTGTGGACACTTGACTAAAAGCTGGAAAAAAGACTTTTTGTGTAATGTTTGAAATAAAAAATAAAAAAAACACTCTTATATAATTGTCCTTTTCAAACCGTGGTTACATGACTCTACAGCAAAGACAAACAGCTTTTTTAGAATATGTCAGTCATCTAACAGAGGGAGTGGTTTCACCGATTGAATATCCATCAGAGGAAATATTACAACACCTGATCTTCCACAGATAGACATAAACTAGCCACCTCAAAAGCAGACTTCCTGTGTAAGCACAAAGGTCTGTCCTCTCTGTCCTCACAGGCTCACCTTTAGAGTTATATACTGCAAATATGCCTCAGACACAATCCCAAAGACAAACACCAATTTTCTTCACCACACAGTAGTATATAGAACAATGACAATGGGGAATTTTTCACTCTTATTTTTGACTAAATTAACAGAAGTCAATCTTTTAAGCACAAATAAGGGAACAACTTGGAGCAGCATATTTGTAGTCTACTATGCCTACAGGGATATGTGTTATTTTACTGAAGCATCAGCCAAGGAATTCAAGCCAGCTTTTACATATCTATACACAGACTGTGTATCACTGTCATTTCTACACATATTGATTGTTGTTTCGAATGCATTTTATGCATTTGTGCTGAAGGTAATATATAATATTTGCTTATGTGTTTTCTACTACTGCACGTTTTCATTTGTGTGTTGAATTTTGATGTGGAAATCACAGTCGGATTTTGGATGTGAGGCAGTTTTATCTTTTTGCCTTTTGGCTTGCTTCAGTCAGACCTCAGTGGCAAAGAAAAACTCACTGAATCAAATAGTCAGACGGTCCAGTCACCTGATTGGTGAGTCTCAGTCTTGTCCCGCCTCCCTGTACACTAAACAGGTACAGAGGATGGCTTTATTAGTTCTTAATAATGACTCCCATCCTTCACAGGGTACATTTCAACTCCTTTCTTCTGGACGGAGGGCAGGACGTAGCGTTACTAAAATAGTTTTGTTCCTGTCACCAATAAGAAATAGTCACATTGCACTTTATTTACTTATTTAGTTATTTATCTAGACTATTTCTGTGCTCGAGTTATTATTGTCATTTAACTTTTTTTAATTTTAGGTTCTTACCCTTTTTTATCTCAGATTTTTTTATCTTCTTGAGGTTTTTATCTTTTAATACATCTTTTTAATTTTTATCTGTTTTTTTTTATTTTCATTCTTTATTTGTTTTATCCTTTTATTTATCCATGTCATTATATTGATGAATGGTGGAACACTGATCACTTTTCGTCTTGATAATTGATCAGGTACTGCCTAACAGATTCAATGTGTTTTTCTGTTGTAAAGCCACTCTGTCCATGAAACAAAGCATGGGTACGAAATGAAATAATACAAACATTACACAATACTTTACTATGAGACATGTAACTCACAGAGAAGAAAAGAAGAAATACAGTCTAAATCTCTGTTAGTTTGTGAATCAGGGACCACAGATGACTGTTTCTCTACATTAACCCTGAGTAGAGTGTTGACCCAACAGCTACCAATTCCTAGTTGCACGTGAACGCAGCATAAGAGTTTTACACAAGACTGAACATGACAGTTTATTAAAATTGTCACCATGTTAAAGGGTGGAGGGAATCAGGTGTGATCAGGGACTGGCAAAGTGGAACCAGGCCACAGTAAGAACCACACTGACCTTGTTTGTGGTGTGATCATAGCTAGAACTGGTTCCATTGATCCAGATCCCCCACCCCCTCACCCACATTTTCGACTTGAATGGACTCGCACGTGCATATGTGGGCCACCTGTAGCCCATTGTTACTAATCGAAAAGTAATGGCCATATCTAAAAGCAGTTTTGGCCTGTCTGATCCTTGACCCAAAACATGTAAGAACACGTGTCCCTCATTTATTGCAGGGGTTACATTCTAAATATAACCTTAAGTGTAATTTGTAAAGCAGTATTTCTATTACAGGATAGTACTGACTTTACAGTCCCAGAACATCGTAACAGTGCAGTGTGTTACGTCCAAGTCGTCCGCTCAGGGAATTGTTGATAACCTCATCTCATTTGAATTTTTACCTGGATGACACCAAAGACTGGATTTCCTGGATTGACCATGGCGTAGTATTATGGGCTGTCATCATGTAGATTAATGTATTAATATATTAAATGTCAATTTCCACACCTTTATTTTGTAAACCAATGGGTCACAGAGACAACTGTTGGACCAATCAGTGTCTGCAGCCTTTGCATGTCACCTTTTCATACTTGGGCACCACTACGCCAGGACCAATCAGGACACAGAACACAATGCACATTCATACAATGTAAAAAATAAAAAAAAAAAAACCTGCAAAACTGCACAAAAAACATCAGCCAAACATACAGGCCACAATAGGTGAACCGTGTTATAGCGAGGAACCACCGTACTCCAAAAAGCAAACGCTAGCCCTTTCCAGTTTACCAGTTATAAAGCAGAAACACACACACACACACACACACACACACACACACAGAGGCCACTTGGCTTTTATAGTATAAATGGCAACACCAATCACAAATCACTGTTAAAACACTCTGACACATCAGCATCTTCCAAAGGACCTGCCTAAACATACACAGCACTCCCTTACCTTAAATAGTCGTAGGATGTTGGCCACCATGATGGACACAGAGCTGGCTGATGCTCCAATGACCCCCACTACCTTATCCGGTTTGGCAAAGATCGGCGGTTCACCATTGGCACAGCGGACATCTGAACCATCCCTCTCAATGAGCGCCTGAACAAAGGTGAGTGACTGCTCCAGGGCGTAAGTGTCCCGTGAACATGTATCGAGGATTCGTGCTCCAAGAGTCACATTGGGCAGCAGCTCAGGGTCCTTGTTGATGAGGTCGATGGCAAACAGCATGGCCTCCAGCCGATGGATGCCCTTTTCCTTCTTCAGCTCACCACAGGGCACACCCCTCTCACCGCGGGCGTGCACAGGAAACAAACCACCTAGGATGATGTCACCATCCAGGCGGATGGAGTGGGCATATTCCTGCTGGGACTGAGAGTCTGTTAATATGGAGGTTTTCTGAGAGGCAGAGCAGAGCAGCCAGCAGCTTTCCAACATCAGCAGAGACAAGACACAGCCGTGGGCGAAAGGGGGAATCCAACTCTTCGCCATGTTTTTACGTGTCGAGCTGCAGGGAGACAGAATGGCGATGCGATCACACAGTCAGCGGGCAGGTGGGGATGTGGCGAGACCGGGACAAGCCAGAACATGGAGTCCCTGTCACTTAGGCCAGCGTGGACCACTATGGGCCGTCCCACCTACCAGCACTAGCCCAGGGGGTTTCCTGCAGATTGGCTACCTGGTTTGGACATACCTGTCTCAGGCAACAGAGAGGTGGAACTTCAGGGTCTTTGTAGCTCCAGTTTCACATTCTCCCAGAAACCTGATGGAGAATAAAGGATAAAAGAGAAACATGAACTATAACCAGGTAATGACAGATAACTAAGAGCAATGAATTACGAATGGAAACGACAAAACTAAACCTGAGTTCTTGGTTGGTAATGTTTCCTAGTCTTTCTGGTTGACCTGAAGCTACAGTTTGTCTTGCAATACTCTCTATTATTGACCACCAATATGGCAGGAGAGTAGAAAGAAACTTTACAGTAATTTGAAAACTTTTCTATATTACTGACTGTGTTGTTGGATTTGTCGATCTACGTTAAAATTTCAGAGGTACTTATCGATCCTGTTGCTCCACTACGGTAAATGTCTGAATACTTTTCCTGTAACCTCCATCTGTTCTGTTTCAGACATCAATAGTGAGCAGAGTCCAGTAGAAACAAAATTAACTGGACACATAAAACGCCAGTGAGATATACTAACGTCTACCAATAACCTGAAAAGCTCTGAATACTTATACAAATCAACACAATGTAAAATGAGTGAAACATAAACAGCAGAATGGACCTGGATTTAACCCGAATTACTTCTCTTATACACCCCCTATCTACTGTAGTTACTTTGGTTTTCAGTTGATAATCATTCCTTACAAACATATTATTCCTGTTTAGCTTGAGAAATAAATGACCAGCAGTCGCAACACTGACCGAAATGCACATAATTAGTGGAAAAGCTTTGCAGAGTTCACTGTAGGTAGATGTCACTGCAGAATGATCCATTATGAACACTTTCTAAAGACCTAAATTAAAGCCCCCCAGGGCACAGTGGTTGTGCAGGTGAAGAAAGTGCAATGCAAAACAAAATAAATTAATCTCTGTTTTTTTCTACAAACCTGGATTCTGTTTCTTGTGTTTCTATTACAGCACCTTCTTATAGTTTTGTATTGATGCACCTGCAGGCTGCTGGCATTTGGGTGGGTTTCATTTGGGTCACTTTGTGTGCTACTTGGATGGTACTAAATCAGAGGCCAGAGTTTACTTCAGTCACAGCAGGTCCCCTACTATAAATGCAACCACTACTGCCTATGAAATATGAAAACCAGAACTTTTATTAAGCACATACAATTTATTATCAGTTTCTTGCAGCTGGCTGTATATGTGAAGTCCTACAAGTTGCTGTTTGGAGGAAGTTAACCAGGAATATCCATTAGCTTTATCTGATTTAGCCCATTACTAATTGTTGTTTAATTAAGCAGCTAAAGGTGTTTCAGTTCACTTGTGAGCTGCCTTAGTATCAAAACAAACAACACCTAAATTATCTGGAATGATTTTTTTGTAAACAATTCATTGTGTTAATGAAAACCTGTTGAGTTGTAACTGTGTAAATGTGATGATTCAACCCAAAACATCGATGTACTGATCATATTATATTGTTGCCTATGAAGTTGGAATAATTTTGTTTTCAGACATATTTAGACATATTTATATAGATCTGTAATCATCTTTGACCAGACACATGATTACATACAGCGACATGTATCTATCATGAATAAATCACATTGTTACAATCATTTTATGACAACATATAAAAAAAAATACTTCATGAGTAATGTGTTTGCCTCATTGTGACCCAATTTGTTCATAAAAAATATTTTCTAGACACAGTACACATCAGTAATCACCTTTGACCAGATATACATAACTACAGTGTCCCAGTTACACTTTAGCTACCATAAATACATCACATTGTCACGATCATCTCACGAGAGGATATATATGTGTGTGTGTGTGTGTGTGTGTGTGTGTGTGTGTGTGTGTGTGTGTGTGTGTGTGTGTGTGTGTGTGTGTGTGTGTGTGTGTGTGTGTGTGTGTGTGTGTGTGTGTGTGTGTGTGTGTGTATAAAATTTGGTCGTGAAAAAAAAATCATTAGGTGTAATTTGGACTTGTATCAGAGGCCTAAAGTTACCAAAACTGAATAATTTCTTAGTGACAACTGAGCCTGACACTTTAATTTGAGGTTAAAAAAAACACTGACATGACATCTGGATACGGAGGCAAAAAAAGTACAAAACAAATATTTAGGTTTTTTTTCAATATATTGAGTCAGTCGATGGTTCATTGCAGACAGTGTGTCCTGTGAAGGCACATGATGGGTGGTTAGGTGTCCGTGGGGACACCACAGATGAGTCGGAGACCTCAGCTGTAAATGTCAGAGCTGCTGATTGGTGGGTGATCTGATGACAGCAGATTCCACAGTGAATAAAGTCACGGTCATCTCTGATCAGACGCCTCTGGAGAAACATCACACATTCCCCAGTATTTCTCTCTGTTCTTTCTACTTCTTTGGTTTATTTACTAAAACACCCCCTTTCTATTATTATTATTATTATTATTATTATTATTATTATTATTATTAATATTAATATTATTCAAAGGCATTTCGGAGTGAAATGATCAAATAATGCAGCTTCATTCTTCCATTTAGCCGCATGCCTACGCGCACGCACCTTTTCATGAAACACACATCATATTTCCTCAAGCGCGCGCGGAAACACACACACACACACACAATAATGCAAATGACCAAATACGTACGCCAACGCATACATCCGAACCCCAAGCCAATACTTTGACATTTCCGTCTGCCTAGTGCTTACATCTGAAATATAAAAGTGTAACACACACCAGGAAACATTTACGCGCGCGCGTTTGGATGCGTTATGGCACTGGTTTGTTTTTATTTTATAGACGCACAGACACAACTGCATTCCAGCAAAACGGTCTAAAACTGCAAGAGCACCTGAAACAGTTTGGGACGAACTTACACTGTGGGGCTGGTGCTGACACCTGCTCACTAGTGGATTAACGGGACAAAAACCTAGGGTGTCCAACTGCTTTATATTCCCAAATATATTAAAACAGACAAAAGAAACACTATGTTTTCTAATAGTCACACCCTCAGCCTCCATCAGCTTTTCATTTACTGCTCACTGATTAAGCTGTTGAAGTGTAAATTGGTTTCTTTGGGTACCTTTCCCTCCGTGGCAGGAGCAGGTGTTTCTTGTAGTGTCACAGGTCACGCAGATGTTTTCTGTCTCCAGCTGTTTCTCACCTCACAAACATTTAGGATAAATTCCTCAGCGGGGACCCGCCTCGGCCCAACAGCCACAGCATCCATCCACAACTAAGACACAATCCAAATCCACTTTTTTTCTTTCTCTTTTTTTTTTTCGTTCCAGCTAATTATCCGCAAAGTGATGCAGAACATTCCACCAAACTGTAGGTTTGTTTCTGCTGACGCTCACCTGCAGGTGTTGGGTCGAATCCCCGACATAAAGCACCAGAGTCCGTCTGTTTTATCTTCATAGAAATGAGCCCTGGTTCCTCTCAGATCTGTGCGTCTGCCCGGTCACCACACAAGAGACATGTTCACACCAAAATCACGGACGCGCAGTTCTTTGGCTTCTCTCTGGTGCGGCGCGTGGAGTGGCGCGACGCGGTTGTCCTGCGTCACCAGAGGCGCGGGAGGATCTCCGACTCATCCCACTAGTGGATTCACACAGATGAGACTCTGGAGGTCTCATCAAACCCCGAACAGTGTGTTGGTCCGGATGAAAAGCAGAGTGCACACTTCATGACAAATACACAAGGAACCTGAGTGTCATACTGTGCGCGCGCGTGTGTGTTTGTGTGTGTGTGTGGCTCATGCACTCACAGATGAAGTTAATGAGGATTCTTCCAAAAGTACTCTTCAAAAATACAGGTGGAGAACGGACGCCCACCAGTGGTCAAAGAACAACATAACAAACAGCTGCTGCTTGAAGTTAGCAAGGTTTATTTATTACAATTTCTACACTGGGTAATTCACAGTGTTTTACAACAATAGAAAAAGAGACCAGTTAAAAACACACAGTTACAGTTAAAACATAATAAATAAAACATAAACATCAGTTAATCAAGTGTATCAATTAAAATGATGTCAAAGAGGAGAACAGAACCCTTTCAGTTCTATACACAGTTGAACAGTACCGTTTCAGTCTGGATTAAATACTGTCAGAGACAAAGCAGGTCTGACGTCATCAGGAAGACTGTTCCAGACCTTACGCTGTTCCTGACTTTAGGCTGTTCCAGACTTTAGACTGTTCCAAACTTTAGACTGTTCCAGACTTTAGACTGTTCCAGACTTTAGGCCGTTCCAGACTTTAGGCTGTTCCAGACCTTAGGCTGTTCCAGACCTTAGGCTGTTCCAGACTTTAGGCTGTTCCAGACCTTAGGCTGTTCCAGACCTTAGGCTGTTCCAAACTTTAGACTGTCCCAGACCTTAGGCTGTTCCTGACTTTAGGCTGTTCCAGACTTTAGACTGTTCCAAACTTTAGACTGTTCCAGACTTTAGGCCGTTCCAGACTTTAGGCTGTTCCAGACCTTAGGCTGTTCCAGACCTTACGCTGTTCCAAACTTTAGACTGTCCCAGACCTTAGGCTGTTCCTGACTTTAGACTGTCCCAGACCTTAGGCTGTTCCTGACTTTAGGCTGTTCCAGACTTTAGACTGTTCCAAACTTTAGACTGTTCCAGACTTTAGGCCGTTCCAGACTTTAGGCTGTTCCAGACCTTAGGCTGTTCCAGACCTTACGCTGTTCCAAACTTTAGACTGTCCCAGACCTTAGGCTGTTCCTGACTTTAGGCTGTTCCAGACTTTAGACTGTTCCAAACTTTAGACTGTTCCAGACTTTAGACTGTTCCAGACTTTAGGCCGTTCCAGACCTTAGGCTGTTCCAGACCTTACGCTGTTCCAAACTTTACTGTCCCAGACCTTAGGCTGTTCCTGACTTTAGGCTGTTCCAAACATGAGGCTGTTCCAGACTTTAGACTGTTCCAGACTTTAGGCTGTTCCAGACCTTACGCTGTTCCAGACTTTAGACTGTTCCAGACATTAGACTGTTCCAGACATTAGACTGTTCCAGACATTAGACTGTACCAGACGTTAGACTGTTCCTGACTTTAGCCGCATGGAACTGAAATGCAGCTTCACCATGTTTAGTCCTGACTCTGGGGTACCAGAAAAAGACCAATCCCTGAAGTTCTGATGGTCCCAGATGATTCATTTGGGACTGACATGTCATAGATGTACTTAGGTGCTAGAGCATGGGCAGATTTATAGACAAGCAGAGGTGTTTTAAAGTCTATTTTCTGAGCGACAGGAAGCCAGTGCACAGACCTGAGCACTGGACTAATATGGTGGTTCCAAGCAGCAGCGTTGTGGATATACTGTCACTGTCTAACAGCTTATTTAATGAGTCCAGTCAGAAGGCTGTTACAGTAATATAACCTGCTACAAATATTATAAAGGGAGCTTGGATGTGCGTTTACAACCTGTTTAGTGGTTTGATCTTAAAATCAATAAATATCTAGTGCTATGGTACTCAGATGGCTTTTCCTATTTATTTTTTTCAACAGTTAATTAACTTTTCTTTAGTGACATATCACCATTTATAATATTATTCTCTGCATTTTTCGTTCATTCAGATATTTTCCAATATTTAACTTATTAATCATGTGCATGTTCATAAAACTTCAGATTAAAGATGATTTCTATTACATCCTCCTGAGACCCAGCGGTGTATTTTTGTCCTCTGTAGGGGACAAAAGTTGAACAGTTTTGAAATAAAAGCTGCCCATTGCAAAGGACATTCCATGTAATAAATTAATAAATACATAAATAATTTAAAAGACTTTTTAAAATGTATTGTAGAAAACAGTTGTATTATGTAGTTTCCAATCGTGACAATTGTTTAAGGTTAAAAACAAAAAGAAAAGGGAAAAAAAACACTAAAACTTTCTCTTTCCTAGGTCTCAGGAGTATATGTAAGACTTAAAAAACTGAAGAAAAACTGACTATTTCAGTAAAATATTAAATCATGAATAAAAATCAAGTGTCTGTTCACTGTCATCAGTCAAACTCTGTGGGTTTTACTGATGAATCAGTAGATGATGGTGTTTCCACATTCACTACAGAACCTCTGAACATCCAGATGTGATCGTCCAGTTATTAACATATATTGGTTAGTTTAGTGGTTGAGACGGAGTAGGATTTTTATAAGTTCCCTGAACTTCAACCTGCTCCTTTTGAGTGGTGACTCCTTATTTTGTCCTTTGTTTCTTTTGTTCTGTAAGATGAACTGCTCAAATAAAAATAACTGAGCTGAACAAAAATAATAACTGAACAGACATTATTACACATCATTTTAACTGTTTGGAACTATGTGGCTTAAAACTGATAAAGATGCACAAAGATCAGCAATGAGATGTCCATACAGTACTGATATAAACACAGTTGTTCCAGTGTTTTCAAAAGTAAGAGGACACTAGATTTAGTTATTGTGATTAAACTTTAGTCAGTTCCTCACAATTAGTCAGAATGAGATAATATTATTCCACCTACAAAAACAATTTTCTGTTAATGTTTTTCTAGAATAAAACTCCATATTCATAGTTTATTTAAAAATTATTTAAAGTAAATCTGGTGTTTTTACACTCTATTTTCTTTGTGCTACTAGTCTATTCTCATTCTGTACATCTGTAGCCACCATAATGTGGTCTTATTTTGTCTTTTTTTTCTTGTAAGTGACATTATTTATGAATGTGGTGCATGTTTTCTTTATGCATGCTCTGCTTCCGCATGTTTTCACCAGCTCGTTACATGCAGCATCCTCTGTGTTAAATGTTTCAGTACTTGATAAAGGAGTTCTGAATAATGTTTTTTTATGATAACATCATTATTCTGTATTCTTTTTATTATCTTTCCTGCATATGTATAAATTATCTACATAATTTTGTAATTAAATTTTGTATTCCTGTTCAGCAACTACAGATGAAAAATAGCCTGTTGGCAAAGTCATGCATATTTTCTGCAATGTTTATTAATGTGCAATGTTCCTGTTAAATAAATCAAGAAAATAAATAAAAAGCATATGGCGTGTTTATCTTGGGAGTTTGGACAAGACTCTCAATGCATCATTTAATGCCACCTGAAGCTTTTTTATTATTTTGCTAAACTAATTGCACCATAGTGGGTTGTATATAGGACTATACAGAACTTAAACATGCTCTGATCAGTACAGATAATATAACCTACTGTATACAGTGCTGAGAAAAACTATTTGCCCCTTCCTGATTTGTTGTTTTTTTGCATTATTTGTCACACTTACATCTTTCAGATCATCAAAGAAATGTAAATATTGACCCATGACAACATAAGTAAACACAAAATGCAGTTTGTAAGTGAAGGTTTTTATTACTTACACCATTATTACACTTAAACGATTACACTATTACTGTTCCTGACAAATGAACATAACAAGAGGGTTAAGAGAGGAAAAAAATCATGGCACTGTGTGAAAAAGTAATTGCCCCCTAAACCTAATACGGTGGTACCTCTACTTACGAAAGCAATTAGTTCTAGAAGTGTTTTCATACAGTGAATTTTTGGCGAATAGTCGCATTTTACGTGTAAAAAGGCCTGATTCATTCCATGGCCCCCAATACAACCCCTCAATCCCTTTAAAAATTATTTTTAAAATGTACCAATTTTGTATGAAATATGTGTTAAAAGTAAAATAAATGTAGATTTAGATTTTACATTGAATTTGTGGGTAAATGTGTCTTCACTGACTGAACATTAAACATTTAACCATTAAAATGCAAATCATTTCCATACCATTGTGCTTGTTTTAATTGTCACTTTCACCTTCAACAATGTTTGTTGAACACCCATGCCGTGCTTTAAAGTCCAGGGGTGCTTGCTGTTCCTCAGAACCCTCACCCCCACCCTCCATCACTGAATATGATGCTTTTTCTGAAACTATCGCCTCAGTCACTGTATCTCCTGTAATTTCTTTCTCCTTTATCCAAGTGAGTAACAGTCTCTCTATGTGGTCGTTCAGTGATGACCTCTTTTTCGATATCACAGAGATGCCTTTGGAAGGGGTCGCTGCTTTTGACATATTCCTTTACGATATCACTCAAGCACGTACGACTTTCATATTTTTTTTTATCATCTCCTGCTACTTCTTTTTATTTGCACCGGGAATCACTTTCTTTGGGCTCATGATGAATAATGAATATGTACTGTAATAAAATTTCAATAAGCACACTGGGAAAAACTCACAAAACAACAGTAACTCTGTGATGAATGAGGGTCAAAGGGTCACAAAAAGCATCATGGGTAGATCCCTCATAACCAATGGGATGTTACGTACAGTATGAACATGACATATTAATGTACATTATGTTCAGTAATGTACACATTTATGTCTCTGGGATTTTGATTTTGTTTTGTAAATTGATTTTTCTTTTGTATTCAGAGATGAAAAATTAAGGTAAAGGTTTTTCGTTACTTGGATTATTTGTTAACTGGGTCTTTTGTAAGTAGAGGTAACACTGTACTCTATATTGCTCACCTGCCTTCACTTGCATATGGATTTGAAATCCCATTCTTAATCCATAGGATTTAATCTGATATTAGTTCACTCTTTTCAGCTTCAACTCTTCTGGGAAGGTTTTCTATAAAGTTTAGGAGTGTGTTTAAGGGAATTTTAGACCATTTGTCTCAGAAGCATTTGTGAGATCACACTGACGTTGGACAGAAGACATGGTTCTCAGTCTGTGCTACTTGGTACCACCCCTTTTGGGGTGATTTCAGTTACATTGAAACAACTATTATTTAATAGTTATTGATATGTTACTGTTTAGGATGTGGTAATATCCTTGATAAATATGTAAAATGAAAAGGTCTAAATCCTCTCAACTAGACTATTTCTTTTTTAAAATGGTTGTATTAAGTGCACTTTTCTACTTGAAGATACTGAAGTTGAGTTATAGACGCTGCACATTTTTAACATCTAATATTCTGTAGTATAATATTTAAAGACCGGCAAGTAAATATATATTTTTTTCTTTTGAAACCTTTCCCTTTCTTACATAGCTTTTATAAAGATGTCCTTGGCTATTTCACATTATACAATTTTAAAATAATGTAAATAAAGTGGAATTAGACTTGGTTAATGCAGAGTCAAACTATTCCTCAACTATGAATATTGTTCACATGTACTGTTATAAACTAGCAAGTTATTGGGTAAATATTTCTGTGATGTGGTGCCATCTATTGGATTGAAGCGACATTGCAATCGGTTGCAATTTGCAGAGAGAAAGAAATCGGGTCAATAATATCTATGATAATGACTATCTACTAATGCATCAGTTCAATGAGTCACCTCACTCATTATCGGATCATTTGACCCTCCTGTGAAAAATGTCAGGAGTCGCCACTGCACTTAAGTATATTTCAAGGCAGGTGAGTTAATAATTTGGCAATATAGATTAAACGATAGCACCAGCTCTATATGTATCACCAGCCAATACTATGATGATATATACACACACCTGGAACGACTGCAACAAATAAACATGTTACAAATCAAAACAATATGCACATGTTAGTATTTAACATTATACCATTTTTTTTAGGTAAAATACTTTGTCATTCAAAGTAGCTGAAATGAGCCGAGCATTTAACATTTACACCCAAACATCTACAAATAAAATACACAAATTAATGTAGTTGCTAAATATCCATATATCTGTATACAGCATCAACACACTGCCATGGACCATATTATTGATGAATGACTAATTACTTTTTTACTTTTCATAAGAGTCAATGCAGTCATACAGTACACGTATCCAGTTTCATCAAGAGCCCAAAACCCCCTGTAAATCTAAATTCAACTGCAGAGGCCCAGATTAATTCTCTTTTTTTTTTGGTGACATCTCTTCTTGCTATTGCTCAGCGTACTGTTTGCTGAGAAGCATCCAAATATACACAGCTTGTGGGCAGTCATTCCTTAATACAGATGGATATACAATAATGGTAACAACCTCTTTCTAAAAGGCTAGAATGACAGTGCATTCCCAAATACAGTGAAATTGACTACCACTAAACTCCCAATTTTTTTGTTGTAAAAACAACTACATTTTTTTTATTTTATTTTTTTTTTTTTTAGTGTGGGACACATGTCTGTTTACAGCTGTGAGCATGGTGCAACAGCAGGGTCATTCCTGCTTTACATATTCTCCTTCAGAAAGGCCCAGGTCTTCCTCCAGGGGTCTTTCTGGGCATGAGAATGAGCTGCTGTGTTTACACCCCATAGGTTCATGACTGCACAGAAAAACAGTTTTATCAGTAACATAACAGAGTATTTATTAGGTCAACCACTAAACTCCCTGCGCATAAATTATTCAGGTAATTTTCACTAATCTTCCCTTGAGACGCTTGATCTGAGGAAGCTGGTGCCAACCTGTGGATGTGTGGAGGTTTAATCAAATGACTGGTGTTTAGGTATAAAAGAGCAACCAGAGGTGGTAAAAGTACTCACATTCTGTACTTAAGTAGAAGTGCAGCTACTTATGTGAAAAAAATACTCTGGTAAAAGTAGTGACTCAACTTGTCTACTTAAGTACAAGTAAAAAAGTACAATTTCTCAATTGTAATGAAGTACAAAAGTAAAACTTTTTTTCCCATGAATGCAATGATACTTATTTAACCAGGAAAAATCTGCAAAGTTTCAAAAGTATCTAAAATAAAGCCTTTAAAAGTGAGTTACCCTGTAGATATATTTGATCAGGTCACAGTACTCAGCTTTGTGGATATGGGAAGGAAATATAGGAAAAATGAAAAAAAAAAAAAAAAAAGTCACAATTGAGATAAAAAGTCATCATGATATTTGTTTTTAAAGTTATAAATATGAGATTTTAAAAAAAGTACATAACTTTAAGAGAAAAAGTCAAAATTGTGAGATAAAATTGTGAAATTAAGTCAGAATTATGAGATAAAATGTCAAAATTATAAGGTAAAAAGTCAAAAGTGTGAGTGAAAAAGTCAAAATTGTGAGACAATAGTCATGTAATTATAATATATAAAGGCACAGTTTCCTTCCTCCATTGATTTTCCCTCTGAAGACACTTATTTTTCATACTGTCACATCTGTTTAGTTCGAAAAAGTACACACACACACACCTACTTTCCACCTCTGAGGGCAACAGATGTCTGTTCATATCTGATCCATCATCTGATAAAATTCAAGAAACATGAGAACTGGCAGATATAGCTACCTGATTTACAGATGCCTTTGACTTAAATGAAACATCCACTAGGGAAGATAATCCTGTCTAAAAACAACTCAACTTAATTTGTATTGTGCCAAATGAATGGTTTTTATCATGACTAAAACCTTTCTGGAGGCTTTGCCCTTCGCTTGAATTCTATCAACTTTTGTACATGTGTTGTCAAGGAGTTGCTGAAGGTGATCAATGTCATCTATGTTCATAGAATCATTGTTAACAGGGTGTTATCCTCTGTCAAATAAGGAAAAAAACAGGCAAGAATTGAAAAAAAAAAATCAAATTTCTCTTTTAGTTTATTACAGTTTACTCAGTCATAGTAATAGCTACAATATTTTAGACAGTGTGAATAGATTCTGTGAAGTCTGTAGATGTCTATGGATAGACAGACTGTTGAGTGAGTTGGGGTGGAGGGGTCCCCAGTGAATTTCTGCTTAGTGCCCCACCAGACTACCACTACCTATAACTGCATGATGCTGTACATATAAACAGATATGTCCTTGAAGATAGATGACAAATATATAAATTACAATATATATACATAATGCTATTAAATGCAAAGCTATTCTATTTGGAAATGAAAATATTATTGTACTATATTTAGTGTAATGTATGTGACCATTAAAACGGTACAGATGCACCATAAATCATCAGTGGGCTCAGATCTTCTGCAGACTCAGCAGCTGTGAAGGTCTGATTGTCCTCTTGTACAATCACCAGTATAGGACACAGCAAACGTTCTTACCTGGTCTCAGACAAAAACAATTCTCTAATGTGACCACAGTGCCTCCAGGACACAATCAAAATCCTGTTCTAGAACAGGGGTCTCAAACTCAACTTCTCTGGGGGCTATTGGAAATAAGAGTCTGGGTCAGGCTGGGCTGCCTCATGTATTCCACAGAAAAAGTTTCTTTTTAGTTTTTTAGTTTTTAGTTTTTACTTTATTTTCTTTTGAATAGATTTCCATCCATATCAGTCATTTCACTCACCTCGTAGCTGCTTCATTTATTTATTTTTGTTAAATAAATCTTGTTTCCTCAATACATATTTTTTTCAGATTGTTAAAAATGGTGACTCCTTTGTTTCTCTCATCTCCCTATAGCATTTTGTAAACTCCTCAGCATGTCTAGTTGAGCAATACCATCAAATGGAAGCATGTTTTGAGACAGACATGACTGGAACTGGGTATGGCAGATATTTTCTGTCCACTTTATTCTGGAATATGTTTCAATGAAGTGACTAATATGACCATCTCCAGGTGGATAGTGGTTATTATATTATTATTATTTACAGCGTAAATATATAACAGTAAACTTAAACACAAAAGGATGCCAAAAATATACAACTGTTTGTGCACAGTTGTAGTTCTGTGGGGTGGAGAGATGGTGGTTCATTCTGTTGCACAAGAAGACGCCTGGAGGAAGATGCTGGCCTTTCTGCTACACAATTTATAGGGCAGGTAAAAGTCTTCCCTTACCTTCATATCACACCTGTAACTGAGATCTAATAAAACACAGATACCTTGACTTTAATCTACAGTGTTAATGACTAATAGTTGATGTTTTAGAAGCTTGCATTCTGACAGACTAAATGTTTGAAATCATTAGTCGCATACAAAACAGTCATACACATTCCTTCTAATGTTTTACAACATTTATTAATGTTTTGATGTTGGATTAATAACATAATGGGATATGTTGATAGGTTGCAGGGCAAGGGCGTCGCATCCGTAGGGGATGGGGGTGTTGCGACACCCCCCACTTCTCCAACCAGATGATGTCATACCCCCAACTGTTTCCTAAGGTTATATATTGTAGTGTTTCACTGGATCCAGGAAACGGACGTAGAGTTGGTCACAATCACGCCAAACAAACAGCAAGAACATCGCGGGGCTGTTACAATATTTATGGTCTGTTTACCCGCCCGGGCGGCACAACGGCATATGTAAATGAAGCGCACCTCAGTTCGCAGTTAACATAAACAGCTCTTCTTCACGGTGTCACCACCAACCAGTAAGTAATGAGAAATGTTGCCGTTGTTAAACTAAGTTAACTAAAATATGTCCTGTTCGGTGATATATACCCTAAACCAGTGGTTCTCACACTTTTTTCAGTGAAGTTCCCCCTGAGGAACATATTTTTAGTCGTCTCCCCTGACATGTGCCTTACATTTTTGTAAGAAAAAAAGAGGTATAGTACTGTAAAATCAGTGTCCGAATTTTTTATCTCATAATTTTGGCTTTTTATCTTATAATTTTGACTTTTTATCACAAAATTTCGACTTTTTATCTCAGAATTTTGACTTGTGAATTGAATAGATGTTTAATTGAGGAAAAACACATTTTTGTTATATTTTTTTCGACCATATATAAATTTTTTAATATAAAAATGTAACCATGAATGGATAATTGTTAGTTAATTTTGCTCATGTGCCACAATCTAGAACATTTTAAAAGGCTGTGACGCCCTTGCTGCAGAGGACAGATGCATGTGTTAAAAGTTAACAGACAACTAGATGACTGCACTTTGTTCTTTCAGTCGTGTAAATAACAGAAGGTGTGTCGTTTTTATTTCCAACATTAGGCCTTCGCTGCGGATCACGTCGGCGCAAGGCCTATTGATTACATTTGATTTGCTAATACTTTGACTGGTGTTAGTTGAAATTCTTTTCTTTCTTAAGATTATGTCCATCCGTGTTTTTCTACATGCATACAATGTTATGTCAGGTACGTGTTGACTGCAAACCTCAGCTAAATTACAAAACATGAGCTATAGTGCTGTAATCCTGCAACGTGGTTTCCTGTCACTCTAAAACAGCTCATCATTGTAAAGATGATCAGTACAATGATTGGCGGGAGTTTTCCTCTGGTTATACACATATCGGGTGTTTTTTTTTTTTTGCAAACATTCTATTTCAGTGCGTGATATGGGATCGTGAAGAAGTTTTCAAGCAATATGGTAAAACGATTTCCAAAAGATTTCCCATCCCCTTAACTCATGAAAAAAAACGAAAGAAATTAACAAAAAGAAAATAATCACACTTTTATGAAATTAAAGTTGTCATATTCAGATAATAAAACCTTGTGATTGGCTGAATAATGTCGTAATTTAAAAACGGATGGGGAAAATATAATAATTTACTAGAATAAAGTGGTCAGAGCAGTTTTTTCTGTTACTCAGTGGGCGTAACCTTGGTGACTTCCACCTATACGTCAATGATTCCACTAGCCGTGACGTCACGAGCAGTGCGGAAGTCTGTGTCCTCCCGTTGGCGACTGTGCAAATCGTAGGCGGAATCCGGGAAAAGTCCCGCCTTAAGCGCTGGGATTGGAGAGACAGCCTGTCAGTCAAATTAGCTCCTCTGCCTACGTTCTTGATTCGAAAAAATTCATTCTTAACAGCCTGCGACAGTGGAATGAATTCGCCTTCGTTGCTTCGTTTAAATCCATACTAGATTACGTACAGGTACTACTCAGGAAATTAAGAATATCGTGTAAAAGTTTTTTTTTTATTCAGGTAACTCAACATAAAAGATGAAACCAATACATTTATAGACTCATGACATGCAAAGTGAGATATATCAAGCATTTATTTGTTGTAATTTTGCTGATTATGATTTACATCTTATTAAAACATCAAACTCAAAAACTCAGAACATTTGAGTTTTGCTTGAAAGTGAGTTGTCTGAAGCTGTACATCCTAATCAGCAAAATCAAAACAAATGAAAGTTTGCAATATATTGATTTGCATACTATTTGTCTATATAATATGTAAATTCCACCGTACAGAACATTTTCAGGATATTCCAATTGTCCGAGTATGTCTCTGGAACAGCTCAGCCAATCAGAAGCAGAGTTTGGTGAACTTTTCCCGGATTCCACCTATGATTTGCACAGTCGCCCCTGAAGTAAACCTGAGCAGACAACTGTTGCATGTGAAGAGAGTGGACGTCACCTAAAACCAAACGTCAGTCATTTCACTCCGGTTCTTCTCCGTAAGTTAACCATTTCAAATCTTAAAAGTGTCATGGGTTTTGGATTTCGAACTAAAATTAGTTTTAGAAATTATTGTTGTAACGCAATAACTTTTGCTGTATAATCCAGTCACCCCCTCTCCTCCTCCTTCTTGCTGCCTTTCGGTCTGTGCCTTTACATATGTGTAGTTCAGGTGACTTTAACCATTTCATTGTTTGTGCAATCGTAAATATTCCAACAGTTTCTGAAAGCTGACAAGTTGTCTTTGTTTCCTTTTCGGATATTTGACGGGCAGCCGTCCAAGAAAATAAACATATTCTGTGGCTGCAGGCTAGAGGGAGTGAAGAAATGGTGGATAATAATAATGGATTACATCTAGTGTTGGGAAATGTGGGTCAGACTGTCAGGTTAAGAGACCACCCTCAGTGTTTACGGATGGATTTGTGACCGAAGAAGCGACTGAGGAAGAAACTACTAAAGAAGAAAGGTATGGTCAGCCCAGCTCTATTTCCTTCTGGACTTCCTCTATGACTGAAGTCCTCTGCTTTTCTCATTTGTATTTGTTTTGTAAATCAATGCTTGTACTGTTTGGTGTTTTTGTAGAATAAAGTGCGAACCATGTAGAGCAGAGGTCTCAAACTTTATTTTCTTTCAAGGACCTCATTCAGCCTGATCTGATCTCCAGTAAAATAATAGAATAGCATGTAAATAATAATTCAAAACTTTTGTCTTTGATTTAGTGCAAAAGTCCCCCATTAGATTATGAATATTTTCTTTGACGAACTATACAAACAAAAAAGGAATGACTAGGAAAACCCTCCACTCAAAATTCATAGGAAGAATAAATGCATTTTATCAATGTTTTGCTTCAACATATTCTTTTTATATGAAGCAAAAAGTGTTAAAATTGTACTGAATTTCCTTTATGTTCATACTTGTCCAGTTTTTTTTTTTTTTTACATTTTACTGTTAGATAATAGTTTGTAAATGTAAATATTTTCATATTTTTTCAAACTAAAACAAAGATACAAATGTGAGGTTGTCATTATCTGTATACTGTAAAATGTTATTCACATCAAACTGAGAAGAAAATATGAGTTTATTTTTTGTAGGTTTTTATGTTATTTGACTAGATAATATTGGTCTGTATGTGGAACCTGAACTAAAATGAGATCCACAGCCTTGACTGTGGAATTATTGCACTTTGCAAATTCAACCCAGGGGCTTCATTTGAACCTTCGGCGGGCCACTTTTATTTTTCCTGCTTTGAAGTGAATATATGACTGAAATAAACAAACTAAACTAACTAACTAAACTAAACATTGAGTCCCTGGCCTCTGATGTAGTGTATGTGTAAGTTAATATGTTGTACTTTGTGTGTAAAAGTACGCATGACGCTCAAGAGTGCACACACTGATGTTCATGGAAACTTTTTTTCTGCAATAGAGCATGATACTCTTATTTGTGTAACACATTCTGTGTTTTATTTTACATCCACCAGAGGTTACATTCAAGGATGAAGAGGAAGAAGCGACAGAGAAGCTCTGGTGATGCAAGCAGAGACTGAAGGGATGCAGAACAGAGGCAGAGCCAATGATCACACCACCAACATTCAACACCTCCCCAGGATGAGACTTTTGATGTTGTAGGAGCACTGCCTGGAAGTGGAGACCTGTGTTACTTTTATCTCATTAATTATTTTATCTCAGTTTTTAGATGATATATTCATAATGTATTGCACTCTGTTGCTGCTGTACTTTAGGCCTGGACCCTTCAGTTGTCATGCTCATTGATGGATCTGTGTGTATTGTGAAATGTGTCCAGTCCTGGTCCTAAAGGGTTGGTATCCTGCATATTTTAAAGGTTTCCCTCTTCCAGCACACCTTATGGTCATTATCAGGTTTAAGCAGATCTTGATGATGGGCTTACTCTTTGAATTAGGTATGTAGGAAAAGGAATACATCTAAATCATGAAGGATACTAGCCTTCGAGGACGAAGATTGGACACCTATGGTCTAGTGTTAAATGTCCTGTCCTTTACTGCAACCTGAATTGCCCCTTAGGGATAAATAGTGAGTTGAATTTGAGCTATTTGTGGCAGAACCACCAGCACCTTGGACATGAATGCACTCTGCAGCCACAGAAGAGACAAAGGCCCCGTGTGGAGGAACGAAACACCTGTGGATAGTTTGCACTTTTACCCTGTTTTTGCTCAATAAATGACAAATACTCACACATTTTGTTGTAAGTAGTTTTTAATCCTTTTCAAAGTTATCGCAACCCGGCTCCGAGATTGTGACAGCAATGGGGAGACAGGAGGTGGATTATGGTATTATTTTTAAACATAATCATAATGTTCACCCACAAGGAGAACTGCTGGCTGAAGAGAACAGGACGGAGTGTATAAAATATGAAGGCTAATGATATACATTTATCCATTTCTGATATAGAATAGAATGCCTTTATTGTCATCGCAGAGTGCCATGAAATTTCCAGCTTGCTCCATAAAGTGCACACACATATAACGAATAAAAGTATAAAAGAGTATAAAAAGGTATATGCCATATTTACAATATAAAAAACATGACACAATACAGTATATCTACTATATACAAACATAACAATGTAAAGTGACTCGTGGTGGTGCAATGGTGGGGTTTCCCCTAGTGCCAGAGAATATACTTTGTGCATGTTAGCATTTAGGATGGTGACTGCTTTGGGAAAGAAGCTGTCCCTGAAACGGTTTGTTCTGGTGATTATGGACCTGTAACACCTGCCAGAGGGTAACAGGTTGAACAGATGGGAGCTGGGGTGGGTAGTGTCCTTAATGATGTATATATATGACATAATAATATAATATATGAATTACACAATTTAATATTTACAGGAAATGTTATTAAATTATCTTAATACATTTTATTTGAAAGCACCTTTCAAAACACCAAGGTCACTGTACAAG
This sequence comes from Siphamia tubifer, assembly GCA_020466265.1. NCBI lineage: Eukaryota > Metazoa > Chordata > Actinopteri > Kurtiformes > Apogonidae > Siphamia > Siphamia tubifer. Next base: position 26,573,013 of record CM035788.1, on the reverse strand, counting down.
GATGTAACAAGATAAAAAAAAAAAAAAAAAAAATGAGGAGGAATGTGACAGGACTGTAGCAAAATATAAATATAATAAATACGAAGGGGGGACCATGTAAAGCAGTTAGAGGGTATGCAAGTCTGAAATGTTTTGAGTTTGGATTTGAAGATGGACAGGGTGGCAGAGTTCCAGAGTTTGGGGAGCAGAGTGGCTGAAGGCTCTGGTCCCCATAGTGTGAAGACGGGCAGTGGGAACTGTGCGGTGGAGAGAGGATGAGGATCTGAGGGCATGGGATGGAGTGACAATTTACAGGAGGTCAGAGAGATAGGAAGGGGTGATGTTATGGATGGACTTATAAGTGTATAGAAGGATTCTGTCGGTGATTCGTGGATTAACTGGGAGCCAGTGGAGTTATTGGATAGGAGTGATGTGGTGTGAAGACGGTGTTCTGGTGATGATACGGGCAGCAGAGTTCTGAACCAGCTGGAGGGACTTTTGAGGGAGGCCAAAGAGGAGTGAACTGCAGTAGTCTATACGGGAAGTTACAAGGCTATGTACGAGGATGGTGGTCTGCCTGTTTCCACCTGCACTCCATGGATCGTCTCTGCCCCTGGCTCAGCACTCACACCACAAGGAACAAAAGATTAGATTTTGGTGATGATCCGGAATTCTGATTCTGATTCTGATTCTGATTCTGATTCTGGATCACTTTGAAATTTTACATTGTGGTAAATGGAGAATCAATTTCAAAGTGATCCAGGATCTCTTCCAGATCATCACCAAAATTTAATCATTTGTTCCTTGTGACACTCCCAATATTTTCATCAAGATCCGTCCAAAACTTTTTGAGTTATCTTGCTAACTGACAAACAGACAAACAGACAAACTCTGGCAAAAACATTACCTCCTTGGCGTAGGTAATAATTATAATGGAGCTGTGTATTCACATTAAAAGATATTAAAAATAACAATTGTCAATGCTAATGATTTTATTGCGATTGTTTATGTGTTCGGCCTGTGATACAAGATTTGGCAAATGATTGGTGTATGGTGTATGTGCTGTGATTTATTGGGGAAGGCAGGGTTCACTCTGGACAACTTGGCAGTTCATCACAGGGCTGACACATAGAGACAATCACTCTCACATTCTGACATATGGGCAATTTACATGAACCAATTAACATAACCTATCAGCACATGTCTTTGAATGAATTTTGTTTGAGTTTACTTGAAATGCTCCACATTAATAGAGACAATTGATATGCTAACATCAAGACACAGACATGACATCAGCTGGATCAATGCCAAAATACTGTAAAATACATTATGTGCTAGGGCTGGGGTTTGTTGTTCCTATGACCAGTTGTTTAGTTTCTGGAAAATTAGCCACTAAGATAATTGATGTAGAAAATGAAGAAAACTTTTCCTCCTGCTTTTCTGAGTTCATTTAAAATAGTTTTAGTTCATAGGACAAGTGAAAATTCAGTACAGATTCTGGTGTTATGTTTTTTTTTTTTTTTTTTTCTGCAGCTTTAGAACTGCAGTAGCCTTCAAACTCTGAACTAACACAAGTCCAACATCAATAAAAACGGGAAAATAAATCTTGACCTTTGTACATTTGTTTGAGCTACACCTCCATGACAGTTAGGATTGGTTTCATTGTCTTTTAAGTTTGGAGATTCCAGATCATTTTTCCTTTTTCAGTTAAGGATGGATAAGAAACACTGTGTGATGCTGTCGGTGCAGCCCTCCAGAGCACTAATGGATGAGAAGGTCACTGTCCTGGTGCAGAACACCCCACCTGGTTTCCAGATGACCATCCACTCCCTCCACCACAGTGATGATGGAATCAGCTGGGAGGCGTATGGTCACTACAATGCAGACGCTACTGGAACAGTAAATGGTGTGAAGTAATCCCCACTGCTGATCTGAAAGGTACAGAAAACATGCTTCACTCAGACAAATCCATAAATGTTTTGTTGTTGTTTTACAGTTTCTCAGGATCCCAGTGTGGGTGGGACCTATTTTGGTGTTGAACCAATGGGGTTACTGTGGAGCCTCAAACCAGTTCCAGGCAGCAAACCATGGTTCAGGTAGGACTAGAAGGATGGGCTCTACTTTTAATCTTGACAGCAATGATACAAAGGGAAACTTTATTGAATATTGAATGCCGGTATGTATTAAACTATGCACTAATATTATATACTATTAATGCAATTGGTTAAATGTGACCCACCACCATGAAACCAGGCATAAGTGTCTGGAAATCAAAACTGAGTTATCTGTGTAGCTTGGTAGAGTGGAAACTAAGGTTTAAGATGGTGAAAAAATTATGTTTCTATCATAAGTAGAACCAAAGTTATGGTCATTTTAATATTCGCATTTGGACATATTTTGCAATTTGCCTTTTTGACAAATTGGCCGTCAAAGTTTTGGACTGTTGTGAGGTAGGAAGTCTTTAGCAACGCATAATAATTTGTATCCAAATGACACTAATTTTTCACAGATGTTAAAGGACACTCTGATGGACATGTCACAGAAGTTTTATATATTATAATAATAGGAAAGAAGTGCGACGTATTACAATCATTTGGCTTACGCCATTGGACAGAGCATTCAATATAAGCTTTTTCCTCGTACCGAACACTTGGGTGTTTACCCACGGAACGGAGATCGGTTTGTTCGGCGAAAAGAGGTGGAATTGGGCTTTGTCTTTGCTCAGCAATCCCTGAACGTTTGTGGCCGCTTAAATAATTGACTCAATAAACACTTTTATTGATCGAATTTCAATGTAATGACCACAGGAACTGAAAATAGAGGTGTTAAGGTACTGTTTTTTGATAAGATGTAAACACAAATAAGAAATCGCCTTCCAGGCTAAATTTGGCTGTAGCTCTGAACGGCTCAGCGCGACTTATGCCTGATTTCATGCTGAGCAGTCACAAATAAGGTTTTCAAAGCAGGATTGTTGAGTAGAGTATCACAGCTCTTATTATTACTCATGTAAACCACCACTATCACCACAACAACATTCACTTTCCCTCAGGTTTCGGAAAGTGAAGGTCGACACTCCCATGGAGGTCACCATCTCAGTATACCAGGGTTACCAGACTGTATTTGTGGATCAGGTGCAGCTGGCCAGTGTGCTAGTGGAGCGCCAGTACATGGCACCAGGGGTCCGCAGGATCCCGATCACAGAGTCAGACATCACTGCCACCCTCTTCCTGCCCCCAGGTAGGACCAAACTGTACATAGAGGGGGTTTTGTACAAACCAGTGATGGATGGAACATGTAGAACTGTAGCCCATGGATTTCTCAATCAGTACAGCCCATGTATATAATGTCAAAAATTAGTTTTTATCCTTCTACCAACTTCTGGTTGAAAGAGTATTGTATTCATTTTGTCATCTGTTGGGTTCATTCAATGATGTAATTGTATTATCTGAATCATTGACATATATGCACTAAATTTGTGCTATAGATGCATCTTGGTATGGAGCAGAAACCTATTGAAAATAAGTGACCTTGACCTACCTTTTCAAGATTCAATGGCTGCTTGCTGCGTGCAATTATAATATTTGAGTGCTTTCAACTATAAGGACTGCATGTATTACATTTTACATTAAAATGTTATCTAAATTATAGGGCACTACTTTACAACAGCCTTTTTTTATATTTTTGCCAAAGGGTAGTGAAAGTGTAGATTGAAATTTGAAATTGAAAACTTTTGATCTCGAGTTTTGAAATTAATACAAATTCTAATATTGGTGCCAGGTTGTTTGATAAGAGAACAGCTGGAGAACACCAAGAGTAAAGGCTTCAGAATGTAACTTATGTGTCTTTTAGGACCTGGACCTTTCCCTGGAGTCCTGGACCTTTGGGGGGGTGCAGGTGGGCTGGTGGAGTATCGCTCAGCACTGCTGGCCTCTCATGGCTTCGCCTCCTTAGCCCTCGACTACCTAACGCCTAAAATCACCATGAAAACTGGGAAGTTGGTGAAAGATGACTACTTTGAGGTAATTAGAGTTATTTTATTCAGCAATTGACGCAATTGAAGCAATTGAATAAATATTTTTTTTATTTTTCAATGGTGCACTAGAGTTGCAAACATTTGATTTAATTACATTTTGGCATTAACATGATTTTGTTTAGTTAAAATACTGACTACAGACAATGAGCTCCATATATAGTGCATGTCAGATATTAATATATCTTAATAGGGATATAATTCAGTTTGAGTGACTCAGTTCCTGTTGCACTCATGAAATATTAAACTTACTGTCTGTTTGATTAAGATAAGAATAAGGGTGAGGTTTTAAGTATTCTGTGGTTTAGTTTATTACAAGTCTCAAGGATACTAATAATAATAATAATAATAATAATAATAATAATAATAATAATAATAATAATAATAATAATAATAATCTGTATTGGTATAGCACCTTTCATACAAACATTGTAGCCCAAAGTGCTTCACATTGATTAAAAAGTACAAATTTAAGACAGGATGAAAAATACATTATACAAAATAAACTGATTATAAAATTTCAATAAATAAGAATTACATTTACAAGAGTACAGATACAAAATAAACTGATTATAAAATTTCAATAAATAAGAAATAAAATTCCCGATAAAATTACAAAAGTACAAGATGAATTGATTATACATGTATTATAAAAAATTTCAATAATTAAGAATAAAATTATAAGAGTAAACTGATTGTACATACCTTATACAATTTCAATAGAGTAAATCAGAAATATATTAAGATTTGATTATGCAATATAAAGAGTATAAAGAATTTAAAGAAAAGGGACACAGAATTGTGACTCCATTCTTTATCTCCCTTCAAAGGCTGATGAAAATAAAAATGTTTTTAATTTAGTTTTAGATATACTCAGTCAACTGGCTTCCCTGATGTCTTTTGGAATTGTATTCCATAACTTTGGTGCATAGTTAACAAAGGCTTCATCCCCCATTTTCTTTGTAATACTTCTGGGATTTGCGAGTAATCCTGCGTTTGATGACCTCAGTGTTCTAGTTTGCACATGAGTAATCAATATTTTTGCAATGTAACTCAGCTCGGTTCCATTTAGAGCTTTATAAGTGAGGAGTAGTATTTTAAAATCTATTCTGTCACCCTAGTCCAGAATAATGGAAATGGACTCTGTGTTTATGTGTGTTATGTCAGTAAAAGTACAAACAGAAGACCTCAGGTTCATTCACCTTCACAGACACAGTCACTTAGATGCAGTAAAGATCTAAAGTAGATGCCAGGTCCAATATTCCTGGTATTTATTGGGTTTATTCTGTTGGGTTTATAGACAGATTGTGCAACCAAATCAAATGGAATTTGATCCTCATATAAACCTCAAATAAAAGAATCATTATGATCATTATGTACACGTTCACCAAAACACCAGACTGTAGAAAATGTATGGATGTATGTGAAAGCTCAGTTGGACACTAGATGTTGTTAAATATCACCCATTCAAGCTTTAAAAACATAAAGCAATTTTAAATCATCACATCTACTGGAGCTAAAACCAGAAAAGAAAACTGAAAACAAATTGCTCACTATATGAAAGCTTAAAGGTGTCATAACACACAAATTTCATGACTTTTGTAGTAATATCTAAAGTTCTTCCATGAACTCTGTAACATTTTTTTTGTGGTTACCAAGTTTCAAGCCATTCTAACGTGCTGGAAGACTTAGCTTGATTTGCACCAGTTCTTATGAATATTCAACATCCTAATCTGCTTGACTCTGATTTTCTAACATCTGGTCAATGAGAGCCTGGCTTTTCAGCTTCCTTTACTCTGCACAAAAATTAGAGCAACTGGCAGAAGCTGAGGGTGAAACCGAACATGCTTAGATTGTCCCACTCTTGTATTCTGGGCCTCTCTTGTACGTTGGACCTTACATGGAATTTTCACAACTTCTGATCTGTATACACTGGACCCCCTCCACTGCTTTATGGCCCCCCCAGAAATGCTGGGCCCAATGAATTTATCATGTTTACCCCTTGGCTCCCCAGCTTACTATACCGTGGTCCCTTGTTTATCGTGGGGTAGACATTCTAAAAATAACCTGCAATGAGGGAAATCTTTGAAGTAGTGTTTCCATTATAGGATAGTACTGACTTTACATTATCATGTCATTATAACAATGTGACACGCTACTTCTCTGTTGTCTACTTTTTGATAATCTCACTCATTTCGAGTTATCTCCTCTGAATTTTTATGTTGCCCATCAAGGACCGAGTCTCCTGGACAGTCTATGGTGTAGTATTATGGGCTGTTGTCACGTGGATTTTTGTACCAATATTTTGTCTTGGGAAAAAAATATATAAATCATAATTAAAATATATATTCATGACTTATGAGCGGTTGTTAAGAATTAACCTTCTTTGACTCTTTTCATTGTCTTTTCATTATTTTTATATCACAAATATAATTTACAATTAAAGATTATTACAAAGTTACAAAGTCAAAAGTCTGAGGACAGTCTCTTGTCTGAGTGCATCCTGCCTGGGAGGACGCATGGCACTGACTTGCTCCTTTTCTCCTTGAGACTCCTTGAGTCTTTTGTTCCTTGGTTGACCCCTCCTCCTTCTTGGCTTTAGGTATCTGTAAGTTTCTGTTTGGGGGTGTCTTGCCTCTGGAGAGTTCTGTTGTTGTCCGAATGTAAATTACCCCATCCCCCTACACATTCATCAGAGCCTGTCTTCAAAGCAAACTCTCCTGTTACAGCTTTGTCTCAAAACTCAAAACCCAAGGAGTACATTTATATAAAACATTTATATTTGATATCAACTTCCACGTCTGTATTTATAAAGCTATGGATCACAGAGACAACTATCTGAACAATCAGTGTCTGCAGAGTTTATACATCACCTTCAGTATCACTTAGAACCTGAGCACCGCTCTGCAAGGACCAATCAGGACGCAGTGTCAACGCAATGCGCATTCACATGCTGTAAACATTTTTTAAAAAGCAAAATTGCACCAAAAACAATCCGCGAAACGAGGCCATGAAAGGCGAACCGTGTTATAGTGAGGGAACACTGTGTATAAAAACTGTCACTGAACTAGATGAACTCTAATGAGCTCAAACATTAACATGTCACACGGACCAGCTTATTGATCTGATGTCTCTGCTGATTTCTTTTCATTGGCAAAAGCAAACAGAGGAGATAGCAGTTCATTACCATGATATATTTCAAGAAATCCAAGTAAAACACTTGTGTGGCTGGGCACCTTTAAGCTTCTCAATCATTAGTCCCACAAAATCCCAAACTAGAATACTAGCTATTCTTCTCAGTCACAGTTTGTAAACATTCAGGATCATAAACAATGCTCTGTCCTTTTTAAAAGTGACTGTCTTCTTCTTGTAGACGGCCTACAAAATCCTGCAGCAGCATCCACAGGTCAACGGTAGCAGGATCGCCATGATGGGTCTGTCTTTCAGTACCAGTATAACTCTGAAGATGGCCATTTACTCTGAAGTCATAAAGGTGAGGAGAATATGAAGAACGTGGTTCCAAAACACTACATATCCAACGTCACTGTTTTCAGAAAAGTCCCTTCCTTTATTTGTAGGAATGTGATGAATGCAGTTCAGTGGTATCATGTTTCAAACTTTATTAACCAACTTATTAAACATAAGAAGTATGAAACTTCAAATTGTGAAATAAGTGATATTTATAATGAAACAAATGATTTTTTTTTTGTGTCAAAACTACATACCCTTGAATCTTCATATTTTCCCAAACACTACGTATCAGATTGTCTGTATAATAGACACTTTTCAATGTATTCTGTTTCAAACTTTATTAACCAACTTATTCAACATCAGTAGTATGAAAATCAACACCAGACCTTTCTGTGTGGAGTTTGCATGTTCTCTCCGTGTCTGTATGGGTTTTCTCCAGGTACTCCTGTTTCATCCAAACACATGCACTCATAGGTTAATTGGTTAATCTAAATTGCCCATAGGTGTGAATGTGAGAGTGATTGTTTGTCTATATATCATCAGTCCTGCAATGAACTGGCGACTTGTCCAGGATCTACCCCGCCTTCAACCGTTGTAGCTGGGATAGGCCCCCATTGGCCCCCTGTGACCCTAGTGAGGATAAAGCGGGTTCAGAAAATGAGATGAGAAGTATGAAACTTTAAACCCTGAAATAACTGAGATTTTTAATTAGGCATGTCTCCTTTTTTAAAAAAACAAAACAAAACACTATATATCTGATCCTGTATATAATAAACAAGTTTCAATATTTTTTTTTTGGTGGGTATGTGTGGAATAGGTTTATGCAGTTCCTGTAGTCTACAAATAACAGGTCCCTATTATTCACTGTTTCCACTAGTACCAGTTGTTTCTGTGATCCACGAGCTTACAACATAGATGTGGACGCTGACAGTAAATATATCGGTACAGTAATCCACATGACACCCCATAATAGTACACAATAGTTGGTCCAGGAGATTCAGTCTTTGGTGGCTGATGTAAAAATTCAGACGAGACAATATGCAACAAGTGAATATCAGCCATTCCCTGAGCAGACGACATGGAAACACATGTCACATCACCATGACAACCAGGTAGTGTAAAGTCAGTACTATCCTGTAATGGAAACACTGTTAACTTGAGCTGAGCCAGTAGTTGTGTAAATGTGGCTTCATCATTTATGCTGAAACCAGCCGTAAAATAAGCAAAATGTCCACATCCCAGTGAGTTTTTTTTCCGTGGGCGTGGCCATGTTGGAATACGTCACACGCCATTTGCAGCCTCTGATTGGTTAAATGGATATGTCTCATTTTGAGGAATTTCCGTGGTGGTGTTTTTCATATACTTCAGAAATACTGATTACAATTTTTACTTATTTACTCTTAATTTTTTAACACCACAGCAAGATTTCTTTCACACAAAGGAAATGGTAAATTTTTTGTGACTATTTTAAAACAGATCATTCCTTCTGTGGAAACATATTCATTCAACTTCTGAAACTCTCTATGTTAAAGATGGTCACAGGGTGTTGGAGCCTATCCCAGCTACCTATGGGTGAAGGTGGGGTTCACCCTGGACATGTTCATCGCAGGGCTGACACATAGTCACAAACAACCAGTCAAGTTCACATTCACAATGGCAATTTAGATTAACCAATTAATCTATTATATGTGTTCAGTGATTTTTCTTGTAGCTGAATTTATCTAAATTTTCAAGAGTGTGTTTTTATGTTTCATCTTCCAGCTCAGCTGTGTGGTGTGTACCAATGGGAGTCATGCCCATCCAGTTAATGCATCAGTTGAAGACATTCTCAAACTGCTTAATACGCAAGTTGCTTTAATGAATGTAAAAGTGTAATGAAATGTTGGCATTTTCTCTGTGGACACCACAGTTGATTTGACTAAAATGTTACACCAGTTACCATCTCCTTCTACTATGTCTTCTGTTTCTATCCAATCAGGAATGCAGAAAAGATCCGGTACACTGATGAGAATCTAGCAGTCATCCGTGGTCTGACACTGCCAATTCCCACTGACCCTGCAATGAAACTGGATGTGAGTCTAATTAATCTGCCAATTTTTTAGTGGAGTTTGTTTGGATGGATGGATTTCCTGAAAAATTCTACAAATATTGATACTGACGCAAGGAACAATATATATATATATATATATATATATATATATATATATATATATATATATATATATATATATATATATATATATATATATATATATATATATATATATATATATATATATATATATATATATATATATATATATATATAGTGTTACTTTTCTTAAAAAATAAAGATGTGGCTGGACCTTTTTATATATGGCCTCTGGATTAGGCTGAAAGCACAAGTCATTTTCTGGGACAGTCCCCAGGTATTTGTAGCTTTCCACTTGTTCACCCATCCCTCCCCCCCATCTCAGTGCGTTTAGGGATAGGTACTGATTTTCTAAAATCAATAACCATGTCCTTGGTTTTGGTCAGGTTGAGTTCAAGAAAAAAAGTCTTTACACCAATTGCCAAAGTCATTTACCACCTGACCATGCTCTACTTCTCCTCCCTTCAGCAGACTGATCATAACAGAGTCATCAGCAAATGTAATAGTTTGTTGTCATACTGACTTTTGCAGCTTTGTGTACAGTATGTATCAGAGAGGAGAAAGAACACAGCTTTTTTCTGAGAGAATACAATTATCTCTCATGTATTTTGTCCTCTGCAGCGTAAAATCTAAAACCCACCCAACAATATTAAAATCCACTTTAAACTCATGGAGAAGTTTATCTACAAGCAGATGAGGTTGTATTGTATTGTATTGTCAAAGTGGCATCTTCAACACCTCCCTGCCCTGTATCCAAACTGCACGTGATCCAATCATATCTGTATCTGTATCTGTATCTGTATCTGTATCTGTATCTGTATCTGTATCTGTATCTGTATCTGTATCTGTATCTGTATCTGTATCTGTATCTGTATCTGTATCTGTATCTGTATCTGTATCTGTATCTGTATCTGTATCTGTATGGCCTGCAACAGGTCTGAAGTTATTCAGTGTTTTGTGGATAGAGCACTTGGCAACAGGGACAACAGTTGCCTGTTTCCAACTTACAGGTATCTTCTGCTCCTCCAGAGATTTCATAAAAATGTTGTGGAAAAAAAATGCTGTGAAAAATGGTCCTCAGCTGCTCTACACAGATCTGAAGCAGCTGACCACAGATCAGATCAGGGCCAGGGCTCTTCCTGCTGTTGGTGTGTCTGAATAGCCTCGTTGCATGATTTGAGTGAATGGCAATATTCTTGGGGGGGGTCTTAGTCAGCTGTCTGATGTTATTAACCTTATCCATATAGTTATACTTGTCAAATCTGAAGTAGAATTAATATTAGTTAGTAGTTAATATTTCCAGCAGTGTTGCTTATTGTGAATCCTCAGAGCTTCAGCAGGTACAGAAAGCATAAAGGTTGTTTGTTTCTTTGCAGGTTGGACGTCTGCGGTGTCCTCTACTGTTAATTGTAGGTGAGGACGATCAGAACTGGCCAGCCCCTGAATTAGCACAAGATGTGAGTTGACGGTAATATTCTATTTTGAGGATAATGGTTATTATATTATTTACAGCATCAATATTAACAGTCAACTTGAGCACAAACCACCCCCCAAAAAACGTAATTTTATAGCATATAGATTTCCTTCTGAAATATTTTTCACTGTGTATTATTTTACCTTAAGCTTTAAATGGGTCATATTTTGCTAAACCTACATTTTGGCAAAAACTTAATGGTTTCTATAATTCTGTTTAATTTCTGCTTTATGTCTAGTTACATCATAACATTTGCACATAAAAGGTCAAGATTTCTGACAAACAGTACGACTTTTGTTTTTTGTTTTTTCAGGAAGCAGTGGTCATAGTCCATACTCAAAATATACTGATTACCTAAAATGTTGAGTTATTGGTTGAACGGGACAGAGCAGCACAGCCAACAATTTGTGGGTGGGATGTGTGAAGTGAATGATGTGCATTTAAATGGCTAGCACTCAAAATGACTTTTCTACTAACATTGGAACAGTGTTTTTCAACCCTGGTCCTCAAGGAACTCTTATCCTGCATGTTTTAGATGTATCCCTCTGCATACACAACTGATTCAAATGACCAGCCTATTATCAAGCTCTGCAGCAGAATGATCAAGACCGTCAGGTGTGTTCAAAGAGGGAAACATGCAGGATAGTGTTCCTTTAGGACTAGGATTGAGAAATACTGCAGTAGAACATGGACCTGTGGAGTTGAATTAATGAAGAATTCAGACTCAAGCATAGTATTTACAGTTTATTTACACCACAGGGGGATGTTTTAAAATGTATAATTTCATTTAAACAAAGCAAAATATCACTCATTTAAGTAGTAAGATGTTATCAGGAGAAAAGCATTGAATTTTATATTTTTCTATCACCAAGTCATTTATATTTTTTAGCAAAAACAGATATTTATCACTGTTAAAAAGAGGCATGTGCTGTTGACATGTTTATGTCATTGAATCTTAAAAATATAATGTTATACATGTATTTAATCTTTTGTTTGTCAGTTAAAGGAGATGATGCAACAGGCAGGGAACAGTCATCTGCTGACCCTCCTTTCATACCCAAATGCTGGTCACCTGATCGAACCTCCATATACTCCACATACTCGAGCCAGCAAGTTCAGATCAGTTGGAACAAAACAGACATGTAAGTTCAACTGAAGAATATGTTTGCATGTTTTAATTATACACATATACATACATAACACTGGAATAAATTTGTCCTGTTTGTGCACAGTTGTGGTTCTGTGGGGTGGAGAGACAGTGGCTCATTCTGTTGCACAGGAAGACGCCTGGAGGAAGACACTGGCCTTTCTGCAACAGAATTTATATGGCAGAACAAACGCTACAGTTACCTCCATATCACACCTGTAACAGAGCTCTAATAAAACACCAATACCTTGACTTTAATGTCAATATAAATGGAGTGTAATTAATTAGCATTTGAACTTTTAGGACCTTTCTGTGACAAAATAGACTGAATGTTTGAAATCATTATAATCACAAAACAACACATTCCTTCTAATAATTTCAAAATTATTTATCAGTGTTTTGATGTTAAATGAATAACATTATGTTACATGTTGATTTCACCTTGATTGATCAGAGTGCAAGAATGGTTCACATCTGCAAATCGATTATTATCATTCATTTGAACGAGGCATTCAAAAGAACCGACTGGTTTGAAAACATCACATCTTTAGTACCTGGTTGAGTGAACCAGGTCAGAGAAGTTTTTAGACATCAGTACAGAATACTGTGCCACTGTTGGTGATGGTAACAGTCAGTGTTGGGAAAGTTCACCTTGATTAGGAACTAGTTCAAAGTTCAGTTCAAGTTACTCAATGTGAATTAGTTCAGTTCATCGTTCATTCTTCCAAATTATGAACTAGCCAAAATTTGGGGGGGGGGCTAAATAAAGTACAACTCCTGGTATTGTCTTTTAAAATCTTTCCTTTTCTTGGATGTTGGAGGCTTTTCTTCTGTCTCTTCAGTGGCCTTTTCCTCTTCCAAAAGAAACTTTCCAAAGACATCTTGTTTTTTTTTTTTTTACTTATTTTGCTAACATGTGGGTTACATTTTGGCATTCAAGTGACAGAAGCTGTGTTTCCATTACAGTTTTTCGCAAAACAATATCAAAATTCCTCAAATTTCGACAAAGTATATTTGCGCTTTGAACATGTTTCCATTGACGGTTGTTCTAAGCAGGAGCTTCGTAACTTTCGTGAAATATCATCCTAAGAGATTTCACTGCTGTCACCTTCAGAGCTTCAGATCACTTGACCACAGGATCACCCTGATATTAGCATGAATGAATCGGCTAATTCTCTCATCAGTAAAAGTCACTGGCGAACTCTTTAAAGACCCTAACATGTAAAACCACCTGTCTCACATTCTAAGGGTCTGTACATGTGGTCCCTACAATGTCAGGTCGAAATATTAAGTGTAAACATACTCAGCACTTAACAATAAATTATAAGCAGCCAACGCAGCTATTGACGTAACCGAGAGAATCCGGTCATTTTTCAAAATAAAAGATTGTTCAGACTCGGAAAATAAATACAAGAGAAATAATGAAATAATTATTACGTGGCTGGCGGCCCGGTACCAATTGAGAGCACAGTTCAATAAATGTCAAAATAACCACGATCACAACTTCCCGTTCATTTGGCAAAAGTGAACGAGTCGTTCACCTTTGTCAAAAAAATGATATCGTTCGCTCAAAGCGCTTCACATTAGCCTCACATTCACCCATTCACACACCAGTAGGTTTCTAAGGTTCTGTCAGTCCATACTGGGAGCCTAAGTCAGGGTTCAGTGTCTTGGCCAAGGACACTTCAACATGTGGACACCCAGAGCTGGGACGTGAACCTTTCAGTCATTGGATGTCCCGCTTTACCAACTGAGCCACAGACGCCCATTAATGAATGGAATGGATGAACTGAAAATAAAGACTGGTGACTCTGAATACCATAAAGTGAGATACTTCTAAGTTGTGAATGCCAAGCAATTTTTAACGAAAAGAAGTTAATTAAATTGGGTTTCTCTCCCTAAGGCAACACAGCAGACTTTGTTTATCTTATTTTATGTTCATGTGTTTATACTGTGTGTCCTCCTGCCATATTCCAATGCTCAAGGTTTTTTTAGTCTCATACACAGTACACATCCGTACATCGACTTACACCCTCCCAATCCCCCCTCCCTTGTTCCTGCTCTCTTCATGCCTTTATCTTTGTTTACCCCGTGACCTTCTGTGTACATGAAAAAAATCCAATGTTAGGCCAATCAGTACTGTGTACACATGTTTATGTAATATTTTGTGTTTGCTTATTGTGCTCTTTGAATTGTGCTTGATCTTTCCTTGTGATATGCCAAATGACAATAAATCCTATTCTGATTCTGCTGACCTTTGACCTCTATAGAGAATAGGGTGGTTGTTACACGTCTGAATAAGCAACATACTGTCATCAACTTACTCAGTACAGTAGGATGTTTACCCTGTCATACATGTGCAGTTATCTGTCTAAATATAACCATCCAGCTGATTGTAAAGCACCCAGACATCGTACATATTATTAACCTTCTGGACCTGATGCTGACTTGGCAAAATTTTTAACTTCAGTTCACAGAAGTTTACGTCTATGTCGGTGTAAAACACATTTTACACATGCCCACACAACATAGTCGTATGCATGGACGTAAATTTCTATATAGATGGTCATGACATGTCACAACCAATGTTTGGGGATAGTTAAATAGTCCTTACCAATATTTACCATTTTAATTTAATGTAGGAAAAATCTACATTCATTGAAAATTTTGAAATACTATTCCATACCGCACATGTGAGTGAGAAGAACAACAATCATCCATGTACTGGAAACGCCCTGCATCTGTCAAGCAGGACTCCCACTTGACAGATGCATGACTTGCAATTGAGACAATGTCACTGAAAAAGAAACGGGACATTAGAACATATGTCACTACTGCAGCTGTAAGTATAGTGTGCACAGAATCACGTAACAAAATTAATAGCATTCAGAGTGGGAGGTTGAGCTAAGTGTGTGTCCCCCCCCCCTTGCCCACCCTCCATGTAATTTGGAGTGTTGTATTTCAGCTGTCTTAAGTAGCCAAAAGGCAAAGACTTTAACTCTTAAATGCACAGTATCCCAATATTGTAAGGATTGCACTATTTACCTGAAGTGCAGATTTTTTTTTTTTATATATTTCTTTGTGTTTGCTGCATAATACAGAAGATCCCAATAATAGTTATTTATTTCGTTCTTGTCTTGAATGTTTTGACAAAAAGCAATATATATGTGTATGCTGAATTTGCACATTGGAAAAAGTAAAGTGTTCTTGTTCTTTAACTGCTCCGCTGAGAATGATTGTGTGTGTGTGTGTGTGTGTGTGTGTGTGTGTGTGTGTGTGTGTGTGTGTGTGTGTGTGTGTGTGTGTGTGCCGGGGGGGGGGGGCGTATGCGTCAAAAGACTTGTAGGCGCTAAGTTTTTTATGAGTGTACATAGAAGGCTTGTCAATTAAGTATGTATATGTCAGGCTATTGTATACTTGGAAACTTACAGACATCGTCTGTCCACTCTTTTATCAAGTAAGGATCCGGTAGGCGATGCTCACTTTCAGGTGCTCATTTATTTATGTAGCATTCTCGAAAGACACAGATTCTTTACAGTCTGACAGCTCATAATGTTGGTCTCCAGGTAGCACCATTGTTTGAGTCCTGGCTGCGTGCACATTCTGTTTGTTTACAAACATGCAAAGGGGTCAACACGCGCCAGTTATGGGGTGCATGAGGCAAGTTACAGGTGCGTTCACGAACCGTGGGAATTTTAGGAAGCTGGGGTACAGGGGGTGACAGTTACTTTGTAGCAAGAGTGAAGCATGCAAGATGAACTCATGCTCAACAAACCGGGGCACATTTACAGTTTTTACATGTTTCCCATGCAATCAGAAAATAAGCATTTATAAATCTAATGCATTTAAAAAAAAAAGATAGTTGCGGCTTAAGTGGGCCCTCCCCCCGAAGGGCTGGACCATGTGGGCCACCCAAAACTGATGTTAAGGTGACCACATTTCTACACGATAGGTAAGATGATACAATTCTGATTATATAATATTTCGACATACTAATCGGTTATGGGTATCATATTCACCCTATCAGTGACAAAATGTCAGATATTGACCAAACATAATGTTCCAGCAGGTTTTATTAAGTTACCAACACTGTGTGTAAACTGCTGGTGTAACACCATAAACTATTGTCCTTATCCATTAGTGTTAGTATGGTGTTTATTTCATGCTTCTAAACCTTTTGTTAGCTAAGCTTCATGTGACACAAACTGATAAATGTTGCTTATTATTTTGTTATTTAGGATGATAATTGACGTTGAGTTCTCATGAATGCTCATGAATCTCTGTGATCTGTGGGCTGACAAAGAGACATGGGTGGGTATATTTTGAAAATATAGCTTGCAGGAACCTTTTTCCAAGATCTCCTACCCTACCTTTAATGATGATTATCTAATTGGATCCACAACTGTTTGTTTTCTTGTGAAATGAGCTTCAACTCTGTTTATAACCAGCCACAGACGTCATTGAGCTCTTTGTGACTGACATCACAGACACGCTGCTGGTGGCATTTTAGTGGGTTAACCAACAACAACTATTACTATTTAACAGAGAGGACAGGTGAGGAAATAGAATAGTGGAGAGAGGGTAAAAATACAAACTGTACCAATTTTTGCTTTCGTGTGATGAAATGAAATGACAATGAAATACCATTATCACAATCAGAATCACATAGTCATAAGGCAATAAAAATGTTAATCAATAAAAATAAACATTAACTAATAACATTACAACCATGTCTGGTGACCTCAGATCAACCTGAAGTAAAGAACGAATGGATTCCATATGCTTTATGGGAACTTTTTTTTTGGGGGGGGGGGGATTAATGTATTCATAGGGCCACATCATTTCTATTTTACTTTATTACCTTTATTTATATTTAACCCTTGTGGGAACCTGGATTTTTGTCCCCATAGTGTCAGAGGTTCCCATGATGTGACTGTGTAAACATATCAATGTCCCTAGAAAGATAAAATTCAAACAAACACACATACAGGTGGATGTAAAATGGAAATACTGCTAAAAAATCTTTCATAGCCTTAATTTGCCACAAGAGAGCGCTGTAAGCCTACACTTATAGATCGTACTCTATGAGGTTTATAATTGTGTATATGACCATTTTAACTCCTTTTCTGCTTCAGTTATCCTTAAATTGACTTTAAAAATGTATAAAGATTACATTTAATAGATGTTAATTAAGAAAAACCTAATACAAAACACAAGTGGTGCCCTGCACAACAAACCCCTGCACATTTGCCCTATCTCTTATCATTGTGAAAACACATATTTGGTGACTGTATCCTTGACCTTTGACCTATATTCACCAAAATCTGCACATTCACCACTTTGCACCTTTCCTGAAAATTTCATGGAAATTGATCCAGTAGTTTTTGCGTAAAGCTGCTTCCAAACAATTTTTTATTTTACTTTTGTTTGCAGTTACAGAAAGCTTTATGGGAATCAAATCAGAAATGTAAATGATTTAAACAAACATAAGTCATAAAGTGTTGGTAAAAAAAAATAAAAAATGACAGAAAAAAATGCTCAGTCAGTCTCCACATGGCCCACACGCCCTCTGACATTTGACCTCTGGAAAGAATAGGGTGGTTGTTACTCGACTGAACGAACAACAACAAAGTGCAGTCGTCTGGTTGTCAGTCAACTCCAACACATGCATCTGTCCGCTGGGACCCTCTGACCGATCGAGGTGAAATCAGCGTGTAACATATGTTGTTATTCATTCAGCTCCTCAAACCTGATTTCATCTTTGTCAAGCTGCAGCAGTGTTTTCTTCATTATTTCTCTGTGCAACTTCGACAGTATTTTGTGTTGCCTGTGATTTGGATCTGATGTCCAATGCGTTCATATGTTTTACTAAATAATTCCCACTACCTCTTTCATCATTGTTTTTCTTTGTCTAGTTTTCAATTTATTAATTTTTGTTTATTCATTGTATTTCGAATATGTCAAGACAAAAATATTTGATCTTTCAAAAGCCAATAATTGATAAAATAAGACAAAAACAATAAAGCCTAAATAAAAAATAAGAAGGCAAGTAACATATTCGAAAGGGAGTGGGAAGAAGAAAAATTATATATATATATATATATATATATATATATATATATATAATTTAAAAAAATTAAATATAAAAAAATCTACATTTTTGCACTGTAAAGATGCATGCTGAAGGTAATGGGGCAGGGCTCCACAAGGGGCCATGTCATGTCATTGTAAATTGCAACTGTTGTGGTTGTTGTTCTTCCTGAACATTTTGACAGCCCTAGGGGGGCCCTCTAGTCAAGTGGACGGGGCTACAAGCAACTGCCTGGCTTGCCTGTCCTCAGGCCCTGCCTTGGGTTGTTCTTGTCTTTGCCAGTGACTATAGCTGGAGGACATCACACCATCAGTAAAATGAAAATAACTAAAACTACCTGCACTCCACCATGTCACAGGGCAGGCTTAACATATGGTTCTTTCTTGCCCGGGCCCCAGCAAATCTGTTGACAGCCCTGATAGTAAGTAAAAACTACTGATGGATATTTGGGAAATAATTAAATAAAGTAGTGACATCACTGGTGTCACTGGACATTTTTCTGGAATACTTACAAAAATGTTTTTAAAAAGGCAAAAATTAGAGTACACCCACTTTTGTAGGGGTCAATACACCACTGTTTATAGCCAAATGTTGCCACAAAAAAAAAACATATTTTCATTGTGTTAAAATCACAAAATAAATATGGCGCTTCAATCTGATTAATGATGATTAATCAAGTCATGAATAAGTAGTTAAAATCACATTAGAAAAGGCAATGATAAGTAACTGTTTTCCAAATAGTGAGAACTTAACTTTAATATCATAGATTTAAAAGTACAAATCTAGAAAAATGGTGACTCAGTATCAAAGGAAAATTATTATAACTTGGTCCAGATAAAAAAAAAAATGCAAGTAATTCTGTCTATCTTTTAACAACTCTGAAGAAAGACTGATTAGCAAGATTAGCATCGTAGCATTCAAGAGGCTTCTGGAATAAAGCCAATAACAACTTAGTGTGAAGAAAACATATTGAGACGAGTTAATAGGTCAAAGGTCTGCTGTCTCCTTCACAGTGAAAAATATCTCTAACCACGCCTCCACACACACACACAGACTGGTCAAAATAAATCAGACTGAAACACTGAGTTGCTTTAAAACCAATTCATATATTTAATATTCATGGGAGTCACACATCATTGTCTGCTTATTCAGGAGGACAGGGGGGGTTCGGGGAGGGGGTTCGCATTCAAATCAACGAGACACAAAGAATGGGACACCTGTTAGTATCAGGACTGAGATGGCGTCTTTGTTTCTGGAGGGAAA
This sequence comes from Siphamia tubifer, assembly GCA_020466265.1. NCBI lineage: Eukaryota > Metazoa > Chordata > Actinopteri > Kurtiformes > Apogonidae > Siphamia > Siphamia tubifer. The sequence continues at coordinate 26,553,427 of CM035788.1, read as the reverse complement.
CACGACGGAAATTTAAATGAATGAAGCAAGACGGTGCATATAAAAACACTGAACCTCCTAAATTTAGGTTTCTTGGGTTTTTTTTGTTGTTTTTTTTAACTTATTTTTATAGTTTTAACACAGTTAACCAGCCACTATTAGGCTGAGACACTTCACTGTGGACTAATAGCAATGTTATTTATTCATTTACATTTTATTTAACAGGGTATTGTACATACAGACAGTATTACATTATCAACAAGGGGGGATTTGGAAATGGGAAAACTCAAAATTACACGAAAAATGAGCAGGTGTACTCTGCTTACTGCTGTATACCCTGGACTACACCTCTGCTCTCTGTGTATTTCTTTTAACTATTAAACATTGATCAGACACTGAGGATGTCAAAAGTCTCAAGAACTTTATTGCAAGCGTTACGAGTGTTTTTTGAATTCCTGCAAAAAAAACCTCAAACAAACAAATAATAAAACATTTTTGAGCTCATATGTCATCAACAAAACCAGTCTGTCTCTTCTCTCTTCCTGCCCTTCACCTTAATCTTAAATCACAATTAATGTCATAATATGTTTTATTAACACCTGTATTCATTGTTGCCCATAAAGTTGAAATAGTTTTATTTTCACACATTTTTCACCTTTTATTTCTATTTATACATGTCAGTATAATCATTTCATCAGAACAGAATTAAAATAGTGTTAATCCAACTTTATAGAGTGAAACATTGAAGAAATATGAATTTGTTAAATGCACTCTTAGCTTTACCCTATTCAATATTTTTGTCCAACTTTTTATTTCTATATGTGATGTTTTTCCATTTTGTGTTTTATGCTGTGTAAACTCCAGGAATAGTTGTTATGGGGTGACAACTGATGGATATCTTTAATAAAATACACATTTTAATAATTCGTGTTTACCGCTAAGACAAATATCCATCATTACTTCTTATCCAAACTTGTTTATACTTCTTCTGTGAAAAGTTGAACTGCCAGTCTGAGAAAGCCAACATTAACGTCACTGACCGTCATCGCTCCTAATCCTTAATGATAAGTTTGTTTAAAGAAGAATAACTTCATCTTACGTCACTCTGCAGGCTATAAACAGACTGTTTTTGCCCTCAGAGATGCTGAAAGCTGAACATCTGAACACTGGGCTCAGTGTTGAATCTGTAAGGAGTCGTTGGTGAGTGGTGGGATTTATCTCCTGATGGATGAATGTCTTCACTTCTTAGTTCAGACTTGGGAAAATGCTCACTTGTTTCTTGCTGAACTCTTCTTAATGTAGCAGTTCAGTGTTGATAAGCTAATAAGCACTAATATGCACAACCTCCTCATGTCACTGATGATGTGATTGAATTATGTTCTTTTTTTTTTTTTTACACACTCATACACCAGCTGTCTACTGGTGTATGAGTGTGTGTGTGTGTGTGTGTGTGTATGTGTGTGTGAATGGGTGAATGTGAGGAATTGTAAAGCACTTTGGGCACCAACTGGTGTATAAAATGCACTGTATAAGTACAGTCAATTTACCATTTTACCTTTTTTAAACCATAAAAACCCAAACAGCCACTGGTGAGCAAAACCATCTACTGATCTAAAATGTTAAATAAGTGTTGATCTACTAATCCTATTGAAACTTGTAAATTATAGTTTGTCATCTTTTCATGGTCATCAGATATGACCCATTTGGGCGTTCATAAGCTCCGTAGTTACCGTGGAAACACTGTCATTTCTACAACATTGATTCACCAGATCAATAACAGTGGGTAGATACACTTAGTCTATGTTTGGTTAATGATAAATTTGCTAACAAAGTAACTTTTTCTTTAGTCAATAATTCAGTCAATAACCCTCAAAATTATTGTGAGCTTTTATGAATGTCATCGATTTAAACATAGGAAAATACCTGAATTTCCCTATTAAAATGCAAATATCAAAAGGTAATATGACAGTAAATGGTAATAATTACCTAAGGTTAAATACAGAGAAAAAATTATTTTTTGTAACCTGGTTCTTTATTGGTTAATCTATGAGATAATTGAGTACTAAGTAATGTAATGTTGTTACATTAACAATCATTGTATGATTTGACAGGAGATCAGAGTGTAAAATTCACTCTGCAGTGCTTTGTAAATACTTCAGATACGATCTGTTCACTCTATCATGTATCTATGATCATCTTTACTGTCAGCAGAAGATGTGGTTGGGAAATTTCAAAAAAGAAAATTTGTTCCTAAAGCTGATGAGAGATGCTGTGAGATATCTGTATCCATGTCAGAGAGGTCAGGGTGAGGATCAGGGTCAACAACACGATAGCAATGACATCATCGCATCAGACCAGCAGTTCATGTGTGTGTAGGGGCTTTATTTACAGTGACCTACTTCCTATACAGTGTTGTGTGAATAAAAACACACTGCATGTAAACACAGAGATCACAACCTGCTATCGTCACCTCTCTGATGTCAGCCTGCCATCAAAACACACACACACACTTACATGCTATCAGTGTGTGTGTGTTCATGTTGTTCTTTTATTAAAATATATCATCTGTTACTGTAGAAAGACTTTCCTAGTAAAAAGAAAGAAAGAAAGAAAGAAAGAAAGAAAGAAAGAAAGAAAGAAAGAAAGAAAGAAAGAAAGAAAGAAAGAAAGAAAGAAAGAAAGAAAGAAAGAAAGAAAGAAAGAAAGAAAGAAAGAAAGAAAGAAAGGCAAATATATCTGGGGAAAATCTCCAATATTTTAGATGTACACTTGACCTGTGTTAAACAGAGCCAAAGGGAAACTACAAAGAACAAAACCTCCATTAAATATGACATTAATAATACTCAGAGATTGTGGTGAGGTGAGACTGACCCAAATGCTTTCTACAATAATGTGCTGAAAAGCTTTGTTACAATGTGCATTATTATTTCCATGAAACGTAGCACATTGGGGATGTAATGGTTTTACGTGCGCTGCCGTCACCGCCGTCGCACCGCCACTGTGTAAGGTCTTTCGTGTTAACATGATAACTTTTGAACAGCTGGATGAATTTGTCCTAATTTCGGTGTGCTAATGCTCTCGGATAGGTACAAGGACTGAATTGATTTTGGAGGTAAAAACATTCAAGATGGCCGACTTTCAAGATGGCCCAATTTTGTCTGGCCTATAACTTTTGAATGGGTAGATGGATTGGCACTAAATTCAGTGTGCTCATGTTGTAGGTCAGTCACATGAATTCATTCTTTTATATTTTGTATTTAATATATAAGTTAATGAATGGGTGGACGGGAGTGGTGGAAATGATTCCTGACTGGAAGCATCACATTTCAGGGATATACTGCATAGGCCTAGTTAGGTCTTGGCCGCGTAACACGTCAGGCACAAGGACTATTGATACTGCTTGCAGTTTGTTCTGATTCAGCCATTTGAGCTCTAATTTGACCCCCTGAACATGCATGAAAACTCACCAAATTTTGCACACACATTGGAAGTGTGAAAAATTGCAAGCATTTATAGGTTTCATAAAAGTCAGTAAAGAAATGTGTCTACAGCGCCCCCTAGAAAAGGTGAAATAGTTTGTATTAGGCCAGCTCATGCCCTAGTGAAATTAGAGCTATGAAACTCTGTACATGTTTTCGTCATATGATGATGAACAAAAAAGCTACAGTTGACCACGCCCATAAACCAACAGGAAGTCCGCCATCTTGGATTGAAATTAGAACAATTTTGAGTCATCTTTTTCGCTGTCATTGGAATTTATCTATCTCCTCCTTGGCCGTTGAGCCAAAGGAGCTCAAAATCTGTGAACACGATCTAGACAAGTGGAACATATAAAGTTATCCCATTTTATCCCTGTTTTTATGCTACGCTGTTGCAAAGTTTGCGAAGATTTCAGGAAAAATTACCCCTACATAAACTGCTTCAGCTCGGCCATTCGAACACGGATTTGGATGAAAATTGACTCAGACGTCTATCTCTCGGTCCTATACTAGTTTATCAAGAGAAATTGTGATTTTTCTCTATAGCGCCCCCTAAAAAAAATCGCCTTTACTATAATGGCTGTAGATCGGGCATACAAACGCCCAGGGGGGTCTCAGTGTGAGAGAGGGAGGCCAATAATTGTTAAGTTTACTCCGATGTCTGTCTCTCTGGTCTACACCGGTTTGTCAATACAAATCTTTATTTTGCACTATAGTGCCCCCTACAGATTCGCCAAATACACTGTTAGTAAAATGGCTGTATATCGCGCATACGAACACCGATTTGGCTCGAATTTGACTTGGACGTCACGTGGAGAGGTGAAGGCCTTTGAGGCTGCTCACAATTTTAATTATTATTACTTTTATTATCAGTAGTAGTAGTAGTAGTATTGTTGTTGTTATACTTTTATGTCAATTTTTTAGACCATATTTAACCCATCTAGACCCAAACACCCACTAGCATCCAAAATCATTTACTGATATAAACGTTGAATAACTGTTGTTCCACTAATCCAATCAATACATGTAAATAACTGGTGTAAAAAGTAGTTCATCATCTTTTCATAGTCATTAGATGTGACCTATTTGGATATTTAGAGGCTCTTTAGTAACCATGAAAACACCGTCATCTTCTACAACAAACCCAGTGGATGGAGACATTTGTTTTTATGTTCAACTAATGATGTATTTTATTGAAAAGTCACTCTTTCCAACAGTTTTTTATACAATAACCCTCAGCTTGTATGAATATCAATCATGATCGGTAAAATAAATGTACGATAATATCTGGTTTTCAATTAAGAATGCAAAATACTCACCATATTATTAGAATAAATAGTAATTAGTCACTTAAAAAAGGGAAAAGCACTGTAGCACTGTGTTTTCAGATCATTATATGAATAAACTGAATCTTTAGTCAACAAGGTGTTTAAACATTATGGATGGTTGGTCCAAAAAGTGTGTATTCAGTTGCGAACTACACTTCCTTCTTGCTATGAAAAAATGTTAGATCCCTTTACTTGTAGAACTTAGAAATACATTTTGTTTTAGAAAATGCATTATGGGCATTGTCTATAAACACATTTTCCATAGTCTCTTTCTTATTCTCATATTTATCTAGACCTGCAGACTCCATAGATGTCTGCCCTAATTGACCAGTAACTTAGTTTAACCACATAAGAGGCAAACTAACATTCAACAGACTCCATATTTCAACAAATGATATAAAAGAAGAGAGAAGTATGTTATTTTTGAAGGAACGATTTAACGATGGAGGTCTAACTGTCAATCTTACAGTTTGTCAACAGCCCAGTCTAAATCCTGACCCACAGTTGTTTTATTCCATCTAAATTATATCTTGTTCTTGGAAGTAAACATGATGCTGATGTAAATTTACATGTTAAATAGAATTATTTTATCTTAAGCCTTCAAATAATCCAACCTATAGTCTCTGATCAAATAAAAAGTGAACCACTGCAGTTTAATCATATTAAACTGAAAGTCATGTCTGAATGGTTTACAGTCACACAGTAGATTTGTCCATCCTAACCTGATTAACCAACATACATTCATACTTTTCACTGAGTCAAAGCTCTGGTTACTGCGTTTCACCCAGAGGTTACAGAGGACACCAGCCTGAACATGGTGTCCTGGCCTGACCCTGGCTTTACTCTTTTTTTCTGCGTCTGATTTAGCATCGCTGCCTGCAGCTGGCATCCAGCCCAGCTGCCCTTCCCCGGTGCCTGGCTCTGCCTGTCGTTTAGCCCCGCTCCACTCTCCATTCTCCATCATCATCATCATCATCATCACTCAGTGCCAACAGGAAATAGAAACAGAAGCTTTGTATGAGAACAAATACTGAAGTGCTGAGGAATACACTGGCTACATAAGATAAAACAGATTTACAACTAAAATAGCACAAGAAAAAGATATAAAATGGTCCTGTAATAGCAAGATTCTCCAACATCAACTGGTACCTGCTGTAAAACCATAGATACAAATCTTCCAAAAACATTAACAACTGCCGAAGGAATACAATTTATATTTTTTTTAAAAGTCAAAGATACAAGTATGTGTGTTTATGTGGTCATTTAAAAAAAGGCAACAACAACTCACATGATGCAGTTCAAGGTTCAGGTTTTCAAAAGGGGTCTATTAAATATCAATGGAACATTAATATCCAAAATGTTCTAAAACTGAATATAATCTGCAGCTTCAATCAATTCCTTCAGAAAATTCTGAGTAAGATTATATATATATATATATATGGCAAATGGTGTTCAGATGAGAATGTAATTATTTTATGCTTTGCAATCCAATTATTAACCCATATGTCACATTCTGACTATTTACTATTATGTTACAATGAATTTCCAGAAGATAGCAGATCTTGCCACAGACAACATTCCTTGTATGTGGTTTATAATTACCATGACTTACAACTGGAACATTTCAAAAACAACCTTTCCATACTGTGTTCCCAACACACTGGGTATTTGTTGTGGTAAAAATGGGAAAAATGTCAATATGCTTCCTATTTCTATCATATGTTCAGTGATTTAGGAAGATCTAACTGGAAATAAAAGCAATATTCACTATTATTGTTTAGTGTCTATTCAGAATATGAAGTGTTGTTTTGTTCTTTACCATGGGATGAGCTGCTCATATGTATCTGCACAGGGATAAGGTTAATTGCTCAGGACAGACTTCTTTCTTCTGTTTTAACCCTAGAACCCTAACGTTACAATTATTAACACTATCACTAATATTTGATACATTTTACCCGATAGAATATCCCAGGTAAAAAAAAAAAAAAAACAGTTTTCATCAAAAAGTACAACACTGTATGTCAAATTGGTGTATTCTTCTTTTATTTCCCAATATACAATATCACATAAAAATGTTAAAAAGTACCATGGGGTACCTTTTAAAAAGTAAGCAACAAAATGAAAATCACATGATGAGAAAATAACCTGACATTAGTCTTCTAGGGTTAATAGCCAACACTGTGGAACTCAGTTGATTGGGAATTCCGTTGTTTGTAATCTGCAATTTCACTACTAGTTACTGGCAAATATTACACACTGATCCTCTAATACTTTTTCAGTGTGTACACTTTGTTTTTACATTTATAGAAGAAATGTTTTAAAGAAAGTATGTTTATAAATGTAAAAAAATCTATGGGACCACTACTGAAGCATGAGAGCTTTGGGCAACCTGAGCAGAAAAGTCCACACAGATCCACTTCTGGGAAAACCTTTCATCTGTCGTCTGGGCTTCCAGGTTTTACTCTCTATAATGTACTCAAGGGTCATGCTTCTGTTTAATGTCAATGCTGTGTCACCTCTCACTACGGAGGTGAACAGTGAACCTTTACTGTTGGCAAAGTGTCCTGGTAGAGATGACCACTGGCCTGAGGTCAGATTGTAACAGTCCATCAAGCATCTCAGGAAGTCATCTGATGGTCCGTTCCTCATAATGTACAAATTGTCTTTGTGGCCAACCATACAGTGGCCATAACTCTGCTGCCTGATGAGCGTCGTCACCAGCTGCCATGTGTTTTTCCCGAAAACATATTCGTAGATATCCGTCGTGTCCATTGGTTTCCATAAACATACAAAAATCCGACCCATGGCTTTGGTGCAGGCCAGTCCAGCCGCAGGTCGAGGCAGGTGATCCACAAAAGCCCATCTTCCAGTTTCAACGTCATAAGTTTCAACAGATGACATCATGAGCCGCTCATATTCTCCTCCAATTGCATAAAGACAATTGTTAACACCCACAAGGCTGAAGTTGTACCGTAGTTGAGCCGGACTAGGAATTCGACTCCATGTGTTGTCTTCAACACTGTAGCAAAAAGAAGCGTCCACAACTTCTTTATGGATTCCATGAACACCACCGATGATGTAGAGTTTATTATCCAAAACTGTCACTCCAGACAGTGATGTACTGGCCTCTAGTGGAAGATCTGTCAAAACGTTCCACTTATTTCCAGTTTCATCTAAGTAACAGACTGTTCTGGTGTCAGCGTGTACAGTCTTGTCGACTCCGCAAGTCACATGGGCACCTACAGCCACAAAAACACTTGGGGTTAGAGACTCTACGTAGGAGATCAGCTCCGGTGGTAACATTTTCCTGAGCTCTTCCTCCAGGTCACTGTATATGTTTCTGATGAAAAGTGCAGCAGCGTGGTAAAGGTCCATCAGACCAAAGGTTGCAGCGGTGTGATACATGAGCAAACAGTTATCTGAGTCAATGAGGTTAATGAGATGTTTGGTAAGCGGTGCCACTTGTAGGAAGGCAGCACATTCAATGGCTTCAACTATGTCATCACCATCCAGAATAGGCATTTCTCCTCGTAAAACACCCAAGGCGATCAGGAAACCCCGAGCCCGCAAACACTGGAGGTGGATTTCCTCTTGACGACACTCCTTCATCCCAGAACGATAAAGAGCTTGGAAATACTCACAGCTCTGAATGAGTAACGTTTTCTCCTCTGAGAAGTGAGTGTCTCCAACCACAACCGTTAACTTAGCTGATATGACCCCAGAAGAAGAGTGTGACAGACCTCTCCCCTCATCTGCACCGCCATAGTTACTGTTCTCTGAGTTACTGCTGAACAACGACATGACACACATGGAAAGTCCAAGAGAAGTTGAAGCGTTTCCAAAAGCCTTGAAGAGGAGCTGGAGAGAAATGACTCTGTACAAAGCCGGTTTACTCTTTAGGGAGGCTCAGTTGTTTCACAGATTTAAAATAGAAGCAGCTAAACATAGAAGAGGACAAATGAACATACGTACGAGTCATGTTCATGCTCATAATGCAGCGCCCTCATTCACTTCGAAAAGTGAGTAAAGCAGTGCTGCAGGAATACTCACGGGAAACGAAAGGTCCTAAAAAGTCTAAAATACCATTCCTGTTAGATTATTGTTTCCTTTAAAGGCCAGATAAATAACAGTAAAAAGTCTAACTATGTGCAATTATTCATCTTCACAGTCCCACCTTAAAACATGTATCTTCTACAGGTAGCAAAGGTTCTCAGATCACGTTGAACACCACCAGCAGATCTCTTCATCCATCTGTTTCTTTACATTCATTTACAGTTAGTGGTGGTGGTGGTGGTGGGGGGGGGGGGGGGGGTGACCTACATTTGGACTCAGCAAGTCTGACATAATACAGCAAGTCATGTGACCTGGCTGCTCCCTCCTCAGTCAAAACAATCCCAGAGGCTCCAGCAGTTTGTGAGCAGACTGGAGGGATTATGGGAACGCTGACGCTGCTTTGATCTTTCTGAGTGGCTGCAGGTGATGATACGATCCCATGTGTACCATGGGAAAACACAGACAAATGTTAACAATCACAAAGACATATGTAGGCCTGCATCAATAGCAACATCAGAGTACAATATGTAAGAACATGATGACAAAACACAGGTAGCAAGTTCAAACTCACAAATGAAACCTGACCCACATCACGTGTAATTTTGATGATGTTTTGTGCTCTTCGTCTCATCAATAAATCCCATCATGCACAGATCAAAAGAAAATGAAGTGACCTTCATGGTAAATACACTCAATCTACACATCAGTTATACTTTGCAAACTATTTTCATCAAACCAACAGACTGCCATCTCTACATTTGACCCAGATAAACATTGAATAAACTAGACATACTGCTCTCTTTTCCATTTTAAACTACTGGACCATTTATCAAGGAATAAATTAAATGTTTGTGTCCCTTCTTTATTTTGTATTGTGTATAAGAAATGGATAATTAACCCATAAAGACCCAGTGCTGCTTTTGTAGCTGTTTCCAAATTAAATGCTCTTAATTTCTAACCCTTCTTATGTGATTTGTTGCAATTTATTATGTCATTTTGCTCTGTATTTTGCATTTTTCCAGTGAAAATCACAAATTCCCTTATATTTAATGTACTGTGTAATGTTCATAAAAGTTCAGATTAAAAGTTAGACAAAGGTGACAAAAATGTAATGTTTTCAGTAAAATAAATCATTACCTGAACATAAACTAAGTGTATCCATGCATTGTCATTTGTCAAACTCCATGGGCTTTACTGGTGGATCAGTGTTCCAGAACATCATTTGGGTCACATCTGATGACCATGAAAAGGCGACAAAGTGCATTTATTATTCACATGTATTGATAGGATTAATGGATGAACAGGTATTAAACATTTCGTGTCAGTAACTGATTTTGGTTATCAGTGGATGTTTAGGTCTGTGGGGGTTAAATAAGAGTACCATTTGCTAATTCAATAATTCCATTACTTCACTTACTATATATAATCAAAGATGGGATCTAAATAATTCACAAATGTGAAAGATGTAATGTATTATACATTACACATGGTGGAATACAAAGTACATTTACTGAAGTGCTATACTTGAATACTAACAGTTTGAGGCAGCTTTATACCTACACTTCTCAGAGGCCAGTACTTTTTGTCCCAACACAAAAATTTACATCTAAAATCAATTATATTTTTCCCATTTTAATCAGGATTCAGTTTTTCCCATTAATTCAGCTCTTACATAGCACAGGCCAGGGTCTGTATGAACGCTCCTGTAGTCGTCCTTCAAATAGAGCATCCTTTTTTTAATAATTGGGGTGGGTTTTTTGGTGTGAAAATCACAATGCCGTAGAGCTGCATATGCATACGTGTGCTTCCAGCATGTGCATACAGCCTACAAACTGTTCTGGTTTGAGATTCTAAAAATCTGCTCTCTATCTAGTGCCTCCCCAACCATTGACTTCACTGCACGTCACTGCTTATTTCTATGCTAAGTCGATAGCGAAAGCTAACATAATAGTTCATGTCCGTCACATGTGCTGTGTTGGTTAAAACTATAGAGGAACTGTGTTACAAGAGAATACATCTGAAATAAGAATAAGAGATCATAGATAAGTCTTTGAAGGATAAGTCATAAATGAATTATAATACATTGGTTAAAGATAACAGTTCGTAGGGTTTATTAGAGATTAAAAATAGGAAATAAAACTGATAAAAGACTGATTTAACAACAATAATAAGTACTTCATTAAACTATGCTTTGTGTTGGAGTAAAATGCATAGTGACTTTTGTATGTGTCAATCTGAGACAATGTGTAGGAACTGTATTTCACCCTGTTATGTCTTTTCAGATGCTATGTTTCATGTGAATGAACCAGTACTAGTAATGTGTTGTGTTTATCAGTATGTGGTTATGCAAAGTGAGTTCAGTCAGTACGTGATGAACTGAATGTGTCGCCAAGTCCACTCCGGTGACTAAATGGATCCTGTGTTTTGCAGCCTTTGGAAACAAAATAAATATGTTGCACACAGAATGAGTTGGTCCATCATTCCTGTATATGTAACAACAACAGTAATATGAATATAAGAGCATTACATTGACCCAGCTTTCTGAACTAGTGGGTCGTGACCCAAAAGTGAGTCACAGATAAATTTTAAATTGGTCAAAATGTATGTGGTCAAAAAGCTTTTTACTGGTGCATCACTTAACCCTTAAAGTCCCAAACAGCCACTAGCAACAAACGTCATCTGAAAATGTTCAATAATGTGTGATTCACTAAACCTATTAATATGTTGAAGTAATTCATATAAAAATGTCACTTTTTCTTTAGTTTTCTCTGTTTATGACATAAAAACCCTCAACTTTAATCTGAGCTTTTATTAAGAGCTACATGATCATTGGGTTAAATATAGGAAGATGCCTGATTTTCACTGAAAATAATGCAAAATACAGAGCATAATATCACAATAAATTGTGATAAAACACAAAAGAAAGGTTAAAAATGAAGAAAATTTAATTAGGTAACAACCAGCAATGTAACACTGGGTCTTTGTGAGATAATCGGTATTTTATGTCATACTTTTATTATAACAGGCATGCACCAAAAACATATGGATAACTAGAAAAACTCTCAGAGAGCGCAAACTCCGCCAATGTCATTACACCCCTTCACTTCTGCAGGCAGCAGCCAACCGAAAGAAACACGTTAGTTTTTCGTTCCATGCCTCCACTGACTGAGTACCACCAATATTTATTAATTACGTGTTCCTTGTTTCAGGAAACACTCCAAACAAATCCATCCATAACTTTTTTTTTGTTATCTTGCTACGAAATAGCCCACAATCAAATCTAGAAAAAACTTTGCTTTTCTTTGATAAATCCAAAATGCAGAGCATAATGGTGAACAATTTCTTAGGAAAGAAAAAAATGTTGAAGTGGCCACAAATGTTTAGCTGGTGTTAAAACACAACAAATTGATTAAGAGTGAGAGATTTTCCATATACTTAATGTGTCTCGGGTTTATTTTTTTTTTAAATCTAAAAAAATAAATAACCTGAGCGACTCTGTTCTGAGATCATTTTAATTACTCTGATTATTGATAACACAAAGAACCTCTTCTCTCCTCTGATCCGCACCACCGCCAAATTGTCCCATTCGCTACTTACTATGTTAAAGTAGTCCAAGCGTTTCCTTTTTAATTTCCACCTTTATTTTTATTTTAATGAGATTAAAATCACCATTACTTGGTTCAAGTCGCTGCAATCGCATTTTATGATATATAAATGTGTTCGTGAATTCGTGAGGTTTTGGTGTTTTATATTTTTGTTGTTATACAGTTAGGCGGAAGGATCTATACGGTGTGCGTGTGTGAGGTGGCTGAGGTTTAAACAGTTCCAGCGGCGCAGGCGGGCAGTGTGTGTTCATGTGGATATGGCATATAATACTAACAGCTTTTCACCGCATTTTTCTTAATTCTTTCGTGGGATGCGCCTTTTAATTGTAGCGCCCGTTTTGGACATATTTTCGGGTGCGTTTCCGAGTCCTGTGGAGCAGTATGTTGCTCTCTAAGGTGGGCTCCTTTTCTTACATCTCGCCTAGCATGGATCTACCGGCGAAGCTCCAGCTGCAGCAGCAAGGTAAATAAATAAAGAGGTCAAGCCGGTGTTAAAGCGTGTTTCTGTGACCCAGTAAACTCGGCGACCAGATTACCCTCCCTTTATCTCACATACCTGTACCTATACGACTAGAAATATTTTTTTAATGGTACTGAAACCTATGGAAATTGGGTAATTCAGATTCGACTTCAATTCCGTTAATGTTATGGTACAAACCAGACAATGGAAGTGTCTGTATAGGGATTGAATGCTGTTAGCTAGCTGTTTATACTTCAAACACACCGATATGCGTTCACCGAAGAGTGACTTTTCGTAACGTTTTCTTTTGTTCATAAATGTGATTTCAAGTTAAAAGGGTCATATTTCCCTCTTTTTCATTTTAAATAAATACAAATTAATTATGATCCACTGCTAGCTTGGCTAAAATTAAAATGCGGCCTTTCTCTAATCGATAAATGTGTTTATTTTGGGGACGAGCTCGTGCCCTCCATTTTTAAACCGCCGACCCCAGAACAACGGGAGTCATCTTAGGACACTTACCGGTGTGTTCTCGGTCATTTAATTCGAGCACTACGCTGTTTTTCCCCGAAACGTGTTTATTAATTAGCCGTTCAAGCAAATATATTAAATCTGAAACGAGGTCAAGCGGGAAATTATACGGTTTATTTTTTTTCCAAGTCTCGTGATTTGTACTGTTATTTATATCTTATTGATTTGATCTTTTTCTGTGTTTTCCAGCTAAAGTGGAGAAGCAGCCTTTTGACAAACTGTACCGGCTGGACTCTGTGCTCGGCAGTGGCGGGTTTGGCACCGTCTATTCGGCTGTTCGTCTTGCCGACGGTCTGCCGGTAAGAGCGGGACAGGCTTTGTTTTGGTCCCGGCACATGGCCGCTGTGCTTATAGTCAAGTTACAAAGAGCTCAAATGCTGAGCAGCGTTTCCGCCTCATGATTTTAGAAATAAAAGCCCAACCTGGTAAACGTTTTTATCGAAAATGAATATCCCAGAGTGCATTGCTGTTTTTTGTACGTATTACGATTAGCAGAGCAAACTAAGCAAAACAAATGATCATTTTAGTAGCTGTTTGTAGTTTTCTATTTCACGTAATTTCAGCTTGTTTTCACAGACTCAAACTTTTTCAACTTCAACTCTCTAATTGTGTTAGACTTTACAACATTATACTATGTCAATTTATTCTTTAACTTTGTTTTTCGCTTTGACTGGGATCTCTAATTTAATCCACTTAACCATATTCAACTAATTTCTATCATTTTAACATTGTGTTCAGCTATATTCAATCAAAACTCCAACTCCTTTTTGAAGAATTTAAGAGAGTAAACTTCATAGTAGTTCTTAGTTCACTTGGACTGGATATTTTGAAAATGGTTGTAGTAGGGAAAACGAATAAAGCTGCAGGGGGAGTAGTCTATGTGGGTGTTGTAAGGGGATGGAGTGTCACTGGGGTTAGGGTCATTAGTGGGTATTGTGTGTGACTTTCAGGGTCAGTAACCAGGTGGATGGGTCACAGCCCAAATTCTTATTTGTGTGTGTGGGGGGGGTGCTTTCAGGTGGGTCCAGGTGTTGAAGGTCATTGTTTGAAAAGTGTTTAGGAACCCCCCCCACACACACACATACACGACCCATAAACAACCGACTCTCAGAAATCCCCCACCTTATAACTACCAAGAACAAAGATGACCTGGGCAAATGAGAACCTACACAGGCATATAGGAATAACAGAATGTTTGTCCCAATGTCAGCATTCAGCTCCAACAATTTCCATGATTCTTACCTGAATATTTCAGATCACGTCGATACTTTTAGTAGTTTTTGAAAATATACTAGGAATTTTTCAGTTCCCATTATAAAAGCAATTTTATATACATGGTAAAGGATAAAATTAGGATTTATTATTGAAAATCATGGTTTACAATGGGGTGTGTATTGCACAAAGGTTTAAAAAAAAAAAAAAACTTTTTCCAAAGTTTTTATTACATTCATGTATTTCATTGTGCCTTTATTTTGAAGGGTGTACCTGTGCTTCCGGTCTTTGGCACTACTTCTGTAGCTTGACACAGGCAGTGTTTGGCATGCAGTGGTTGTTTATACAAAGAAAGTAGAACGTACTCTACTCCTCTTTTGGCTAATATCAATACTGCTTAATTTGTTTCCATGTCAGTATTTTCACTGTTGCTTTTTTCCAGCTACATCCTATGTTTAATGTCTTCTTATGTGGGTGGATTTGCAGGTAGCGGTGAAACATGTGTGCAAGGACCGAGTGACGGAATGGGGCTCTCTGGTGAGATTAATTTACCATAACTTTACTAAAACGCTGTGCTACTTGAACTACATTGCATGTTCTGTAATGAGATGCTATGTCAAATAGACATGAAATCAGTCATCCTCTATGTATCTAAAAACATTTGTCACAAAACTAACCACAAAGTATTTGACTTTTTTTTAATTATCAGCTGAATATCTGTGGGTACTATACAGTTTCTAGGCAAAAGAAAACATCAATACACGGATATCCAATCCTGGTCCTCAAGGGCCTGGATCATGCATGTTTTAAATATTTCCCTTTTCCAGCGCATCTGTCAGTTGTTATCAGACTTTTGCAGAGGTTCGTGATAGGCTTATCATTTGAATCAGGCATGTTGGAAGAGGGATACATCTATAACATGCAGGATATCGGCTCCAGGGACTAGGATTGGACACCCCTGCATTAATAGATAATAAATCTGGTAATCAAATTTCCAAGTAACAAAAATCTCCTACAACAGTTTAATTAACTTCTATTTATTGTATTTTAAAATTTAAAATAAATCTCGGTTGGGCCTGAAATATTAAAACAAGTTCTAAATGAACATCTGAGATAAAGGCTGTTCACATATACTCTTTTGTTTTTTTTATTTTTTTTGTGACTTTATAATAAAAATTTTCTTGTGGAAGCTTAACCACTTACATTTAAACAAATTACTATGCATAAAAATTATTTAATATACATACAAATGTGTAAACGTACAGCACTCATTATGTTTCTTCATACGATACATTATGATAAATGGCAATTATTCATAAAGTGAATAGGAAAAAAGGAGGGGGCTACAAGGACTTCAGAGCACATTTATCCTTTGACCAACATCCCTTGTTATGATTTCAAATGTAGCACACATTGATATGAGCTTCTTCTCCTTTTAGCTTTCTTAAAGATAATTCTGCTATAACTAAAGGACTAATGAACTGACACTTTTACTTCCTCAGACTAATGGCGTTGTTCCTTTGGAGATTGTGCTTTTGAAGAAAGTGGGCGGAACCTTTGGTGGGGTGGTGCAGCTACTGGACTGGTGGGAACGCCCGGACGGCTGGCTGATGGTGATGGAGCGACCTGATCCAGCTCAGGATCTGTTTGATTATATCACAGAGCGTGGCATGCTGGATGAGGTGGTGGCACGTGGCTTCTTCCTGCAAGTTCTGCAGGCAGTGCAGCACTGCTTCAGCTGTGGCGTAGTCCACAGAGATATCAAAGATGAGAACCTGCTGGTGGATCTCAAGACGGAACAGCTCAAACTTATCGACTTTGGGTCCGGGGCCATCCTCAAAGATTCTGCCTACACTGAATTTGATGGTTAGTTTGATGATATTTACAATATGTAGTCATCATAATAATACAGGATTAGGAATATGCTACTCTTGACATTTTTATTCTTCTGATGATGTTTTATCACCCCAGCTTAGTTATTGACAGTAATCATTGATCTGCACCAGCCATAAATTACATTTAGCCATGTTTAGCAGTTAGCATTTCTAAAGTATAAATTATGTGATTATCTCACTGCCATCTTGGCCAGGTCCCCTTTGACAAAGATCCTCCCTCTCAATGGAACCAACCTGGTGGAGTACAAATGTCCGAAGCCAGTGTAGATAACAGGGCAGGGTTCCTAAACCGCCTTCCATTCTTATCTTGTCAGGTACTAGAGTGTATAGTCCCCCAGAGTGGATCCAGCTTCGACGGTATCATGGCCGTACAGCCACCGTCTGGTCTCTGGGTATACTGCTGTATGACATGGTCTGTGGGGACGTCCCATTTGAACAAGACGAGGAGATCCTGAGGGGATGCATCAGTTTCAGAGGTCAAGTCTCTGCAGGTTAGTGAGATGATGCGTCACTGAAGCAAAATCTGTGAAATAATTTGCTGTGAATTGAAAAATTATGCTGTTGACTTATACCATCTACAGATGGAATATTTATGCAGATAAAATGGTCAAATTGTGCCTGTTAGATCCACACACATTAGCTTCTAGCCAATAAAAATATTTTCTGTGACACATCATAAATTATTCATACAAATAGTCCTGCAGCAGTGTTTTAGCCAGCTGTTTATTTGGCAAATGGGAAAACATGTTTTTTTAAGTGGCTTAATTCCTATGATATCTATATCAAGAAATTATTTCAGGATTCATTCATTCATGGTTAGGGGGGAAAAGGGTAATAAATTGTGTTATTGTTATCACTGAAAATACAGTTTGGGCTGGATGTTTTACAAGTTCAGGTTTTAGTGTATATAGTTCTGAAATGGAATCTAAAGAAACCCACAGGCACAAGGATATGTACAGTAAGTTTCATTAATGGGATTCAAATGGAATATTTCTATTTTAGGTATCATCAATAGCATCTAAGGGGTCCTAGTATCAGAGTTTCTTGATGTACACCTCACCCAACACCATCATCTACATTACCAATAATAGCATTCTGTTTTGGTGTAGTGTGATAATTTCATGCTCGTGTGTGTTACAGAGTGCCAGCAGCTGATTTGTTGGTGTCTGAGTCAAAAGCCATCTGACCGGCCAACCCTAGAGCAGATCCTTCTTCATCCTTGGGTTTTGGGAAGTAATGAGCAGCAAACAGAAAATGGTAACATAATGTTCCACACCATCACAGCCTCCTCTTCCTCCTCATCATCAAGCCAAGAGAACCTCTGAGTAGTCTGCACGGCTCCAAATAAGGGGACATTAAACTGGACTTTAAAATGGATCAGAAGGCAGAGTACTACAGCTGAGGGTGGCATTACTGATTTGGAGTGCCTTGACTTTGTAACTGTGACACTGGGTCGGTTCTGGAGGATAAAGGAGCACAAAGAAACCAAAACCTACAATTAGACCAGATCTGATGAATCGTGTAACTTTGATTCAGATTTTACTGCTCACTCAGGTTTCCAGTACTTACAACCCAGAGGGAAAACGAAACTTGTTTTCTGAATTAAGATTTATAAAAAAATTTTCTTGTATCATCCAGAGCCTAAAAGTATATATTGGTTGTGATTCTTTTAGTTTTGATAGTTTAAGGAACATACACCTTTTTTCTATGTGACATTGTGTCTTGTTTTGAGGCAATACTGGAAATTCAGATGTTCTCAAAGCATTATGTTAAATGCACAGTCAATGCAAACATTCACTTTTCTATTTTAAATGTCAGATTTCTATTTGTACATTTTTGTACATTTGTGTTTATTTATTTAGTAATATTCCTTGGATCTTCCTGTGGATATTTATTTCCTTTTTCTTTTGTTTCTGTGAACAGAGAATTACAGAAGTGGGGTTATGGAGTTGAAACTTTTGACTTTTTGATGTAAAATATATGTTTTGAAAGGGAAAGGTATTTTCGTACAAGATTTTTCACATTAAAAGTTTTTGTATATAAGTAAGTGTTTGTTTTCAGTTTTTTGGACCAAATAGCACATACTTACATTTTCGCCATGTCACTCTGATGACATGGCGGGGAAAAAAAATCTTAATTTATGGCCACGGAATATTAATTTGTTGCGAATATCTGGCAGGCCAGAATGGAAGCATGAGGAGAGCTTGGGGGTAAAGGACGAAATATATGTGCGGTCGGGAGTGGGACAGAAACTCACGGGACTGTCCGGAAGCAGGAGGGAAAATCGGCCCTGCGCAGGCCTCTCTACTCCACCTTCAACGACATTGCGCTTGATTTAGTACTGATTTAATACGCATGTTATACTTAATCCGTGGCCACAAATTAGTATTACGTGCGCACAAAATACCTATCCTGGGCCACAAATTAATATTTCGTGGCCACAATTTCGATTGTTTTCACTTTCTAATCTTTTGGCGGCAAACTATCCTGTCGCAGCTTCATGGCGGTCCGAGGCCTCAGGGGGAAGAGTCCAGAGACCCTCAGGGCGGAGCTGTGGAAGGAGAGATACCCAAGCTATGATGATGTGTATATAAATTACTGTATAATGTAATTCAACAGAAGTTCTTAAATATAACTGACTGAGCATTGTGAAACATATCTGACTTGTTAAAAATACATGTGCTGCAAGTCATTGAAGCCTTATTTCACTTGTATTTTATTATTTTATTGTCGCTTTGTATCACCATGGCCTTCCTCTGTCTAGTTTCGTGGTGTACAGGAAATTTTGAGTAAAAAAAACCCCCCAAAAAAACAATTGAATGAGTCTACTCTAATCAGGTTCAGATGAATATCATAAAAAATTCCACCCTTGTGGTGCTTAGATTTGCCAAAACACTCCACATGAGAGAAAACAATTATAAAAGCATGCCATGAAGAAATATCTCCAATGAAATGCACGTGATTTAGCTTTTTGACAGCGCATCATCTGAGTATCATATTTCAGACCATTGCAACATAATCTGCAGCTGCTCAGAACGTCCGGAAATTAGCCCCGCACCCCGTCCCTTCCAATCTTGTATCCATAGTATTTATCTACCTTTACGGAAGCGAATGTGCACAAGGGCTGAGGGGTCAAAGAGTAAAGCGCAAACGTGGAGGAACACGCCACATCTCAACAAAGGTCAATGTTTCTACAGCACGCTACCTAGTGGGAAAATGCCAGAATTGCAGGGGAAATAAAAAACAAGGTTCATTATTATATAAAATATAAGAGTACGACATTCTTCAAGGACCGGATAGAAAAGCTTAGCGGGCCGCATATGGTCACCGAACCGTAGTTTTCCCATGCCTAGTCTACACCAACTGTTATCTGTGGAAGCCACCGCCTGGTCACTGCGGTCATCTGTAGCAACTTTCAATGGGCCTGATATGAATCGCTAACAAACTAAAACAAAACAAAAGCAGACTTTAATATATTAAGTGTATTTAGTTACCACTTTAAGACACAGGTGAAGTGTGTAAAAGATGGGTGCGCAAATGAAACGAAAGATTTTGAACAGGCGCTGTGGAAATCACCTACAGGGGTCCTTCAACAGTAAACACCGGAACAACACGTGCACGTCACTTAGCAGTGAGTAAAACTGTCTTACTTTTATGTTTAGCGCAAGATTTATACATTTGCTTCAGACATGTTGAATTTTTGTAGTCTTAAATGAATGAACGGCTGTCAGACAGCAAGTCCAGAAACACATTGTGGTGTGTATTTTAACAACGACTAGCTACAGACATGCTAACTGGCAGCAGACAGGCGTTCTTACAATAATACAGTAATTTACAATATTAAAGAGTTATTATACAAACATTAAGGGGTTGTCTTTAATAACGCAAGCAAGCGATCAAAAAGAAGATGTTATTTGTTATGTCCGATTTGCACGCAACTAGATATATAGATAGGATGATCTGTATAAAACGAATTGAACAGAGATCACCTGAAGCTGTGGTCAATCAGTCAATCTAACCCTAACACTAACCTGTGTTTGATGGCATTGTAGATAATTCCAACATAGCAAATATAAGCTAAAATGCTCTGCTCAACAAATAATTATTGTATTCCATGTGTGTGTTTGGACTACCAGAGGCATCAGCATGGGTCGCTCTTCCAAAGACAAAAGGGACATTTATTATCGTCTAGCCAAAGAGGAAGGCTGGAGGGCGAGGAGTGCCTTCAAACTGCTGCAGCTTGATCACGAGTTTAATTTGTTCACAGGTAAAACTTGGCATATTTGAGTCTGTAGTATCTAAATTAACTCTCACCCCATGACAAATTCTTAGACATAACTGGGGGGACATTTTTTGTTTCTCATTTTGAACTATAGAGTTAGGAAGCAAACCAGAACATTAGTGCTTATGAATGATTTCACATATACATATCTCAGTGAGGGAAAGTAGTATGCCTAATTGGTTACACATTTTTAGAGTGTAGAAAATATTTGCACTTTTAAATAATGGTAAACATTATACTGACCTTTAAAATTGACGATTGTCTTCCAAATAAATAATTAAAAGCTGTTACCACATCCCGAGGTTATGTGTACAACACTTTTTAATAACTGAATGAATAATGGATCAATAAACTGTGTTATAATAAACATTTTTTGGTCTTGTAATATGTTTAATTTTTGTAGTTTCTCTCTCTTGTCTTTCCACCCTAGGTGTGAATAGAGCTGTAGATTTGTGTGCTGCTCCTGGCAGCTGGAGTCAGGTTCTTAGTCGGAAGCTTAGGTAAGTTTAAGACTCGTCTTCTTTATGTCAACATTAATCTATGCAAAAACAACACTGCTGAAATTGAATTACGTTTTGTTAAATTGGTCATTTTTGTGATTTCATATTCTGAGACAAAAAATGTTTTTCAAGTTAAATTTTGCAGCAGTGGGAAATATAAGTATAAACACTATTACTCATCTGATAGTTTTATGGGTCAAATTTCAGTTTCAGTTTTCATCCCCTTCAGTCCAGTGGAAATCACATGTCCACAAATGTGTACTTTTTAGATAACTGTGATGAAATGAAAATTATTTTACCTTTGCTTGTTCAATTTAAAAATCTTCACAAACTAATTTAACTCTTTAAAATCCTCTTCGATTAGGTGGGAAATGGTAGCTTTCTGAGCTCATGAGAAGTGTTTTTTTTTTCAGGCATGCAGTTTCCTCGGACAGTAATGCTAACAAACATAATGAGATTATCTTAATATTGTAGTCCTTTAGATTAAGTTACCCAAAAGAATAGTAATTCAGCTCAACGTAGCCTTAAAAAATGCACAACTATGACATGTAATGTTTACATTAAAGTACACTGAAATATGTAACTCTTTTGCAACGTTTCCTGTAAAAAGAGGAACCACAGGAGACTACACCCTTTCTGAAAGGCCCCATTGTTGTAATCTGTCAGTGTAGTGGAAAAATCACAAGTAATGTTATCTTGTTAAATGATGTTAGATATAACCCTATATACACAGATCCAAATATAAATAAACAAAAATAATTTAAATGTGCAAGTATGGAACTCAAGAAAACTTATACATGTGGGTTTGGAATATGAAAAAAATAATGCGACATCAAATCCAGTGAGATGTAGCCATTTTTTAAAGAAATGTAAAATAAATGTAAAACTTTTAACACTACCTACAGAGGAAATGTATCATTAATGGCACAGATACCAATTTTATCAGTGATATATAGAGGAAGATGGAGCATAAACATGCAGTAAAGGATCTGAATACTTCCTCCACTGTAAAAAATTGATTTGTTTCCACTTAGAAGTCAGGAAGAAAAGGGTGAGGCATGTAAGGATGTGAAGATCGTGGCTGTGGACCTGCAGGCCATGGCTCCTCTACCAGGAGTCACTCAAATTCAAGGAGACATCACCAAGGTGACCATGTGCAGAATTAGCCTACATCTCTTCTTACATTGACTGCAGAGGAACACTTGCTTTTCCTCAAAATCTGTGCAGGCTTTAGTATTGTTAATGTCCATTTGTACATCCTCTTTATATTAAACATATTAATCCATACTGACTTATGAAATATGTTTCATGACCTCCATTGCCATCTGCCTCCTCAGGTGTCAACGGCTCAGGAAATCATCCGACACTTTGAGGGTCAGCCTGCCGACCTGGTGGTGTGTGATGGTGCACCAGATGGTGAGATGTTTATTACCTCCACCAAGGAGGTATTAAATTAGGATTTGTTCGTTTGTTTGTCTGTCTGTCAGTTAGTCAGTCAGCAAGCAGGATTACGCAAGAAATTCTGAACGGATTTTGATGAAACTTTAGGGAATGATAGATAATGGGTCAAGGAAGAACCCTTTAGATTTTGAGCAATGAAGGTCAAAGGTCAAGGTCACACTAAAGGTCAACAGCTAAAACACATCAGTGGTAATATCTCAGGATTCAGACAAGATAGAATCTGGCGTTTTTTTTTTCCCATTCATATCGTCTCACCTTCAGACATCAGGTGGGTCAACATCTATGGCTCAATCACGTCATGTTTTGACGTCATATGACGCCATATCAAGCCTTGGTGGAGGTCTGCTGTCTCTGACTGCCTTGTTTTCTAGTTGAGCTCATGTGTTGTTTTTTTAATCTCACTCAACATCCAGAGATTATTGCAATCACCTTGTGTCTGTATATGTGTGTGTGTGTGTGTGTGTGTCCGCAGAGACATATCATGCTATAACTCAATGAATATTTGAGATATCACCATGGAATTACATGAGCATATACATATAGCTAATGCGCATCAGATGCAATGATCCATTTGAGTAAAGGTCAAGGTCGCATTCAGCAGAAAAGTCAAAATCACATGACGAGTTGTCATAGAAACTTGAGATTGACA
Organism: Siphamia tubifer; assembly: GCA_020466265.1. Classification (NCBI taxonomy): domain Eukaryota; kingdom Metazoa; phylum Chordata; class Actinopteri; order Kurtiformes; family Apogonidae; genus Siphamia; species Siphamia tubifer. The sequence continues at coordinate 26,529,993 of CM035788.1, read as the reverse complement.
CAAAATAGGGGCAAGGTGAAGCATTCTCTGAATACTTGTTTTTGTTTTTTTTTTATTCAGCTCTGATTTACAACCTATTTGTTTCCATAGTAACAGGACTTCATGATGTGGACGAATACATACAGGCTCAGCTTCTATTGGCTGTAAGTACACAAGCATGATTGTACTTCCACAGTACATCAGTACCTGATGTATTGTGATTATTTACACTGACCTGTCTGTCTCCCTCTTGCTCTCTCTCACTCCCACTCTCTCTCTTTGTCTGTCAGGCCTTAAACATCACTACACATGTCCTGAAACCTGGAGGAACGTTCGTAGCCAAAGTGAGTTGAATATATCAGGATTTATTTAGTCAATGAAGCGTTAGAACAATATCACATAATGTTCTAATCAGTCAATAAATGACTGCTTTTGGAATCAACAGACAGTATTAACCCCTAGCTGTTCTTTGTATGTTAGATTTTCAGAGGGAAAGATGTGACACTGCTTTACTCTCAGCTGAAGATCTTCTTCAGTGGGGTCACCTGCGCTAAACCTCGCAGCAGCAGAAACTCCAGCATTGGTGAGGTGTCAAAGTAAAACAAACATATGGCTCTGGCAAAAGACAAACCTCTCCTCCCCCATAGCAAAGGATTCCATTCACAAATATTGAATATAAGGATTTCATTTAAAGGAGTAGCTTCTCATCTTTAGACATCCTCTCATTGTTTTTTCAGCAGAAACATAAATACTTACAGCCTATTAGTAAAGGCAAGGAATTCATTATTCTTAGAAAAACAAAATGTGATTTTCCATTTCTGCTTTTATATAATTAAAAAATTGATTTAATATTCCTAAAGATTGGGTTACACGAAATGCTTTTTAGCTTTTTCATAGAAAGAGCAATTAAAAAAACAGGGTGGGGAAAAAAAACAAGCCTGTAACTCCATCTACAGGCATTATTTTCTGTACTTTAAAGTTATGCTAACATGTACTGAATATATAACATGCATACTTAATATGTAACATACACTTAAAAAAATGTGTCATCAAATAAAATGAAAAAAAAGCTGTTTTGGAATTGATTTAGTGGTAAATCTCTCTCTTTTTGTTGTCGGTCCAGAGGCGTTTGTGGTCTGTCAGAATTACCGGCCTCCTGAAGGTTACGTCCCTAACATGTCCAATCCTCTGCTAGATCACTCCTACGGTAACTAAAGACTTAAATTTACCCCATCCTCATATTTTTCTGTCATCATGCAGATCTCTGATTGTATAAGCAAAAATGGGAAGCATGTAATTCTGTGATACTCCTGGTTCATTCTGGTTTAACTATCTGTTCTTTAGATGTGGATTTTAACCAGTTAGAGGGTCCAAACCGTGTCATTGTTCCTTTCCTGGCTTGTGGGGACCTCAGTGCCTTTGACTCGGACAGAACCTACCCTCTACAGGTTAAATACATAGATCACATTCAGTTCTAAAAAGTTTAACCAATACTGAGCTGTACATTGAGTCTGTATTTAGCATCATAACCTTAACTGACAGCTCTAAAATTGCACACAAATTAATTCACTGTGTGATAAATTTCTCTGTTGTTTTCTATCCTTAGCTGGAGGCTGGTAAACAGTACCAGTACACCCCTCCCACCCAACCCCCCATCCAGCCGTCCTACCAGCAGGCCTGCCACCTCCGGAAAAACAATTTGTTGTCCAGAGAGGACGCTCCAACTGACTGTCCCGACCAGAGCCAAGACCAGAATCCATCAGCTGAGTCTTCATGACCTACCAGGCTTCACCTGAAGCAGATGGAGATACCATGAGAGCAATATTTACTTAAATCATCCCCATTCTCTACACTTAGAAAAGGAGTTTGGCTGGAGTGTGAAGAAAGTGTATTATGTGGGGAACAAACTCACACCCTATAGACTCGCCCCCTGCTCCAGATCTCAGCCTCTGTCCTGAAACCCATTAACAAATGTCATTTTAAATAATTACTTAATTTAGCTTTTAATGTACCATTTTTTTGTAGATCTACTGTTTTAGAATGCTGTAAGAGTACAGGTTTTTACCATCTCCTGTCACATCTATATGCTGCTGTATGTATGTGCAAATAATAAAACTAAACATATATGCACAGTCTGGCATTCTTATACTGAATGCATTGTCAGATTGATGCATGAGGTTTTAATTAAGGGTTTTTTTGTTAATTATCCTGATGTTGAAGGAAAATACATTTTTAAAAAAACATCCCGAAATGTAAGAAACTGTGATGTGTTCTGACTTACTTCCTTTTCTCAACATCTTTTAGATTTCACCTCTATTTCAGTGTGTAAAGTAAACACTAAGGTGACCAGGTGCAGCATTGACCAATGGAAACACTGGTAAACCAGGGTGTTCCCGAAACGTCATCTGGTGAAGTTTTCATCCTCTGAGGTTATAATGAAGAAGCCATAATTCATCATCTGTTTCTCTTTGCTTCTAGCACAGCAGCAGCAACTTCATTCATTATTTATCATTACGATCCAGATTCCAGACCTGATGACAGGATCTGTCTCATCTGTGCATCAGGCAGAACAGCTGATGCACAGATGGTCAACGTAGTCCTATTGTTTTCACGCGAAACTGCCCATTTAATTAAAAAAACACAAAAAACAAATGTTTAATGATTTTCTGTAAAATTAACAGTTACCTTTAACAATTTACTGGTTGAGGCAAATACACCATGTCGCCACTTCTGGCGCAAGTATAAACATTGGTAAAATTCCGCGTCTTTAATGTCCCTCAAAAATTCACAACTTACTAGATAAAAGAGCAACAGCTTTAACAACAGATGCAAAAAATAATGAACACTTGACATTACCTTCTGATTAAAAAGTTAATGGCTTCTTTGTTTTAGCCCTAGTATGATCTGCTTTAGTCATTTTTCAGGAAACAAGAAATGGAGTGATTCAGGAAGTAAATACTTTTTGTAAAAAAATAACTTGTTTTAAGAAGGTGAATATATTCCTTAAATACAGTGCAATGCCAGTGGGGATACGTGTTTATTCTGTAATTTGGAATATAACACTGATGCCAAATGTATTCATAATGTATTCAATGGCTTTACAGTTTTACGTCCAGTTGTTGTGTGAACATTAATTTCCCTCAATAATAGCCTGACCTTTAAGTCAATCCCAAAAGGTTACTGGGTGTATAAAGTACAGAAAGACGCATTGAAGATCGTAGTAAAACCATCCGTTCTTTTTGTTGGACGGAGTTCTAAACTGTAGTGTGATCATTGATAATTTACAGTGGCTTCCTGGTTTTCGTGTGTACGCGGTGACGTCACGTCATAACGACTCTCAACTGCATTGTTGTTGGGGGAAGAGAAGCTCGGGCAACCGCCGAGGTCTGCTACTTCTATCAACCTCTGAACCTTCCTAGCGGTCGATATTCATCCTAACTGAAGTATAACACCTTAAACCGCCTCCGTCGCCCTGGATACCTGTCGGTCACTTACAGGTTTCACACGGTTCCTTCAGTGCGAGCCGCGGCCATTGGAGGAGCTGACTGAATGTGGAATTAGCTGCCGCTGTGCTCCGCAGGCCGCGCCGCCATTGCTCCTGTTTTTATAAGCTGATTTCTAGAAAACAATTGGGTAAGTCCCTCCTCAGTTTGTCCATACATTAAAATATTTATTCCTTACAATCTGGACTCTCTTGACCTCAAAGCTGAGCCGGTGTGCTCCGAAGAACGACCAACTTTTTCTATCGAGTCAGTTTCTTGTTGTGTTGGTCGCCATATTTCCTCCCCCAGTGGGGTTTAAGGCTAACAGGCTAATGTTAGCCAGGTTTGTGGACGGAGTGTCCTAATGCATTTGACGGGCCACCGGAGAGGCCGGTAGCAGAAGAGGGGACACCACCGGGCCGTCTTGTGAGGCACCAGGCCCTCAATTACTAAAAGTTGTGAACACAGATGAGATTCATCTCTAATTTTAACACTGTAGTTCGGATAAGCCGAGCTAACAGTAGCTATGGCTAGCACACACCGTTCATTCAGAGGGGAACACTTTGACATAAAACTCTTGTGAGCCTATGTAATGCAGTCCTCGGTGGCTTTAGCCTGTCTGACGGCAGCTGGACACTCAAGGTAGTCATGTGGCTGTGCTGCATCCGAAACATTTCTCTCATTCATCCATCAAACACTGTTAACAATCAGTGTTCTATTTCCGCCCCCTGTGCATTGCATTACAGCAACAAAATAGCAGCATGTCCAGCTCATACATTAGCGCTCCAGTCACTGGAGCTCGCCCCTTAAAGCAATGCTTTGTGTTCCCGGAAGATTACATCTTGTATTTAGGATGGCATTAAAATATGAGAATGAGATCAGGGATACAGCGAATTTAAAGCCCAAGTCTGTAGTTAGCCAGTATTGAATTATTCAAATTGGTACCTACAAGTGGCTTTATTCAAAGCTGGGTGGTCATACTTTCAGCCTGATCTGCTTAATGTGGTCATAAATTCTCCTGATCTGATTTATGCCTCCTTCTGCACAAACACAGAATAAATTCTGTAGTGGTGTTATCTAATTGTTATACATGATTATAAGTATTGTCATTTACTTGAATATTGTTCATGTACAAATGTTTAGGTATGACATGGATAAATAACAGTAAATTATGTCATGTAAATAGAATGACTTGACATGTGTCTGATTCATTACAATGACAATGCATAATACAGTGTTGTGTTTTAGTATAGCTGAAAGGCTGGATGTGTTCTAAAGCCTTTATGTAAACACATTAACTGACTAACACTGTTCCTGCAAGACTGCATTGAGGCTCAGATATGTTACTTGGTGAATAGCGTCTTTGAGTGTCCAAAAAGCGCTATACAAGTTTGAGGTAGTATTATTATTATTATTTAATAGTGTGTCTAATTCAATATACTGGTGGTTGCATTGTAACAGATGTTGTTCTGAAGTCACTCAACCCATTAGCACAATTATATCATTTGTTTGGTCTATAGGGCCCCAACAGTTTGAATATGAGGAAAAAAGGTCGACAACAGCGCCCTACAGTCTTGAAGAGAGAGTCTTCACCCATCAAGCCATCACCAAACCGGGAGACCTTGACGTATGCGCAGGCTCAGCGCATGGTCGAGCTGGAGGTGGATGGACGTGTGCACAGAATCAGCATCTATGACAAGCTGGATGTTATTACAGATGATGACCCCACAGCTCAGGAGATTATGGAATGCAACAGCAACAAGGAGAACAATGAAAAACCCCAGCAGGTCCTGGTGCGCTCTGTGCGCCTCAAAAACAACCAACAGAAAAAGAATGCAGCACTCATTGCCTCTCAAGGTGCCACTGGCACCCATGGGAATACAAGTGGTCTACTGGAGCCAAAGGTCAGGACAGTTGAGTACAATCTGCCGGTGGTGCCGAAGAGGCCGGTGGCATACTACAAATATACTGAAAGGACAGCAGAAGAACTGGATGAGGAGGTGGAATATGACATGGATGAGGAGGACTTTGCTTGGCTGGAGTTCATGAATGAAAAGAGGAAGAGTGACGGCATTAGCCAAGTGTCGCACAACCTTTTTGAGTTCCTCATGGATCGCTTTGAGAAGGAGTCATACTTGGCCACGCTAGGCCGGAGTGACCTGCAGTCGTTGGTGGATGAGGATGCTGTCTGTTGTATCTGTATGGATGGAGATGGAGCAGATAGCAACATCATTCTCTTCTGCGACTCCTGTAACATTGCAGTTCATCAGGAGTGTTACGGTGTGCCATACATCCCTGAGGGTCAGTGGCTGTGCCGCCATTGTCTTCAGTGTCCATCACGGCCTGCTGAGTGTGTCTTCTGTCCAAATCGTGGTGGAGCCCTGAAGAAGACAGATGATGACCGCTGGGGCCATGTGGCGTGTGCCCTGTGGGTTCCAGAGGTTGGTTTTTCTGATACGGTTTTTATTGAGCCAATTGATGGTGTCAGTAACATCCCACCAGCACGTTGGAGGCTCACCTGTTACCTGTGTAAAGAGAAGGGCATTGGTGCATGTATTCAATGTGACAAGATCAACTGTTACACAGCCTTTCATGTCAGCTGTGCCCAGAAGGCTGGCCTCTACATGAAGATGGACCCTGTAAAAGAGGTGACTGAGTCAGGTGGGACCACCTTCTCTGTGAAAAAAACGGCCTACTGTTGTGCCCACACACCAGAAGGGTGTGACCGGCGGCCACTCAATATCTATGAGGAACGGCATCCAAAAAATGGAGCCTGTCACAAGAGGACTGAAAAGAGAGCAAAGGCCCGGGCAAAGGGATGGCATAAGAAAAAGACCAAACGAGTTGATCCAGAACCAGAGCCAGAACCTGAAACCCCCACTAATTCTGGACCAAGTATCACTGCTTCAAGGTAGGCAGGCAACCAAGACTTGCACAGTTCATTAACTATTTCTGAATAATAATGAAGTGTTCAAAACTAACGTCTTTGTCTGTTTATATGCCTTTAAATTAGTTTTGAAACCATCCTGAATCAGGTGGCAGTCCAGAGGAAACGCCCATTTGTCGAGGGGGTACTAAGCTACTGGGTGCTGAAGAGGCAGTCTAGGAACAATGTGCCACTTATCCGACGGTTGCAGTCCAACCCCCAGCCACCAAAATCCAATCAGATGGTCAGAGCTGTTTGTAGACTGCATATTTAAATGGATAGGAATCATCTTTTAAGTCACATTCATGCAAATGGTTTGTTTTTTGTAGGAGCATCGAGCAGAGACAAACCAGGCATTAAAGGAGCAACTGAAGGAATGGCACCGCCTCCGCCATGACCTAGAGAGAGCCCGCCTACTCCTGGAACTTATCAGGAAGAGGGAAAAGCTGAAGAGGGAGGAGGTAGATTATTTATTGTTACTTGCTTTTATATATATATATATATATATATATATATATATATATATATATATATATATAATTTCAGTTCAGAGATGATATGGAGCAAGGTGGTAAAACAGCTGTCATAAAAATGTACATTAAGATCTTACTTATTGACTTGTGGTTTTCAAGGGACATCTTGAACAACACTGTCATCAGTCAAATTTTCTTTATGTCTTCACCATATATATGAAGATGAACACCAAGTCACCACCGCCTCTTGCCATGTAAAAATTATTGCACTTTGATACGGCGATTGATGTATTGGAAACACTGAACAGATATTACAAACAGTTATGAAATTATGATATTTTAAGCAGAATTTTCCATCTTGAAATCTATTGGAAAAGCTACCATAGAATTGTGAGGTGCAGTATTTTTTTTTTAACCTGTACTGCACGCATTCAAGAGTGAGATGTTTTTATCTTCCCTACTGAGGAGGTGTGACTGTGTTCATCTTTATACAGCAGGGGTTACCAATTTTGGTCCTCAAGGGGTGCTGTCCTGTGTGTGTTAGATGTATCCCTTGTCTAACACACCTGATTCAATTGTTAAGCCTGTCATCAAGCTCTGCAGAAGCTGGATAACGATCGTCAGGTGTGCTGGAAAAGCGGAACATAAACATGGAGGATAGCGGCCCTTGAGGACCAGGATTGGTGACCCCTGATATAAAGCTTGTAGTTGAGACATCAAGTTGTTTTTATTGTATTCATGAACACTGGTGGTTTTTTTTCTTTCTGTTAGATGAAGCTGCAGCAGTCAGTCATGGAGGCCCAGCTGACCCCTTTCAACATCCTCCTGAGAGCTGTGCTCAGTCAGCTGCAAGAGAAGGACCAGTACAGCATCTTTGCTCAGCCTGTTAGCGTCAAGGAGGTTTGTACTTGCTCATCATTCTGGTCAAGTTTACTAGGCACACTGAAATAAAACTTAAGTGTTCTAACATCTCTGCAGTAATAACAGCATGCCTCACTGTGGCTATGAGAATCAGATTGTCACTTTAGAAAAAGCGAAGGAACTATTGAATAATGTCCTTCAATATTTCAGACAATTTTAAAGATAAAGCTATTAAGGCAGAAAATGACAAATGGTTATCCAGGACTAAAGCAGTGCTTTAACCTGTTTTTTTGTTTGTTTTTTTCCCCCCTGCAGGTTCCAGACTACTTGGACCACATCAAGACCCCCATGGACTTCTCCACCATGAGGAAACGTATAGATACTCATGGCTACCAAAGCCTGGGGGACTTTGAGGCTGATTTCAACCTCATCATCACAAACTGCATGACATACAATGCCAAGGATACATTCTTCTACAAGGCTGCAGTGCGAATGCAAGACCATGGAGGAGTCATCTTGCGAAGGGCCCGCAGGGATGCTGAAAGGATTGGGTTTGACTTCCCCAGTGGAATGCATCTGCCTGAAGCACCGAAGATTGAAGCCCCGCTCCCTTTTACCTGGGAAGACGGTATGCCACTTATTAGTCACCGTGTTTAGGTCTGTTTTTTTGTGTTGCATTTGAAAATCTGCATAAGCAGATGAAAGACTAAATGTATTTTTGACCATTTTGAGTAGTCTGAGGAAGTAATTCAGCACATTATTATATTTATGAGGTAAAATCACAAGTTCAATCTGGAGCCTTTAGTATTCTTGCATTATAATCTCTTCATGTAATTGAACTATCAAAATATAACCTAGAGGTTCTGGGAGTAGTGTATTGTATAAAATAAACATCAATGTCATATAGTTAATTAGTATAATACTGGTAATAATTCCCCCAGTTTATTATAGTTCATCCTTCATGAAAAATCCCTGACCCACAAAACCTATCCAAATGTGAGTTACACATCCCAGTAAAAATATTTCAATTTAAAAAAAAACAAAAAAAAAACAAGTCAAAGTATGATCATTCCTACTAAAATCATGACTCATGTTATAAGTGCAGTAGAATTGTTTTGTCTGCTTGTCTGAAGTGGGAGTATTTCTGACATAATTGACTCTCTGCTGGTCTCTATATCAGTGGACCGTCTGTTGACCCCCTCCTATCGTCAGATGACCCCTCTGGAGGAGCAACTGAAGGAGCTGTTGGAGAAGTTGGACCGAAGCACGGCCATGAAGCACAGCCCATCTCGTAGCAAAAGGCTGAAGTTGCTGAAAAAAACTATCATGGAAGTCCGCAGTGAAATGAGCCTGAAGAAGGCCCTCCCATCACCATCTGTCTCCCAGGACCCTGGCCTTCTGCTTGTCAAGTCGGAGGAAAAATCACTACCTGAACTTCCAGTAGTGCCCCATACAAAGGAGGAGAAGTCTTTACCATCACCAGCATTAGAAACATTATCTTCATCACCGCAGCTCCATAGTTCATCTAGTGTGTCTGACCCACCCACCTTGAAACCCTTCACAACTGCCGTAGATGAATCTCCCATGGAGCTTGACAGCGGCATTGACACATCTACCTCACTGCCTCATGATGCCCCCAATGGGCATCTTCCAGATCAGCTGCTCCCAAACGCTGACCTCCACACTGAACCCTCTGATCCTGGCAATCGACGGACCAACATTCTCTTCCGTAAGTCCAAAAGCGCCAGTCCACAGAAACCACCTAAAGTAGCAGAGGCGCCTGCCAGTTCACCACCCCCGCTGGGTGCCAAAACCTTCCTGTCAGTAGTGATCCCTCGTTTGGAGACTCTCCTCCTGCCAAAAAAGAGAACCCGTCGCAGCAGTGCAGAAAGTGAAGATAATGACGAGACGCCCATTAAACGTCTCGGCACAGGTAACTCCTGTACATATGTAACATCTCATAAAGAAAAACACATTTAACACACACCCAGTTAAATGTTAGTATTCATTTACACTGTTATAATAGTTCTTGCTAAATAGTTACCATTACTAGTTTATTCTTCAGGAATCATGAATGGTTTTGTGGTGGAGGAGGAGGAATCCTCAACGCCTACTCGTACTCTAGAGCCTCGACGCCGCTGCGCATCTGAGTCAAGTATTTCCTCCAGTGGGGATGTCCTCTGTGGTACCAGGTGTGTACAATTAGGAAGAAAAATATGTGTTTATATTGTACATATCTGGCAAGTCTCAAAATTCTTGCAATTTTGTGTTCTGTTGCAGCATGAACACGGTTTCTAAAAGTGGTAAGGGGCGACCTGCTGTAGCTCGTAGGAGCACTGTTGATGATAAAAGCTCTCTTATCAGCTGTATGGAGAATGGAGAGTTCACCAAAGCTGCCAAGGTGTCTTCAGGTAAGGAGAGCAGGAGCCTGACAAAAGGTCATTGATTGAAAGTGCATGACACAGCATGGCATGCTTTGATTGGTCAATTCTTCTGTCTGCTGCTGATGGTCCCTGAACATAATAATGAAAACTAATGCTATCAGCAATCACCTTTCTTGTTTTCTTTTTGAGTTCACTGTTTACTGCTCCACCTGTTTGATATCTAATACAGTGGGACAGGAAATTCTAAACATTGTGATTAAAGGTACAATGTGTAATAACATGACACTGGTCTTAATCATATTGATTTGCTTTATTTCTCACATTTCCCTATATTCACAATAATTATAGACTGATTTTACTTAGAGGCTTGTGTGTCTGATGTTTCAGGAATCTCTTAAGACTTGTTCCTGACCACCTCCTAATGCTCCAGAACCGTTTTCCACTTCTTCATGTAACAGTTTGAAACTTGAGCTACCTTCAATTTAGAAAAAGAGTCCAAGGAACTGAGACCCCAGTAAAATATAGGTATGAGCCACAGAATACTGCTTGCAGTTCAGTAAACAGTCACAAGTGTTTTAAAAGACCTAGATTTACTGAATATCACATTGTACCTTTAAATATCATGCAGTGTTTAATCTGTTGCGTGTGTTGTATGTGTGGGTGTGTCATCTATGTTTCTTCATGTTTTTCAAATTCATACGTTTCATTTTGTCATAGAAGAAGCCAAATGAGAGTATAGCCTATACTTAGACCTCAAGAATCCATTGAGAGTACACAAAGGAACAAAACTCAAATAGAGTAACCAATCTAAAGGTAAGACACACAACAGAATTTGGGGGAAAATGTAGAGGAAGGAAAGTTTGATTAAAGTGTAAAAGGTAAAAGTTAGGCTTTCTAAATCTCTATTTAGAGCTACTTTGTGTGTGTATATTGTGTGTCTGTGTTGTGCTGAAGTGAGGTTACTAACCTGACTATAGCTGTGTGTGCGTGTGTGTGTGTTGTTGCAGTGATGTTAACCTGACTGTTGTTGTTCCTGTAGCTGTTTGGAAGCCTTCAGACTCCTCTGCATTTGTTCTGGAGCCTCTTAAACTAGTTTGGGCTAAGTGTAGTGGATATCCCTCCTTCCCTGCCCTGGTGAGTGACTGTCAGTCACCCTCTCCCTCTCTGCCGTCATGTATTGTGCTTTCAGCCGTGGAGCTTCAGCTGGCTAGTGGCTGACTGCTTGCTGTGCATGTTGAGGTGAACTTTTGCATGCTTGTGTCTCTGTGCAGTCGCTGGGGGCTTGTGGCGCCGTCGCCTCAGGATTTACGCCACAGATTGCGAAGTTGTCTCACTCAACCAACTGATGTTTGTGTCTTCGCAGATCATGGAGCCCAGGCCACGGAGGATCCACAGCGTGGTGGGTCTTCCCAGCCCACCACGGGACGTTCTCAGAGCCGGAGAGCGGATGCAGTTCAGGTCCGAAGAGAAACTCTTCCTCGTCCACTTCTTCGACAGCAGACGCAGCTGGTGAGGGTCTCTCCGTGCTCTGAGACAGAAATGACAGTTTATCACCAAAAACACCCCCCAAAGTGACTAATGTTAGAATGACCTGCATTAAATGTAAATTGTGTTGGTAATTAAAAACTCAGAGGTGAGACTTGATCAGAAACAGGAGTGACTTCAGGCTCACCGCTGATCACATGTCAGTGTGAATGCTGGACTGGTACTTGTAAGGTTATGATTATATTATGAGTAGTTATAATGATCAGTTTTTCAGAGTGAAGGATTTTTCTTTTTTCACCCCCTCATCCCATCACAAAGAATATTTTCATCAATATGTTTGACTGTCTGTATGTCACACATCGTGTAAATGCTGGAACCCAGAAAAAAACAGCTGGAACTTCAAATTTTTCATGTATAGAGTTTGGACAAGTTCTGAAACCTACTGTGACCTACTTTTCTAAGGTCAAATGTCACCCCATCCCCTGTACTTGCTTCAGTTGTACAGGAGGGGGCGTTGCATTGTGTGTACCCTGTAGTTTCAGGTAAAATTTAGGAAAATCAACTCTTCGTTTCAAATTTTAGTTGTATCTTTGCTTGATTTTCAGGCTGAGTGGGTCCTGGTATCTCTCTCTCTCTTTTTTTTTTTTTTTAAATAGTCATTAAATCTATGCCATGTCATGGTTGAATGACAGGATGTAACTCCAAAATATATTACTTTAAAGTATTAATAGAAAGGAGACACTAATGATGAGAGAAGTCAGTACTCTTGCTTTGAACAAAAAACTTCAGTCTCACATTGTTTGTTCAACTGCTTTTATTGGTAAAATACGTGGTGGATTTGTGATTTATCCTCATGTAGAAATGGGCTGTCAATCCTTTAAAGAGAACTAAAAGCAAAAATGATGGTCTAATCTCCACAGTTATGGCTATGAAAGACTTAACAATTTGTACTCCTAGTGATCAATGTCCCAAATGTATCAGATTATTGTGGAGGATTCCAACATGATACACTCTAGATATCACCATGTGGTGTTAACCACCACAAACCACGTCCTTCAACTTCCACACCCTTGTCCACTAGCCTGTCATCTGATTGATGGGTTTTTATATTTCCTTCTACTGGCTCTATAACTGTTATGGCACCACTCATATACAAATTAGTCAGGATGTGCACAAGGCTAATTTTCTATCAAACTGTTATTAAATAAAACAGTTTGACCTTTAACACACACTAACCTCTGTCTCCTCTTCCCTCAGGCAATGGCTTCCTAAATCCAAGATGGCTCCGTTTGGGATCTATCCGTCTCTGGACAGACTAAAGCTGATGGAGTCGTGCTCCCCCTTCCATAGAAAAGCTGTGCGGCTCGCCTTCGACCGAGCCATGGACCACTTAAGCCGCGTCTGTGGCAAGCCCATGCCGAGTAACGCCTCGGACCTTACAGACTGATCTCCCTCCCTCCCATCACCCATCTGTCTTCTTTGTTGTCAGTTGTTTGTTTCAAAATGCCGCAGAGACGCACAAGCACACACTCGTCATGTTTACCATTTCCTGTCGACTGGAGCCAGGTTGCTTTCATGCCACATCTGTCCTAAACACTGTAGCTTGAGATGGTCACCTCATTTTATTCAAGAGCTATGCAATGAAAACAACACAGTTAGCGGGTGAAAAAAAAATCCAACCTGGGCTGTGAGGACTGAAATGACGGGTCTAAACCTGATGAATGTGTCAGAGGTTGACCTCTGACCTCTTTTAATGTGCTGCAAGACTGCTGCAACAATCTCACTGCCATAGTGCGTCCATCAGTGTGTGTATGTGCTGCAGCAGTTCCTGTAAATACAAGGCCTGACACTAATTTATTCCCCTTTTTTTTCAGCTGTTCATCACATATTTATATGGTGGGAGGCGTGGGTGTTTCTGCTGGTGCTATCTCCACAGAGAGACAAACTAAACTAACCTGCATACTGTTTTTATTTCACCTCCTTTTTTACCGTTTTTGTAACTTATTGAGTTGTCAGCTTCAAGTTCTCCTTGGCATTATTTTGTGTGTGTGTGTGTGTGTGTGTGTGTGTGAGAGTATGTTTATTTTACTTTTTTTTTTACAGAATGTTTTTACAGGACTTCTTTCATTTTTGTTTGTACATATTTATATAAAATCTATATAGAAGTTTCAAAGTTTAAAATGCCTGAAGTGCATCATTCATACCGAAACCAAAAAATCTGCTGCCCACAAGTTTTCCACTGTTTTTTTTTTTTTTTTTTTTTTTAACAATCTTTTTTTTAAGGGGTTGCGCCTTTCTCTGTGTGTTTGTGTGCCGTGATGAGTTCAAGTGTCTTCTGTAAAACGTGACATGGTCATCTTTTCCACATGAACAACAGTTAGCTGCAGGAGAGAAGAGAACGTGCCTGAACTAATTTATTGTAAAGCAGAAATTGTTTATGCATCACTTTATAGAGAGTATGTAAGAAAATACTACGGGCACAGTGGGCACCTCCTTAGGGGCCCTTCCTCTTCATCTGTTGTTTTGTGAGTTTTTTATTTTTTTTATTTTAATTTTACAAATTTTTTTGGATTGATAGCATTAATCTGAACGGTGAGGTGGTAGTGTTTGTTCTGTTTCTGTTTCTTTTGTTGGGGTAGTGTTGGCTGGACATTGTGTTGTCTCAGCCCTCTGGATGACATTGTGTGTAAATACATTTGGTACTTTAGCTGATTCTCTGGGAAAAAACCACAGTTATAGCCAACGGGAGATGCTGGGATTTTTTATACTAAAACACTGAAAAATTAAAATATGTTATTGAATCACTGATCTGTCTAAACTTGGTTTGTTATTATTATATTATATTATATATATATATATATATATATATATATATATATATATATATATATATATATATATTACTGTTTTTTATGTTTTAATGTAATTACTTTCTAGACTAGCTGCCCCTCGCGGCAGCAAATAAAATTTTCTACCGTAGTAGTCTTGTTATGCTTAATGTAACTTGGCTAGATTTCCCTGAAACTGGCAGACGAATCATGGTGAAGTATAGGGTCAGAGGGCGGGCGTAACAAAGTGACGCTCCTACGAGTCGGAGATAAAGTACCGGAAACAACCATAGAAGAAGAAAAACGACGATCGATGGCTGCCTATTGGGTGGTGATTTTCCTTTTTTATTAAAGATGAGTGAAGAATGACAAAAGGTCAGCAATCTTTAAAATATTTTTTTTACCTTTTGTTAAACTCTATAATCCCCTGTCTTTTGTCATTCATAACTTTCCGGACTCCTTTTTTTTAATATAATTATTTTATTTGTCAAACATTGCGTACATTTTGTGTAACTTTCCGGACTCCTCCGTGAACTTTCGGGCGCTTTAACTACGTCATCCTAAAGATTAACGCTGATTGGATGTAGTGCAGTCCTATTGCATACAGAGGGATTTGAAAGACACGCCTCCTCTGACAGCAAGGCTAGGCTACTATTTTGTCACATTTGGTGCTAGTTTTTTGGGATAAGTGCTCACACAGGTAAGTGGACTTAATCTCTAAGTAAAACTCAACTATAATATGCCATTGATGACCGTCTAGTCCAACGTGGATGTACGTTAATGTCATATACATGTCATTCCACCAAACTATTGAGCGAATTTGCATAAACTACAGGAGCGTCTGGGTGGAAAATAGTAAAATGTGCACGTGTGTAGAAATCGCAAATACAGAAAAAAGCTTCGTGACCGAATTCATGTAATTAAGTGGGTGCCTGTATGTGATCTTGGTCATGAGCTCAGAAGTGTTTAAACTGTATGTTGATGTTTAGTTGAGCTACAAACCCATGCAGTCACAGGTCTAATGACTGTTTCCATGTCCGATGTATTCTGGGTCTGTGCCCTCCAGTGACATGTAAACACTGGGGCACGTGAAGAGCAGTGTGGAGCTTTTTACAACAGAACTAGTGTTCTATTATCGAACACTAAAGACAGAAGTGTTGGTGTTTAATGTCTACCCAGTTAGTACCATTTGACCTTTGACTTGGTTAATGCATATTTAAATCCACGTTGCTGCATCATGCTCGTCTGTTTTTCTTGCATGAGAACCTTCCAGCGACACTCGAGATAATCTCCACACCATGCGTGACTCCTGTTACAAACATGCGCAGTTCAAACAGGTTCATTCGCTGGTTTATGCAATTCACGACTTGACCACCAGGTGTTGCTGTGGCTCTGCATTTGAAGCAGCAGAATGACACAGAAGCAGGTCGAAGAGTTAGGAGTTCAGTTTGTTTTAGGGCAAACATTACAAAGTCAGTAGGCTGTTTTATTTAAAAATGTATCATATTTACTGTTTAACTGTTAACAGTTTATCTGCAGTTTCATCAAGCTAAGTGTTAGTGTGTGTGTGTGTGTGTTTGTATATAAACATTTTCCTGCTTTATCTTCGAATTTAGCTGTGAAGACCTTAACATGTGGAAAAATTTAATACAATTTAATTAATACATGTTAGTGATGTTATAATGAAGCCTTATGAGGCATTGAGTCCACTTTTTTTGATTCAACTAAAAAAAGAAAAAGGAAATAAATATAAACAAAATTAAAATAACAGTATCATATCAGAATGTCACAATGGCACCATCCCTGGTGTTATAAGATCCCAAAAGAAAATGGCAGATTAATTACTTCAAATGTAATACATCCTCTCACCTGGTTTTGAGACGTCTGAGTCGTCCTGGAGCCAGACCTGAGCGAAGAGCTGACTTTGAAGGTCCAGACATCTGTAAAGGTACAGCCAGACCAGATTTGACTGTAAAATTCTGTAAAATCTAAACCCTGTATCTGCTGCTGCTGTTTCACTTTGCCAGCAGGTCCACATTTCACAGCCCGTATCCTGTGTGTATTTTGCTGATGAGTCATCGTTATCTTCCAATTAGCGGCAGATATTTTGGGCGTCCTGATCTTGGCCACACAGCCTCTCCGTGTCTCTGGGGGTAAAATGTTTTTGAAGTTGGAGATAATTATCCACGCAGGCGGATAATTAACAGTGTCCAGCTTATAAATAAACACATTTCCTCTGTACACACATCATGTCAGCAGCTGGAGCTGGAACGCCCAGAGCCTACATGAGGTGTCTGCGAAGTCCTTGATGTCTGGGACCCTTGGATACAAATTCAGAAACATTTTGTGCACTTGCATCAGTTTAACTTGTATCTCTTAAATAATAATCACACATACTTTTGTGAATTTAACCACACAATAGTTGCATGAATGTCCAAATGTTTTCTTCCCCTGACCCAAACATGTGCTCTTTGCATGCTTTAGTTTCCACCACCAGGGTGAATATTGACATGTTCTTTTGTCAATCTACAAATAATTAGAAAATAAAATAAAACATCAGATGCATATAAGTCAACACATCAAAAAACAGTATGAATACTTGTCTGAGTGATACAAGTTTTAAACACCGTTGCTTTTCATGTGCTTCAAATAATGTACAATAAATAAAGAAACCCATCAATCACAGTGCTTTAAGTTAGCACAACACAAAGGCAAGTCACATACAGCAAAGTTAGAGATTTAAAACATTGTTTTGATTCTGTTATAGCAACAACAATAGAAAACAAAAATTAATTAGCAGAAATAAAAATTGGGCAATTTTTTATGTTTGTTTTTTCGGGGGGGGGGGGGGGGGGGGTTGTTTGTTTTGAGACACAAAATGAAGAAACATGAAAATGGCTGCATTCACGTAAATCTGTTTTATTTTGAAAACGAAATATCACACTATCAAAAGGTACATGAACTGATGTAGGTTTCCATCTTTGTCACTGTGGGTCATGGTCATTTCCAGTTTATTCAACTTGCTTCAGATCAAAATTGGATAAAATGGAAAAGGGCTGTTATTTTTCCATTATTCATTTAAACACAAAACGAAAACTCATTATCTGTTTTTTTCATTTTGGTTTTGGAAACAAATAATGAAGAAACGACTTGTTTCATTGTCTTATTTTTGGTTTTATTTTGAAAAATGAATGCGCGAATGACCCCCCACTAAATATGACTAGAATTAATTAATCTTAATAAATGTAATAATTTGACACCCTTAATAGGCTCATAAATATCTATATATATATATATATATATATATATATATATATATATATATATATATATAATTTTTTTTTTTTTGAATGAATGAATGAATGAATGACAAAGCAGTCAAACAAATCAAAATGAACATTGCAGAACAGTATATTGCTGATATATAAAATAAATTCTGAAACGAGAGACAAAAAGTGTCAAATATTTGGGAACTACATACTTATTCCCCTCCACCTTATACCATTTGCCACACAGTTTACTCACAACCAGTGCCAACACTTTGACAGTACACTGACCACACACAGGCCACAGCACTGATGCGAAATATGAGTGTTTTGGTTTTTATTACAGTATATTGTCACTGCACACTGCCTTTGCTTTTCCTGAGGCTGTTCTGCTTCTGTTGGATGGGGCAGTGACACAGTGACATGTGGTTGATGCACAGTTCCTTACACAACTGTTGTTTTATATTAGAGGGAATGGAGGTCAAAATGACCTCATGGCGGTTTTACATAAAAAAAAAATCTCTCTTTCTCTCCAAAATTCCATAATCCCCAAAATGCATAAGATGATGTATAACACAGTTTTAGCAAACATCTTTCTTTCTGTCTTTTTTGTTATTTATGCACAGTTTCTCATTCTAATAATGATATATTATAGTGCAAATAATCCTTGAAAAGGCAATGTAACAACAGTCAATCAATACTTTTATTTGTCAGTAGAATTAATATTTGATACAAAGAATTTTCAAAAACGAAAGAAACATAATATCAAACACATGGTGAATAATATTTTCCTCTTGGAGTTCACGAAGGAGTGTTTAGGATGGTAACAAATGGAAGAAGCTGAAACTATTGATGTACATGGAGTAAACAATCAGACACTTGGGAAAACTGCTTCCTTTCATAACAATGTGTTGCAGTGAACCTACAGAGCTGCCTTCACAACACACACGGTCAATTATCAGAGTAAAGTCCACAACATGTTATATGAATTGGTTTTGATAAATATTTTGATATGTCAGACAATGGTACGAAATGCTGTAATGAAATGGACAGTCTATTTTTGATATGGAATATTTTTTGTGTTTTATACAGGATTGTTTTGAATTTATTTTAACATGTGTAAGACAGGGCATTTCAGCATAACATGATGTTTCGCTGTCAGTTTAAAATGTTACGCTGTGATTAAGACCACTACACTGCCTTCCAAGTTGTGGGATTGTGTTTTGAGCACATTTTTTTGCGTAATATTTTCATATTTATGTGAGAAAATGTCTTTATTGGGGCAGTTGGCTCTGTGAAAGGGAGTTATTTAGTCAGATAGCGCCATGTGCATTTGTTCTTATCTAGGTTAATTTATGTCTCCCCACCTAAGCTGTCCTTTCCTGTCGATTGACCCGTTCCAGTCTAACATTAACAGTCACTTCCAATCTCGGGGTTACAATTGGCATGTCTTGGTTGTTTCCGTGATGCCATTTATTGTGAATAGTAGTGACCTAAGTCCCGAGCATTTGGAGCATCTTTGTGACGGTCATTGGCTGACATCTGGGCTGGCCACTTGCCAGATTTAATGAAGGCTATTGCGCATGTGCATAGTGTCGGACCGTCCCAGTTAACGTTGCGCTGTACAAAATTCCTGGTGAGAACCCTGTTAAGATTTGTTGAGGTGCTTTGGGGAACCGACATAAGAGTTTGTGATCAATAGAGAAAGATGGGGTAAAGGGACGGGAGTATATAATTTGTACTTCATCCTCCTCCTTTTTGAATGTTTATTTTTTTACTTTTATACAATTTTTTTTGGTATTTGAAAAAAAAAAAAAAAAAAAAAAAAAAAAAAATATATATATATATATATATATATATATATATATATATATATATATATATATATATATATATATATATATATATATATATATATATATCAGGGTCTCCGCGGATCCTTAAAAAGTCTTATTTACAAAATCTGTTTTTTAAGGTCTTAAAAGGCATTATATTTCACTATTTTTTATTAGTATGGCATTAAATTTCACTTGGGAGGTATTACATTTAATTTCATCTTGGTAGCCTACGGTAAATGAAAACCACATGCCTGGATTTTTCCGCACATATGTTATTTCTGCGTGGTTTGTTTTATCAAGAAGCTGAAAAGCACCGCCGTTCTAAATATTCTACTCGCTCTGGTTGAAAAGGTAGAGCCGTTGTATATGATCCACACCACAGGGGGCAGTGTTTTATGTTAGCCATGTAGTAGAACCATTGACGATAAAACAGACGAGGAAGTCAAGGAAGTTGGAGCGCAAACTTGAACCAGAGATGTGCGGTTGAACTTTAAATTGAACGGAGATGGGGAAGTGTAAATTCCGTGACGAGTGGCTTGAAGATCAGCGCTATATCTGTTGGATAGCAAGATCAACTTCTGAAAATGAAGCGCGATGTAAGTTATGTCGCAAAGACATTAAATTAGGAACAATGGGCTGTAAAGCTCTGGACGCCCACATGAAAGGGGATAAGCACTCGCATTATGCTGCTAGTCAGGCACAGACAGTCCCAATACTAATGTTCGCCTCAACAACGGTCACAAAAGTGAGCGCAATGTCAGCTCCAGTGTCTCCACGTCCCAGCACAAGTGCTTTCGCGGAATTCGCCCCGACTGCTATGCTGAAGGCTGAAATTCAGAAAAAAATCTGATGCACTAAAGCACATTTATCAGTAATGTGTTTATATTCAACTGTTTTTGTTTACATCATTACAGTATTGCTGTTCAGCTTTTATTTTGTTCGCTGATGTTCACTGTTTGGTTACATCAGTACACTACTATTAACATATCACAAAGGCAGACTGTTAACTGAAGATGCAATTTATTAAAACAAAAAAATTGAACTTCACCTGAACTTCTGAGTGTTTTTTAACGTATTTGTTCCGCGGTGATGGTATTATTTTTTATAATCAAAGGTCTTAAAAAGCATTATTTTTACTTGTCAGAAATGTGCAGAGACCCTGTGTGTGTATATATATATATATATATATATATATATATATATATATATATATATATATGAGAAGACTGTTGTGTGGAAGGCTTAATGGTTGCTGACCTTAGTGAAGCCAATGCAGAGGACAGGAAATGACCTAAATTATCTCACAAAAGTAAAGTAAAGATGCAAGAAAAATAATTAGGATGTAATAAAATAAAAAAGAACTTGCAAAGTTAGAACATGTCAGTCAAGTTTTCTTCTATCTGTTAACATTCAAATTATTTTATGGTTTATTTATTTCATGTTTCATAGATTCAGTTCCTTTAATTATACTTGTCAGTCAGTACATTTACATGCACATCAAACCTGAGCTATTAGCAATAATCAAGCTAAGAATTTACCTGGAGTTTTGGAGCAATCAAGTGTACATGCACAGCAAGAGAATGAAATTTTGAGTGAGGTACATTTGACTCCAAGACACTAGGTGGTGATACACACTCTTTCACAATGGCATTCTTCAAGTTGGCATTAAGGATAAAGAACAATTAGTTAACAGAATTCTGCAGCAGGAATTCCATCTCTTTGTTGCTCCAGAAGTCCACATATCAATCATTCTTTTCCATGTCTTCTTTGTTGTTCCTCATCTTCTGACCACACAGTAAGAGAAGATCTTACTGTGTTGTCATGCTGAAAAGTTGGATTTATAACCACATTATCTGACATGAATTGTCTGATTACAAAAACTCCAACACACTTCGACTACAGTCTGACTAAGGCTCAACCCTGGTCCTTGAGAGCTACTATCCTCCATGTTTTAGATGTATCTCCCTTTCAACACATCTGACTCAAATGATAAACCTCTCATCAAGCTCTCCAGAAGCCTGATAATAGGTGTGTTAGAAGGGGGATACATCTAAACATGCAGGATAGTAGCTCTCGAGGACCAGGATTGGGCACCCCTGGACTAAGGTATGTGGTTTTTATAACTTTGATATTAGCCAGACTACGGCAATAAGTAGTATTTCTCTAATTGTATATAGATGTACTGAGTATCTATGTCAGTACAACTGACACTGACATTTTAGTGAAGTGGTTTAATCTCAGCATCATTTTGACAAATAAAACCTGGTAATTCATGACATATTTTTGTAAATTTGAGTCTCGAGGCAGAGAGTGAATGTTAAGGTCTTAAACTGTGAAAGTTTAAAATCCACTGCTGTAAACTTTTCTGTGCAGGGCTATAGTTATTTCGCTGCAGACCTTCGTCACCTTTTCGAGAACATTTTTTGTCTTTCAGAGACTGTTAGTAGCAGATGAAAGAGTGTGAGCACAGACTCCATAAAAGATCAATAAAAACTTGGTCATCAGGGACCTGTCGACCTGAAACTTAAAAGTTTCATGAGAAAGAGACACTGCTGGCTTTTCTTGGCTCCTGCTGCTGCCACTCACTGCATGCGCTACTGAATGTATCCAATCTAACATAGTTCTTTCTCACACTTCGCTTATACAGACCGAGGATGGATGGACTTGGGACACCTTCTCCAACTTTCAAGCGTCGCATACCTTCACTGTTGCAGGTTGACATCCTAAAAACTTTACAAAATTGTCCCCTATTAGGACAGGTTTAGGGTGTAGCTGTGAATGACTGATGTATATGAGTTCAGCAACATTTTAAGATTATCATCATCCACACTATGCAACATGGATTTGTCATATCTGTGAGTCATGTGCAAACCGTGTAATCGTGACAGACTACACTTATATGGAGATGATGAAAAGAGAACAAGCAGAAGTGGCATCTCGTCTTATCTGCATTCAGTCAAGCGTATTGAGAGCTGCTAATGCTAATGCAGCTGGAAGATCTGTGGGATTGAGGTTGTCTGACATGTTTGTTGCTTTACCTGCTCAACGTGTGTATGTGACGTGAACATATGTGAAGTAAAGATGCCCACAACATTAACATGAGTGTTTCTTGCCATTTAGACGGAGACGTGACTCAGCGCATCTTCCATACCCCCCACTCTGCAAGGAGTCTTCAGATTTGTGCGTATTCACACCCTGACGGTGTCGGCTTTGTGTAAATGAAAGGCACTTCTGATAAAATATACAGTCCTATTTAGCAGCAATCATCCTTGTGTAAATGGCTTCTTACATAATGTCCAAAAAGCATCTGCATGCATCACATCACTGTAAACAATGAAGCTAAGCTAATGATTGTGTGGCTACAAAAGTGGTATTAACGACATATTGTCGTCATATCCAGGAAATTATAAGTATTATTTAGTGTTTTGTTTCTGTTTGTCACTTCCTGTTTATTTTGGTGATTTCCTTTTGTGTTTGGTCCTGTCTCTAGCCTGACCTTTACCCTTGTTTCCCCATGTGTATTGATTGTTCCTTGTCCTGATGTGCGTCACCTGTGTCTTGTTGAATTCTCACCCTTGTGTGTGTGTGTGTGTGTGTGTGTGTGTGTGTGTGTGTGTATGTAGTTGGTGTTTTTCTTCTTGTCCGTAGGTAGTTCATCTTGTTTTACAGAGAGTCAAGTAAGCCCCAGTCTTTTCTTGAAGAGATTTTGATTCATTGTTATTTGTCTAGTTTTGTCTTATGTTTTTCCTGTGATACTAGTTTTTCCTCCACGAGGGTGAATTTAATTTAATACTTTGTCACATAATGGTTTTTCCTCTAGCTGTATAGGTGGTTTTTATTTAATACTTTTGATATTTGTTGGAAATCCTTTGTATAAACATTTTATGTTGTACTTTGTCATTAAACATTGGTTTATTTTTGAACATCAAGTTTTTGAATTGTACATTTGGGTTCAAACGCTAGTTCGGCTATGACACGTGTTTAGTAAAACCTCCAAAGATGAGAGAGAGGAGGAATGATAATCCAGTTGTATCTCAAAGAAAGCAGTTCAAATTGGCATGATATTGTTCACTATTTAAATTTTTAGCTACACCAAGTTATGCGTTGTATTGATCACTGCATCATAAATTGGTCTTGATCGCTACCACATGTCAAGGCAGGCCCGTCGCAACCGGGTAGGCGTACTAGGCAATTGCCTAGGGCCTCTACCTGAAGGGGGCTCCTGATAATGGTGACATATTAAAATAACAGCAACAACAACTTTGTGAGCACGGCAGCGCCTCCCTAGATTCTACGACCAAATTATCCTTCGGGGAGCCGGAAGAGAAGAGAAAAAAAACAAGGACACCAGTAAGTGAGAATGTACGCAATCATGAATACTTGTGCGACCAAGGGTATAGTCTGCAGGGTAATAGCAGGTTGTCTAGCAAGAAAACCTGTAGCTAGCATGGTAACAATGTTAGCTACCATGTAGACAGTTGATGTTAACATTTTTTTTAAGGTGTAAGATAACTGTCAAACTTTACAAGTAGGTTGCTTGTAATTTTTGACAAATGTGCACAGCAGTGCCATCCACTTCATCTCAGCTTCATGAGGACAAATCCACCCCATTTTCCAGGTTATTTGAATATTTGATATTTTATTTTCCTATTCAATGTAAGCATATCTTGTACAATTTTATATATTTGTTTACATCTACATTTTGTTATTAAGATTTATTTAATGGTTGGAGTCCCAGGGCTTCAACTTGTGCACAGCTGGGGCTCTCATAGCCGGCCTCTATGCATCAAGCTCCTGCCCGGGGTCTCTGCATCACAACCCTGAAAGAACCACAACAGGTGAATGTAGGTCTACTTTGTGTTGTAGTAGTGATATGAAGAAAGGCCAAAAAAGAATTGTTTACTCAGGCTGATAAAATTAACATAGATTAATCCATTATCACAATTAATCAGGTTAAAAAATTTTAAGCAATTAAATGCACCAGTTCAAAAGTGTTGAATAAACATGCTACTTGCATACATGTGGGGCCACCATGAAACCATGAAAACCACATGGGACCCTTGTATGTAGCCCAAATGTGATCCCTCTTGGGTCCACATGGATATACTGTCTTTGAAGGAACAGAACTACAGGAGCACAAAGGGCCCAAGGTGAGCGCATGCTAAGGGCTAGCTAAAGGGCTAGCTTGATGGAACCTATTAATTCAAACCACAGTAGAGTTACCTGGCAAGACGGACACAGTTAAATAAACCAAAAGTCAATTGTCAGACACGCTTCATAATTCCATAACCAGAGGTCTTAAACCCTGGGCCATTTGTTTGTTGTGGGAAACATTATAATATAAGCATAACTCATATAGAACCAAGTTATCATCAGAAAACAAAGGTTGTATAAAATGTGTAATCGTCATGTCCTATTCGACAACTTTTTGCTCTCCTTTGTCTCATTCAGTGAGTTGCAGCAGTAGATAAATAATGCATGCCTGGTTGGATCTGATAAGTGATAGCTTGGTGCAAAGTTTGTCATATTTGTCTTTTGTTCTGTTAAATTATTTGTGAAATATGCTGTCTGCAGGGTATTAGCCTATTTACATATTTACTGATTTAAGTGCTTAATAATTGGATTGTGTTCTGTTTTCTTAATATTGGTTTTGTTAGTTTTTGTTAATCTCTTGTAATTTATTCCTTAATTTTAACTCCCTGAGGATAATTGTTCTAATAATTGTGCTTACATTGGTTAAATACAAAAATAATAAAATGGCGTGTGAGAGACTGATTGGCCCATAGTTTCTTTATTTACTGCATTTATATCTGTTTGCAATTATGAAGGAAAGGGCTTTAAAAAAAAAAAAAAAAAAACTCCATTTGGACTCTGGTGGATCCTCTTTTCCTCAGACCAGGTACTCTAGGATATGATCTTAAACTGTGGGAGGACGACCATCAAACTGAAACGGCTGACAAGTGTCCGGGCCAAGATGAGGAACCAGGCTTTGTTTTAGAGGTGAGGATTTAGCCGTGTGTGTGTGGAGGATTTCAAGGTAGATTAAGCACGGTGTGTGCAGAATGTCTCATTTTGAGGGGATTTGGAGCTAATAAGCAGCACTCTCAGCCTTTTTCACCCTGCAGCTCATCGTCAGATTTATTTTTCAGGTAAATCTGCCTGAAGAGAAGAAGAATGAGGGAAAAGACCTGCTGATAGGGCAGCCGGGACATTTTATTTTCATCGTTGAAAACACAAAATGACTGCAAAGTATTTTAGAGATGGAAAAGATGATTTAAGGATGAGGCTTTTATATTTTCTTTTTAATCCCCTAGTTTAATAAATACAGGGCCTGGCTGATGAATTATGTGGGAAAAAAAAAAAAAAGTTTAATACATTCAGTAGAATCAGGAATGTTTTGTGACAACCAGTTTGTTTTAGTCTTTGGACATTTAAGTCAGTCTTAACTTTTAAAATGATTCATTTGCTTGATTTATTTAAGGCAGTGTTTCTCAACCCTGGTCCTTGAGGCACACTATCCTGCATGTTTTAGATGTTTCTCCCTCCATATATACCTGATTGAAAATACTCAGTCAGTCATGTAACTCTACAGAAGACTGATAATGACCATCAGGTGTGTTCAAAGAGGGAAACATCTAAAACATGCAGGATAGTGTGCCTCAAGGAGCAGGGTTGGGAAACACTGCTTTAAGAGATTAAATCAAAGTTCTGGCCCCTCTAAGACTGATGTACATGCTAGATATTCACAACAGTCTAATCAGATGTGTAAACTGTAAGGTATAAGAAGTAATTGGAGCCTTTACAAATGTAAAACTTGCAGCCGGAAGCAAGAAATGAGACTACTCGCTAACAACATGCATGCGTACACACACACACACACACACACACACTAACAAGCCTACATTATTCATAAGTAGCCTCGTCATTATGCTAATCAAATTTTAGCTAGCGAATTAGCATCTCTCAAACAACTAGAATTGCGACTACACTGGCCTACTGTAACCTCACCCTCCATTAATATCCAATGACTTACCTTTATCTTCAGATGTTCTTCTTCCTCCACTTTCTTTTTTGTTTCTACTCTCCACTCATATGTTTGTTTCAAAACCATAGTACCTTGTCATTACAAATTAAAAGAACAAGTCCCATCATGCCTGTCGGCGGACGTCCTTATGTTACCTCCAGCTTCTGACTCTTTTTCGTCCTGCGAGTATCATGATGTCACAGTGACATGGGCCATGAAGGGGCCTATATTGCTTTATTTGACACACTGCTCATTGTTGTATAAAAACATAAAATACTGTAAATGAGGAATAATTTCTATCAGTTATCTCTGGCCAGATGTTAAAAAACCTATAACAATCTAGAAAAGAGAGAAAATGTCACAAATAATGTAAAACATTAATAAAACAGTAGAAACAAAGCTCATTAAAATTCAATACAATATGGCAGGCACCAATCTATAATATATGTAACCATTCTAGTGCTAAATAAATGAATAAAAGTATGCTACAGCAGTAAAGCAGAAGGAGGCTGACACAGATTTGTTCAGTTTTTACATATTTTAGCTGTTTATGGAACAACTTCACCTTAGTTAAAAGAAAAAGCAAGCTGTATTTCTTTGATAAAGACTGTTAGTAATTTGCATTTGACAGATATTTGTCATAAATAACAGGTTATCTAAAAGCACTTGTTCTTCTAGGAATGATAGATTCTCTTATGGTTCCTCTGGTTATTTTAGAGCAAAATTAGAGGAAGATCATTATTAAAGATTTAAGCATTTCATTAAT
Source organism: Siphamia tubifer (assembly GCA_020466265.1). Classification (NCBI taxonomy): domain Eukaryota; kingdom Metazoa; phylum Chordata; class Actinopteri; order Kurtiformes; family Apogonidae; genus Siphamia; species Siphamia tubifer. The sequence continues at coordinate 26,502,681 of CM035788.1, read as the reverse complement.
TTTATTTTTTAATTTAATTTTTTTTCTTTGCCTTTAGAGACACCATAATTCTTAATGGAATATATTCAACCTGATTCTTAGGGACTTTCTTCCAAGGTTGTCATGACTGTATCATACACTGGGTGCAGATTTGTGAGCTGCACATCCATAATGTGACTCTCCTGTTCCATCACATCCCAAAGGTGCTCCATCAGATTGAGATCTGGTGACTGTGGAGGCGATTTGAGTACAGGGAACTCATTATCATGTTCAAGAGACCTGTTTGACATGGTGTGAGCTTTATGACATGACTCATTATTCTCCTGCAAGTAGAATTCAGAAGACAGGGCCATTCTTCTTTGACCTCTAGTACCAACAAGGCATTTTCAGCCAGAGAACTGCCACTCAGAGGTTATTTTCTCTTTTTTGGACTGTTCTCTGTACACCCTAGAGATGGCTGTCTGTGAAAATCCCAGTAGATGAGCATTTTAGGAAATGCTCAGACCATCCTGTCTGGTGCTAAACTCACACTATGTTCAAAGTCATTTAAAGCACCTTACTTCTCCACTCCGATGCTCAGTCTGACCTTTTCTTTATCCATAAATGCTTTGAGTTGCTGCCATGTAATCAACCTATGGATATACCTCATAAAGTGGCTGTTGTAAATGCAGCAGAAATAAACTTATATAATAGTAGAATAAACACTCATTCCTCACAGCAAGAAGGACCCTAGTTTGAATCCCACACCAGACCTTTCTGTGTGGAGTTTGCATGTTCGCCCCTTGTCTGCGTGGGTTTTTGCCAGGAACTCCGGTTTCCTCCCACCATCCAAAGACATGCACTGATAGGTTAATCTAATTCACCCATAGGTGTGAATGTGAGAGTGATTGTTTGTCTATATATGTTCAGCCCTGAACTGGTGTCTCATATGGGGTGTACCCCGCCTTCACCCATTGTAGCTGGATTAGGCCCCCAGTGACCCCCGCGACCCTAGTGAGGATGAAGCGGGTTCAGATGACGTGCGAATAGAAGAATAAAGTAGTGTAAAATGAAAATGCTCAAATACACAAACATAAAAAAATCTTCCCACTCTCATCCTCACCACCTTCTATAGAGTTACTATGGAAAGCTTACTGACCAGTTGCATCTCTGTCTGGTCATGGGGCCTGTAGCTCCTTGGACTGGAAATCCCTACAGAGGGTGGTGACTGTGAGGACAGCGGAGAAAATCATCAGGACTTCACTTCCTCCCATCCACTGCACTGCAAAGTCACGCTGTCTGACAATAGCCAAAACCATCTCCACCATGGACTGTTCTCACTGCTGGCCTCAGGAAGGAGGTTCTGCAGCTTACGGAGCAGAACAACTAAATTTGCCAACAGTTTCTTCCCATACACCATCAGACTACTAAATACCACTTAATATTCCTCCCTCCTCACCACACTCATACATACACAGGACTGCTGCACTCAGGACTTACCAGCACTTTATTGCCATGATACTCTCACATTAGACTCTGTGCAATACTGTACATCTACATGCATATTTATCTATTTTTATCATTATTTAAATTTTCCACTTTAAACGTCTTATGTATATAATATTCTTTTGTATATTTGTACATTTCATTATTCCTGCTGTACATTGAGCCATTGCATCATTTCTTTTTGATGTCAATCAAAATGACAAAGTATGTCTAAGTCTAAATACTGAAGATTTGCAATCAGCAAAAAATAAACATTTTTCCTTAAACACACATTTATATTACTAACAACCTGCAGACTACTAAATTAGTCATCAACCACTTTTGCTTTTTACTATTCGTGAACTAGTTGACAAGTCGTTGCAGCCGTAATAAGAATGCCATGAAAATACCATATGAATGTTGGTAGCATCAATAAAATCTTGACAAACCTCTTTCACAAAACCAACATTTTTATTTGCTTAAAAAGTCTAAAACAAAGAAAACAAGACGCTGAACACCAAATAAGTAACCTCTATATGAGTATTGCCAACACTTCCAGAGACATAAAAATCACAAAATATATCTTGGACTGTAAACCTCCCCCTATCATGAATGATCTACTTCAGTATTTATGGATAAAATGCTCCGCTCGTACCTAGTGTAGAACAGCGTGTAGTTTTAGAGTTAATTTTAGGTTCATGTTAGGTTGTGGGGATGGACTGTGTCCTCACAGAAGTAGAAATGTTGGAGTAAAAAAGGTGGGAATTGGCCTCATTACCTGATCAGCTTTCTTAATTGGAGCTCCAACAAGCTGGCAGGGAGAAAGTTTCAGTCCTCATTAGAAATACTCTCACCTTTTAACTACTGTGATCTGCAGAGGAGGCTGTGAGTGGGGGCCGCTGCTGATTGACAATCTGCTAATTATCCAATCATGAGGTCTGGGGCAAGTGGGCACCTTTGTGGTCACTGCTGGTGCAATTACCTTCTGCCTGCTCCCATGCTTCATGTTCATCCAATCTGTTGGCCACAGAGAGCCTAATGACCCGCTAATAAGACAAGCGCTCCGCAGTCCATCTTAATGAAAATCAGTCGCCCCCCCCCCCCCCCTCACTCACCTTCCGTTTCACTCCACCACAATGTGGCTGCCGATCATAAGGCTCGTCCTCGACCTTTGAGGCCATCTGAGTTAGAGAATATTAAAGGAGAGATGATTTCCTGAGGAGGCTGTTGGACTTAATTCTTTCCTCTGACAGACGTGGCCTCTCAGCACCAGATGAAAAACCTCATATCTGATTTTTTTTTTTTTTTTTTTTTTTTTTCCCTCTCATCTCTCGATCCCTTGGTCATTATCAGATGTGATAGGATGAAGCTACAAGTGGGAGAATCCACCTGTCTGCCTGCAGCTTATCTTATCAAATCCTGTATTTTGTCTGCAGTGCCAATCCAGTGTATTTCCATCAAATAATTACCTTTACTTTAAAACCTTTAAGCCCTGGGCTATTTGTCTCTCGTCAGAATCTTTTCAACACAACACAAACATTGGATTAATACCGTTGGATCTGTTTAGTATTAGCTTAGCAGTGCAAAGCAAACAAAACATACATTAGAGCAACACACTCCACACCATGAGCACAGACTTTGGGCAAATTCCAATTCCTCCCTTAACCCTCAATCTCAAAATGCACGCTCTCGCGAAGTGTAAGTGCTGTCCCAATTCTAAGAACGTTTAAGTCGAGGGGCAAGTTTGATGGCTGTATAGCCTCAATATTGAGATTCCACGACACCACCTTTGGGAGTAAGGGTTACCCAGAATGCAGTATTTTCTTTGTTAATGGATATATAAAAATTACCTTAGTTTAGGTCCATTTTATGGATTATGTACCTCATTGTTGCATAACATGTATTTTTTATTTTCCGATCTTTTGTCAATAGCGACTGGTGCGGGTAAGCTAGCTATCATGTAAGTTAGCTAATGTTACAAAAACTGGCCTTTTTTCGCGGTGGTAATGTAGTTGTTTTATCAAGATAACGGCCTATAACATGCTTGTGCCGAGAATGGTATAAAATGACCAGGCTAATGTCAGCTAACAATAGTTATAGCTGGTGTTTACCTTTCATTGAGCCATGGTATGCGGTGACATGTGAATATGTTATTTATACAGATTATTAGTTTGATAGCTCTAACTGAAGGAATAACTCACAGATAGCCAACAACAATTTCAAAACCGTGGACCTGATGGACCAGTGGATGATATTTGTGTTTGTGGCTTATGATTAAACAGGCAGGGTTAACAGTGCAAATATAAAAAAAAAAATAATGGAGTTGTTTCATTTTAGGGACTATAGTGACAATGCGGGCCTTGATAATTTCAGGGCCAACATTAAAGGGGTGTCCCATTTCTAAGTCATAAATGGCCCTTAACACTTAGTTTTGAGGGTTACTGATTGAGGGTTAAGGGAGGAATTGGTCCTTAATGTAAGTCATGTAATGACCCCAGTGAAACAGACACAGTCTGCAACAAAGTATTTGTAGTAAAACATTCATACCTCTAAAATATTGTTTGAGTTAAGGTTGGGCCCGCGACCCTAGTGAGGATAAAGTGGGTTCAGATAATGAATGGATGAATGAGTTAAGGTTGGGGTTCAGGGTTGTATTAATCCTTTATTTAAAGGGATGTCGATTCATTTTAATTTCAGAAACATGTTTAATACAGACACTTCAAATGAATAACACAGTATAAACCATGTTAGTCTTAAAACATTGTACCAATCTTAATCTCCAAAAGATGAAGTTACAATATTTTAGGTCTGTTTGTGTGGATTATTCTTGTTGTTAAGAACCTCTTTCATTGTAGGGAGGTTTTTTTACAGTCTTAAGGTTGTGGAAATTCAAAGCTCATTCATTAAAAATGTGAATGTAACACAAATGATACTTCAAAAGCACTCTAAGAGCGCAGACCTCTGCCAAGGTAGATGTTTGTACACAAACAAACATCCAAACCAACCAATCAATGAACGCTGGCGAAAATATAACCTCCTTGGCGGATTTAATAATGTGACTGAAAGTATGTTCAGTTTCTGAAAATTAAAACGTGTGTTACCTCTCATATATACTTTTCAGATTGTGACTACATATCACAACATGTGGCAGACTTCATCTAGACGTCAACCACTTCAGTGGTGTTGCTATGAACTTGCCAATTGACCACTCGCCCTGCATCTCTGTCTCCATGGTGATGGACAGCTTCCATTACTGTATCAGTGACAGAGAGATGAGGAGGAGGAATTGATGGAGGAATCATCAATCTCAATGTCACCGACCGTTCAGTTGGCCGAGACAAACAGGTGACATCTTCCCTTCTCCTCCCATAATCCTTCATCGTCTGTATCTCCCCAGTGACAGAGAGAAAATGAACTGCGTCACAAAAAAGGAGGGGACGACAGAGATTTCATTTTTTTCCGTGTTGGGATGTGTTACGTTGACAGGTGTCAAGGTGTGTCTGACTGGTGTTTAGTTGTTTGATCAGGGATGTTTGGGGTTCATTTAAGTTTTTGGTCAGCAGTGTTTACATTTTATTATACTTTTGGTAGTTTACTCAATGTCTTTGTTTCTGTCTTTAACACTAATGCAGCAAAACTATTGGTGGAATTCATGTCAACTTTGGTTTATATATTACCAGTGACCCAGAATAGATAGCATTACATTTTGGGAAAAGTAAGCCAAAGTTACAATTTTTAATTTTTTTTTTTTTTTTTTTCATCTTTTCCTCCTTTACTTCTAATGGGCTAAATTTCACATGTTTTGTACTTGTGTACTTGTCTTCATCTACACATCTGAGTCTGGGTCACGGGGGCAGCAGCTTCAGCAAAGAAGCCCAGACTTCCTTCTCCACAGCCACTTCCACCAGCTCCTCCAGGGGAATCCCAAGGCATTCCCAGGCCAGCCCAGAAATATAATCCCTCCAGCGTCACCTGGGTCAGCTCCAAGGTCTCCTCCTGGATGGACATGCCCGAAACACTTCCCTAGGTAGGTGTCTCTGAAGCATCGTCGCTAGATACCTGAGCCACCTCAACTAGCTCCTCTCGACATGGAGGAACAGCGGCTGTACTCCGAATCCTCCTGGATGTTGGAGTTCCTCACCTTATCTCTAAGGCGGAGACTCTTTCAGTCCCTCCTAGAACAGTGGGGTTTACTGCCAGTCTCTGGAACTGTTAATTTTGGGGGTTGTGAGTTTAAAAGTGTGGGAAACCCCGTTCATTTGGTGACTTGTAGTAATGGTTGTTTGATCAGTCGTGTTTTCTACATTTGTTTTTAGGTCAGTGGTGTTTGGGCTCATTTGTTCATAGCAAATATAATGTGTTGAAACAAAGGACAATATGCAGACTTCAGAGTTTTCTTTCTTTTTTTTTTTTGGCCTGAGGAAACCAACAACCTCTGCACTGAGGATCTTCCATCACTCAGTGTAATGAGAAGCTTCAGTGTGGAGGAGAACTAATGGAGCATGATATTGGACCTTTAAAGTTCAGTTTCCTGAAGTCAGACTCACCATTGAATGTTGTGAGGTGTCTTCACCAGCTGAATGATAGACAGCTGTTGTCATGACACTATCACTCTGCTACTTATTTCTGATTCAGTACTGATTAAACAAACAAGACCTGGACGTGCATGACTTAATGCAATCCACCAGAGTTTCATACTTATCTCTCTCCTGCTTATTTTTCATCCCTTAAAACTTATTTCTGCAATTTTTCATTAGAGTGCAGAGTTATGAATATCTGAGAGAGAGAGAGAGACCATATGAAAATACGCTCTGTTTATCATCACACATGAACTACATCACACATACCCTTACCCTGTTATCAACAAAGTTTTTAGCACAACATCCAGAGTGGATAACAAACTAAACATAACAGTTCTGTTCCATTAGATTAACCTCTTACCACTCTGGAGTGATTTTGCTTAAAACACTTGGAAAAATACTTCTCTGAATTAAAATAACCACTGTTCTTCAACTGTTTGGAGTGCATAATAAAAAAATATTTTAAAGGTAACACTCTATAGTTTGGACTAAAAGACTCACTTTTGCTGTTTATTTAACAAATACCTTCAGATTCACCCCCTCCATTGTATTAATTCTTTTGTTAAAACCAGGGTGTATAAATAAACACTGGGTCATTACATGTCAAAGTATCCAGAGAATCAGACATTTCCTTGGTCACACTCTCAGAAAATTCTCAAACTATTCATATCGGTTCCTATTCCTTGACTTATGAATATTACCAAGTTTTAGAGCGATGTCCTTTATAGTTTTGAAATAAAGGTCTTCCAAAATTTGGGGTTCAATAAAGCTTCAATTTCAAGGAATTGAAGCTTTAAATGTTTTTTGTGACTATTCCTTGCACCTCTCTTTGATATTCCACTTTAATTTTATTTGTATCTTGGTAGAAATGAGAAATAACACATTTTCTTTTGTTGGGTCTTTCTTTTCTTTTTTTCCAAAAAAGCAATTTTTTTCACCATTTGCGCAATTGATCACATCTTTCAAATGTTTTATCATAGTTTGCTATCGTTGTCAACTTTGTAAGGAAAAAAATGTAAATGGTCTTCGCCTTTTTTTTTTTTTTTTTTTTTTTTTTACTGCAACTTTTAAAATGATACCTATTTTGAACTGACAGTGAGGAAAAAATTCTGAAATATTCCTGTTTTTTTTCTTTTGACATTCATGAAGAGTCCCACTTTCACTTTATAACATGCAATAAAATATGGGTAAAAAATCGAAACCTTTGTAGTTTTTGTGGTTTCTAATGAAAAATTAACATATTACCAATATGAGATGAATGTATAAATACAGACAAAAACCTGCAGTTTTCACATCAGAATGTGCTTAATCGCTCTGTATTTCTTCACAGTTCACATATTTGGGTGTGAACTGCATTATAAGATGTCACATATTTTTAACATATCAGCTCAGAGCTACTGTATTGAGATGCATATCGTCTTACAACTAAGATTCCCAACCCTACTAAATATGCAGACAGATGAAGCTGACATTGCTTCATGCTGTTTATGCAAAAATAAAACCACTTCACCAAGCTTTGGATCTAATCTGACTTTGTAAATCTGCCCAGTGATCAGTATTTACAGCTGTCAGTCACATATTTATTCTTCCTCTGTGTGGAAATATTTGTGATTAGACAGAAACCTATGTCGAGAGATAAAAATGTAGGCTTTTTTACATTCCATTTCCATAACTGGAATTCTCAGGAGAATATTTTCAGGCCCAACAACTGACTGAGTTGAGTAACATATCAATTGGTTTTGTTCAATACAACTCATTCAAAGTCTCAGTCAGTTTTTGTTAATGAAATGACTCCTCCTCATCCTCTTCCTCCTCTTCATCCTCCTCCTCTCTCTAATAGATTTTACTTCTCTGGGAATGTCTGTCTGATCGCTGGCTTCATCCTCTGCTCAGAGCCCTGTTGGAGCTGATATGAAACTGATGGACCGTATCCCTCAATCACCTGACCTCTGATCTCCCGCCCCACCCAGGACAGATGGGGGGTGGAGGTTATAAAAGCATTTATCTGCCGGTTGCTGAGTGTTCAGGGCTGCAGACAGAGACAGAAACCATCACTCCTCCTGAAGTCAAACCTTCACTGACAGCAGATCATACTGTGCGAGCTCATTATAAGACAATGACACCGACTTCAACACAGAACAAGAGGAAAAATCTATCATCATACACATTAGAACCACTTGAATAATAAGGGAATGGGTACATTTGTTATAAAAATGGAAATCTGTTTTACAGAACTGTTCACAAAGATGAATATCATGGTTATTTTCCTTTGTTTACTAGACACTTCAGAATTAATGTTTATACCATCTTTGTTTAGAGGAGACCAGGTGTTCACATGGAATACATATTACATCTAAAGTAGTGCTGTCAAATGATTAAAATGTTTAATTACACTGTCCCTGTGGATTCATTTTGATAAATTACAATTATATACCATTCCCTTTAAATTTAACAAAAGATTATTATTTTTTTTTTTAAATCTGCAGTTTATTTTCCATCAGACTCAAGAAAGAAGTGAATATACAGTATATGTAGTTCATATTTTTGTTGGAACTGAGGCAACATGTTAGCTTTAGTGCTAGCAGAATCCTTGACTAATGTTCAGTTAGTGTAGTATTTTAACCCCTGATGTGTCGATGATACGTTTTAAAAAGATAATTTAGTTTCAATATTAAAAAAAAAAATACTGTATTTTTACTGTGATTTTAGTTTCATTCATGGACCTGATGTATAGAAATAAACAGGTGTCAAAAAGCAACTAAAGAAAAAACTAAAAATACTGGACCGAAATTACAATATTATTTATTTATACTTCATTTTAGTGTATTTTAACTAAGTTATTATTTTGTAAATATTCAATAGATTTAAATTTCGTTCCTTATTTTGTTTTTTATTTCTACATTTAATATTGTATTTTAATATTTTCCTTCACTTTTGTGCCATTTGTGTCCTATTTTGCTCATGTTACTTATTATTTTGTTGGTTTATTATACATTTTTGGCTGTCATTGTCCATTTTTTTACTTATTTTATACATTTTTGAATGCAACTGTTAAAGTCTCAGGAGTTAAAGTGTTAAGCTGGAGCATTTTATTGTAAAGAAAACTTCACTCTGCAGGGTGTGTATGACATTTTTTTTTTTGCTGGTCAACTGTTCCATCTTTTTTTTAACTCAAATATTGTGCTGTTTACTGTCTTCCATCTTTCAATCTGTGTATTTGCATATGTACAACACTAACTACTTTAACAAACTGGTGGAACTGCGCTTAACATTCAGAGTCATTCTGTGCTACAGATAGGTTAAATGTTTTAAATATTTTTAATCAGGTTAATTATGATTTTATTTGTCTTAATACATTCATTTTGCTAGCCCTAATCTAAAGCTGTACACACTTGCAATAGTGTCCACAGCTCATAGGGTTCAGGTCAAGAACAAAAGGATAATGCTTCCACATTTTAAGGCCATATCATCTATGTGTTTATTGAAGAGTGTTTCTGTCTCTTTTAACTGCAGTGCACTAGGATGGATGGTCTGCAGTCTCAGAGGGATTCCATTTACACTCATTGGTCACTTTATTAGGTACACCTTAATGGCATGAGGTGTAACAGTCAATTGGCTAATACTGTCTGCTTCAGTGTCCTCAGTATCAGCTCATACCAGTCTGTCCTTTATATATTTCCCTTACAGAATATTTCTTATCTTGTCTATTACAGTCTGGCAACTGCAAATTTGTGAAAGAGTTTCAGCTCTACGGACATTGTTGTATGATAATAAAACTTTAGAATTTGAGAAATCCTCCTGTAAAATGCAACAAATGTGAAAACAATACGTTCTTTTTAACAGATACATGGTCACCGACTCTATGAACATGTATTAAAGAATGATGAATTGTTGTAGATTAAATTCCAGAATATGAATAAATTCAACCTTAAACATCTAGAGTTAAATGTGACATACACATTAACACGGAAGTTAAATTATTCTAAAAACATCACATATTTGATTGCATTGTACTTCATAGTAACTATACTTCAATTTTTTATATTAAAACCTGTGTATAACTTTCATCACCAATTTTCCATCAAATCTGTAAAACCTGAACCATAACCTAACAAGTATTCAGATAATTCCTAATCTTTCCCCTATGTTGTGCCAATCTCAAGTTTCTATGAAAACCCATTCTTGAATTAGAGACAATAATGTGATTTTGACATTTCTGCTAAATTCGACCTTGACCTTTGACCTTTTGCAATATTGATCATTTCATTATATGTATATATGCATCAGTATGTTTAATATTATGATAATATATCCAGTCTTGATTAAGTTATAGCATGATATGTCTATGCTTGACACACAAACAGTATTACAGAAGTTCATTTTGCAACATGTCACCATTGACTTCCATAGATTTCAAATACTATTAGTCATAGGTGATAACACCAAACATGAAAATTGTAAAATACATACATACATACATTCTGCATTGTTTGGTACCAATCTGAAAGTTCTGTGACCTTCTGTTGTGGAGTTATAACCAATAATGTGATTTTGACTTTTTAATTAATTGTGACCTTGACCTTTGACCTTTACTCAAATGGATCATTGCATCTGATGCACATTAGCTATATGTATATGCCTATGTAATTTCATGGTGATATCTCAAGTATTCTTTGAGTTATAGCATGATATATCTCTGCAGACACACACACACACACACACACACAGTGTTTACAATAATCTCTTCCAACCAATGTTGAGCGAGATTAAATATCACAAATCTGTAGTTTTTTCACGTTCATGCATCTGCATCTCTTGCCCCATGGTGAACAATTTCAAAGTGCACTGTGCAATAAACAATCCATTTGTTTACAATCACTCTGGCATTATGGGAAGTGGAGTTCCATGTAGCAGCATTATGACCCTCGTGGCTTCATTGACATTTATTACTGCAGTTTTGTGGAGCTCTACTTCCCACAATACAGGTCATGACAAGTTTTTGAAAAATGCCAGAGACTAACAGATTTATGATACGTAAGGCCTGTCCCACAGCCCCCCCAACCCCCCCCCCGGCCCTATAATTTGACCCTATCTCTGCATTTTGACTCAAAGTAGGGTGTACCATTTCTCTTTAGCATCAAGGGAGAGTGGACGTTCTGCTCGTCATCTGTCTCTTTGAACAGAGTCAGCTTGGATGCAGACATGTGACAGAGGGACAGAGGGACAGAGGGAGAGGAAGAATGTGCCTCCCATAATGCTTTGCAAACACTTGTTTTTCATCTGTCCTTGTTTTAAAAATGGTAACCAGAGCTGGAAAGGAATTGAACTACCAGATTTTGTTTGAAATAGCTGTAATTTTCTTTGCAAATCTCATCATACATCTTAGTTTATTGAGAACAGAAACATGTTAAGTTAGAATGTTTGTTAACATCTGTCTCGTCACTGACATCAAATGACATTAGTTGGTTGAAATTCTTGAAACTCTACCACTTGGGACTGTGTTCCAAAGTGGACTGTAAAACTAGTGCTAGTTGCCAAGGGGGTGTGGGGGGAGGGGGGGTTGAGATTCAGGTTTTTCAGATTTGATAAAAACAAAAACAAAAAATATATTTTTTTAATTATTGATTTATTCCAAATAGGGAAATTGTACAAGGTCCTGATTGGTATTAATCGACTTCTTTACAACATAACAACATAATATTAAAATGAAAATTCAAGGAAGTGAAAAATAATTAGTGAGAAGAAGTGTAGCTTATTAGCTCTCACCCCTTTGGTGATGAAAGTCATACATTGCTTTATAGTACATTTTGCTGACCGTAGTTATGCAGAAGTTTTGTTTTTGTATCTTCACAATGGTATTAGTGTTTCTGCTTGAGAAAAAAAAGAAATCCACTTAAAAGTTTCCAAAGATTTACACAACAAAACAACTGTGTTATACATAAAAGCAACTTTAAATCAGTACAGTACAACTCTACAAGCTGACGGCATGTCTGAGCTGCCTCGTCTGATCTGAAAATAATATTATATGACGTGACTGGCTTCAGTGATGAATGACTGAAAATAAAAAAGCAGTTTGTTGTATGAGTTTGCAGTGAGCGGACTTACAGCCTCTCAAAGCTGCTGCAGACTTTTAATCTTGTGTAAAGTTAAGTGCTCTATTAATAAATTGACTTTGTTATTTAATCAAACTGACAGAAACTTTTTGAATCCGTTAACTTCAATCGTGACAAAAAAATAAATGGCGAACGACAAACAAATGCATCACATTCAAAGCTACAGTATATAACTATCTGATTGCTCAAGTAATAGACAGATTTAATGGGCTGCTGCTTATTTAGTCTTCAGTTTCAGGAGGCCAGATGAGTATTTGACAGTAGGCAGAAAAGAGAAGAAGATGAACGGACGATTGCAATGTGAAGAGGTGGTGAAAGATGGAGAATTGACAGAGAGAGTGTTGCACAAATAATAATCAGTGAAGGTCAGTCTGAGGCTGAGTGTCTGACGGCGGCTTTTTAAATGATAAAAAAAATGAAAAATTGAAAATGAGCAATTTGATTATCCTCCAGTCAGCGGCTGCAGTGATGCATGGAGGACGGCTGGCCTGTTTCATCTCATTACAGAGGGGAAAAAAAAGTACGACAGCAGATCACAGATTGAATATCGAAAAGATGACAGCAGCCAGCGCACTGTTGGGTGACGGGTGACGTCCTCTCTGTGGTTTGACCTCAAGGTCCTGCTGAGGTTTTTTTTAAGACACTTCCCAAAGGGTAAAATGGAGAGTTTAACATTTAGATGGAGGAACGTTTAATACAAAATCTTTTTTTTTTTTTAAACAGCCTAAAAGAACATTAACACAGAGAGACGATCAAATATAAGAGTTCTGTTTAAAATGTAATTACCCAACTGATGGAAGGAAAGTGTCCTATCGTTGGCTAAGACATGTTCAAAAATAATTGGCTCTTCTCTTAATGACCTTCCTGTCCTGTATTTATTTATTTATTTGATTTTTTTATTTTTTTATTCCTGCATTTGGCAGAAACTTTTATCCATAGAAATTTACAGGGGAAAGTGAGAAATCAGGCTCTCTAACAAAGTTGGAGAGAAAAAAAACAAATCAGAGAAATAGACTTGAAAAAGAGAGAGAGAAAAAAAAAAGAAATAGACTTGTATTTTGACAAAGTCCCTGAAAAAGACATTGGAGATAATTTCCAACTTAAGTCACCCACTGTTTGTCACATCTAGCTAACTCTTGTGCGGTTCAAAATCACTTTTATTACTCCCCCAAAGGAACGGCATTGTTATGTTTTTGTTGGCGTTTATTGTTTTGTCTGTGTACAATGTTACTTAAAATGTTATGAACAGATTTGGTTGAAATTTTCAGGAAATGTTGCTATAGGAACAAGGAACAACTGATTACATTTTGGTGAACAGTGTTTTTTTATAGTCAGATAACTCCATAAGTTATGGACAGATGTGGCTGAAATGTTCAGAAAATGTTGACACGGGTGCAAGGAATGTTGATCTGTGGAGGGTATTTTATCTTTTTTTTGGGGGGGGGGGGGTATCTGTCTTGTGTTCTTCCAGTGCTTTTCTAGTTCCTTTTCTACTTCCATCTGGTTGGTCAATGACTACGTTTAATGTGGTGCTATTTATTACATGTATTGTAATGTGTCTATTTAACTTTAAATAACACCGCTTATTACCCCCCACTCCAAAAAGAGAGAGAGAGAGGGGGGGGGGGGGGGGGGGGCTTGTCTGATTGTTTGTTTGTAAATTTTTCAGCAACTTTACGCCAAAACTACTGGACCAATTTCCATGAAGTTGTCAGGTTTTCAGGAAAGGTCTAAGATGTTCCAGAATAGATCCCATTGAATTTTGATGAATGTAGGTCAAATCAGGTAAAAGTTTGTTGTGTGTGGAACCACTCGTTTAACTTGAGTTAACCTTCTGTAATGACAGCCAACTTTCTTGTCAGCTTAAATGACTACTGTAACCAAAAAAGACTGCATTTCCAAAAACATCAGATGCCTTTATTTTAGAATTTTGAGACATTAACCAATGTTGTCGTTTCCCTAATGAGATTCAATGGCCAGTTTCACAGTGGAGAGATCTGTCTTTTGTGAAATGGTGCAATCAGCATTCATTCCCAAATGTCTGTGCAATATTTCTGAGTATTATTGGTTCCAAATCCAATCAGCAGTGATTGAAAGGTGACATCCAGGTTTATTCTTCACCCTTTTTCTGGCATGATGTTACAGCCAGAAAATAAAGCTGTACCCAAAAATGATCCAGTATGTTTTGAAATTGAAAGTGGGAATAAAGTAAAGATGAAACTTGTATTGTTACTAGGTTTAGAATTTCTAACTTGTTCCCTGGTTTGAATCCCACACCAGACCTTTCTGTGTGGAGTTTGCATGTTCTCTATGTGGCTATGTGGGTTTTCTCCAGGTACTCCAGTTTCCTCCCACCATCCAAATACATGCACTGATAGGTTATTTGGTTAATCTAAATTGTCCATAGGTGTGAATGTAAGAGTGATTGTTTGTCTATATATGTTCAGCCCTGAGATGAACTGGAGACTCATACAGGGTGTACCCCGCCTTCACCCATTGTAACTGGATTAGGCCCCCAGTGACCCTAGTGAAGATAAAGCGGGTTCAGATGACAAGAGTGAGACAAACACAAATACAACAGAGGTTAAAACTTTTACACCTGACAAATTTGGAAAATATTAAATATCCATACAATTTCAGTCTCCACGACATGATTTCTTGTAATAATGTTCATAAAACATGCAGATGGGTACTCTGAGCACACAACAAATATCAGATGAAGTGGTTCATAGTGTTTTTAATTTTAATATTTACTTGTTAAGCAGCATTCAATCATGGTCAGACAGATCAACAGCTTTTTTTTTTTTGCACTAAATATGACTTAAATCTGCTCATGATGACTCTGTCCTATGGTTTAGAGAGAATAACGATGTTTTTGAGGTGTGTGTTTTAGGGTATGTTAATGGGCAATTTAAAAAAAAAAAAAAAAAAAAAAAGAACACAGATCTGGAATAAATATGTCAAATGTTATAATTTTGGCCACCACTGTATGTGGATTCATTTTGCTGTAAAAGCAGCATTATTCAGTTTCAGGGACAATCCACCCATATGATTGCTCACATACACACTTGTTAATGCTGCAGATCTGCCTCTAATGAGTAACTACTTTATAATATACTTCATACAGTGTAGATATTTTTTTTTTATATATTTTTTGTCCTGAGTGGGATTGGTTGGTCTTCCAAAAAGTCTTGTTTGCAACTTTCACTGTGAATTTGAACTCAGAGCCTTGTTCATTTTCGACTCACTGTCACTTTATTACTGAATCAGCGTCTTTACATGTTAGCTGCTTAGACTGCAGTTTGTATACACACACACACACACACACACACACACACACTCAGTAACCTTGTACAAAAATTTATTTTGCAGGCTCAGTAGCCAGCCAATCACTTCAGAGCTAATTAAAGGTGTGAAATATGCTAATGAGGCTGACAGATGTTCAATGTTCATTCCATCATGTAAATGTGTTGCAGCTGCAAATATGAATCAGCTGATCGATTGAGAGAGTGTGTATGTGTGTGCATGGAGGTGCTGATATGAGATTACTTTGGCTACTGTGCAGGATTGCTCAGGATGTTTATTCTTGTGAAGGTCTAATCATACACAGAGGCTTATAAATACAGAACTGGTTTTATAATCCACAGCGTAACTCACAGAATCATTGTGAAGAATATACTTGATATTAAGTCCTTCAAACCATCATCAGAATGGAAAAAAGAATCATCACAGGAATGACAAAATCCATTATTATTAACTTTCTTACAATTGCATTGATCTCCCTTGTCCATACATTTACATATATAAATATAATACAGTCTATAATATGCACATTTAACTAAAAGAATAGGAGAATAATGATGGCAGGAATTAATATTTCAGCTGTAACAAGGTCTTTAACCTTAACGGAATCAATGAGGAGCTTCTCATTTCTGAACCAGTCACTTCAGTTTAGTAGATAATACCAGGATTCATCAGACTCACTGAGCTTGTGTGGGCAAATGGTTCCTGGACCATGAGACATCATTTTCACACATGGATTGGCCTCCACAGACTCCAGTCCTGAACCACATTGCGAATCTTTGGGCTGTGATGGAAAAGACTTTACCCAGTGGTCCAACTCACCAATACAAGTAAGATCTTGGTGAATATGTGCACAATTTGATATAAATTGAAAACAAAATCAATGTTTTATAGACATCGGAAATTTCATTCATTATAAGTAGATGGGAGATTTTTTACAAATTTGACCTTTCACCTACTTTTACCAAAATCTAATCACAAACCCAATTTGATATTAACTCAACAACAGGATATTGCCATCATGGATGGATGGATGGATGGATGGATGGATGGATGGATGGATGGATGGATGGATGGATGGATGGATGGATGGATGGATGGATGGATGACCGACTGATGGCAATATCCTGTAGCCAGTGTGTCTGAGGGTAAAAACCTTATGCATTAACCAGAATCCAGTGGGTAAGGATGGTAGAAGAAGTCAGGGTTATTGTAGGGCATGAGGTGCAATGATCCAGCCTCACACATCTGCAGAAAATAACCATATATACACACCAGCTGTCCAGCAGGTGGCTGTGATAGGAGTCTGATTGTGAGCGACTGAGGGAGGGGTCATACACCACGCTATAGTGGACCATAACATAACCATCAAATAATATTAAATATAACAGGCTATTTATATATATATATATATATATATATATATATATATATATATATATATATATATATATATAGCTAAATATTTGAACCTGCTATAGGGAATTTATATATAATACTGTACATTATTTGTGTCACTGCTCAATCATCTGACCTGCCCCACAATTTAATTGACCTTTCTTTAACCCACCCCCTCACCACCCCTTTCACCATCACAGGTGATGATTTCGAGTCCTGACCCACATGGACAGAGTTGAGGATGGAAATTCTACAAAGATATCTTTGGTCTGTGGAGTTCATTTCATTTCAACTCAATCCCAGTTAACCCTTTAATACCTACTGTCACAAATATGCAACATACCAAAAAATATATCTACTGCATATGCTGTAGTCAGATTAATTTTCCTCATTTAATTTAGCATTTACTTTAATGGAAATTCAAGCATCAAAGGGTTAATGTATTTTTTTTTAAAATTATTGTCCCTATTCTTGCATTTTAAATAGAACCTTCATGTTAAAGCTGTGAGACAAACATTTGACTCACTCACTCAATGTCAAATGTTGAACTTTGAGTATTTTGAATATTTTGATTATATGCAGCAGTCACCTTGAAATGAAATATAACCTAATAAAATAGTGATAATTACATTTTATCTGTATATAACTGTATTACTTAAGTGACCCTTAAATTGGATTTTTTATTTATTTTTTTTGGCTGAGGAAAAAGTAGTGCACAGCAAAGGTTTCATTTTATTATGTTAGTTTTTGAATATTTAAATTGTTTTTTTGTTTTTTGCATAAAAACATATTCTCTCTTCCGTATTTTATGAACTCTAAGCCTCTACTTTTTTCATATGTTTTGAACCATGAGGTTTATACTGGATTTTTCTGCCACCACTAGGGGCGCTCTAACTGGAATTAGAATCAAAACTACTAAGAAAAATCAATGCAAAGAAGAATACACTACTTTTCCTTTAGCATATGGAACATGGACGACAAATGACTAACTGTTAATTATTTTCAAATCCTCACCCTTTCATCATGGAACCCACACGAAGATGTTCGTATGATGCAAGTTTTAAGATGAAGGCTATCGATCTTACTATCCAGGAAGGAAACCGCACTGCTGCACACAAGCTTAGCATCAATGAATGTATGGTGAGATGTTGGAGGTCGCAGTGGGTAGAGCTCATGTAATGTCAAAAGTCAAAAACAGCTTTCAGAGGACATAAAAGCAGGAGGCCTGAACTTACTGGTTATTTACTGGAAAATACTGGTTATACCTTTTCCCTCTTGGTTCTGTTCCATTTTAATCAGCAAAGTTGCTGCTGTATTAAAAAGGCACTGTTAGGGAAAAAAATCTGTTCAGGTACATACATGTAAGTACATTTACAGTTTAAAATCCTTCTGTACATGCAGGAAATATCTGAGTTTTCAATATAGATATCTGCGGCTTTTAATCCAGTGCGACTTGTATATCTATTTTTTATTATATTTTTAAAAATGCGGCAGAATGTGGTTTATATACAGGTGCGGCTTATAGTCCAGAAAATACTATACATACATTTATAATTTGTTGTTGTTTAGTGCTGAGTATATTTACACTTAATATTTCAACCTGACAATGTAGGGACGACATATTAAGACCCTTATAAAATAAACCAGCTGGTGTGTTTGACATGTCAGTGTCTTTAAAGAGTTCACCAGGGACTTTTACTGATGAGAAAATTAGCCGATTCATTCATTCTAATGCTATCAGGGTGATGGCCCATATGAAGCTCTAAAGGTGACAGCATTGAAATCTCATGGGATGATATTTCACCAGAGTTACAACGCTCCTGCCTAGAACCATCAATGGAAACATGTTCAAAGTGCAAATATCCTTTTTTTTTTAATTATCGTAATATTGCTACTGTTTTGCGAAAAACTGTAATGGAAACGCAGCTAATTGATCTTTTAAATGATGATAATGGTACGAACGTTTTTTAGGATCACTGCAAAGAATTCCAGTCATGGGCGGCAGAAAAGTTAAGAACTGAACTTCTTATGTTTTTGGTGTATTACATTTACAAAGACATCGATCAATCATTGACAGTGATGTTATTGGCATCTACAAGAGGTTTGTCAAGGTCCAAGATGAGGTGTTGTAGAGTAGTTTTATCATCCGTCAGCATTGTTTGGATATTTTTATATGCAGATGATTCACCTTGTCCCAGATTCCATCTTTCATATTATAAAATAGAAATTAAAAGCTCACAAAATAGATAATTCCAAGAGACAGCGTGAGGAATGAACACAGCTGTCTGCAGATGTTATTTGCACCAGGTTAAATGCATTCCAATTTGCACTGGCCTTTTGTGAATTGCAATGAGGCTTATTTGCATAGAAAATAACTCACCAATTTTGCACGATATGCATTCAAATGGGACAGGGACATCTTGACACTGCCTGTTTGACAGTACTGTTTGTATAGATTCCATTCATTTCTTTTTACTTTTTATCAGTTCATTAGCTGTAAAAGTTGTCCAAGGTTTTTGTGGATGTAAGATAAATTTAAGATGAGTCTTTAATAGTCCCATAGAGGGAAATTCCAAGTTAAAACTAAAACTGCTTCCAATAATCACAGATGAGAGGAAATAAACAGAAAGTAACAGGAGTTACGTCGTCAACTCCTTCCTCTATCAACCAATCACAGCCTGGCACACTGAGAAAAAAACAAAAGAAGTAATCCAATCAAATTTTAATAATGACTAACTTTGTTATGCTGCTGTGTTTTTCCATCTCAAATGAGGTGAAAAGTCGTTATTGTTCTTGGTATAATGCAGCTGGTGTTTTTTTTTTTTGTGAGAAAATTTCATCTCATAAATCATTGATATTATGAACAACAAGTCAATTAAATCAAATGATAAAATAATTTAGCTTTCTGTCAGACTAGCATTAGAGACCAAACAGATGGTGGAAACTTCTGGATACAGACCTGACATGATGAGGTTGTAATTTTATATTTTTCTGCCACATTTATATGAAGGATGATTGTTGTGTGTTCGCATATTGTTGGAAATAACATAATGAATTGACAAATGTTTCCTGCTGTTTTAATGCTATTGGACACATGAGAACTGCTCAAGTTGGCTGCTAGGTCAGAGCAACCCAGCAGATCAGTGAGAAGCAGACAAACAGAATGATCCAACACTAGTGTCCAGCACAGATTAGAAATGTCAGCAGCTAATTATATTCCCTGATTTCCTGGTAACAACCATGTTTTTGTAGCCACCGTTTGGAATTCAAGTAGAGTTCATGTAAGGACAAGATGGCCAAGAGCCTAGTCCCTTATTTAGGGACAGCTCAGCTCTATTTTTGGTTATGACTTCTGCTTATTACACCGACCTCTGAGGAGGAGGAAAGGGGTATTGGTTTTTTTTGTTTGTTTGTTTGTCCATTTGTCTGTTTGTTTGTCAGCAAATGTATGCGAAAACTACTGGACCGATTTCCATGGAAAGGTGCAAGGTGAATTTAAATAAAGGTAAATTTAAGTGAATTTAGGTCAAAGGTCAAGGTCAATGATAAGAGATGGGGGTAAATCAGTTAAAATGTTTGTGAGGGGCGGGGTTTTCAAAAACTGGTTGCGTCCAGTTGTTCTGGTCCTGGAGAGACCAAACAAATGTAATTTTGTTTGATGTGTCCTTGTGATGTGACAATAAAGTCTATTCTATTCTATTCTATTCTACACAATTTCAAATGTCTATAAAAACATACATTTTCATTTTAGTTTACTTCAAACTTGGCACATGTACAGACACATGTTCAGCTGCATTGATGCCAAAACTAACTACAATACAGGCATTTTTGTTTGTCCAAAATTTATCACTTTAGCATTCATTGAGTTCATACCAAATTGGGTTTATAGATTGTCAGTGACCCAGAATAGATGTCATTATATTTTGGGAAAAGTAGGTTAAAGTGAACATTTTTAATACATTTTTACAATAATTTTCCCCCATTTCGTTATAATGGCTGAAATTTGTCTATGGTGTCTATTAGAGATGTGTGGATGACAGTTGCAATTGTGAGGACTACAGACAAACCGTGGATCAAGCAGATGAAGTAACTGAAAATAATATTTTAATTAAATTAGGTGGGAGGGGTTGAAACACTTTGATATAAAAATGTAAAAATATTTCATATTATTCCAGATTAACACTAAGGAATGAAAGCAAAATGAATACTTTTTTATGAGGCAGTTGACCTGTCAATAAAGGTTCATCTGTTTCATGCAATTGGTCTTTTCTTTTTTAATTGGAGCAACCCCTTCTCTCTCTCTCTCTCTCTCTCTCTCTCTCTCTCTCTCTCACACACACACACACACACACACACAGGCTACTATAAAATACAAAGTACTATAATGAAAGTTGACCTACTGATGTCGTGTCTCAGCCACCAGGCAAACCTGCAGCTCATGGATGAAACTGCCTATAGACATTTTCTTTCTACATCAGTTTAAACGAGCCAGACATTGTAACGCATCACTTGGGGAACAGGCATTTAAATTATCACAATTAATTAACTGTGCAATTCAAGTATGCACGTTCAGGGGTTGTTATGGACAATTAGTGAAGGTGCACATAGAGCAGTGGAGAGAATTTTGGCATTAATGATTTTTTTTTTTTTTTTTTTAATTAAGGCTTGTTGAGCCACATTTTGTTACAAATGTCCAAAGTGTAATAACTTTTTCATTTCATTTTGTAATAAACTCCCCCATTTTGTAATACATTTTGCCACATTTCTATTTCCAAAATATATTTAAAATATTTTAGTGGTTTCGTATATATTTCAAATTGTCCATGTCTAATATGTCTAATTACCAGCCAAGCTATAAACCACTTGGAATGTTTCCCAAACAGCTCCTTGAGTTTTAATGCTGCACCACCAAAGCGCCCTGCTGCTGCAAAATGTAAAAACGTATTACATAATTATTACAAAATGCGTTGGGGCAGTTTATTACAAAATGTGGCTATATTACAAATTAAATGAAAAACGTATGAATGGAAATGGATGTTTATTACAAAATGCACCATTATTATAAAATGCAACAAGGCTTGTATTTTTTTCAAGATTCATCAACTTAAAATAATTGAGGCAATTGATTGCCTTAAATGTTTTGAGTTCTGCTAACTTATTCGGATTTACGGTGCAGTAAAGTACATACAAGAAAAAATGAGATTTTCCATGAAAAATATAACAAATATTCAGGCTAATGTTATAAGTGGTGATAAAGAAAAGTTAAATATGGAAAAAACAATATTTGGAAATTGACACAAAAATAACACTGGGTGTTTTTTTTGTAAACTTAAGCACCTACAGGAGTCAGGTTGTGATGTCTGTCAGTAATGTCATCTTCTGTATACTGAATAAAAACTGAAAAATAGATGTCAGACTTGGATACAACCCATGTGGAAAGCTTATTCTGGGCTCACAAATGCTGACATACACACTTGTGATTTTCAGAAACAAACAATGACAACATTTTTCTTTTTGATTGGGTTGCATCCGCCTGAAGATTCCTGTCTCCTTCCATCCATCGCCAAGAGATTTTCCTTACCTTCTTCTCTTCTTCTGGCTGAAAACCCACCCTCTTCCTCATTATCTCTCCCTCACATACCATCACCAACAATTTATCTGCTCTTCACCACACACCAGCCTGAAGAGTTTCCACTTATATCATCTCCTTCCTTTTTCTTTCGTGTTTGAAAGTAAAGACTTTAATAACCTGAACCTGCTTTTAGGCTCAGGTCTGTGATTTCTGATAGTACCCCTTAAAAAGAAAAATAAATTCTGTAAACCTTCCATTTATAAATCACCTCAAGTTTAATTTATTTCCCTATTGTAGTAATTTAAATTAAAAAAAACCCTGGTGGAAATGTTGAAAATAAAAAGCTTAAAATATCATTAAAAATGTATTGGTATATGCAAATAAGTGATAACAGATTGAGAAAATAATTGTGTGTCTTCATGTGTAGAGCAATGAGGATGCTGCTACCTTCACTGAATTAATAAAGGAAACAAACAGTAATACCATATTAGATAGAAAAAAACTAACTGCATGCCTCCATTTGTGAAGAATTGCAAAACCAAATGTTAGAAAAAGACTTTCAGAAACTCTGGATGAGCCTCAAAAAGCTAAAACCACCTTCAGGTTTTTGTTACAATATCATTTACATCCATCTTTAAACAGTAAGTTATTGTAAGAAACATCTAATCCACAAACTGATTATGATGAACCATCTGTTAAAGTAAGTTATAAGTTAGTTTTAAGTATTAAAAATAGCTTTTTTTGTGTTTTTAACGGAATAGATATTGTTGTGGTTAGTGGTTAGCACTCGTGCCTCACAGCAAGAAGGTCTTGGGTTTGATTCCAGCAACGGTCGATGGGACCCTTCTGTGAGGAGTTGTATGTTTTCCTGGTGTCTGCATGAGTTCTCTCAGGGTACTTTCTTTCACAATCCAAAGAAATGCACTGATAGGTTAATTGGTTAATCTGAAATTGCCCATAGGTGTGAATGTGAGAGTGATTGATTGGCTCTATATGTTCAGCCCTGTGATGAACTGGTGACCTGTACCCTGCCTTGACCCTGGGACAGGCTCCAAGCGACCATAGAGAGAGAGAGAGAGAGAGAGAGAGAGAGAGAGAGAGAGAGAGAGAGAGAGAGAGAGATGATGCTCTAACAATGCATTGAATTCTAGATATATTTACACTGAGGCTCTGGTGGATTTATGTGATGATGAGAATCAGTAGTGAATCACTCTACTAGTGTTCCATGATGAGGAAAACCAACACTATGGGGTCTTTGACCAAAGCACCAGAAAGTGACAAAAAGAGCCAGCGTTTGTGACAAAGAGAAAAAAAAATCTTGAAGCACAGTGGCTGTTTTCACCAACACTAGAACTGGTTCCCATTCCCATCCTTACTCTGTGGTTATTTTTATTTTGCCTCTCAGATTTGTTTCACTATAAAATACTTTATTGCATCTCATCATTGAGGCATGAAATGTATTTATTTAATTTTTTTATTGTTGCTATTTATTATTATTATTATTATTTTAAACCTTTCCTGTCCTTCATCCTTCACAGTAGAACATTTGTAAAAAAAAAAAAAAAAAAAAAAAAAAATAAGTATTTTTGTTACAGCAACAGTGACAGAGATGTGACAAGATACCAGACTTTCCTTTCTGTCAGTCAATCATGTTGGACCATCTCATCCCTTGTCACGCCTGATCTTCTCTGTTGTCTGCTGTCATTCAGCAGCAGGATGGAGGTTATTGTCCAGAAATAGCTCCATGCTTCTGCAAACAGCTGAATCCAAATGAAGTTTTATTCTTTTTCCCGCTGTTCACCGCGCCGTCGACCTCCATCCTTTCTCTGTTTTGAATCAGTTAACCTTTCTGTTGCTGTGGCGTGGCGGGGTCTTGCTCCGCAGATTAGCCACTGACGCATTTATCAAGGGATGACAAATGAGCTGTCCTTCCACATGCCTGATTACTTGACCTTTATTCCACACAAGAAGGGAGGGGGTCGTGATGGAACTAGGGGGTGCCAGTCTGGTACCAGGCGGCCCGTTGTGTGAAGAAACGCCTCGATGCTGATGTGAACAGGAATTAAGAGAGAAGTTATTAAGATTGGCTGCCACTGAGGCGAAGTAATTGAAAATCTCACTTTGCGCAGAAACAGGAGGAAAGTAGACACATCAGCTGCTATCAGAGGCAGAGGGGCTGATGGGTATCGCACATTAAAGGCCGGGGAGGAAAATGGTCCGTTCACTGGCCTCTGATTGGAGATCATTACAGACACGGCGGCTGCCACAATGTGCTGTTCCTTTTCTAGTTTTATCAGGCAGCAGATTGTCATTTATAGTCTGTGTGTTTTCTCCTGCAGTGTTTCCTGTTTGTGCCTGCAGCTTATTACAGAAACGCCGCAGATTGTTTCATTAAAGTCTGTTTCCATGTCTTCAGGCGGCTGTTGATCCTGAACCTAAAGAACAAATCTCCACTCTGCTTCACTTGTATACAAGGTTTCACACAAACACCAAGGATCCAAAATAATAGAGGATACTGAAACTGCTAAGAATTAATAATAGGTATCATTTCATCTGGATCATGTTTTATGTTGACAATAGGCATCAGAATATATGGTACATGTTTGACTATTTAGCCTATTTAGATTTTTTTTCAGGATATTTCGCTTTTTTTAAATGCACTTATGCATTTTAAAACATTTCCTTGTGGTCTACATAAACTGTAAATACTATCTGTTGGTTTGAATTCTTCATTGATTTTACTCCACAGGTTATATTTCTAAGCAACGACACCAGAAAGGTCATTTTGACCACTTGTCCTTTAAATGCAAATGCACCACTTCACACCCCACCCCCTCCATAGTGCTGCTAGCTGATCTGTCTCATTCAACCAACAACTGAACATTGTAGGTAATTGGCTGAAAGTTTAGACATATTTTCAGTCTGGACTCCAACTGCTGCTGCTGATAAACAATTATGTCACACTTGGAGGAATTTCATGACATAAGTAGTTATTGCTTAATTTATTAAGTTTTATAAATAAAACAGGTAGAAATCCACTTGATTTTTGCCCTTTTTTTGGGGGTGGGGGGTGTCAAATTTACACTTTATGAACTATTGCGGTCAAAATACAGAAATAAATGAAGCAAAGACTAATAAAAGTGGGTTTAGCAAAAATGACGCCTTTAAGCAGCAGAGCAGCTGAACAGAGGAAACAACTAAACACACTTTGTCCAAAGAGTAATCCAAGTTTTTAAGCAAGGTTCCTTTATTTCATATCAAAAGACAATCTTCACGTATCCAGGCATGAAAGCATCGGAAACACTTTACTTGACGGGTGAGTTCATAACACAGCTTTCATAAACTGCACATAAAGCATTCATGACTGTTTCATCAGACATTCATACCAAACCTTTCATGAATGTGGAAGACAGAACGACGACAAATTTTCAAAATAAAAGTCTAACAATTGCAAAGAACTGCTTCTTTCAACAGTGCTGTCATCTTTCAAAAGTGTAAAATTTACAATGTTACCATCCTCTTTGAACTACTTCAGTGTTGAAATCATATCGAACGTCCTGAGAAGAGCGTCCTGAGCACCGCCCCCATCTCGCCCCCTGTGTGTCCGGCCATTCCAATCTAGCATCTACCATTCACCTACCACATATCTTCCCTAGATTTAAAAAAAAAAAAAGAAAATTTGGCACTTTTCCCCCTTTTTTTGCTGGACTCCAGAGAACATGTCCCGCTCCCACGACCACACCTCTCCATTCCCACCTGCCCCTGCTGCAGTGCTTTGTGATTGTTGAACTTCTATTTTGAAAATGTATCATCGTTCTGTCTTCCACATGCATGAAAGGTTTGGTATGAATGTCTCATGAAACAGTCATGAATGCTTTATGTGCAGTTTATGAAAGCTATGTTATGAACTCACCCGTCAAGTAAAGTGTTACCAAAACATCCTGCGATTCAGTTCAAGTCTCTTTGTCCTCCTACATTGCTGCTGTAAGATGTTGTATAATGTCGAAAAGCTGAAGATCTCAGCTATTTGATACTGAGTAAGTTTTGTAGCTTGCACAAATGGTTGAGGAATTACAGTGTTGGTTTTTTTTTCTATAAATGCAAAATGTACCAGAGAAGCACACATCAAAGCAGCAGGGGTTTGTTGTTACCATGATACTGAAAATGAAGTGATATTTAAGATAAAATTATAAGCCAGAACTCTGATCTCCAACAAGGAAAATGTATATACTTTACTGTGCTATGCTATTAGTTTGTCCAATTCCAATGTGTCTGCGGGAAATGCACTGTTCTAAATATAATATTTCTACATAATTGTGACAAGTTCTATTCACTTGACATAATATACATTTGTTTGGGTCTCATAGTTACTATAGTACATCAGAGCGTAAATCAAACCACGAGTAGAAAAGTACAGCTGTCTAAAGACCAGTGAGACTGTGTGAAGGTCAAGGATGGGACTTTGGAGCACGTGCAGAGTAATCCAGGTAGTGTTTAGTGATGCGTGCATTGAGGGAGGCTTGTTTCAATGATGTATGCAATGACATTCTAAAGCCTCACAATACCATGCAACTGTTTCAAGAAGTGGTTTGACATTTGGTGTGCAACTGGAAATAAATGGAGCAAAAAAACACAATGGAGGTCGCCATCCCTCAGCTTCTGTAATTGTGACTGTTGACAGCCAGGGAAGGTTATCTCTTAATAAAAATGGATAAAAGCAGTTCATCAGGTAACACAAGGACATTCACTGTAGTCAAATATTATTTTCATTTCCCCTTATGTAAGTTTATCGAAATGGACATATATACACATCAACATGTCAGTGTAAACGATCACTTTTTGTCTTAATAGAGCAAATGATACAAACACAAACTTACTGAACCAATATGACAGAAAGGTTCAATGCTTCAAGGAAATCTCATTTGGACATTACTAGTTAATCTTCGTGTAATGTGTGATAGGTTTGGAGAAAATGTAGATGTGTCGGTAACTTTCAAAATTCCCAAGAGCAAGACTGACTCTTAAATGGAAGAAGTGTGGGACTACATTAAGATGTCTAGCCAGTATGTCCATGTGGGCCCCAGAAGGGTTACATGTGGGCTGCATATAAGAGTCCCTTGTGGGTTTTGTGTTTGTCCAGATCAGAATCAGAGATCGGAATGTCTCATATTATTTATTTTTCACATTATTTATCCTGAAATATTTATCTCCCATGTCATTTGCACTGTTTATATTATCTTAGTTTGTAATACTTTTTATTTTTTAACGATGGTTTTTTATTAATATTTGTATAATAAATTCTTGCACTGAACCTGAAAGTTCTACCTCTACTTTAATGTAGAGGTAGAACAAATATGGGCAAACACATCTGTGGTTACCATGGAAACTGTGGACTAACCCACATGGGACATGTATGTACAGGCCAAATTTAACCCTTCTGGGGCCCACATGGATATACTGGCTGGGTGGTTTTCCAGCCCAACCAAGTAATCATTTCTCAGGGCCTTGGTCAGACATGTACCCATGAATCTATGATAACTATGAGTAAGATCCAGAGTTCTACTGATGAGAGATGAGGAAACGGTACAGAAGGACAGCCATCAGTGTAGTATTGCACCACTCAGGCCTTTATGGCAGAGTGGCCAGATGGAAGCAATCCCTCACTAAAAGGCACATAACAGGCTTCTGGGAATTTGCCAAATGGTATGACTCTCAGACCATGAAAAGCAAAATCTTCTTGTCTGATGAAACGAAGATTGAACTATTTGGCCACACTTCCTGAAGGCATGCATGGAAGAAACCTGGCATTGGGCATCATCTCATTAATAACCTGACAGTCAAACATGGTGGTGGAAGCATCATGCTGCGGGGAAGTTTTTATGAAACTACTACAGATTATCTGGAAAATAAAAATCAGTCCTTGGTGAATGGGAGAATGTTACTGACAATGTTGAAGACCTCTGCTTGAGTCAAAGGCCTTGAACTCAGACTTCCCATCCAATTTGGTTGAGCTTGAACAACTCTGCCAAAAGTAATAGACAAAAGACTCCCAAAGGAAAGTAGTGCCAAGCTTTTAGGATGATTCACAAGAAGAATTAAGACTAGGTGCCAAAGGGGCTTTAACCAATAGTTATTTATTGATTTTAAATGATAGATGATGACGATGGTGATGATGAAGCTGCCTGTGAGGCTGCATATTTTGGAAGGCTTCATTGACGATCTGCTGTGGCTCTTGGATTCAGTTGATCCCCTTCAGAGAGAGAGAGGATGAGGGTCAGGATTAGCTAAATCAGGAATGAGAGCCTTAGTCTGGCATCCCTGATTATAGGAGTCAAGTGCACTGGACCAAAACATAATTCTAGACATATTTGTCTTCAGCAAAATGGTATTATCCTACCATGTACCATATTCAGGCTAATAATATTGCAAAACCCTTTAAAATACAAACATTCATCTCCGTTAATAATTAAAGTATAATTAAGAATGTAGTAAAGGAGGGATGCAACTGTTTTTCCTGAGGGGCCATTATGGCTGAATGGTTGTTATTCTGTTTGTATCATTATTTTGTGCTCTGTGTACTGTATTTTCCGGACTATAAACTGACTATAAGCTTTTTTCTGATTATGAGAACCCACAGCTCAAATAATGACTAGACTAATTCATGTTTCACGCACTAATGATTGATACAGCTGTTGAAAAAGGAAATAGAGCTGCTGCACTTTGGCTTAGCATCACTGAATCAATGGTGAGAAGCTGGAGATGGGGTGAGTGCAGCTTATATTCAGGTGAACATCATAGTGTGGAAAATACGGTAGTTTTGGCTTTGTATGACCACTACCTTGGCCAGGTGTCCCTTGCAAAATGGACTTTTAATCTCAATGGGACTCCATGGTTAAATAAAGATAAATAATGAATAAATACATAAAATAATTAATTAATAATTATGACAGGAAGGGGAGAACTGTGGTCCAGCTCCTGACATTTAGGATGAAAGAATCTCTGTAATAAAAAAAAAAAAAGGTAAAGACCATTTGTAAACAGTATAATTGTTTAATACATTAATAAAACATACCCATGTTTTGTCAGTATGTGTTAGTGACATATAGATGTATGACCACAAACTGAGTTACTATCCCATAAACTAAAAAGTCCACAAGATAAAAAACATTAGGTTTAATGAGAGACTTTTGCATTTTGACCAAACAAAGTAGAGTAGAAGTTTTCACTGTTTGATACCAATAAATGTCACACACTGAACCTTTAAAAGAGTCTGACATAAAGGTTGAATGGGGAAACTTGCAGGGTGTGAAACTAAAGACATTGTCACACTCTGTACCCAAGTCCATGTCTGAGTACACTGGAGCCCAAAATCTGTATATTTTATCAGTGTGAATGTAACTGTTCTGTGCTAGAGTACTGTACCTGAGCTCAGCTTAGAAGCTAGTCCTACGCATGGACTGAGGACTCCAGTATAATATGTTGCAGTGTGAAAGCAGTTTGTGTCCAAGAACGAACTTGACTTCATGTGACTCCAACATCAGAAATGAGCTAATCGTCAGCCTCAGATCTGTGCTCGTCTTATCAACCGAACCATTCGGTGATGTATTAGGGACAACGTAGGTCACCCCTCTTCACTTTGCCTTAAACAGGTTAACAGAGACAAGTATTGCCACCATTGTAGAAAAATGAACAGAACACCTGCTCAGTTGATGATGAAGGAGTTTGTCTAGTTTTGACTTTTGCATTTGTTAGATACCAACAGAATTCCTTCCACACCGCCACCTACGGTTTCAGTCCTGTAACACCCACTGGTACTTGGGTACAGGCCGTGGTATATGTTTGTGAACGCAACATTTGTATGAAAGTTGTGAATATATCCGTGTATGATACAAACATGGTGTGAAAACGTTGTAAATCTGAATGTACAGACACAAAATAACTTCTATTCAGCTATTGTCGGCATCTCAAGATGAATGTTCTCCCAGTTCTTTTCTGTCTGTATTTTCCTGCCTGTCACAGCAGAAGATGACTATTCCAAGGCTGAACTTCTTTTAAAGTCCACTGACTTTAGATTCATTCTTATTAAGTCACACTTCTCATCTTGAAATAAAACTTTCCAATTTATCCATCTACCAACCTGAGCGGCCATCTTCACTCTAAGCACGAGTATTTTTTTAATCCTAGGGGGGCAGTGGAGAGTGAGGTCAGGACTTCATCAGGGGCCCCTGGGGCCCTCGGAGCCCCTCTCTGCTCTGTGCAGCAGATGAGGTGATCAGTAGGGTGTGAAATGGCCGTGGTGATTGCTCCGAGGCCACGAGGCCTGCAGCCCATTCACAGTCCTGTCAGCTCCCTAATAGAGCTAGTCGAGATTAGACGACCTCACAGGTACACAGCCAAACCACCTCCCCTCCCCACAGCCCTCCGAAAATGTTCCATTTGCAGGTTGGTCTTCTTCATTTCTAATGTTCTTTTTGCATGTTGTAGCTTTTTGAAGACACTGCATAAGTACAGCTACTGTGCTTGTTGCTGAAAGGCTAAATCAAGGTTTTGACACAACCATAAAGAACCTTGTTTAATGATAATGAAGCACTTCAAAAAAATGGTTCCCTGGTAATGGACTCCTAGATATTATAGCTGTTATCTAAATCATCTTTATTCTATCAAAGCAGACTTAGAGTGTCACAGACAGGAGGTGAGGTGGACAGTAAAGTGGGCCAGGCAGTTTTTTTGATGTGTGGAGTGTAAATATAGCCTCCACCCTCACACCCAGCCCCACCACCCCTCTCTAATTGTAACTGTGTTGTTTTTATATTGTTGAAACCCAGAAATGTATAATTCATCACGCAAATAATCTGGAACAAAACAAACTCTCCTCTGAGCTCCCAAGAGGCCGAGCGTCTAATGAGTTCACTCCATAAAATATTCATACCTCTGCAAAAATATACTGTCACTGTCCCAACTACACACACACCCACACACACACACACACACACACACACACAAACACACACACACACACACTGCAGTACCCCATTAAATATAATGTCCGTCTGTATGATTATCACTGTCCTTTAATCACTGTCAGACTATCTGAGTGTGTGTTATGAGGCTTTATATTTAGATGTAACTTTGCTGGGGATGTTTGTTGTCAGATGATCAATATGCAAAGTTGAATATAAACTTGTGTCTCTACAAACAACAAATTGTGTGACCTCCAAATAACTCCAAATTAGTGGTGTATATAAAGAATCCTCTAATTCATTGCTGTTGTTCATCTCAGCTCCTTAAGTGCTGCAGTGATGACAGTGTGTATTACTTTGCAGACAGTAGTGTGAAAGTTAGAATATCATCAGGGGATGAAATCACAAAGCAATTTCAACAGCCTCACACTAAGTGGTATCATGAAGGTGGTTTTTAACTTTATTCACCTAGAGTTTCCACCTTTAGGTGTGACTGCATTCACATACAATTGCAACAACATTAGTGCTACATAGGGCTGCCAGCAAATAATCAAGTAGATGAAATAAACACCGAAGATGCTTTGCTACAAGCAGAGACTGCAGGAGCAACTAGGTATGTGGATGATAAAACTATTAAGATAAAACACAATAAAAGCTAAAAATAATAAACAACAAAACATAATGAATCTAAAAATATTTAGATAAAACAAAATAAAACATAATAAAAAATAAAAAAATAAAATACTTAGATAAAAACTATAAAACATAACTAAATGAAATAAACACCGAAGATACTTTGCTATGAGCAGAGACTGCGGGAGCAACTAAGGATGGATGCTGAGGTTGGATCTGGTGGAGTGTAGTAGTGTTCCCATGGACCCCTTCTGCATCCTCAGTAGGTATCTCAGGGTCACAGGTGTTTCGTCCCTTAACCTATACACCTTTCTTGAGTGGGGCAGCAAAGGCTGAATTAGCCTTCACCTGCAGAAGGGGTCCAACTACGGTTTCTTGACAGCCACAGACACCTAGAACTAGTTTGGGGTGCTGTGGCTAACTCCCTGATGGCCTTCTGCAGCTGCTTGGGATTAAGCCTAATCTTCTGCAGGAAATTGCGCGTAGATGTGGCAGGGAAACCCAGAGGAATGACCTCAATTGGGTAGAGGGTGGCATGCCACCCTGTGAGGGTCGACTTGTCCACTATTTCTTGGTACTTAGCCTTCTTTGCCTGGTGAGGTATGGCTAGCCTTCCTTCCCAGGGAACAGTGAGTTCGGCTAAAATGATGGACTTTGAACTCCTAGAAAGAAGGATCATATCCGGTCGGAGGGTAGTTGCTACTACCGGCTGAGGAACAACTTATGGGGCGACACCCCTACCCTTCCCTTCAATAGTGCATGTACTTTTAAAATGCCTGCATGGCTCAAAATGGCATGAAGGTTACTACCAGCGTTAGTGGTAAATATGTACAGATGCAGCAGCCCAGTAAGGCAGATGCATTGTTTGTTTATTTTATTTTATTAAAAAAAAGATTTTTTTTTTTTGGGGGGGGGGTTATAAGTATTTTCTCATTTATAAAAATAAGTATTTTGGTAATGTAATGTTTTTTGTGATAAAACAAAGACAAATTTCATTGGAGATCAAGTTGGGCTTAATATGGCCCCTGAGTTTGAGACCCCTGCTCTTAAGAAATCTGGTTTGTCCATGTCTATGCTAGCCTGAGTACTCACAAACAATAGTAACAACACAAGTACCTGTCCAATGAAATGAAGACAGTTTGGTGTTTTTATAATGAATGAATATATATTTGACAGTTTAGATGCTAAGCTATTAAAGTATGTAATCGGTCCTATTGGTGTTATCTCCTTGTTCTGCCAATAATGCACCTCAGCCAAATCCACAATATAATGATGGTATTTAACAGTTCCAAGCCTACTGTGAGCTAAAGTGTCCTTGTTTTCAACAGCCACAGTCCAATTAACAGAGTTATATATGGATTTAACAATCTGCCCATAACCAAAAGCATGTACTGAGATAAAATATTTGAGAACGTTTTAACCATTAATCAATTCATGTAAATAATTGAGTAAATACCATTTCTTAGCCTTTTAGCGTTGTCAGATTTTTCCCATTTGCACCAGCTTTGATTCAGCAGCAAAAGTCATGAAGTTGAAAAAAACAGTGGTTGGAGAGGCTTATTTTTATGTTCAGTTGAAAAACTAACTTTTTCTTCAGTTTTCTCTGACTTTAATAACATTCAAATTTATTCTGAGCTTTTATGAATTCAGTGAATTAAACACTGGAGAGCATTTGCTTTTCAGAAAATGCAGAGTATTTAATTACTGTTACATTACATAGACCTTTAATAGTATTCACACACACACATATTAGCCTTTGTAGCTTTGTAACACATTTGCTACACTAGTTTAATGAGTGACAGGACAGATAACTGTGGTTATGAGTGCACAGATTCCCTGCTCGATACCTGGTGGGTCGGTCACAGCTCACAACGCCTGGCCCAATCTTCTGTTCCAGCCCAGCCCTGGTCAAATCTGGTGTCAATGAAAAGATGACAAACTGTATTTTAACACCAATTATTTATATATATTAATAGCATTAGTAGATTAACAGGTATTAAACAGTTTATATCAGTATATGCTTTTTGTCACTAATGGCTGTTTGGGTCTTTATGGATTAGATATCATACTAAAAGTCAGGCTAAAAGTTTTTTTTTTAATCTTAAATAGGATATGGAAAACCTGATTTCTGTATGTGCTTGAACTGTAAACATTGCGTCCACTGGTGTGCATGTAAACACAACCAATCTTGAAAAGATGAGATTAACCTCATTTCAACCTCATTCTCAGCCTCTGGAACTAGAGAAAGAAATCCCACAAACTCCCTCTTTATCTAATAATTATAATTTAGTGTCTCTACAAGTGATTTTAACATCTTTGTGGTCATTTTTTGTTCTTTTTATGGTCCCTTCTGTGCTGGTTTTGCATCTCTTTGTTATACATCAGTGCAACTCTGAAGCCATTTTGAGGCTGTAACTGAAAACTTCACTGAAACTATTGATGATGAGCGATGACCACTTTGAGTTAAACTTCAGAGTGTGAAACAAACTAAAATTCGGATAATGATCTCAGCCAGTCTCTTCATGTCGTCCTTGCTCATCGCTCCACTTTTACTCTCTGTTTTGTTCTCTATTGCTACCTAATAACTCACTGCAGTTATAAATATATGAATCACAGCTGATAAATTAATATCCAGCAGGCTTGTCTCAAACACTTTGTCCTGTAATTTGTCTTGTGAGCTCATGATCAGGTTATGTAAGTAAGTATGGGAGTCATCCATCGCGCTGACCTTGTTAGTCACCCCTGAGGTCACAGCTGATTGGTGCGAACGAGCGTCCAACTGCAGCCGCCAATAAAGTGATTTCCTGCTCTCACACAGGACAGCATTTACTGAACGCAAAGGAAACCGATGTTCTCGGAGGCCAAAGGTCTGAGAACAAGGAAATGGAAGGAGGGTATGATGATGATTTTCCTTTAATCTATTAATCTGGTTTCATGTTTGTGTCTGTGTCCATCGTGACATTAGGTGTGTCTAGAACTCACTGGATTTTGGTGCATCAGGCTGAAAACAGTTTTGTTCACTTTAACAGATCAGTGCTTTTCTACATGCCCTCTTAGGTTTCATTGACGTTGTAGCAGCAGCTGTGTGTATTTACTATTCGTCTGCTGCTGCTGTTGCTTGATTGATTTACTGTGACTCCACAATGCAGAACAGAAAAACAGAAACAGAAAAAAACCTCAGTGAAAGACAAAATGCCATTAGTTTAAGTGCATATGGGTGCATATAGGACAATTTGTCCACCAACAGCAACAATCATGGCTTTTTCATGGATGTTGTCCCCTGCTTTTTCAAAATTGTCTACTTTATCTTCAGTTAGAAAATATAAAATATACAGCAAGAGTGATTCTGAACTGCAGCAAAAGCTCAAACAACTGCTGTTTCTATAAGCTGTTAACCCTAAAGACCTGTAAAGACATTCATTTTTCACCATTTATTATTGAATTTGTTTAATTTTTCAATTAGAACTTGCTATTTTTTGTTTTTGTTCACACACTGAACTTTTCCCAAGGACTCTTGCATTACATACAGAATGTTAGTTTTTTCTTTTTGTCCCATTTCTAAGAATCCATTGAAAATGTGCGTACTGTGTGTATATTCTGTCTATCTATCCGTCTGTCCGTCTAAATATTTATAAAAGCTCAGAGTAAATACAAAGGTAACTTTTTTCAACTAAATATATAATTAATTCCGTATTAAATGATTTAATGTTTTTAACCCATAAAGACCCAAAAAACTGGTGCTGACCAAAATCATCTACTGATTTAAAATGTTTAACTCCTGTTGATCCACTAAACCTAAAAAAAATATGTTTAAATAACTGGTATAAAATACAGTTGTTGTTTTGTTTTTTGTTTTTTTTTTATCTTTTCATGGTCATCAGATTTGATCCATTTGTATGTTCAGAGGCTCTGTAGTTACCGTGGAAACTATATTATTGGATGGAGACACTGTGTTCATGTTCAGGTAATCATAGAGTTAGCGGAAAAAGTATCTTCACTTTTCTCTATTGTTGATATAATAATCAACAAATTTAATGTGAGGTTTATATCATTGTCTACATAATCAGTGAATGCTAAAATACCTGATTTTGATTTTTAAAAAAGCAAAATACAGTGGATAATGTTATGATAAATGCTAATAAATCTCGTAAAAATGGGTAAAATATGGAGGGAAAAATACATTAAGGAACTGGCAAAAAGTATCACTTGTTCAACTCGAACAGAAAAAATTAGTTTTTCAGCTAAATATACAATTCACTGAAGATAAAAACAAGCCTCTGCCACCACTGTAATTTCTCAAATTACACGACTTTAACTATTGAATAAATGCTGATATTTCCACATTTCACTATGGAGCCCATATTTAATTAGATACCTAAAAGGAGATATTATGTTTTTGGTTTGGCTGCTCCCACTACCGCTGGCAGACGCCCTTCATGTGAACACATTAACATGAAAAACGTGGTTTAGAAAATCCGGATTCAATTTTAGATGATTTATCATTTCTAGATTGCCCACAAGGGGGCGTTCAAAAGTTTAAAATTACTTAACACTTTTGTTCATATCTTTGGAACCATTTGTCTGATTGACTTCAAATCAAAGGCAAATGAAAGGTCATGACCTGTCTATTTCTCACCTCATGACATCATAAAGCATTGGGAGTGTTTGAAGATATATTGCTTCCAACCCTGTAAGCCTACTGTACTGATCATGCAGATGTTCATAAAAGTTCAAATTAAAGTTCAGGGTTATGATATTCAAAACAGAAGAACATGAATAAAAACAAAATTTTTCAATGATATATATCATTAACCCAGTGTCCAACTCCATGGGCTTTACTAGAGAATCAATGTTGTATAAGATGACAGTGTTTCCATGGTAACTACAGAGCCTCTGAACATCCATACTGCTTATATGTGACAACCATGAAAACCTACTGCACTAAATTTACACCAATTATTGACATGCATTTATAAATTAGTGGGTCAAACTTTTTAGGTCAGCAGGTATTTTTGGTCTTCAGCACCTTTTTCAAATAATTTTTGGATGCAACTGTCATAACGTTGATCAGCAACATGTCAAGTTCACTTAAAGATATTGGTTTGTTGTTAAATTCTATGTTTTATGCATACATTTTACTGGTGTAAGTATCAGTCTCCCAAATGCTCAAATGTGTCCATGCTAACCTTAATAATACATTGATATTTACACATGTGGCCTACAGTAGTTGTTGATAAATTGATAATAATAGTTAGTTATCAATACATCTACATTTTAACGATATAAAATACCGTTTACTGGTGGACAAGCAGCCCAAACATTGAGAAAAATATCCATACCCAAAATATCCATATTGGTGTGTACTCAGCATTAATCATAAGCATAGACCAGCTCCAGGCACACGCTTAAGACATCTGAAAATAAAAATGTACATGTTATTGTTCTTTGTGTAGGTTTTAGTCTAACATTGAGTATTGCGGTCCATAGGGAACACTGGAGAGGAAAGGCTATTTATGGTACACATTAATAAACACATTAATTATAGCAAAATGTCTCTAAAATAATAAGATGTTACTCATGATATGCCCTATAGTCATGCCAACATGTATTTAAGTTCGTTTTAACTAGATTTGTTTAATTTCTGTGTAAATATGTACATTCACTGCAGGGTGCGGGTGACCTGACAATGACACTCCCACTTCAACTGCCACTGAAATGGAAAGGTTTTTATTTACGTCCTCTTTTTGAGAATGGCAGATTAAACATAAACCTGCTCCAAATATCAGGTAATGTACAGTATTTTCTGGACTATAAGCCACATCCGCTGTATTTAAAAAATATATAATAAAAAAAAAAATGCAAGCCACACTGGGTTATGAGCTGCAGATATCTATGTTGAAAAATCAGATATTTACTGCATGTACAGAAGGATTTTGAACTGTTAACGTAGTTACATGTTTGTTTGAACAGATTTTTCTCCTCACGGTGCCTTTTAACACGGCAGTAACTTTTCTGATTAAAACGGAAATGAACCAAGAGGAAAAATAACCAGTATTTACTATATTTATATTAATTTCTCCCATGTTTTAAATCAAATATCACTTTAATTATTGTCGCTGAAACCTATGATGTCGTTTTCTTCTGTGTCACAGTTGAACAACCTCAGTAGTGCTTCGTCACATCTGTCTCCATCATGACAGGGTGAGGATTTGACAAATAATTAACCGTTGCTAAGTTGTTATCTGTGTTTAGCATTTTCTTCTTCACATTGATTTTTCTCCGTTTTAATTCTAATTCCAGTTAGAGCGTCCCTAGTGGTGGAAGAAAAATCCACAGAACTGCCGCACCTTTGTATAAACCTCATGGTTTAAAACATATTAAAAAAGTAGCGGCTTATTGTCCAGAAAATACGGTAGCTGTGCCTGTTAAAATTTTGCCCCATCCACCTTTTAATAGAGTGTGATGTAAATATTCGACTATTCAACACAAACACAGAAAGCATAATTATGATTATCTTTCTTGGCTTTTACCTGGGAAACTGGGGTTTTTGTAACCTGTTTTCAAAGGAGGGGCCTTATCTAAAATCCTTGCATTTGATTAGATGAAAACTCTGTCCGTCATCTTGACTGATGCACCTCTTCAGCCACTCACATTGAAGTCAAGCCCTTTAATCAGTTTAAATTGTTTTCATCAGGTATATACACATCAACAGAAGGGGTTTAAACTTACCATTTATACGTAACGTTTATTTATAACCTTGTCTACTACGATGCCCACCAAGTTCTTCTGGTAAACATCAGAGGAAAGCATGGTTCTCCATTTATCCTTCAGCCATGATTCGTGGCTAATGAACTCTATCTGCCTACATGTAGTTGTCATTTCTTCCTCCCAGGTCCATTACTGTCAGCCCAGGTTTACCAGCCTCTTTGACTTGGTCCTCTACCAACACAACCAGGGGGGTACCACAATAACCATGGGCTTCTGCACTGGTAGTACTTCTTTATCCACCAGTGGATCCATCTGATAGATCAAACTCTTACCAAACCCAGTCGGAAGAAGAGCGAAAACATCA
Organism: Siphamia tubifer; assembly: GCA_020466265.1. Taxonomy (NCBI): domain Eukaryota; kingdom Metazoa; phylum Chordata; class Actinopteri; order Kurtiformes; family Apogonidae; genus Siphamia; species Siphamia tubifer. The sequence continues at coordinate 26,463,607 of CM035788.1, read as the reverse complement.
TTTCCATTAACAAAGGTTTCCAAAGCCGTCCTCGGTTCATCTTTTAAGGAATGAACATGTGCTGGAGTAGAAAAAAACTGTGGAAATAGTCGAGTCGATATGGACCCTCAGATACCTAATGCACGCTGCCATTGTTGTGTACACTGCCGTCGCTTCTGCTTAACGTCACATCAGCCACAACCACCCTAGTCCCACCCTGTGACACTGATTGGCTCCTTCGTTTTGAAGTAGAATCGATCCCCATATTACTGAGATGGTTGTGTGAGTGTAGCGTAACGCAGCCAGATGATGTAAATCAGGTTAGTGTTTTTGTGTCTTACATTTGAAAATGGTTATTTTTCTCTGCTTGCGGCATCAGAAAACCCTCTTCTGACATCATTAACACATCACAGAGTGTGTCGCCGCACACATATTTATAACTGCTGTGTTGATATGTTCTTGTTCCAGTCTTATATATCTCCAGCTGTCACCAATGGGTACCTGTAAATAATCTAAATCAAACTCAGATTGAACTCAGAATCACACAGCAAGAACTAACACCGTGGGGATGTAATGACAGACAAAATGGAAGTGTTGAGATTTCATCATTTTATGGAGTTTTATTCATTTACTGCCGTCTGCACAGACACACACAGTTCTGTAACAGCCTGTGTACATAAAATCAACACTTCTACAGACAAAAGAAATCCAAATAATTAAACAACAAACTAATTAATATTTTATCTTTGCCAAATGTTTAGAATAATTGACTGGTGAACACACCAAAATTATAAATATACTAATACATGTACAAAGTTATACAGTGTAAATAAATTATGCTTTATTAGAATAAACACATAATAATTACATTTATACTGAAATTTGAATTTGTAACCAGCAGTAATATCAAACTGCGATGCTCATAGTGGGTTTTTTTATTTGTTTGTTTTGTCTTTGTGTGTGTGTGTGTGTGTGTGTGTGTGTGTGTGTGTGTGTGTGTGTGTGTGTGTGTGTGTGTGTGTGTGTGTGTGTGTGTGTGTGTAAAAACCTAATGTTGTAGTTGTGATTGTCCAGTTAGTCCAGAGGAAAAACTGTGCAATTTAGACACACCTTACATTTATTTATTCCTTAATTTATTTATTCATTCCTCAGCTATTGTCATGTTTTTTCATAAAAAATTGGGTTTTATTTCTTTTCGTGGTTTTTTTTTTTTTTTTTTTGCACAAATTGTTAGATTTTGATCCATCATCTTTTCTTGTTTTTTCCTTTTTATTGGACAAACAAACAAATAATGCTGTCAGTGCCCATTGTTTGTATTTTTTAATTTATGCTGTGCTGCTTATTATGTTACATTAGATCAGATAAACTTATAAGAATTAAGCAGAAACCACTATTATTGCTCCCAAATTTTAAATAAAGTTATTAATTATTATGGATTTATAATCAGTAAAAATTAAAACTGGTCCATATGACAAGAAATACAGAGTCCATATTCACTTTTAAACAACACAATACTGATGTACTAATGATAAAGCAGTCAGTGTTTGGTGGGATAGCTCTGTTTTATACCTGTTCTCATCTCTTTGTGATCTCCCGTCTTCCTCTGAATCACAATCGAGAAACTTGGAGTTGTCATGAATGAAGTTTCCTGGAGTTACAAGTATTTCATCTTAATTTAGAAGCTGTCAAAACATTAATTAGTTTGTCTTAAAAAAAAAAAAAGTCATGCAAACGTCACATCAGTATCATTGTCTACTCTAATTTCATCATTATATTCACGAGTAATTATATATTTTAAAAAAGCATAGTTGACTGATGGCTAGGGCTGAATTTAAAGTGCATATTCATCTTCCAGTTGAAATGCAGTAAACACAAGTGAATCTGAAAACATTCAGACTGCTGACAGTTTCTGTTCCTGCAGGTGTGACATGCTGCTGTTATATTCAAAGACACACTTAGTATTCATGAGCCCCCCCACTTCCCCCCCCAACCCCTCCAAACCTAATGGTTTATTCAATCACTCCCACAGGCCGTCTGCTGTGTTATGACAACCTATTAAACACTAAATTAAATGCGTTTTTGCCCCTGAGGACGCAGACGTTTTCCTCAATGTTGCGGTTTCTTTCTGAAAAGCTTTGTTCACATCTCGTCCTGCCATCAGAGCCAAAGGGGCCGCCGGCGTCAATGTCACCGCCTCAAACTGAGATAAATGACCCGTCAGCACCGATGTACACAGTGTGACTCTCATGACCCAGAATGCTGCAGTGTCAGATGGTGAAAAGATGCTGATTGGCTGTGAAATATTAAATGCCACCAACTGTAAGCAAATGACGACATCAAACGACTGTCAGTTGTGTTTGTGTGATCACATGACTGACAGGTGGAGGAGGGAGGGTTACTGTATGAAATATTCATGAACATGAAAAATTACTTATATCATGGACTGAAACATTATTATTATTATTATTATTATTATTATTATTATTATTATTATTATTATTATTATTAGTAGTAGTAGTAGTAGTAGTAGTAGTAGTAGGAGTATTACCTCCGCCAAAGAGTTTATGTTTTTGCCAGAGTTTGTCTGTCTGTCAGTTAGCAAGATAACTAAAAAATTTATGGACGGATCTTGATGAAATTTACAGGGTAGGTTGGTAATGGGGAGATCTTGAAATGATTAGATTTTGTTTTTTGGTGGTGATCCGGGGGGAAGGGGGGTCCTGTCCATAACTTTTTGAGTTATCTTGCTAACTGACAGACAGACAAACTGACAAAAACATAACCTCCTTTGCGGACCTCTCTTCATTCAGAGGGGTGGGGGGGGGTCTGCCTTGGCGGAGGTTTGCGCTCTGATTGCTTTTCTAGTTCTTATTAAACTTCTGAATGCCACCAGAATACAGCAACATTCAGGTGACCCTCTGAAGAAGGCGGAAGTAACGTGCTGAAACATGTCAGGTGAGAAATACCAACACATATGTCTGAGATAAAAGAAAATACTAAATTAATTTAACAGTAAAACATAATGAACATTCTACACTCACCAGAATACAGGGGCTTTTTTTTTACATAAATAATTGTCCTGACTGAAAATGCTGCAAATGAACTATTTTTCAGATAATTTTTTTTTTTTTTTACCTCCGCCAGAGTCTGTCTGTCTGTCTGTCTGTCTGTCTGTCTGTCTGTCTGTTAGTTAGCAAGATAAGTCAAAAAAGTTATGGACGGATCTTCATAAAAATTTCATGACATGTTGGGAGTATCACAAGGAACAAAATGATTAGGTTTTGGTGATGATCTAGAAGAGATCCTTGATTCTGGATCACTTTGAAATGTATTCTCCATTTACTGCAATGTAAAATTTCAAATTGATCCAAAATCCAGGATCACTATTTTCATAAAACTTTTATCTTCACAAACACTAGGAAAATTGTCCTTTCTCAGTTCAAACTCTGTGATAAAACCTGTTGATGACATGAGAAAAGTGACAAGGGAGAGAATGTTCCTACTCTACACACACCTGGGTCTGAATGACTCTTCCAAGAAAATCAAATACAAATAATAATTGACCAATCAAAACAAAGCACATCAAAGAGACATGTTTATTTTAGATCTGAGCAGATATTTACCCACATTAAAGTGTCCCGGTCATAACATCATCTTTGTTTACAAACACTGCACACACACACACACACACACACACGCACACACACGCACACACACACACACACACACACACACGCACACACACGCACACACACACACACACACACACACACACGCGCACGCACACGCACACGCACACGCACACGCACACGCACACGCACACGCACACACACACTACACATCAAAGTGTCCAGATTTCACACAAGTTCATGACCTTAGATCAGGCATGTCCAAACTATTCCACAAAGGGCCGGTGTGGCTGCAGGTTTTTGTTCCAACCAACCAAGAGTTCACAGTTTGACCAATCAACTCTCTGAAGACTGAGATCAGTTGATTAATTGAATCAAGTCTGGTGTGCTGCTGCTTGGTTGGAACAAAAACCTGCAGCCACACCGGCCCTTTAGGAATGGTTTGCCCATCCCTGCCTTAGATGAAGAAAAGTCACAAAATGTCATGAATAATAAAGGATTACCTGTACTTTGGTCAACCCAAAAACTGAAATGGGTCAAATTGAGCCTTAACATAATACAAGGGTTAACTGAATATCCTTTGCAGCCGACAACATTTTATTATTTTTTTTTGTCAAGCTGTGAAACCCTCGATAAAAATGCATTTCTGAGTCTCTGGAAATATTTTTTTTTTTTTATTATTCTGGTATCTTTTTCTTCTTCTTCTTCTTATTATAATAATAATAATAATAATAATAATAATAATAATAATAATAATAATAATAATAATGGTATTTTAGTTATTACCAAGAAAACATGGAAAGTGGAGATATCAGCTTTGAAATTAAACTACCATTGTTACCATTATATTTATCCAAACAAACGTACCTTTAGTTTTACCAGTCATTCAAAGGAACAAGAATTTAAAGAAAACAAGGACGGTCTAGTCATTTTTTCTGTGACTGTACTTCGAGTATAGAGCATGTATTTATACTGCAGCAGTAACAACTTCACGTTTTTGATGCTTCTTTTTCTTTCCGCTCTCTCCGGTCTGTTCGAGCCAGATTAAAACAGAGTCTTGTTTTATTCCTGGTTTCTCTTTTCCTCTTCCTTCATCCTCTAACAACAGCCACCTCTTCCTTTTTTCTGGTAAAGACACGTCATATGAAAGCACATGTTATAAGAGGTTCTTCATTGTCATTTAGTTTCATTTAGTTCTGACTCCCCCCCCCCATAATTCAGGTAGTTTTAATTAATTTTTAGAGCAGGTTTGCTATTTTTCTTTGATTATTAATTTTCATTTCTTTGTCATTGCTTTATATTAGCATTAGTTTTATTTTTTTCATGTTCTATCTTCCTCACCATCGTATTCAAATAAATCCCATACAGGTTTCTGCTGATTTCCCCCAACTTTAGTCTCCCTGTTTTCAGGTAGAATGGGGCCGAAAATATGACTTTAAACAAGTGACGAGAAGTGATGGAGCATGAAGGGCTGCCAACCAAAACTGCTGGAGTGAAAAAAAAGCCTTTTCATATCAGTCTAACACTGAGAAAGATCAATCAATCAATCAATCAAACTTTATTTATATAGCACTTTTCATACATGGTGCATGTAGCACAAAGTGCTTTCCATGAGACCCCCCCCCATTATCCCGCAATTGTTGTTAAAAGATTTACACAGTTAAAAAGAATAGAATACACAACTAAATAATAGTAATAAAATAAAAGTAAATACATAAAATAGCAGAATAAAATAATATTAAGATAAAAATTTAACTAAACACTAAGTTAAAAAGGTAGGTTTTAAGTTTACCTTTAAAAATATGAACACTCACAGCAGACTTCAAATCCTCAGGTCGACTGTTCCATAGTTTGGGGCCATAAAAACTGAATGAGGCCTCAACAAGTGTTTTAGTGTGAACTCTAGGGACAATTAAAAGCTTACTACCTGAGGAGCTGAGGGTCAGAGAGGGCTCATATGTTAAACTTAGATCCGATAAATAAACAGGCCCACAGGCTGTGGCCCACAGCCATTAAGACTCTTAAAAACTAATAAGATAAGATGAAAACAAAAGGAATGTTTTCCCTACTTTTTATGTCTTTTAAGCACACAATAGAGTTTCAGCTAATTATATATTAATGACTCACAAAGTTATGGATGGATTTGACTGAAATGTTCAGGAAATGTTGACTTTTGGCACAAGGAACACATGATAACATGTTGGTAGTGATCAGTAGGGGTGGGGGAGCTGAGTGCTTTTCTAGTTAAATACATGTATCAGAAGTAATGCCTGTATCATTTTCCACTTGAGTTAATGAGTGTAATGAGTGTCCTCACATATACGATATGAACTCATGTGTGTATGTGTCTCCTCTCAGCAGAGTTCTTTTACTGTGTTTTATTAATCACAGATTACTGACCTCTCAGTCCAGTCAGGGACACGCCCTCTGGACTGTCCTGTGTGTGTGTGTGTGTGTGTGTGTGTGTGTGTGTGTATGTGTGTGTTTATAGGGGGGTTCCTGCCAGTGTACCTGGACAGAGTACCCATGGTGTACACCCTCACCCTCCTCCCCCACCTGACTGTGACACCTCACATCCATCACCTCTGGTTGCTGGTCAACATCCATCAGCTGTACCAGATCTGGTGCCATGGCGACAAGATGACCCGCCCCCCTGGGTCTGAGGCGTGTGTGTGTGTGTGTGTGTGTGAGATATATTGACCTCTTATCTGAATACATAATAATGACCCTGAGAAAGTGTTGCAGTTGCAGTTTAACATTTTCACAGAACACAAAGTTATTTTCACTTTTAACTACAGATTCACACAAACCTGTGACATTAACCCATATAGACCCAGTGTTACTTTTATGTCAGTTCCCAAATGAGTATTTCTCTCCAACCTTAATTTATTAAAGTAATTTATTACCGTTCATTATAATCCTATCCTCTGTATTTTGCCTTTTTGAGTATAAATCAGGTGTTTTCCCTTTTATTAAATTTACTGATCATATAGATGTTCACGGAAACTCAAATGCAGTTATTTATTCACAGAAAAGTGATTTTTTTCAGCTAGGACATCAATGCTTGAACAACAAACATCTGCAACGTCTGTCATTTATCAGACTTCATTGGTTTTACTGGTAAAATGTAGTTAGTAGTCAAGTTGATGTGCATGTGTTTTTCTTAATGTATTTTTTTTGTTATGCTACACAATCAAATTATAATAGATTTTTTTTTACATTTTTTTTCCTTTTAGTCATTTTATTTCGAAATATGTCAAACACAAAAATATTTGATCTTTCAAAAGATTTTTGATTTTTGATAAAACAACAAGACAAAGACAATAACCTAGATTAAAAAATAAGAAGGCAAGTAACATATTCGAAAGGGAGTGAGAAGAAGTAAAAAAAAAACAAACTACAAAAATATTATCTCCCACCCCTATTGTACCAAACAATAATACAAATGCCAAAAAACAAACATATAAATCTATTCCAGTTGGTTTATCAAAATTATACAAAAATATCTCATATACATTACTATGTCTTTTCACCTATTCACTCATATACACCTGTACATATGTACACACATACTATCATTTTATAAATTATACACTCTACATCTACCTATACCAGGGGTGTCAAACTCATTTTAGTTTAGGGGCCACATTAAACCAAATTTGATCTGAACTGGGCCGGACCACTAAAATAATAAAATAATATATAATAATGTCAACTCCAAATTTTCCTCTATGTTTTAGAGCAAAAAAAAAAAGTTAAATTATGTGATGAAAATGTTCACATCTACCAACTATCCTTTAAAACAATGTGAATAATGTGAATAAACCAACAGTTTTTCAGAAACCTAAATGCAATTTTAACAAGATTTTGTCTCAGTTTATCATTTACACATCAATTACAATGTACAGATTATTTATTATTGGATCTACAAATATACAAAACATTTAATAACAGGCAGAACATTGTTAAACTTACACTTCAGACATTTCAAAATGTTCCTATTTGTTCAGGTTATTCATGTTTTTTTGGGAAATAATAGTTTGCTTTATTGTAAATACAGTAAAATGACATGAAAACGTTTAAATTAACAAAGAGCAAAATGTTGAGTTGTGAGTATTTATAGATTATTATAATAGTATTTTACTGACCTGACCCATTTTGATCTGTATGTGGAACCTGAAATAAAATTATCTGTATATTCACTATAATTTTTGTATTTCACAAAGTTATCCCAGGGACCAAGTCCTGCCCCCGGGCCGCATGTTTGACACCCCTGACCTATACCTTCATATACGCCCATATACACATATACATATTTACACACATATCCACATACACACACAACAAAAATAAATACTTACCCATATCACTATATATCTACACATAACCAAGTTAATAGATAAAATGATTGATGACAGCAACAAAATGAACAAAAACAGCCAAAGTGATCAATAAAAATGAACAAAAATGAATAATAAACTAACAAAAATAATAAATGACATGAACAAAGTAATTGAAGGAAAATAATAAAATAAAAATGTAGAAAAATAAACAAAATAAGCAAAAAGTCATGAACATTTACAAGATAATTTTTGCACAAAAAAGAAGCACTACAATGAAGTAAGAAAAAAAGAAAGAAAGAAAGAAAGAAAGAAAGAAAGAAAGAAAGAAAGAAAGAAAGAAAGAAAGAAAGAAAGAAAGAAAGAAAGAAAGAAAGAAAGAAAGAAAGAAAGAAAGAAAGAAAGATTGGAGGGACTGATTATGTTTTAAAATGTAACAGTCAGTGATGTTGAGCCACAGTTGAATATACTGTCTGTCTGACCACAGTTAAACTTGATTTATTATAACAGCACTCGCAGCATTGACAGTGAATATGTTTAGTGTTTGTCACAGGAATCACTAGATCAACTTACTGATAATGTTATGGATCAGTCTGTAATTCCCTGCCGTGTTGGAGCAACTCTGCAGAATGACTTCGGCACAGTAATGTGTTTTGTTGTTACTTTTGCTTCCTCAGCTCTTTGTAGAGAGGACACTGAGGACAGAGGACAGTTGTGTGTTCTCACCTGCAGGCAGAAATAAGTTCAAACTAGAGCTCCACTGTTTACACTAAGATGGATACAAGGCCCTGTAAACTACTAACCACTCACTTTAACTTGAACTTTTTGTGCATAAATATGACCAAACATTTACTGCTGTGTGTCACAACTAATTGTGTACATGGTGATTTATTTTTCATCTTATTATGAAGCATCAAACCTCTACCATGACACTGTCGCAACCTACATGCAACTGAGATTTATCATGGTATTTGGTGTCATTTTTCCTGCTGCTAGTAGGGACGCTAATTTATCAAATGCTGCTATGGGTGGCGTTAAAGGCTACGGTCAAGTAACCTACTGTACGTACATGTTCAGGTTGGAGGAACTATTTGGCCAAAATTAACACAAGGCCAAACAGCAAAGGCTCTGAACTCTCCCAAAAGCTGGAGCAGTTTTAAAAAGGTAACCTCACCAGGACACAAGACAGTAGTGGTCAGGAAAGTACTTTATACCAGTCAGCTCAGACAATTTTTTTCATGATAAGTCACGTACATACAGGTGTTGAAACATGTAACAGTCAGGTTTAGATTTATAAGATGGTACCAGTATTGCACAAAGGAAGGTTAAAAGGTTAAAGACACAAACCATGAACACTGATGGTGCTGCTGTATTGAATGAGTTCCAATAGGACCCATTACATCAGGGGTGTCAAACTGCGGTCCTCGAGGGTCCTCTAGGGTCCTGCATGTTTTAGATGTTTCCTTCTTCCATTGCATCATTATCAGTCTGATGAGGAGCTGATTATTAACTCTTTAAATGTCAGAGCTGATGCATTCTGAATGGATGATTTTGTTTAAATATTCAGAAAAATTCAACAGTTTTTATTTTATTTTGTGCATGGAAAAGGTGCTAAAAAGCAAGATTTATTTATTTATTTATTTTTTAATTATTTTATTTCACCATTTTTTTTTTAAATTGCTGTGACCAAATGTCAATACTAGTTTTCTTCTTTAGTCATTTTTTCCCCCAAAAGTTTCCACATTATGTTTTATTTTGTAAATATTTATTAGTTTTTCTTCATTTTGTTTATTTGTCTACATTTTGGTTCTTTTAAATGTTTTAATTATTCTTTGATTTTTCTGCCATTTGTGTCTTACTTTGCTCATGTTACCAGTTCTTTTGTTAATTCTCAGGAGTTAAAGGGTTAAACTGAATTACATGGAAGAGGGAAATATCTAAAACATGCAGGACACCGGCCCTAGAGGACTGGAGTTTGACACCTGTGTATTACATGGTAAACCAGGCATGTCCAAACTATTCCACAAAGGGACGGTATGGCTGCAGGTTTTTGTTCCAAACAACCAAGAGTTCACAGTTTGACCAATCGACTCTCTGAAGACTGAGATCAGTTGATTAATTGAGTCCAGTCCGGTGTGATGCTGCTGCTGGGTTGGAACAAAAACCTGCAGCCACACGGGCCTGTGGTAAACGGCCAAGATAAATAACTTTGTCCAAAAGGAGCAACAGGGAGTGCGGGACAGGAACCACTGTAATGGAATTACTGTATAGTAGTAGTAGTACTAGTAGTAGTAGTATAATTTGACATACCAAGAAAGTAAATGGACAAAAGGACATCCTTGAAGGCAACACAAAATGTATACACAATAAAGTAAACAAAGTGACAAGAGTAAACAAACAAAACAGACAACGTCTCACCTATACACCAAACAAATTAATAAATAAAAATAGACAGTAATAACAACAATAATAGTAATAATGTTAAGTGTTAATCTGCATTACTGCTTTCATTTTGACAGTCATACTTCTAATTTGAACAGAGTTGCAGAAGGAAGGTTTCCATTTTCATTTTTTGACGTGTTTTTTTTTCTCAGTCATTTCATCCCCTGTAGCTTCAGAAGCTTTTGTGTGGAAACTGTAAGTGTGAAATGTGTTTCTATCACAACCATCTTATTCAACACACCAGCAGTGATAAAGGAAACCTGTTGACCACAGAGGCAAATGAATTGTCTCCACTTCTGATATCACTCCTCATGTTGTTAGTTAACTGGTTCTATACCTACACTAACTTCTTCTACTAATAAAAATTTAACTAATCCTTACTGGTACAGATGTCCGCAACAGTACAAGCTCATAACAAAGTATAACAATTTGGCAGGTTGTTTATGAGATGAATAATTTTAAACCCATTATTATTTTACAGAGACAGCCGTCAAACCATCTTAAGTGTGAAGGACACATTTCAGTTGTATAATTAATGATCTGTAATTAATAGAAAAGTGAGTCTGACAGATTTAAGATGAAAACACTTTTATTTTAAAGGTACTAACAGAAGTCCTTGGTTGACATTGTTACAGCCGAGCCTCCATATTTTAAAAAAAGCTCCGACAACGCCCCCCCCCCCTCCCTCTGCTCCAGAACAAGTTTCAACGTTAAATCAAAGTGGAAAATTAATGACAGTCAATGGCGTACCTGAGCTCCCTGTCGGCTACCTGCTGGATGTTAAAAAAAAAAAAAGAAAAAGAAAAACTTTATTTAGGTCAGAGTGTCCCCTCTGGTAACAGAGGATCTTCTGGCTGCTGTATCTGGAACAGATTGTGTGGGGATTTCACTGGGACGCCTCCATGGCAATAGAGATTAGGCAATTAACCTCCATGTCACTGTAATTATTAAGACACTTTAGCGAAAAATGAATTAATTTCCCAAAAGGTGCCAGAGGAGGAGGATGTGCTGCTGCTCGGCCACAGAGAAGCAGAGAGCCATGCAAGTCCTCGGGCTAATTAGAGGAAACAAAGAGTGACAGATAAAAGTGTGATTCTTCTGTCCCACTGAAAAAACATCTGAACGAAACTGGAGATGTTTCCTGTTGAGGCAGAACAGAGTCAACATATGTCAACCTGCTGTCAAAGTAAAAGGTGAGATACAAAAGTTAATCACCAACTTAAATCTCTGACAGATCCTCCTCCTCCTCCTCCTCCTCCTCCTCCTCCTCCTCCTCCTCCTCCTCCTCCTCCTCCTCCTCTCCAAATAATCTGGATAAATAACTTCACTTTACATTGACATTCTGGGAAGTTATAAATTAATCATTTAAAATTTGGATATTCATTTAAAATTTGGATATTTATTTATTTGGATTTAAAAATGGATATTATTGCATTTTCTCAAGTACAGTAAATATACATTTGAGGTACGTGTACTTTATTTAAATACTTACATTTGCTTTCATTTGTCCTCTTGCATTTGTTAGTTTTTATTTTTGTACAGTAAAGGTTTTTGCAGTGACGGAAGGATCATATATAGATTTGGAAATTTCATCTAATCAATAAAAATTGTCACAAAAAAAAGTTTATTCTTTTTCTCAGTCAAGTCTGATTATTCACTCTTACCAGCCTCACAATAGTAGACAGACAGACAGACAGACAGACAGACAGACAGACAGACAGACAGACAGACCCTCTCTTTCTCTCTTTGGTGAAATTTGTCCCTGAAGTAAATTTTGTTCAAAATACAAACTGAAAAGTGCTCTCTCATTGAAAAATAAATACATTGGTCATTAATATTAAAATACAAAACTTATATCCAGGTACACAGAAAAAAAAATACTGAACAATAACAGTAAATTTGCATCTATATTGAGTTTTATGTTTTTTGGGGGTTTTTTTTAGAGAAAAATGTTGTCTGAGTACATTTTCTTCAATTTGTGCATACACTGTCGATGACATATTTATCAACACTAATTTATTCTTTTTTAGTTAGATCTTAAATATTTTGTTTAAGTCATTTAACATTTAATTCAGAGAAGTCCTTTTTGTGAATGTATCAGCTGGACAACATAAGGTCTATTATATTATTTTTAAGATACCAAAAGAAGATATATGTGAATATCAGCTCCCATGTGCTGCCACTATGTAGTAACAATGTGAATCTTCACTGGCTTCATGATTCAATTAGATTCAATGAATGGTGATTCTGACCATTAGTCTGGCTCGACAGCTGGAGATGGGTCCCCGGGCGCCGTCCATGGCTGCCCACTGCTCCTTACAGGTGTCCCAATGGCATCAAGGATGGATTAAATACAGAGGACACATTTCATTGTACAGTGCATAATGACAAATAAATGACTTTACCTTTTATCCAATTATCAGTTCAATTAGATTCAATTATCTTCACCTATCATCAATTCATGATGCATCTGCAATAATATACTGCACATAATTACTATTTCATCAGTTAATACACTCAGCTAAAATACAACAGACACTGCAATAACACAAGAGCTGTAAGTGATAAAAGTCTCTTTCACTTCCTGAAATAAACATTAAAAATCCCATTCTGTTACCTGTGCTTTGGTTTTGTTGTAGAGTCCAGCTGTAATACTCTCTGTTTCTGTAAAGTGACTGTCATGGGACCCTGTGCTGCAGCTCAACCCCATAAAACCAGGGTTTCTATGAATAAATAAAGTTGTAAATCTTTGACAGTGAAGAGTGCTGCAGATATAGACCACAGGGTAATTAATTCTATTCAACCCCTTGGAGTTTTTCCTCAACAACAGTTCTTCTATTTATTTATTTATTTATTTATTTATACTTCACTGGGTTTGGTGTGTTTATGGTCACGGATGTTAGGTCAGTTTAGAAATGGCCAACATGGTTTCTTTGATTTGTTATAATCCCACAGTATCTAATATGTGAAGCAGATTTTACAAACAGCATGTGTCTCAAACACTTCATGGTTTCTAGGAAGTTCATAATATGCATAATAATGTGTTGTTGATCACCTGCTGTCTTTGCATCCATATACTTGATTGTGACACTAAAATAACCTCAGCCTGAGTGATAGAGAAGTATCAGGGTCAGGACCAGACTGTTAAACAGCTTCATACTTACTTGGAGTAATCAGACTGTTGAACAACAGACTGGAATTAAAAACCCTGTGCACTGTCTGAGCACTTTATTAGTTACTAACTACTATGTCACTTTTACAGACACTCAGCTGAGTGAAGTTTGTCATATTTATGGTTGTTACCAGTCGTTTTAACTTATTATTACCCTGCTGCATGAAGAGGAGGCGGGGTAATAATGTGCAGTAATGTGCAGGTTGGTGGGTTGGTTATGGAGTAACATTGATACTGGCATAAGGAACAAATGATTACATTTTGATGGTGGATGGGGTGATGGAGGGACTGATCTGCCAATATATATATATATATATATATATATATATATATATATATATATATATATATATATATATATATATATATATATATATATATATATATATATATATATATATATATATATATATATATATATATGTTTAGACAACAAGGTAAAGCCATAGACCAGCCATAACATGACCACTGACAGATCTTTTTACTGTTCACTTGTTTCAGGGCTTTTCTGATCTTTAACTTCACATAAATAATCTAATAATCAGGATGGAATAGAATCAAACAGAATCCAGTCCTTTTAGGTAACCTGAGCCAGATCTGCACAGTCCTGTGATCACTTTTAAATGTTGTAATATTATATATAATGTATTACTGCTGTAATAATATGGTCATGTGATGACACATAATGTGACCTATGACCAAAGGTTATCTCAATAACCCTGTGCTTACTTGAATAACTCCTATTGAACAAGCTATCCACAGATATGAACCCATATATTACATAAGGTACTCAAGCACACATTATCTTTATTAACCCTCTGTCCTCCACTCCTCCCTAACCTATCAAATGAAACACACTTTATTTAGATGCTGAAGTTAGTTCGCACATTTTAAGGGCTGTTACATACATACAATATAGACATAGGGACATGGGGGACGACATACATGGTAAGAGAAATACTATTTCACAATGCCTGCACTACATTACATATAGAGCAAAATGATAATAACAGCTGATTTGATTGATTTGAAATTAATCCATTGCATAAGGGTAATGTCTTCACACTTATTATTGTACATGAAAAGCTGAGAAATCCATCATGAGTGTTGGTATGGTGTATTTTCATGTAGATTACAAGCTGTTGATTACTTATTTGATATATTGAGTCTTATATATGAAAAACGTTTCCAAACCTCGATTCCAATTATGGCCAAAATGACACAGGAATTGTTCCTGATAATTTTGCTTTTCTTATCCCCACATGTTTCTCAGGTACATTTTAAAGTAGCTACTTAGAAACATTATATGTGTTTTAATGTCTTTTTAATCGACAAATCAATCACATTTGTCCAAACTTAGAGCTTAAATATACTGTGGCGAAGGTTGCAATCTGGGACATATTTAATTTTCATTTTATCTCACTAAACATTTACTGTAAGTATTGTGCAGTCATTTAACTCACAGGTAAGTGCTGAGTCACTCTCAGTGTTGATAATTATCTGCAGCAGCTCCGACACGGACACTGTGTTCTGTACCTGCTGCTGCGCTTGATGGACACGTCTGAACATGTGGGAGGACGGAGCAGCCAGCACCTACACCATCACCACCTAGTGATTGATATTCACCTCCAGCAGCTCCAGCAGCTTGTTAATTACATCAGAGTGCAGCGAGGATTAATGAAATCAGTGTCATCATCGAAGCATGCAGAGGTCAGAGGTCACACAGAGACCAGAGGGAGCTTTGTTAGTGTGAGAGGGAGTGTGAAGATCTGTGTGTTCAGGGATGGGCAGGTATTTTAATTAGTATGCAAATATGTGACAGAGGGAATATTTCAAGCTCACATTGTTAGCATTAACCTGCTAATTTATTTATAAAGATATCACCTAAGATGACAAAGACAATGTCCATATGAAGATGTGAGCTTTGTATTTAATAAATAATTCAAACTTTTTCTACCTTTTAAACTATATTTGTACATTTGCTCCAAAAATAGAGGGACATCTGTGACCAATAACAACATATGAAGCATTTCACATCTAACACCCAAAATGTGATTTGACTATAAAAAATCACAGCAGGTAATGATTTTTCCTCGTCTTGTTTGTTTACCCGGGTGATTAGAGCACAGTAATGGTGCTACTCATTAAATGCTACTATGCAAATGAGAAGGCTTGCATTCTTCTTAACAAACACTAATTACAGTCACTCGTTAAGCCTCAGCAAGGCTTTCTGTGACATTAAAATTCACAAAGACCTTTTGAAGCTCAGACCCTGAACAGAGGAGGAGCATAGTGCTGTCATTTACATTCAGAGACTCAAATAAATAAATAAATAAATAAAGTTGACCAGGAAATTACTTCCTTCATGTGCTTTTGTTCTTTCAGATTAGTGTCTTAGAGTCACTGTACAGTTTCTACCAACATCTGAGGCTCTGAGAACATTTTTAAGAGAGTCTGTAAAATAATAACCTTAATATAATGCATAAAAAATTAGGTTTTTAGATACATTGTAAAGTGATATTTTGACCTACAGATCTGGGCAAAATTGTTAAGCCTTCTCTTGGTTTGTTTGTATTACAGGGTTAAAAGGAACAAACAAATTTCTTTCTCGTTGTCTTTTCTTCAGAAGATACAGGAGATATGTGCGCAGCCTTAAAAAAAGAAACTGAACTAAATAAACTAAATATCTGACATGTATTAAATGAAACCTGGTGTTAAAGATCAGAAAATGAATGCAATAAATCAATAAAATTGGATGAAGAAAAACAAAAGAAAACTAATTAAAAAGATTAAGACATTAAATACAAAGAGAGGTCACACTAAATACTAACACTTTATTTTACAGCTGTTTTTAACTGAAACTTTAGTTTTTCCTGCTGTACATACGTCACATATAAACAGATTTGAGCTTAACCCTTGATGCATGAATTATGAGAACCTTAGTCAAGATTTTTTAAGTGTTTTTATTCCTCTTTAGGCCTGAAAAAAACTATGTGATTGGAATCCTTATAATGAACCTATTTTGTATGGAGTTACAAAATGTCCACTCAGCTGGACAACATGTGTTTAAGCTTTGAAGCAAAGAAATGTCTCATCATCTGAACCCACTTTATCCTCACTAGGGTCATGGGGGTCACTGTGGGTCTAATCCAGCTACAATGGGTGAAAGTGGGGTACACCCTGTATGAGTCTCCAGTTCATCTCAGGGCTGAACATATACAGTATAGACAATAAATCACTCTCACATTCACACCTATGGGCAATTTACATTAACCAATGAACCTATCAGTGCATGTGTTTGGATGGTGGGGGGAAACTGGAGCCACACAGACACAGGGAGAACATGCAAACTCCACACAGAAAGGTCTGGTGTATTGGAATCAAACCAGGGTCCTTCATGCTGTGAAGTGTATTTAAAACAATATCAGAACACTATGAAATAAAACATTTTGATGCAGTTTTTGTTTAATTTTAGTTTAATAAAAACACAAGCGATTGATTTACATGTTAGTACAGATCAGGTATGAAGAACAGCTAACTTATATTAATGGTATGAACTGAATGATATGGAACTAAAACAACAAAAATCATGAGAGAGAGAGAACATCATCAAGAGAACAACTGTAGAATAACTGTCCACTGTAGTGACCAGTATGCATCAAAGGGTTAATACAGAAACTGAGAAATACAATGTGTGATGATTATAAGTTTGACTTTAGAGTGTTATACAGTACTGAATTAGGTTTTATTTATGATATTGTTGTTGTTTGTTGTTTAATGTTTTTAATTCTGTAAAGCACTTGTATTTTTTTGTATGAAAAGTGCTATATAAATAAAGTTTGATTTGATTATATACTGTTGTTGACACAAGAATAATCTGAATATGATGGTCATTAAAATTCAGGAGGTGGTGGACAGACAGACATTAGCAAAACCGATGTCAATCCCACCCCCTGCGCTCCACTGTAGAGGACATGAACAGCTCCTTCAGCACAACACTGTTCCATCCCCTGTGTAAGAATGAACACTTCCACAGGCCTTTCTTCTCCAAAGCCATCACACTGTACAATCGCTCTCAGTAAACCTCCATAACCACATAGCCATATAACCACAGTGGAATGTAAATGCAAATATTATAAATAATGTAAACTACTACAAAAAGGCAAATACTATTTAGAATTCAAATGGTATTTTCCAGATTCACATTCCAAGGATGTGAATATGTTTTTCTGCTCTTTATACCTACACGTTATATTTGCTGCTGTAACTGTTGAATTTCCCCATGATTTGGGTAAATAAAGTCTTATTCTATTCTATTCTATTCTATTCTATTCTATTCTATTCTATTCTATTCTATTCTATTCTATTCTATTCTATTCTAATAAACATTTATGCAGAAAATGTGTCTAAAATTCATTAATGCTTTTCTCTAAAATCTTTAAAAAAAACCTACCAAGACTGTACAGTTCTTGTTTAACTCATTTATGAATGAATTATGAGAATGTTAGCCAATATTTAAAAAAAAAAAAATAGTTGTGTGATTGAAAGGAAGCTATTTTGTAAGGAGTTACAAAATGTTCACTCAGCTGGACAATATGTGTTTAAGCTTTGAAGAAAACAAACATGTATTTAAAACTCAATATCAGAACACTATGAAATGCAGTTTTTGTTTAAGGAGACCATTAATTACAGTCTAATAACAACAAGCAATTGATTTATACATAAACATGTTAGTGCAGATCAGGTATTAAGAACAGACCAGTTACAGTAATGATATGAACTGACTGATATTGAACTAAAACAATAAAACCCATGAATATATAAGAGAACAACTGTAGAAGAACTGTCCACTGTAGTGACCAGTATGCATCAAAGGGTTAAAATTATGCTTTTAGGACATTTATTAACACATGCATTCAGTGGAAATAATAATAACAAAAACTCAGAATAACAAATGATCTGTATGATCTTTAACATTTCAAAATAATACTGGTACTTCACTGGGTTGTAAAAATACTATTTTGCAGAAAAGGTTCTCATATTTCACATCTCATAATCAAAATATATGGTCTATGCAGACTTTAGAATCCAATGGACAGAGCAGGGTATGGGTGTGTTAGTGGAAGACTCATTCAACACAGCTCCTTATATACACATGTGCAATAAACTAATGTACCGTTAGTAAGCCATAGCTGAGGTTCAATGATGCTTTAAAATGTTCTTTTCCATATTGTGGATCATATTGAAGCTGAGAGATATAATTTCTTTCAGGCTAAATGAGTTGTTAAACTGAAAAGCTTATGACCCGAGGCTGAGGTATTTTGTTACTGAAATGTGCATTAAGTTCTGTTTCGTTGTCTTTTTTTTTTTTTTTTTTTAGTTGCGCAGAGGCTGAACTCAAGGGTGTACAAAGTGTCAGCATTCTAGGTCTTTGAGCATTTTTATACAAAACAGAGGATATGAATTTGTTATATTTCTATTTACACTGTACTCTAAATTAATTGTCTGCTCATTAAGCTTTAGCTTGTGATATTTACTGACATCAAGCAGGGAAGTTGCACATTTTTCAACCAAAATAATACTGTCATCATCCCCTACGATGATCGCTGAAGAAAGTTTTGAGTTTATAATAAACATGAAAAACTTGTTCAGCCCTAAGTCTATTTCTCAGCGTACTAGATAAAAAGCATTTTCCCAAAATAAATGGGGTATATTACATAAACCACAGTGTTTTTTTTTCAGAAAATCTGGATTCAAAACAAAAGTATCATCTGTTAGATTGATGTAAAAGTGATTATTATCAAAAAAAAATTTTCAGAGCTAGAATACAGCAAAACGATTTAAAATGACATATGAATAAATTGCAGCAAATGCAAACCACCTGGAAACACCTGGGTTAAAGTGTTGAACAGGTTAACCTGGTCCAGTGGGAAGAAAATGCAGATACCTTTTCTTAAGTGGACTGAATGTACCCTATTACATTGTCTGCAGAAATTCAATAAAAAGATTTTGAAAAACGAAAAAGAATTACAACGCCCACAAACATCACATATGCTTAGTTAGAGCTGCGAGGGAAAACAAACTGGTCTTTGTTATTAGCCATAATGCTGAAGACTTGACGAGTGCCCTGTACTGTCTGAAAGTAAGAAATTTGATTTTAAAAAAAGAAGGTCTCGACTACGTATGTTTGAACGAAGGGCTCCTGAGATGTATGGTTGAAGAAAATGCCTTTGATATGATGTGTATGTTTTACTGAGTTCCAATGGGTTCGGGACAACAATGGTGGGGGTTTTGTGAAGCTGTGAAGGAACAAATGGCCTTTGTGTGGATACCAAAGGCTCTAGTTTCACAGACCTGGTGCAGACCAGGTGTGCCACACCAACAGGGTGTGTCCAGACAAGTTTTGCAAGTTTCACCTTTAGCGCACACTGGCAAAAGTCCTCCCCCTTTCCATCTCCTTTCCTCCCACTGGCGTAAGTGGGAATGAGGGAGGAGAAAGGGCGTGCAATGGATTTAACACAGCCGATTCAGTCACATTAGCACCTCTCCTCGCCCTCTCCTGTGAGGCGCACTGTAAGTTTCATGATTTTGCTATGGACGCCACAGTCAGACGCCCAAACTTCTAACAGGAGGACTGATGTGTCAAGGATGTGTAGTGTGAAGGACCCAAATGCGGACGCCACTGCTTCACAAAGGCTCTTTATTCTGAGCGCAGACAGAGGAAATCAAGAAACACAAATGACAACAAGTCATTCAAAACTCACACAAAATAGTTCAAAGTCCACAAGGGTGCTATGATCCTGCGGGTCCAGTCTCGTATGAGCTGGAGCTCAGTTGAGGCAACGTATGGGGGCGAACTGACAGAGAGTACAGGAAAGGATAGAACTTAAATAGGGTGAAGAGATGAGGACAGGTGTGCAAGGGAACAGGTGAAATGAATGACAAGGAGCAGAGTGGTAAGACAGAAAGGGAAAGGTGACAGCAAGGATATGACATGATGTTTTGGTCCGGGAGGTCCAAACCCGAATATATGGAACTATGAGCAGACCTCCACGGGCCGATGAAGCAAAAGTATCCTGGGAGGAGGTCACAAATATCATTAATGTAGTTTGCCCTGATACACTGAGAACCGTTGTCCAGTGTAAAAAACAGTTTATGATGTCCATAGAAGGGCCAAACAAGTACAGATACTTGTGTACAAAAGTCTGGTAACAGTCGTAGTTATTTATAGTAGAAAAACAACATCATCAACAACAACATCATACATTGAAATACCATCTGATGTTTTCCTGGTGCATTTTTTTTTTTTACTATATTGCTTAAAATCCCCTTCACTTCTCGATTACAACCAATGTTCTGACACAAGCATAAAAATATATAGTTACCTGTGGAATAGACGAGACTGAAAAAGCAGCATCCAATCATTTTGAGATCCCACTTGAAATGATTTAACAGTGATATGTCAATCAAAGTATGTGAGGGGGGATGAGACATGAATGACAGTTGAGTTTGATTGACATATCCCCGTTCTATCATTTTGAGTGGGATCTCAAAATTATTGGATTTTTTTTACTTTTTCTTCAGTCCTGTCCCTTTACTTTATAATACTTACACACAATTCACTATGTATTAACCATTTATTATCCATTTGTTAATGTTTGTTCATTATGTATTAAGCATTTGTTAATGGTTTATTTATATGCAATTGATCATAAAAAAGCACTTTTGCTTCTTTTCTATGAACAAACCTTTTGTAGCCGTGTGAACAAATGCTTTATGATAAATTGTGTATAAGCAATACATTAATAAACATTTACACATTGGTAACAAATGGTTTATACATCATGAACAAACCATTTACACATTGGTAACAAATGGTTAATACATAGTGGAATGAGTGTAGGTATTAGTGTTGCTCGGGATACCCACTGGCCAGCGGGTATCCACGGGTGACCTGCGAGTCGGGCGGGGTGGGTCGCAGTATTAATACATATTGCGGATGCGGGTGGGGCGGGTCAGGGATGATCAATACCCGCTGAGGTGTGTGTGTGTGTGTGTGTGTGTGTGCTCGGCTCGCGCATGTGCAAGCCCGTCAGTTCCTGTTTTGAATGCTGTTTTATCCCAACTTTTTGTTATCTGTTATTAGCGCCAAATCTCCCTGAACACTCAGAGATAAGAGTGAAAATGGCGGACTTGATCAGGGAGAAGATTAAAACAGGCGATGCGAAGGTTGTACGGAAACATTGTATGTGTTCGCTTTATAGAGTGATGATGTGGGTGGAGTCTATTTTATGTGCTGGAGTTCATATTGAGACGTTAGAAAGGAGGAAAAAATTATGCTTCATGACTTTTAACATTAGAAGCGCAAGGTAAAGATGCCGCGATTGTACTATGTGAGTTTAGAGCCAAATTTAAGCTCGCGGGTTGATAGCGGGCGGGTTGGGTTTATCGATACGTGACATCATGCGGATTGGGCGGGGCGGGCCTAGCCACATCTTGGGTTTGGGCTTTTCTATAAAACCCCCTAACCTCGCATCACTAGTAGGTATTATAAAGTGTTACCTATATTTTTATTCTTGTGTTAGAGCGTGTAAGTCATTGCTTGTAATTTTAAGCAATATAATAAAAGATGCACTAGGAAAACATCTCAGACAACACCTTTAATTTCTTTACAAATAAAATACGTACATTTCTGTGTTTCTTTCATCACACTGCTGGACTTTTTAGTTGTGTTTACCTCCATCTTGCCATTGATTTGAGCAGAATTATGGGAGATTTCTCATATCCCTCTGTGTAGTCCTGAAAAATTTCCATTTCATGAACCAAAAAGCCCTTCCCCTCCAACTCATGAGGAATTGAGACATTCTTACCTGTTCAGATGGAGGGGTAGGGGTAAGGGAGTGGGGCCAAGATTTGAACTGGGGTTGGGTCATAGTATGAGGCATTCATACTTGAGCCCATCCACTATATAATGAAAAAAAGAAGAAGGGAAAGTTCATAACAGCATTAAGTGATTACACATTTATGAAAACATAAATATCAATATCATGTTAATTTCTTCATTTAAATCCTCCTAAAATAATTAAATATTACACGCTTGAGGATTAAAGTCTGGGCCATTTGTTTTCAGTTGGAATAAAAAAACTAAAGATTCATTCATATAAATTGAAATTATGATAAGAAAAGAGCAGAGGTAGCACAACATTTGCATTCATATATATTCACATCATAATGCAAAACTTTATTTTTTTCTTTTTGGCTTGTTCAGTGAGTTTTAGCACTAGAGGAATAATGCTTGCACTGTTGGATCACTAACCTTTAAACTACGCAACTTTTCAATTAAAAGTTTTTACACTGGAAAGATGTGTTTTTTCGGGCATAGCGCAAATGGTATATCATGTAAAGCTGCAATGGAAAGACCTTTTTCTGCAACTAGAGTAAACTGTTTTAAAAGAAACATGGTGTGATATTTGTGGACACACTAAGTAACCAAACCATTTTTTAATTGAGTATGGGATAGATGGGTAATATATAACAATAATAATGAATATATCTGTAAATCAACACAATATTTACATTCATTACCATGTTTATGGAAGGCTTTCTTATAGCATCTTGTGATAATAAACAAATCATTGCATTTGTGATTTAATGGAAAAAGTGACATGATTTGGTGACATTTAGTAAATAGTAATAGCATATATAATAGTCTTTGTTTTCATGTATGTCTTATTTTTATATATTTTCCCCATTTAAGTGCTTTGCTGCTGGAGTTCTGTTTCCTGAAAATTGGTTTTGTTGAGTTTTTAGCCCACATTATTCTGGTTCCATGGATGTATAATGTGCAAATTGCTATGAGCTTCACAGGGCATTACCATAGAAACACAGAACTGCAGGATTTACAGACTGCACCTTATACAAGGTTTTATACTTTGTTAGACTGTGTGTTAGATCTGTTCCACAAATGCTCACATTCACAGAAATCCCTGATTTTATTGAGTCTAATGGATAGATTAATTAATTGTCATTTATGTTACATCCTCTTCGTTAAAATGGACACTTGTTGCAGAATAAAATGACACAATGTGAATATAAACCACCAAATATATGAATATACATTATTATTATTATTATTATTATTATTATTATTATTATTATTATTATTATTATTATTATTATTATTATTATTATTATTATTATTATTATTATTATTATTATTATTATTATTATTATTATTATTAATAATAATGTTAAGCAGAAAAAGGAGATAGAAGAGAAAAGAAAAGAACAGCAACAAATAACTTAGACAGATGGATGACGCAGGAAAACACTGAGTGGGATGGAGACCAGAACCAAACCCCAGGAATATAACAAGTCCAAAACAGACATACCTGCAGGAAGAAGGTGTGAAAAACAAGAAAAAAACACAAAGTACAAGAGAAAGAATAACTAATATCTAACAGAGACATAGTCTGAAAATAATATTTACAGAGAGAGAAGGACACAGGGAGAATATAATACGTTGGTTTATCTATAAATATCATTCCTGCCTGAGCCTCAGACAGATTTTCATCAGTAATTACAACAACTCCCTTGATCCCACAATGAATCTAATAAGTCTTGTCATTTTGACCGACAGATTGTCAAGCACAGTAACCAGGGTGTTAAACATGGACAGTACGTTCAGAGGCAGTAGAGCGGAGTGTAATGGTGTTTAGGTGTGATCATATTTATATTCCAGGGTGTCAAGTAATGAAGAACAGTACAAACTCTTGACTTAATGTAATGTAAGTATACATTTTGGTTATCTATAATTTACTGAAGTAATTATTTTTCAGCTAACTTTTTACATTTTCACACAATTATCTGTACTTTCTACTCCTTACATTTTAAAAAATAGCCTCGTTTTGGTTATTTAATTTTGGTTTGTGAAAAGATTATCCAGATAAATAGCTCCATCTGTATAGAGCAGAGGTGTCAAACATGCAGCCTGCTGGCCAAATCCGTCACGTCTAAGGGTCCAGTCCGGCCCTTTGGATGAATTTATGAAATGCAAAAATTACACTAAAATATAAATCATTTTGGTTCACAGTCAGACCAATTCAATCTCATAATAAACTATAAATATTCACAACTTATCTTTGTAAATTGTTTTTTTTAAATTTAGTGACTCTAAAAGTATAATTTCACAGAAAAATCTCAATAATCAGAACAAATATGAAAAAATGGAAATGTCTTAAGAGAGTAAGTGCAACTTTAATAATATTCCACCTATTACTAAATATTTTGTGTATCTGTAGATCCAGTGTGATCTATAAGTTAGAATATATATGTGTGTTAAACTAAAGCCTAATATTGTTTGTTTTCATCATGAAATTTTTACTTTTTTTGCTCTAAAACAGATATATATATATATATATATATATATATATATATATATATATATATATATATATATATATATATATATATATATATATATATATATATATATATATATATATATATACTGCTTCGGCCCACTTCAGATCAAATGTGGCCCCTGAACTAAAATTACTTTGACACCCCTGGTATAGAGTGAATTTACTTCTAGTTATATGAGAAGTATAAACATAAACCATTGTGATACCCTATTGTATATGATCCACCACACCTGAGTTTTGCACCATTCTAAAAGTCGCATCTCATTGGTCAGTTAAGTATGACGTTAAGACATAAAGTGGTCATTGAAGAAATGTGTTATGCCAGCATTTAAAAGGCCACTTTCCATTCAAAAATTTCCATAAACAACTCCAGCTGATGCAAATCATGACCAAGAGCAAAGCATGCACACATCCTGCTGACCAGAAGACTCCACTTCTTCCTCTGGAGGCGCAAAGTGTGACACCAGGGGGTGGTCCAGCACACCTCCTTGCTCAGAATTTCTAAAAAGAGTCCTAATTATAGTCATTATGGCCTTTAGAAACATATTTTTGTGAAGGTGGGGTAGTGCACTATAGGCCCCTGTGGCACTGACTAGACTTTTATACTAATGGTATTGTTCCCACTTACATTTATTTCTGTAGTTTTGAAACCAGTACTTTTACAGTTTACTGGAGTAAAAAACTTGAGTTGATACTTCAACTTCTACAGAAGTTTCTTTAAACGATAGTATATCTACTTCTACTGGAGGAATGAATGGGAATACTTTTGACACCTCTGTATATATTTTACTTAGTGGTGAATTCATTACTTTGTTCCACACTGAACCACCGTTTCCTTTTATCTATCTTGAATATTTGCCAAATCTCCATTCTTGTTGCGTTGTAACTCTGGAGTACTGTACTTTAATTTAATAACATGAAATAAAATGTAATTATAGGCTATTACTCATTATTTATGTCAAATTATATATTCTTAAATTTCTCTATTGTCTGGTTGTTCCTGTTCCTTGTGTTTATGTGAAGCACATTTAATTATCTCTATGAATGATACGTCACCTAAATAAACTTGTCTTTTATAGTCTCTTATAACATGACCAATGGAGTACTGTTATTATACTACCCCATTTGTATGGTGTTTCGGTTGTTAATAATCATAAAACTGTTTGTAACAGATGTTAAATTGGACATTTTATGTTTACTTAAATGAGATGGCATAGTATCTTCTCTGTAAAAGTCATTGGTTATACTTAATCACACATTACAATGATAGATCATAAAACCTGTGCACTATTATTGCCTAAAGACACACACTTTTGGTGGCTATAAGGTGTGTAATGTTGCTTAAAAGTCCTAAGCCTTTAGTTTTAAAGTTGTCATATTTTCTTTTTTTTTTGTCTGTCTGTCTGTCCGTCTGTCTGTCTGTCTGTCTGTCTGTCTGTCTATCTATCTATCTATCTAAAACATGTTTCAATTCTTTCTTATTATGTTTTTATAACTACTTACATCACAACATTTGCACATAAAAGGTCAAAACTTTCAACAAACATTTCTCTGAGTACGACATAATTGTTTGTCAGCCGCAGCAGCAGTTGCCAAAATGTCATTGCTGTAAAATCCATAGGGCTATTTCAGTTCATAAAACACACCAAGAACAACGTGGCTCAAAGGCAGAACAATTCCAGTGTAAATATTGTACAACAATACAGTACTGAATGTATCACTCAGTACAATACTAAATACAGCAGGAGCACACTTCTATGGATAGAAAATGAATCATGGTCACCATAATAACAATAATATTTTCTTACAAAATAAAGTGGATCAGATTAAATGAACCTTTAAGCTCACAAACTCCGCTTCATACATTTAGATTTGTACATTTTAACAACAAAAATACATACATTTTAACAACAGAAATACATGCTAATAGCTATATTCAAGAGAAATAACTGATATGACTTCAGTACTCTGTGTCCTGTAAGTGTTTTATTTTTGTGAGTCTTGTGTTTTTTCTGTCATTGTTAATGTCTGGGCTTTTATTTTGTTATGTGGGTTCATGTCACTCTTTCTGACTTTGCTTCCTGCCCCCTCGTTAATTTTCTCCTTATGTGGAACACCTGCCTGTTGAGTATTTAAGCCCTCATGTGTCTTCATTCAGTGCAAGTATGTCTGCTTCTCTATGAGCACTTATGATTCTCTGGTCTTAACAGTATTTTTCTGGTTCTTGCCTGTCCCCTGTCTGTCTGTTTTGTGGATGTGATCTGTGTATGACCTTTGGCCTGGATTTTTGGACCTGGATTCTACTATGCCCCTTTGAACATAGTACTCTCTCAGCTCTCTGGATGGTCCTGTTTCTGGCTTATGATACTGTGTTTTTTGATTCTGACTTCTCTGATTACCTGGTTCTGAATTTGGCCTGTCGACCCTGCTTCTCCTCTTAGTGGCTGTCTCACCTGCTGCCACTAACCCCCTGATGGAGGTTCCAGAAGGAGCCATTAATTTCATTTTATTTATTGTGATCAATAAGCCCCTTAAAATTAATTCAGAGTCAGCATGTCTGCATTTGGGTTTCATCACATTCCTAAACCGTGATAACAATACTATTGTTTCATATCAAACGGCGCTCTGTATGCTAGGTTTCTGACCCACGAACAATCTTATGGAAACACAAAGTGTGCTCTCTTATAAGTGCATAAACCAACATTAAACCACTACCAGGCAACATTGTGTTGAATTAAACATGTCTGAATGTCAGGTGATCCACAGTGGAAAAGAACACATTAAATTTGCTGCTGTCTGAATGTTCCCATAATTCACTTCCCTCAGCAGGCAGGTGGTGCTGTGCAACAGTAAACATACACCCTCTGTTTACCAAAGCTAGAATTAGGCTATATTTTCCATCGCTATAACTGAGAATTCAAACCATATGGACCATCCTCTGAGTATACCTATTTTACCACCTGGTTGCATATACAGTATGAGAATTAAACTTTTTTGAGATTCAGAAACTGGGTTGATATTTTACTTTGCCACATGCTTATTTGGACCATTTAAAAGAAAAGTGTAAAAATGTCAGACCGTTCAGTATATTTCTCTATTCCAGGCCACCTGTAACATTATACATGTCAGACCTTCTACTGGTGAAAATACAAATCTGTGACTTCCCACCTGTGAACCTCATACGAGATGTTACGAATTTGACATCACATAGCCAGTAAAACTACAATGGTGGTTCCCATAGACAGGTGTTTATGCAGTGTTTTTGTTTTTAATTAAAACAAGTTATTGCTCTGTTATTAACCTGTAAATGTTCTGCATAATAAGCAGTTGACAAGAACACTAGCACTAATTAGCTTAGCTAGTTCAGTCCACTGAGTGCAATATAATTAATGCCAATTACGTATCCAAATACAGCTAACTAATGGAACATAAAAGGTAAAAAAAAAAAAGCTTGTTTTGCTTTATGAACCACTTCCTGTTTTCCTCAAATAAGAAAAAAAAAAGATGCTACAAAGTCGTGAGTCATGGTTTGAAGGTCGGAAAAGTGAGAGTTACAGGTAGCTTGGAACGTAGTATAACATTAAGAATAATCACACGTAGGCAAGTACATTTTTAAACCTAATTTATTTCTTTTATCGCACATAGATGTAGTATTTGGATACAATCATACAGATTCTGGATTTTTACTAAAAGATATGAGTCAACAGGGTGAATCAGACTGTCTTCCAGTGTAGCTAAACTTTAGATCTTTTTCTTTTCCAGCCTTGGTAATAAAGTGACATTGTTGACCTCTATTCTGCTTTAAATAACACGGTAAGAATGCACCAGGGTAAATGTGGAAGAACATTATTGTTTTACCAAAGCTGATTTGCTTATGAACTCTTCTTTCCTCAACTATTTCCCACTGAGGTCATGTAAAAGTAGCTGGTGTGTATCTTGACACCAAATAAGCATGATTACAGGGTGTAGACCTACATCGGTGTAATCCAGTCCAATATAACCTTTGCCTTCCAATGATATTAGATAGACACAGAGAATATATCATACAGAAGATAGAGAATAATAATAGCCAAACCTGAAACTGTGACATAAGTTTTCTCAAACACTGCTTTTATATATCAGGTCAAGTTAATGTGTAATTAAAGTTCATTATCAGATTTGTTTGGGAGTATGTATGTATTGGTCTTTCGCTCACAACTATGTAACTTCTATTCACTACAATTTTAATTGTGTTTACACATGCACATAGATAAAATAATGCAACAAATCAGATTAGTCTATGCATACAGGAAGACATTGAAGTGTTGGGGAAAAACCCAGGTATATTAATCTATTACTGCTGTTGTCTGAGCAACTGTATCAGATCATCCTGTTTTCATGGTCATTTGAATACTCCAGAAACTGGATAATGATTGAAGTATTGTGGTTCATTGTGATCTAAGGAGAAAATTATCACTGGATCTTTTTTTTTAATGCAATACAGCAACTGGCCACTTGGGGAAACAGCAACAACTCAGAGTGATGTCACTGTATCCAGTTGCCGTTATGCATCCATAGTACTATCTCAGGTCACGTACCATTCTGGGAATTTTCTCTCTCTCCTTGTGGGAGACTCTTTGAAGGATTCAGGACACCCTGCCCCAAGGTCAGAGTAGGTCAGGGATTGGGCCCTAAAGTCCCAGGATAATAATATCAGTAACAGGATATGTGTCAGTAGAACTGCATCAGTTCTGACTAATAATAAAAAAAAAATCTAATGGACTATTTCTGTCTCTTAAACTCAGTGCTGCTGGTGTTCCTCCCTCGACCCGCCATGGCCTCCCTCCATCAGCTGATGTGATGTCAGACAGCAGAGCTGCTGTAATATTACTAAAGACTTTCTTAAAGAGTGGAGCGAGGTGGTTAATATTCCCGGCGGGACGTCCTTTAAAGAGGTGATAAATGATGGAGAACACTGCAGCTGACATCTGCGATTAGCTAACATTCATCAACAGGAACTAACCACTCCCCCAGAAATGGCTTCCAGGAAACACAACCTCACCCTGCCATAATAAATGTACTCATCTCTTATAATAATTCACAGAAAAAGAAAAAAGAAAAAGAAAAATGAAAGTGTAAATGAAGCAGCACTGTGAGTCTGCTAACAGAAACAAATGATGAAGTAAAGACTTGTCCTGACGGGGAAATATGAATGTGTTCACATAAAAGACACACACACACACACACACATACACACACACACACACACACACACACACACACACACACACACACACACACACACACACACACACACACACACACACAAACAACAACAACAGAAATCTAAGCAAGTTTATGAAGAAGAAGGTCAAGTCAGCTTATAGCAGACTTTTCTGGGGCAGCAGTCTCAGATGTGTTTATTGCACTTTAGGTAATTTCTGTTGTTCAGAACCTGCATATGTTAATATGATCACACACACACAGAACACATCCAGTCACACTCAGGCTTCAGTCTTTTTCATCACAATCGATGTCAGTGTTTTCTTAAAGGTAGCATTAAGGGGTTTTTCATAATGAACAAGCAGTGCCTGGCACAAACATACCCCTAACTCTTATCATTGCAAAAATACATTTTGGGTAACTGTGACCTTTGACCTACATTCACCAAAATGTAATGGGATTTGTTCTGGACCACCTCACACCTTTCCTGAGAATTGGTCCAGTCGTTTTTGCATACAGCTGCTTACAAACAGACTAACAAACACACAAACCAACTCAAAAACAATAGCCATCTTCATTTCAGGGGGACGGGGTAATGAGAAACAATGTTAAAGTTGTCATTCCATGGTTATTTCATTAACCTTTCTGTCTTCTCCATTGTTACTGTATGCTTTGTCCATTGGTTCTATTTTAAAAAATGTCCAGATTACTTTGTTTGCAGTTGTTTTTGGAAGGTAGAAAAATGACTTGAGGTCAAACAACAGTTCACCAGTACTTCATTATACATGTCCATGACGGAATGACACCTTTAATAGGTTGTTCATTCCTCTATTTTATGTTGTTGATTTGAATGGTATATTAGATTAAATGTATTTCACCCAAAAAAAAAAAAATGCCTCTCTGTGAGCAGAAACCTCTCGTGTTTTAAAGTCAAAACTCTGGTTTTACACTGAATGAAAGTCATTGTTTTGCTCTTTCAGGATGTGTTTTCTAACATATTGGAATCAGAGCAGTGACACCATGTGACAGGAAGTATGAACATACTGGTGTTGGTTTCTAAACAGTAATGGAAGTTGATTTAGTTCTCTGGTCTGAAGTTAAAGGTGGGGCACAAGATCTTACATAAATGGTCCAAGCAAGTTACATTTAGAATATAAAAATCCAAAGCCTTTTCTTCAGACATCTTTCTGATACGCCTCCAGAATATTGGTACGCATAATACTTGCTCCTGAGGATTCATACACAGCAACAATTTGTCCAGCTCAGGCACAAAGTAGTTTCCTCCACCCCCCCTGCTCCAGAACAGCCCTAGTTTATGCCTATCTATCTAACCTTATATTTGTAATGATTTATGTTAGTGACAAAACAGTTTTCTGGTGAAGTTTATATCTTAATGTTGCTAATATAGATAGGAAAACTCTGGTTTCATTTCCTTTAGCAGTGCTCCAGCCTCTGCACAATTTATGCATGAAGAAGGGTAAGCACAGAGAGAGAGAGAGGGTGGGGGGGTGCAAATGCCAGTTGAGTTTGATAGACATATCACTATATAATCATTTCGAGTGGCGCTTGAAGTAATTGGATGGTGTTTTTTCAGTCCTGTCTGTTCCACAGGTGATTTTTGTGTTAGAACATTTAATTAATTGGTTTTAATTGGGGTGTGATGGGGATTTTAAGCAATATAGTAAAAAAAATTAAAAAAAAAAGGCTGTAGAAGAACATCATACACCTGACTTTTAAGGAGCCCCTGGAGATACCTGATACCTTGGGTTTTATGGAGGTGGGGGGTGGGGTGAAGGCAGGCTAATCTCATGTACACATCATTTTCATCATTTTGCATTATATTCAATGCCATTTGATTGTATGTCAATGTATGCCATGATGTCCGGTTTACATATCCATATCTCCTAACCATGGTATTTTACGTGGTGTGAACATACATGTTGAAATCTTACAATGTGTACAAATAAAACATTACCTTTAATTGTCATGTTATTTGTATGCAATTCATGATATCACACAGAATGAGAATACTGTTAAGGTACATTGTTACTGTTATGAAACCATTCATTTTCTGAAGTTTCCTGTTAATCACATCACTGATGTATGCAGGAAAAACAACATTCACACCTACCTACTGAAGTGACACCGACATAGAGAAAAAATCCCCAAAATGTTAAGATTAACTATGATTTCAGGTTGTGAAATGGAGTTGAACAGTGGTGTCTGGTGTGTGTAACAGTTTCTGGTTTTAATCACACAAATTGTGTTGAATGTTACAGATGGCTGATACTGCATCAATGTGGGCCAGCCCAAAACACAGAATTACCAGATAAATGATAAGACAGGATGAGTTGGTAAGGAGATAAATTCATTATGTAATCATGGAGCAAAACAGGCCTGGTGACATTGTTGAATGAGCACAAACATTAGAGGGCAATGGTTGAGGATGTTGCAGTGGAAAAAGAATCTCTGACATTTACTGACAGGGAATTGCATCCTGTGTCCAAATGAAGGTAAATGTCAGGTTTGTTTTAATGTTCATCAGGTAACCTTCTTATTTTATTCCTTACAGCAGCCTCAAGGAAACCTCATCAATACTAGTTTAGTTCCTAAACATAACCCTTTCATTTATTTAAAATATTCATAGAAATTCAACCATTTATTCAATAGGAAAAAGGCTACACTAGCCCTTAGAATAGACCTGCTCAGTACACCTGCCATCTGTGAAATGGAAGGTAAAATGCAGAGCAGTGAATAAGACCGACTGACTATGAAAATAATTTGATTGAGGTGGAGAATTTTTTCATGTCCTTTGTGAATGTTTTTGTTTTTTGTTTTGCAGTATTTTATTTTATTTTTTACTGTGTTCTACCAGCTTGTGACCACACAACTGCTTCATGGAGTTCAACCAGGTGCTAAAAAAGCAACTGGACTGATTTAGAAAAAAAAAAAAAAAGAGACCAAAATGAAAGGAAATAAATAAAATTCAAAATGCTGGGCCAAAATTCAAATACTTATATAATACAAAATATTTGTTTGTTTGTTTGTTTGTTGCAGTGTACAGTTCATGTTCAACACCATAAATATCTTTAATTAATCTTGTAAAGCCTAAACCTGAAAACCTGTAAACCTGAACAATTAGAACAATTCAGAACATTACTGTTCACTCAATTGCCCTAACTCACTTATTTTTCACAGTACAAACATAAAAATTACTTGTTCCTCAGACCCTCCTAACACTCATGACCAACTTTGTTTTCACCAATTATTTACGGTTTCTCCAAAAATCGCAGGAGTTCAGCAGTATGTTCACACCTACTTTTTACATGTAAGAGTGTGGAGTTATTTCTATGCATCTCCCCTTTGAAGTTCCCGCCACTGCTCATCGCCATGGCAACACTGCTCCTGGCACTATGAAACACCTGCAGACAATTAAGATTGTGGGAGGAGCTTTAACATGATTGGCAAACATTGTGGGCGGGGCTTTACCATGACTGACAGACTAAGAGATCTACTTCATTTTGGTGAGTTCAGTGGTTTTTAAACTGCTGTATCTCACAAATTTTTCACAGTACGGGGAAAATAAGTATATCTACTTGTCCCTCAGAACCTCCTGTCACTCATGATCATCTGTGTTTTCACCAATTATTTACAGTTTTCCCAAAATTAGCAGGAGTTCAGAGGCATGGTTTAATTAACATTCAGACAGGCTTTACTCCAAGTCAGCTCTCTGTGTCTGCGTGTGTAACTCCAGGCCGGTTTCCCAGGCAACGGGGAAAGTCCTTTACTCACAGAAAATGGGAGGAGCTTTAATAGAACTGACTCAGTCCACAAACACTGCCAAACAGTTTCCACATATGAAGTGAGCAGCAGATATGTCTTCCTTTTACATCACACTGCTACGACTCCATCGATCCAGCAACATACACAGGTTACATTTCCTTCAGGCAATGTATGGAAGTCTGGTTTTTCATATTGTCACATGTTTAGTTTGAAAAAATAACGAGTGTAAGGATGTAAGGATGTAAGGAAGAATGTAAGGAGTATAAAGTACAGATATTTATGCAAAAATGTAGGGAATAAAAGTAAAAAGTTGCCAGAAAATAAATACGCAAGTAAAGTACAGATAAATACAAAATTCTACTCAAGTACAGTGAAGAAGTACTTACTGACTTTCCACCTCTGTTAAAGGGTTAACCAAACTTTAACTGTGAAATTGTCACAACTTAATACAGTTTTGTACAGTGGTACTTTTGTAACTATATTAATTATATTTGTGTTAATAGGATTTGGTGATACTTGAATGTGCTGATGATGTTGTAGATACAACTGAAAATGTACATAACAATAGAGCTTTAAACACTGAGATGTATTTTAGAGACAGGACTGAACATGCTGATATATGATGTGTAAATTAATGTACAAACAAGCCTTTATTTCTGCTGCTTTTTCCTCCATTACCATTTGATCCATCCCCCGCCCTACAGAAAACTCACTCCCCACTGTGCTGTTCGGTCAGTTATCAGACAGATTAAATGGATTCTCAGTGTTACTTAAAAGGTAATGATGAGACTAATGGTAGCAGTTTTCACTTGGTCAGGGTTTTTTTTTTCTCAGAACTGTCAGACCACTTAGAGGTTGTACAGTCAGATTCACAGGGTGATCTGGTGTATACGAAAAACATCAATGTATTTTTGTTTTTAATTCAGTCGCATAGACTTGAAAAGCCTCTGATGAAATGCTTCTCTGTGGTTTCTTTGGTCAACAGGTGGGGGGAAAAATGATGCATGATGCTTTCAATGTGTTTCTCATGTTTGTTAGAACATGCCTGAAGTCTCTGGATGCCAACGCCATATGCGGCATCTGTGTGTATGAGCGCACAGCAGTTTCTCAGTCAATTTGATGTTTAAGACAAGAGCTAGAGCCAAAAACAACATTTCATTAGGGAACATGAGCTAGTGCATCATTCTGAATTTATGAAGGCTAACGTTTGACAGCTGTTCTGACTATATTTTATCACGATGAGACACAGACAAATACATGTTGTTAGTATTGGCTTCATGAAGATGTTATGCAGCAAAAAGGCTTATTAGAAATAAGGGAAAGCATTCTAACATACAAACAGACTATCTTGTATATACCTAGATCCAGTGTTGTACCTGAACGCGTTCATTGAACGATCGTTCACGAACTAAATCATATTTTTGACGAACGTGAACAACTCGTTCACTTTTGCCAAATGAACGGGAAGTTGTGAACGCGGTTATTCTGGCATTTATTGAACTGTGCTCTTATTTAGTTCATATTTCCTTCTTTTCATGTTGTAATTATTGAGTCCTATAAGGTATAAAATGGGATCAAAACACAGCATTATCATAGATGTCATTTTTGTATTGTTCTGAACAAATTTTGGCAACATAATGTTGTGGAATAACCAATGAGAAGTGTTGTGGGCGGGGCAGAGAGAGAGAGAGAGAGAGAGAGAGAGAGAGAGAGAGAGAGAGGGGTGCAGAGAGTTTTTGGGAGTGAAGAAAAAGAGTTAAATGTACAAAGTGTGACCGGCGACCGGAGCAGGTGTTGTCCCATTCTTGGAAATAAACATTGAAAACGAAGCTCACTGAAACCGCTCCTTGTGTTCTAAGAACCCGCAGAGGGAAGTTAAGGTACTTACTTCAGCCCTGGAGGGGCGGCATTTTCCCCTGATTTTTTAACTACAGAATAACGTCAGAAATGGTTAATAATACGTTTACAATAATAACACAAAAAAGAACGAAAAAAAGAACGAAAAAGTTCATTTTGGGATCCATGAACTTCTAGTTCATAATTTGGAAGAATGAACGATGAACTGAGCTACCTTTAGGAAGTTTGTCTTGTTAGACTTTTTAAAGGAGTGATATTTAGCTTTTTTAAGTGGAATGAATGGATTTTAAAACATTTCCATGTGGCCTATATAAAATGTAAATGCCATATTTGGGTATTAAATTTACATTAATTTAACTTTACAAGTCCATCTTAATGCATGTTGTCACCGCTAACAGCTGTGCGCCTTAGCAACCTACTTTCATCACTTGTTTGTCAGTGTTTGCGGTTGCTACATGCAGGCACAGAGCTTTTAGACTCTATCTGCACGGAAACAAGTTTGCGTGAAACTGATGTACTTTCTTAACAGTTTGGACTTTTGTCAAAATAGGACCGGTCTCACAGGTACCCCAAAACAATGTCTTTGGAAAATGGGTCCCAGTGTGGGAAGATCTGGAATACAGTGCCGTTTCCATATGCATCCTGATGAGTATCTGTGTGTGTTCACACCCACGTCATGACCACGTGACCGCAAAAATAATGCAGCCATGCCCCCGTGGCATTCATTCTCCTGACAAGACAGTAACAATGGTGAACAACAGAATAGCAATGGTGAATGGGTTAGGGTGTTAGCAGTGTTATTATTGTTGTTTGTGTCCGGTGTGTGTCTCGCGCCAGTAGAAAAAGGTGGGCACATGCACAGTACTTCTTCTATTGTTCTCTTGTATCTGGTGGGACTGGCTTACAGCATGCATAGTTGTGTGGCATGTGAATTGCATCGTTTTCAGCAAGCGTTTTGCCCCCATGCTGACACAGATTTTTACTGAAACTGTTCAATTATTACGTAATATCTTTTTGACACAGTTACCCAACTAAACCTGTGTCAAACTCATCTGGACATAGCCTTAGTAGTGAAAATATGTATTGATTATTATTGAGAGAAAGTAGCTCCAAGTAATTATGAGGTGTGAGTTTTTGTTCGGTGACGATTTTGTTGTGCAAATAAATCCCTCATTCAAACACATTGTTTTGAGCAGACACATGTTTTATTTTGTTGACCACAGGCAACCTACTTTTGCTTTGACCAAAACCGGACCAGAACTCAACTCACAGGACACTGTCAGGGGGAAATCACTGTGGGTGCACCAGAGTAAAGACACTTTAAGCCCTTTAAATAGACATGACCCCGCCCCCTCCAGGTTGTTGGGTGTACTGCTCTGTCTCCTTCAACCAATAATTGATTATTTTAGGTAATCGGCTCAAAGTTTGGATATATTTTCATTGTTTTGGTTTGGTTTTTTATGAACTGAAATAACCATATGGATTTTAATGACATTTTGGCGATTATTTCTTTTGAGGACATTCAAAAACCATAATTTAGAATTTTGAAGTTGTATGTTCAAGTTATCCGGGCTTCATATATTTTTGATAAAGGTCTGTTTCCCAGGTTAGTTGCCTACCGTTGTCACCGCTTCAGTCGCACACCTCTGCCACAGAGCAGTCTTTGACACTTATCAAGGAACGACAAAAAAAACGCTCAATGTCTGAACAAGATGATCCGTCACTTCAACCCCCAGCTGCTCACAAAGAGAATAAGATAAACAAAACCACTAAAGCAGAAAAATCAACCCAATCCTAACCCTTACAACAATTAATTTATTTGTGAAGTTGTTATTAACCCTGTGCCTGTGTTGGCTATACAGTAAGCAGAACCATTACCAGAGGATTTGTCCAGTTAATAAAAAAGCACCAGAGGTCAGGGTTCAAATGTTTAAGTGCTGTAAGCCATGTCAGATTGTTAGGTATAAATGTAAGTATATGTGTTTAATTAACCTGATCTAATATTAGATGAGGGAGAAAAAACTCTTTCCTCATTAAAAAAAAGATACTAAAATAATTTCTTGAGGTTCTGTTAAAGTATAAATGCAATTTTTAGTGACATTTTTTCAGTAATATTAGAAAAAAAATTATATTGTCAGTCATGGTAAAAGTAAAATCTGGATCAAACTTCTTGTTCAGCTGATCCAGTACAGTAATAAAAGGAGAAGCAGAGGTCTGAAAAATTGCTTTGGACCTTGGAGAATTAAATATCTGCAGAGTTTCATTCAATATCTTGCATGTAAATTCATAAGTACAGATGGTGATACATGATTTATGATCTTATCCGTTTAATGTTGCTTTAAATCAGATTTTGTATTTATTTACTGTCAAGACATAATATGACTCTTTATTTTTGGGTCATTCAAAAGCACAAGAAAGTAAAGTTGAATGCCAGTCAGTTTCACATAAAAACAGGAGTTGCTTACATCGTCTGTGTTGCTCTGAAATCGAGGTCTTGCTGTGTTTAGAGCCATAAACCTCTTATTGTCCCAGATTGTTATCAGGCATTTGAGCTGTTTGAAGAGTTTTTGAAGTAAATGAAGACAGAACATCTGAAGTCTCCTGTTTGTTTCTGTGGGAGGCAGCGGGGAGCCTGTGCAACAATCGTGTCACAAAAAGTGTCTTTTCACCTTCATGACATCTGTAAACTACCAGGCAGAAAAGTCTTGGGTAATTGGGTAAAACTTTTGTAATTAAACCAGCTGCTGTAACAAGCTGCTGCTGAAATAGACTTTACCAGGCATCCCAAACTTTCTTCACCCAGCGTGCTTGCTCTGTTTTCACCGCCGTCTCAGCCCGTTTCAGCCTGGTTCGGCCCGTCGCGGCCCGGCCCGGCCCGGCCCGGCCCGGCCTGGCCCGGCTCTCGGCTGATTTGTAGGTCTCACAGGAATGGAGCAGCAGGAACTCCTCGAGGTTAAAATCTGCAAACAATGAGTCTTCTGTGGGCGTGATGGATGGTGCAGACGATGGCCCATCTGTCCTGAATGTTGGGCGGTCACAGCAGAACAGAGAAGAAGAGCCGAGGATGAAGAAAAAGAAGAAGATAAGATGGATGTTCTCTCGACTCAGGAAGGAATAAAGAGAATTCTAAACTCTTTTTCTTAACTGCAGACAGGACTCTTAACTTCCGATTGTTCCAGGTGTTTTCTTCTGTATCGGCAGTTATCGTAGTGCCTGTAATTACCTCTGCCATCGAGGTTATGTTTCCACCTATGTCTGTTTTGTTTGTTTGTCGACAGGACACAAAAAGTACTGCACCCAGTTCATGAAACTTCATCGAAAAGGTAGGCCAAGGACAAACCCATTACAGTTTGGAGCAGATCCATAAAAAGGGGGAGAAGCTATAACTTTTTTGCGCACTGTGAAATAGGGTTTTTGATTGAATTACAGTAACAAATCGCCCTCTAGTTGATTCTGTTTCCATGTTAATACTGAGGCTCTTGAATTCATGAATTTATAGTGGCTATAACGTCAATAATGTAATTTTTTCTGATGTAAACTGACCCAAATGTGTTTGCCTGGAGTGTTTCTCTTTGTATAATCTGTATTTTTTTTTTCAATGCAGTCCAGTTTTTATTTCCTTTATCCATCAGACATATCCTTGTAGAATTCGATTTTGAAAACACAGAAAAATGTGTTGAGGTTGTGGTGCTCTTTTTTTTTGGGGGGGGGGGTTGTTTGTTTGCTTTTTGACTCTATTGAGGAAAGGCTACACTCACATGTTCAGTTTGATTCATTTTTATTACAGCCATAGAAAGGAAATGTTGAGATGTCTTGTTTTTCTTATTTAATGTGAAATTATTTATTATTTATTTTTATATTTTTACTTTAAAGAACACAGCAGATAAATACAATAAACAAAACAAAATAAGATACATGGTGAGTTAAATTAAACCAGTTAATGGTCATAAATCACTCTTTGCAAATGTTGAGCATGTGATGGGTTATTGTCAGAGGTCCATAAAAGGTTGCATATCTTCTGAAAGGTCCTCCTTTTTATTCTTTTAAGTTGTATCTGCATTTCAGTATTAGAGGTTTATTCCAAATGTATTTGAACATATTAAACGATACAGGTCTTTTTTTTTTTTTTTTTGCTACGTAGTATTTAAATTTTTTTAATATAAAATTGTCAAGGGTCAAGCGAAAGTGAACATCAACATGAAAAACTATATTTGCACACATGATTTATCCAGTATACAATTATTTTATTTAAAGATCTTTACTTTATGGAAGTATTATTCTTTTTAAAATAAAACTCCACTCTTCTTTTGACTCAATAGCCATTCCATTTTTACAGTAAACATCATACCTAAAAATTGTAATGTATTCAGTCTGTTGATTACATAGATCATTGTTAAAGTTACAAATGCATATATCTCTACTTACGAAAGACCCAGCTAACGAATCATCTAAGGAGCATAAAACCTTTAACTAAATTTTTCGTCTCTGAATATGAAAGAAAATCCTACTTATGACATAAATACTATGTACATTACTGTATGTACTGTGCGAAACTACGTAATGTACGTAAATACATCATGTGTGTACTGTACGTGGCATCCCATTGGCTATGAGGGAGCTTCCCATGATGCTTTTCATTACCATTTGACCCTCATTCATCTACTCGTACCTGTGCCAGAGTGCGTCCACGGAAACCCCACCCCAGCACATATACGTTATCCATCATGAGCCCAAAGAAAGTGTTTCTCAGTGTGAATGAAAAGAAGTGGACTGTGTTATCATTAAAGAGTCGTCCAGGTGTTACTATAGCAACCTGTCCACATGGTACCACATTCTCATGTCAATAAAATGGACATTTACATGTTTGTATTTCCTATCAACATACAGGGGGCGCTGTTTTGCCACGTAGATCAGCAAACTCAATAGTGTTTTTAGATGTTTTGCTGTCGATTATCTATCTAAGTCAAAATTTCGAGATTTAAATCAAAATTTTGTCTTTAATGTCATCATTTTGGAGAGAGAGCAACCATTCTGTAGCTGCAGGGTCCGTGTACCTTTTGATAGTTTAATATTTGTAGACTTAAGTCTAGAGGTTCTTCTACGTTTTCTTTGAACCACCATAAATGAACCGTGCCATATAAAGATGCAGGTTAAAATTAATGAGTTTATAGTTGTCGTCGGTGGTGGCTGTCCATCTGTGAAATAGGTCCAGGCTGTACATTTTTGGAATACACCTTTACTGTCAGTTAAATTGAGGTGGCATTACAATGTTGCTGTTGTTCATTTATGGTAGTTCAAAGAAAATGAAGAAGAACCTCTAGACTTAAGTCTAGAAATATGAATCTATCAAAAGGTACAGGGACACGGCAGCTACAGAACTGTTCCTCTCTCTCTCAGAAAAAAAAAACATTAAAGTCAACATTTGATTTCAAATTTATTCTCGACATTTCCAGATTAAAGTCAAAATATGGATTTTAATCTCGTCATATCAAAAAAACAAATAACAAATTCACATGTGGCCCTAATACTGTTTTCAGTATATCCACATGTTGCAGCTCCACAAAAGTATAATTACAACAGTCTACCTTTGTATTTTATTTATCAGCCACTCCAGTTTATTTTTTTTCATTTGGGTTTAAAACTTTTTGTCAGCATGGGTTTTGGATGATTATTATTATGTAACTGCAGGAGTTTTCTGCATTTGATATTTACCATATGATTGTCTCTTCATTATCTTTGTGAGACAACTGATCTAAATTCAGACATTTGTCGTTCTTAGCATGTTGTTCCAGTTTTTTTTTTTAATCCCTGGAAAGGATTTGTCAACTGTGTGTGCTATTGTCACAACAAAGAAAAGTTTACTCAGATAAGCTAAAAACTTTTCCAATGTTCTAACCTACAGTAACTTTGATTATCCTTCTTCAGCACAGTATTTTTAGCATGTATTTTACCATGTGTGTAGAAAGCCAACATATCGGCAGTTTCCGGGACCACCGAACTGCTTCATGTCCAGCCACCATTGGGATAATTGAACCTCCAGAGGAATAATTAGATGACTCGATGACAGTGCCGTGGCCGTTTGGCTTCACCAACAAACGTCAATTTTCTCTTTTTTGTTCTGATGATGATGGCAATCTGCCTTCATCGCAGGAGGAACCGTCTGGACTGAAATTTAATCTACGGTTTATGATGGCATAGAAACATTCTTTTCTTTTTTTGTCGTATATTTGGTTGGAACACATGAAGGCGACAACTTGATTGATTTAATAGGTCATGTCTTTCCAGATCAGGTTGAATAAATTAAAAGTAGCTTAAATTAACTCTGAGTAGAGTCGGTGTAGCTATTGCAGCTTAAGTGTGACAATAGAGGATTGCTAAGAAGTATAATACTAAGCTGTGAGGTGTTTATGGTATAATGAATTTAGTGATTTAGTGAAGATTGTTCAGTCAGACATATCCAAAATTACCTCTCATCCATGAAACTTCATACAATTAAACTGCCTTTCAAAAATCCTTAATTCAAAACACAAAAATACTCTAATATGTGATGATAGTGACTGGCCTGAAAGATGACTGAAGAAGAAAATCCATTAAGCTTTAGTT
Organism: Siphamia tubifer; assembly: GCA_020466265.1. Classification (NCBI taxonomy): domain Eukaryota; kingdom Metazoa; phylum Chordata; class Actinopteri; order Kurtiformes; family Apogonidae; genus Siphamia; species Siphamia tubifer. The sequence continues at coordinate 26,421,177 of CM035788.1, read as the reverse complement.
TTATCTTTAATTTCATATGTAGGATTTTTATCTGAGGCATTTCAATCCTCTGTGGAACCTGTGCAGGGACACCAGGCAGCTGTGAATGTCAGGACTGACTATAACATATACCTGAGTGTCATCTGCATAGTGGTGTTCAAAATACAAGGTTTGCCATTTTGTTCCCATTCTTTCCTGCAATAAAATGTGCATTTTACAATAATAAGTCATTTTATAATTAAATACTGTCCTTCGGTATTTTTTATTTTTGTATTTTTAAGCAAAAATATCAGTCTTTCTGCAAGTCCAGTTGATCCAGTTAACTTTTAACATCATAGCTTTAGTTTTGAATCTTAATAGATTTCATAAATAAGTTGACTGTGTTTTTTTATGGCTGATGGGAAATGGTTTTAGTCAGATTTCAGAGTTTACATCAAAATCTGATCAATTATTTTTAGATTTTGAAATGACATTTTGCACAGCATGAGCATAGCCAGTTTTTACAAAATGTAGAACTTACATTTGATATTTATAATAGTTCCCAGCTCATTTTACATGTTTACAGATGAGTACAGTATTAAGGCTTGAATCAGATTATTTCTTCCACTGTGCTTCCAATTATTTATAGATTAAACCCCTCTCAAACCACTGGAGCTTATTAGAAACATGTCATCTTTTGTTTGTGTGGATGAAAGTGCTCACCTCAGTGTGAGGACTGCCTGCAGTATTAATACAGTACATAGCAGTTGGGGGGGGGGGGGGTGCACAGGCCCCTTTTGATGATCTGCTAATGACGAATAGATGGAATGAACTAGAGGAGCTGCCGTGTGAAGTCAAGTGCAAAATTGATATTTCAGGACAGCTGATGCATTGTGGGAGCAGGTCTGCTTGGTGTCACCCTGATGCTGCACGGACTCTATTTCGGCCGCAGGGATGATGTTCATTGTACGGTTTTATTTTATGAAACTACTCTGAACTAATGAAACTAGTCAATTAAATGAGACACTGAAGGCAACCTGAGAGTTGACAGTGTGGTGGATTATTTTAAAATTGAAAAGTGTCTGTCATTTAACGGACCCTTTTTATTTACTCATACTCCAGTCAGTTTATTGAACATAATGATAAAATAAAGTAATTAACAATTGAATATGATTGTAATAGAAAGCAGTAATGTAATAAACAGAACTGAATTGTAATTTAATGACAAAAAGGTAAAGAGTAAGGTAAAAAAAATGAGGGTACAGTCCAGATAAAGTTACAATACAAAATGCAAATTACAAGATATATAAACACGACTGTGAAAAATATAATGTAATGGGTTGGTTCATAATAAGCTTTAGCTTCAAACCAGTCCTTTTCATTTGTCATTCATGTGAAATAAACATCAGAAAAAAAAACACAAATATGCAAACATATGAAATCAATATAATAAACACAAATAAAAATGCAAGACAATAAAACAGATACTGTAAATACAAGTTACAAAACCAAATCACATAAATGTGTGTGAAGAATAAAAAAGTAGAAGCAATAAAAAACTGAATAACAAGGTTCAAGAGATCTTTATTATCCCTGAAGGGCAATTTGTTCTATAACCAGTAGGACAATCACTCTCAGACACAATGAAAAGACAAATACCAACATAATGAATATTTTAAATACAATAGTCAAAAAGAAGTGAAAAGACAACATCAAATAAATAAAAGAGCAATAGAATAAAACCATTAAGAAGAGCACATCCCATAAATACAGGCCAAAACAAAAAAAGAACAGCATAAATAAATGACATTTCAGTGAAGTTTATTAAAATACGTTTTTTAAAAAAAAAGGGATTTAAGAGAAGATGCTGATGCCTGAAATAATTTAATTTAAAACATTACATTTCTGCAGTTCTACTCTAGCCTGATTTAAAGCAGAAGTGTAAATTAAACCACATACTTTACTGGAGTTTTCCTTCAGCTGCACTTTGCTTTTTAGTTTTATTCATCTGACATTGTCAAACCAGGATAATTAGTTTTATTATGTTTGAGTCAAATTGTTTACATTTTTTTTGTCACCATGGCATGTACAGTCACAGAAAAAATTATTAGACTGTCCTTGTTTTCCCCAATTTTAATGCCTAGTACAATTAAAGCTCCATTTATTTGGATAAATATAATGATAACAACAAACATAGCTCATAGTAGTTTAATTTCAGAGCTGATAGCTATTCATTTTCCATGTTTTCTTGATAATAACCAAAATCACATCAGTTCTTACATCAATCGCTATGGCATTGATTACACTGACAGAAACAATGCTTTTAGACATTTCATTTTCTGTCTATTTTAGTCACATGATGCACACAGGAGTACGAACTTCATTGCATTACCACTATTTTTGATGACTTTTGATCAGGAGTGATTCCAGATGTAGTAAAACCTAAACAATTAAGACTTAAACAATTATTATATATATATATATATATATATATATATATATAATTTTTTATATATGTGTATATATGAAAACAATGTAATCAATATATATTTGACAAAACCAATACAACTGGATGCAAATACAACTGTCATCACATTTTAGTGTTCATTGGGTTAATGTCATTGTGATTTAATATTATTGCTTTAATGGTCATTTCAAAAATATGGGGTAGTGTACAGCAGGAGGACGAGATGGTGAATTATTAGAAAATAAATGAATAAATAAATAATCAATGAGTATTTGAATTGAGATTAGGGCCAAGGGTCAGTTGTACTTGTGTCAAAAAGCTGAAATATTTCACGAAAACAACTTTAAGATAATAAAGTTTTATTTTTACACTCTGAGAACATTTCAGATCCTGTTCTTTTCTCACCTGTACTTTAGTAAAGAAGCTACATCAGTTCATCATTTCCACTGTGTGCATTTGATTCAGCTCTATTTAATCAGATTTATTCCAAAATGAAAAAGCTGGAGATGAGATCAGGGTTACGATTAACTCAGCAATAATAACACTTTATTCTGTGAAAATGCTGTCTTAGGTTTGATGTAATGATCTTTCCTTTCCCACTGCAGCAGTAGAGTGTTATTGAAGTGTGACTGTGTTAAAACCAGCCATGAGTGCAGTGATAAAAGCTGTGTTCACTAAGAACAGACGCCGCATGACAAGATCTGATATTTAACAACAACAACTAAACAATAATTACATTATAAATGAACATATTAATCATTTCAGGATGGACATGTTGGTTCATGTAAAAAAAATTATAAAACATATTAAGATACAAAGTTAAATGAGACAAACAAAAATCTAAAATGTTTGTATAAAAGGGTTTGAAGTTAAGTGTATACTTCTTCCTGCTCCTTTTCATTGAAGTAACTTTTGATGGTTAAGATATTATTTTTATGTTACCATTTTATTTAGTTTTTATTTTTGACTGTCATTTGTTTGCATTTCTTTTTTCCAATTTCAAAGTGAATTTTAGTGATTTCAAAGCATGGATGAAGTGCCTTGAGATAATCATGTAAATAGATTAATAATAATAATAATAATAATAATAATAATAATAATAATAATAATAATAGTCATCATCATCATGTATAGTTAACCTAACACATCTGAACATGTACATTTAATATGATTTTAACTCAGTCATTTAATCTTAATAGAGAATTCCGTTTTATTGCATTACTATATTATTGCGTATATTATTTTGTACATATATTGTATGAATCCTCAAGATCATTTCTGGGATAAAAAGAAATATTACTAAACTAAACTAAATTAAACTAAACTGAACTTAATTGAACTGAACTGAAATGACTTAAACTTTGATCTGAACAAAAAAAAGTTTTGCAAAAAGGATGAACATTCCCGGCAGAATATGATATTTCTCTTTACTCGTGAAGATGTAACTGAATTTGATGAATACATGTTTAAAGAATTTGTCAGAAAAGACAAATGTGCCGTTATTATTATGTAAAAAGCATGAATATTTATTGCTAATATGAGGCAATGCATTATTTATTTTCTCAATAAGCCCATTCTTGACAAGAATTTTTAAATTAATTACATGTGCTTTTTTCAGCGTCTGTGAGTTCTTCAAACACATGTGTCTTTACAGATTTAAATAATAAAACACAATTGTGATGGCAACTGTTATTAGATACAAACATACATTATCTGTGTTATAAAACTCATTAGAATATTTTTGATAATTCCTTCATTTTTCATGTGTTTATTAATGACCCTAAGGAAAATAGGCCTCCGTATTTAAGTACATCTTAAATAAATATAAACATGAACAGAGCAGTTTCTCCTCTGAAGTGATGGATGACACTAAATTAAACTGGTTTTGGTGTTTTTCCAGCTGATAGAATAAGAACAGCTTTACCCACTGAACATTTATTTATGGTGTCCTTTTTTTTCTCCATGTGGATGTAAAACAGAAACCTGCAGCACTGGACGTTTTCCTCCAGAGACCCTCGGCCTGCTGCCTCCCTCTGCGGCCATGATGGATGGTGCAGGAGAGGGAAAGGACACATTTCCCAGGAGGCCGAGTGTCTCACTGCAGGTTAAACAGCATTCAATACACAAATAAGAAACCGGAACATGAAGACGTTTGATATGTGACACATTTGGGAAAATATTCTAATGTAAAGTCGGAGCAAAAACGAAACAACAAACCCAAATGTAACCCATCTTCTTCTCAGTTGTTTTTAATGAAAAACAAACAAAACAAAACAACAGACAGCGCATTTAATATTCTGATTTATTTATCAAAGTATATGTTGTTATAAAATGTTACACCGTTTTTGTTCATTTTTTTCCCCCTCACCCACAATAATCAGACACATTTAATACTGCACTTTAGACAAAATACAGAAAATCCCAAATAATGTTCAACATTAAATTCAAGAATGAAGGTGTTTTTATTCATCTATGAAGACGATAAACAGTAAAGGTAGAAACACAAGCTGACATTACAGGGATTTATAAAAATACATTATATTCAATTTGTTATGAATGTAGATCCACCTTCCTCCAAATCTTGGCATTTGACATTTATACAAAACAGATTAAAACATGAACAAGGGAAATTACTAATGTTGTTTCTGCATAAAATACAATAATATTTTTCACATATAAACTGAAATATGCTTTGACCTACAGTATAAGGCTTTGTACTTGTGCACCGCATAATAAAATGAAGAACATTACGTGATGATTAATGCATTGGTGAGACGTTATAAGGAATATTATGTTTCACTGTAACTATAGTTAATCAAAGTGATGGATATTATCAAAGGATAACACCTCATTATGTTGTTTTCAGTAAAGAAATTATTTATATATATATATATATATATATATATATATATATATATATATATATATATATATATATCCATACATTATATTTAGTTTAGCATTTTGAACTTTCCTTTTACAACTGCAGAGAAATTTCACAATAAAGCACTCCAGTTTGAATTCTATATTCTATATTCTATATTATATATATATATATATATATATATATATATATATATATATATATATATATATATATATATATATATATATATATATATATATATATATATATATATATATATATATATATATATATATATGGTTCAGTCTTTTTAATGGTTTCATGCCACTGTTGTGTACATTAATGGTCTGATTCCTCATGTGAAAGACTGATGGTTTTGAAAACATGTTCAGCCTTGTTTCATCTTTCACAATAGTTTAATTTCTCAAATCTGGTTGCATCTTTTACATCGTTTTCATTTTGTTTCATCTTTGACAATGATTTCACTGTTTGTTGCCATTATATCTATTTGTAATAATATCACCAAAAAAAAAAAAAGTGACTCACTGCTGCTTTAACCCTCAGACCTATGACATCCAAGTGATGCACAGGTATGCACAATTTCATTTTACCAGCATACAATGATAGTAAAGCTATTCTATTGTATTCTATTGTATCGTATTGTATTGTTTTGTATTGTATTGTATTGTATTGTATTCTATTCTATGATTTATTGTAATATTATTTAGCTTTTGAGAGAGATAAAATCAGATATCTTCTTATATTTAACTTTTCATTATTGTTCTACAATAACTACAAGTGAATTTATTTGCAAAGATTTCTAAATAAAGTAGAATAATAGCATTTATTGTGGCCAGACAGTCAGACAGACAGACAGACAGACAGACAGATAGATAGATAGATAGATAGATAGATAGATAGATAGATAGATAGATAGATAGATAGATAGATAGATAGATAGATAGATAGATAGATAGATAGATAGATAGATAGATAGATAGATAGATAGATAGATAGATAGATAGATAGATAGATAGATAGATAGATAGATAGATAGATAGATAGATAGATAGATAGATAGATAGATAGATAGATAGATAGATAGATAGATAGATAGATAGATAGATAGATAGACAGACAAATGTAGCCTAAAATGAAACCCTATAAATCAGTAGTATTAAAAACATCTTGACATATTCTGGATAATAACTGTAATGAGCTAAAATAGAACTGCAAGATACAAAACAAGATGAAATATCCACAGTGACATTTAAATGCAAATGAATTTATGATGAGACCTCAGACAGAGGTGAGTTTATTGTACAGTTTTAATGAAATGTCCTGAACTTGCCTGTTCAATACCTGAGCTGCACCAGTGTTTTTCAGAAGCTGCTCTGCTGTCTGTCCAGTGTGTGGTGGAGAAGTTTGGACTATAATTCAGAAAAGTCACATTTAAAACTTTAAGACACCCTGTAAACTCAAAGGTGATTATACAAAAAAAGAGAGAAAACTGAAGCAAAAAAATGACTTTTCAGCCAAACATTTCATTGAAATGCACATAAAACCAGATGTCTTCATCTACTGTCTTTGATCCAACTTCATGGGTTTTACTGGTGAATCAGAAGATGACAGTGTTACCACGGTAACTATAAAACCTCTGAATGTCCAAGTGACTCATATCCGCTGATGCTGAAAAGCTGAGAAGCAGCATATTACTTGAATTATTTCCATGTTTTGCTAGAATTATTGGTTGAAAAGCTATTGAACATTACATCTCCCAAACCCTTTTGGTCGTTGGGGTGTTTGCGGGTGAACAGATCAGACAAGTGTCATCAACTTTTCCAACTGTCTTATCATGAAAACCATGTTCCAAAGGAAATGACATCAGCTGCTTAAAGATGAGTTTAACTTATGAAACAATGTTAAAATTCAGCAATGATGAATGTGTCTGTGTGTGTGAAACCTGCGGCAGGAGGACCTCTGGGGAGACGAGTGAAGCTCTGTCCGTGGCCCGGTGGGAGTCTGCTGATGATGGTGGCGAGTTGGGACAGCCCTCCTCAGTCCCCGTTTGAGCGGACATTAATCATGAGCAGGCAGCGGCGTCTCTCCGGCCCCTGACACATCTCGCAGGGACTGGACCTTGTCCTCTCTGCGCTGTCCCACCTGTCATACCTTCCTCGTCCTGTTAACCTCTGACCTGCCTTCTTGTCCTTCAAGACTCCCTCATGTCTCTCCGTCCTCATGACCTCTCCTGTCCTGTCTGTTTGAGGTCGTCACATGACCTGCTTTCATCAACCTCCCACAGGTGACAACGTCATAGAAAAACAAGTTAAAAACATGCTGCTGTTTTAATTTATTTTGACTGATGAAGCTTTAGTTTGAGCTGAGCCATATATATATATATATATATATATATATATATATATATATATATATATATATATATATATATATATATATATATATTTATATATATATATATATATATATATATATATATATATATACATTTATATATATATATATATATATATATATATATATATATATATATATATATATATATATATATATATATATATATATATATATATATATATATATATATATATATATATCAGGACAGAACACTCAGCACACACATGGGAAACAAAGGTAAAGGTCAGACTACAGACATGCCAGAACACAAAAGGAGATCTACCAAAATAAACAGGAAGTGACAAATATAGAAACAAAACTCTAATAAATACTTTATAGTTTCCTGGGTATGACACAGTCAGTTTTTTTGTTGTTATCAATAAAATAAATACAAAGTACATTAGCCTTTCACACTAGATATTTTCTTGGTATGATTATCAGAATTAATAAGTTTTCAGGTACTCTTTTGAGAACTGAAGAGGGATGATTTTTATCCCCTTCCTTGGAATGTGGTGTTTAAGCAGTCACTGTTGTTATTCAAATGTGCCACTAACAGCAGGCAGTCACTTGCTGGGAGTACAAAGCAAGGTGTGAAATGTAAATGAGGCCTTGTTCTTCTTCTTCAGTCAGAAGCAATGAAGTTAAAGTTGTTATAAAACCTAGTTTTTCCTTTTTGGCCAAATTACTCTTGGTTAGGAAGTAATTAAATACAATTGTATTTATATAGCTGCCTTCACAGTACAAGTACACAGGGTGCTTTACAGTAGGGTGACCAGATTTCCCTAGTCTCAAACCAGGACACTGTTGCGTTTGACCATGCTCGTGCACACATACCTTTTTAATGTAAGCATGACACTTAAGTGCTGTCATCCTTTTGTTGAAGCTCACATTTATCAATATCTCAGATGACATTCTTCATCTTAAATGGCATTTTGTTTGTAGTTGTGTTTTAAATAACAGCGTGCCATGGCAACATGTGGAGTTCAGCCACCATAAACCATGCCATAACACCTGCTTCCCTTGAGTTTTCAAATGCATCTTTTCAGACAGTTCTTTTTCTTTACTTTTCACTCCACTGACGCAGCAACTGAGTGAAAAAACACAACAGGTACTATGTAGCCTAGAAACTAAACAAAACAAGCTATGAGGAAAAACCTGCAGCACCGTGGTCAATCATTCTTCATTGATTCATAATCAATTAGACCCTGCTTATTTGGAACTGGCCTTTATTTGACAAAATATAAATGCAAATCCCTGCAAATGGAACTCAGCAGCTAAATGCAACTCGGCTATATTTGGAGTTATACGGCAATGTTGTTTTTATTGTTGCATGGCAACTGAGAATTTAGAGTCCTCAGAATGTGACGAAGGCAGCTGGTGTTCGATCTGACTGAAGCCTTTTGTCACAATATACAAGGTAGTGGTCAATGCAGTGTTTAGTATTCGTATCTACGTTGCTCAAATGTAGCAAGTCAGGAAAGCTTAGACACCTCCATGTCAGACTTTTGTTGGGACACAACCCCAAATCAGGTCTGTCCCGGTAAATGTCTGGTCACCCTACTTTGCAGTAAAAACACAATGAAAACCAGTGCAGTATAAAGTGTAAGTGCATCATCACCAGTGAACAAGAACAGATCAAATATTCTAAGGTACAAATTCTGAGAGGAGATACTTCAGGCTTATGCTAAGAAGGTTCATTATTAGCATAGCATAGGCTACATTAGCATACTGGTCAGACCACATTCCAGGGCAGAGGGATCAAATAAACTCTCTGTAGTCTCCAAAGATATAGGGATCAAAAAGGATCCCTAAGGAGTGTGAGGGGTCTTAAAACACGCTCCATTTTTTTAATGTAAATGTATGCAGTGACACAAGCAAAACTTTCTGATTCCTGGTTTTTGGTGATGGATAATCTAAATGACATCCCTCTGTGGAAACAAACATAAATGATGGTTATAGATTTGGAAATTGTAGCTAAAGTCAGTATCTTCATCCCACTCAGCTCTGACTCTACACCCACACACTCACATCTGTGCACAAGCACATTCACCAAATGTCACTGTCAACTCCTGAACTCACTGCACATCAACCACTGTGGTTTATGGTTTATGACATTATTCTGTTCACAACTGCATCAGACATTTTAAACATAGACCCTGTTATTGTTTGACTAAATGAATATGTTTTACTATGTTTGTCCTTCTCCTTCACATGTAAACAGCATTTTAGATCAGAAAAATAGAGGTTTAAAGACTCGATGATATTTTTATGTCTTTTTCTTTTTTGCTACTTTTCTGCCATTTCTTTAAAGGGCATTTTCTCTATATTTCATCATTTATTTAGAATAGTATTACCTGTATTTTGTGTTTTTTCAGTGAAATATGGTATTTTCCTAAATGTACTTTACTGATCATTTTGATATTCAAACAATTATGACATTTACATTAACAAAATATCATTAACAACATAAACCCAGGGTCTCCATCCACTGTCATTTATCAAACTTCATGAAATCAATATTGTAGAAGATTCACTGTGGATCAGCAAAGTGGGGAGGGGGGGGGGGCAGCATTTTGGGACCAATGGTGATGACATTACATGTGACATTACACATTACACGTACCACAGACTTTTTTTCTAGTGGCTGTGGATTTCAATCCATGGCCCTCAGCCAGGCTTGAAGGGATGATGGGAAATGCCCCCCCCCCCCCCCAACATTTATTAGTTTTTTTATGTGTGCTTATCTTGCTATTTTAACTGTTTTCTGTTTATTTCTTCAGATTTAAACAATAACTTATTTTATTATATATTTACATGTATTTACATACATATAGTACTTACCTTCATTTATTTATTCATTTATTCATCTATTTATTGTCTGAGTACCATGGCCCCGGTGCCTACACATATAATAAGCTGTGCCTGGGGAGACCAGCCCACGGGGGACTGCTGTGGACCAGGACCTGGGGGAGCCCCTCCATAGTGGGGATATTATACTTGGGGCCCAGCAGAGGAGGGAGTCTGGCCCACCTGCTGGGAGGCAAAAAAACATTGGTACGAGTAGACACCAGCTCCACTAACAAAATACTTTGGGGGGGGGGGGGGGCAGCCAGTAGGCAAGTACCTAAAAGTCCATTAGGAGTAGTACGCAAAACCCAACCCTAACCCTTACCCTAGCTAATGTAATACAGAGGATTTATCTATTTAATTATTTCAAGTGTGTGTGTGTATAGAGTAATTTACCATCACTCTAATTCATTGGGGAAATATAAAAGCTCAGTTGCCTTTATCAAATAACAAGAGTTATTGTTCATTGGGTTGTAAATCCATGAAACTTTCATACATCTTGGTGATACATCTTTGTTACCGCTCTGTTAAATGTATTATACAAAATTCCACTGTCTGTGTCTGCACTCACATGAAAGAAAACCTAAAAGCAAGACCAGTAAAGTTTAAAGCAGGTTAATAGTGTCACTCCAAAAGTGCCAAAATGAAATAAATATATACATCATTAAATAATTAATTACATTTGTTATTAGATAATTAAAATTGGAATGAAATGCATACATGTGTTTTTAAATATGTCATTAATTCATTAAAATAACAATTCATTTTAGGCAAAAAACATTATTATTTCACTAATGAATTAATTATTTCATGGTCCTTGTGTTGCAGTAGATCTGTCAACCTCGCTCGTCAAAGTGGGTGGGCAAACCAGTCAGCTAAACAGCTGATTGGTTCCCCTGCACATCAAGTCAAGGTAAATGGATTCCAGATAAAGGATTGATGCAGAGCTTGTGAACACATTCCCATGCACTGGGTGGCGCGGTTAACCTCTACGCTTGTTTGGATACTTTAGGAAACTAAACTTTATTGGAAACTGCTCAAAATCTAGACTCTCAGTCCAACACTCCCAGTATAATGGAGGTGACTAGGTTTGCATAAGCCAACTTTGATGGGTGAGGCTGAAAGATAAAATAAATTAATGATCTAGTGCAACATAAGGACATTGAAATAATTCATCAATTAATTAATTAGTGAAATAATATCGTATGGTTTTTTTTTTTTTACCTTAAATGAATTGTAATTGTAATGAATTAATGGCACATTTAATAACACATGTATGTATTTAATTACTATTTTAATGAAATAATTATATTTGTAATTAATTAAATCATTATTTCCAAGTAGATAAATCAGTGTCTGTAGATAGACGTCACATGGTTAGCGTAAGGAGACTGATATAGACAAATCCACATCATGTGAATGATACACTTTAATGACCTGAACCAACATTTAAAATAACCTCTTGTTTCTGCTTCACTGTCAGGACCGACAGGACAGCGTTTGTGTCTGTAGTATTATCCACAATAAACAATAAACAATGGTTTGTCTGAGCATTTGTGTCTATTTGTAATTGTTTTTACATTAAAGAATGGACAAAAATATTTTGACAGAATAGAAGATGAGTCCATCCACTTAGAAAAATAATAGTAGTGTTGACAGACTGTAAAGTTTACAGTGTAAGTGAAGCCGGTAAAACGGTTCAAAATTCTGTATGTGCGTAAAAACCTGCTGGTCATTGTAATGTTACACTATATTGTGTTTTCAGTGTAAACAATAGAAGATAAAACCCAGCGTCTGTTCAGTGCAAAGACAAATGAGGTGACGGCAGAACGAGTCCAATCACTTTCTATTATTAAACATTGAGTTAATTTTGGGTAAAATTCTAATTATAGCTTTTTAATTTCCCAGATAAGCTGCAATGGAAGAACAATCAGTTTGGAAATAATTCTTAGATCATTGTTGATTTTCCGTAGAAATATAAATATAAAACCCTTTTGATTTGACCAATGCAATGTTCTGTTCTACAGTCTGTTCGTGTTTCTATGTCAGATGTTCTTCATTTACATGTTTTTATTACTGGGGAAATTTAGATGTAGTCAGTTTTTCCAATCACCAATGTGTGTTCATCACATTCCATAAATAATAATAATAATAATAATAATAATAATAATAATAATAATAATAATAATAATAATAATAATAATAACAATAATAATAATAATAATAATAATAATAATAGTCATGCTAATAATGCTAATAATGCTAATAATAATAATAATAATAATAATAATAATAATAATAATAATAATAATAATACTAGTCATGCTAATAATGCTAATACTACTACTACTACTACTACTACTACTACTACTACTACTACTACTACTACTAATAATAATAATAATAATAATAATAATAATAATAATAATAATAATAATAATAATAATAATAATAGTCATGCTAATAATGCTAATAATGCTAATAATAATAATAATAATAGTCATGCTAATAATGCTAATACTACTACTACTACTAATAATAATAATAATAATAATAATAATAATAATAAATTTTATTTGTATAGCGCTTTTTATAGCACTCAAAGACGCTTTACAGGAAGTAAAAAATAGAACAGTAAGAGTTCGACTGCAATAAAAAAAACGCACACAATAGAAAACAGATCAATCACACATTAAAACTGACAGAATAAAAGTAATCAAACATTAAAAGCAATCTTAAATAAATGACTTTTAAAAAGGTATTTAAAAGTGTTGAGGTGGGAAGAGTGATGGATGGTTGGGGGGAGTGAGTTCCAGAGGTTTGGGGCGACTACAGAAAAGGCTCTGGTAACGAACGCAAATATTGTGTGATTTACAGATATATTCATTATTATTGTTATTATATATTTCCTCTCCATCTCACACTAAATTAAAAAAATGAGTGGGTTTCCTGCCACTACGCCATCTTTCTTATAAAGCTGTTTTGCTTGTTGTAACATCAGTCAACATTTTTATTTTTTTTTAATCCATGTGACTCTAGTTGCAGATAAATATATTTCCATTGCAGGTTGGCACCATATACCATTTGCCCTATGTAAAAACAAAACCACAAGTTGTCAGCGTAAAAACTTTTAATTGAAAGATGAGAGTTTTGGCAAAATTGTTTGTTTTGACATTAGGTACATTCATGTCATTTGAGGTTCGATGGAAAAGTGGCTCATGTAGAATCACATATAATAAAGTATATGAGTACATTTATAATAAAATCAAGAAAAGTTTGCAGTTGTGTAGTGAACTACTGTGTCTACTCTCCCTTCATCCATATGTAACTGGGATAGTCTCCAGTGACTGTGAGTGGGTTCACATGATGAATGAATGAAGTATTCATTCAGTCTTTTGTCAGATTATTGCTTCACATTTAGAAACATGAAACCATATTCATGAGAAATTTTAACTTTTCATAACTTTGTGCAGCTGTTGAATAATATTTTCTTAAACTGGTGCAAGATAGTGCGAGATATTCACCTTATTTTTGGCTAATTATGTCAATTCTGTGCAATATTTTTTTTTTCTTACATTATAGGATTGATGACATTTTGTGAGTCAACACTCCGTAACATTATACAGTATATACTGCATAAATAAAATACATTCTTTAGAACTGAAGCTCCTGAGTTTCAATTATTCATCTGAAATCCCTTAAGCACACAAAAACACACTTACTGTATATCCATGTATGAACCCTGACTGACATAATGCAGGCAACCTTAACTCTAAAAGTCCCAATCAGCTCAGTGAAGCAGCAAGGACACAACCACATGTCCTTTTAATGTAGGTAATGTCCTTTAACTGCCTCCACAAAGACGTGTCTGCATGTACGAACACACAATGTGACATATAATTCATGTTAATGGAAACTGCCTGTCTGTGTGTGTGTCCATCGTTGCACTAATGTTACATGTAAGTTGAATGTTTTATAAGGAAATGCCACTGTTGCATTTTTCATGCTGGTTGCCCCAGTCCTGTTTCTTCTTCTTCTTCTTTTTCTTCTTCTTATCTTGTCGTTATCTGTGATGATGCATCGCAGTGAGCAGGTCCTGCAGATAAACATAACCAGCAGCAGATGATGTGACATGACCACTTCCTGTTAAAGTCCCTCTACATTTACATGCTCACCACTCTGACAGTAGTGCAGAGATGACTCATGCAGAGCAGCTATTCTGAGTTAGGCTAAATGTGGACTGTGAGACGTGCTGGAATTATTGGGGTTTTAGGAACATTCTTCAGACATGTCCACAGTGCATTCAGTTGGGGTTTTCAGTGCGTACAATACACCGTTCACTGTAAACAAACCAGCAGGATATAAATGTGTAAGGGTGCCATGCAATTTCTAAGAAAAGACCACATTTCAGGTCATAGGAGATATCAACATGTTTTCAAATATGCACATAAATATTGTAGCAGCAGCATCATGAGGTTATTTAAAGGTAGCTGTTGGGTGTATGTTATGAGGACATATAAGCAGAGTATCATCATAACCCTGTTCACCAGCACTTCAGTAGGTATAGTACCATATGTTTGTTTGTTTGTTTAGAATAACAAAACATTGTTAGAACAGATTTTTACCTTAGTTTTACCTATATATATATATATATATATATATATATATATATATATATATATATATATATATATATATATATATACATACATACATACATACATACATGCAGATTTTCTGAGGGAGTAATACCTAGCAGTGTGTTAAAATCAGATTAGGAGCATTGAAAAATTCTTATTTCATCATCAATAAATACATACTTCTTTGCTTCGAAATTAAACATATGGTGTCTGAGTGGACCTTTTTGTAGCTCCATGAAAAATAATCAATTAATCATATTATTTCATGTCTAATGAGGAATAAAAACATATTGATTAAGGTTGTGATACTTCATAGGCCTACATGAAAGGGTTAAAAAAAAAAACCTTGGCAACTAACACTTGTTTTTGAGTCCACTTTGGAACAGAGTTGCAAATGGTAGTAGTTAAAAATTCAGCTAATACAATGGGACACCAACATCATCAATAAGTCATGAAGCAGAAGTTGACAAACCTAACATTCTAACTTTAAATATGTTTTTGTTTGTAATAAAATAAGATGATCCATCAGGTTTGCAAAGAAGATTAGTGCTATCTGAAATGAAAACTTACATTAGTGTGATTCCTTTCCAGCTCCAGTTGCCATTTTTAAAACATGAGAAAAACAGTAGTGTTCACAAACCATTATGGGTAGCAAATTCTTCACCTCTATCTCAAGCAACTGTCACAACTCTGCATCCCAGCTGATTGTCCAAAGGGACAGATGACCAGCAGAATATCCACTGGGACAATAGGACTCCAAACATAGGGACACATTGTAGAGCCAAAGTAGCCTTTTGGACAGGTCCAAAGTCTTTAAATAAATAAATATAAAATAATCTACAATTAAATGTACTCAACTATTGCTAAAATAAAACTAAATGTTAATAATAACCAAAGGCGTATTATGTCTAACTTTGTTGTAGTCGTTTCAGCGTTTCCTTTAATCAACGTCACAGGTGTCAAACATGCGGCCCGGGGGCCAAAATAGGCCAAAAAAGGGCCCATTCTGGCCCAAGGGATGAATTTATGAAATACAAAAAACACTTTGAAGATACTAATCAATCAAGGATGATCAAATACTTTTGGTTCAGAGGTCATATACAGACACATTTGATTAGTTTGTCTGTTTTAGTCTTAAAAAAATAAAATAAAATGACATCAAAGTCTTTACGTTTACAAACTATCTCTTTAAAAAGGAATGTGGGAAAAATAAGAACAATATTTTGCCTGTTACTACATGTTTTGTGTATTTGTAGATCCACTGTGTTCTGTAAGTTATACTGTAAATCTGAGACACCATATTGTGATTTTTTTTTTTTTTTTGTGAAGACATTTTAGCTATTTTTATGTATAAGGTAAACATTGTCATAATATAATTTTACATTTTTCACTCAGAGCATAGAGTAAATGTTGAAGTTGACATTATTCATAGGTTATTATTTTATTGGTTTGGCCCATTGTATGTGGCCCCTGAACTAAAAATGACTTTGACACCTGATCTAGTTTTTGTAACAAATGACAATAGATGTATTGGAGTAGAACTATGCAAATGAGTTAGGAAATGTAGTGAAGTAAAAGTGAAAGTAAACAGAATAAATACTCAGTAAAGTACAAATTCTCCCAAAACATGCTTCAGTATTATTACGTTGTTAAAATACATCATTGGAGTTGGTCCAATATTAACAAGTTCAACCCATGAAGACCCAGGATAACTTCAGTGAACTTTCCCAAATGAATTTTTGTCCACGTTTAAAATTCCTTCAGGGATTTCTCACCATATATCATAATATTATCTTCTATATTTTGCTTTTTTTTCAGTAAAAATTTGACATTTTGCTTTATTTTATTTACTGATCATGTACTTTAATCATAATAATATTACATGTGAAGGTTATTATAATAACAACAAGGAAAAGGGAAAAAGTCAAGAAAAAAAATTTACTTTTTCAACAAATATATCAGTTGTTGAACATAAAATTAGAAGATGTTGGTATTCCCATAGTAACTGTGAAGCTTCTGAATGACCAAATGGGTCATATTTAATGGCAATAAATAGATTAATAACTACATTTTATGCACATTTTTGCATGTATTGACAGGATTAAACGATCAGT